>JBCNJP010000010.1:44235851-44307851 GCA_039602395.1 Deinandra increscens subsp. villosa | reverse complement strand
ATATATTTCAGGATTCTGAACTGTTGGAGTTGCTGACTTTTTCACAAGTAATTCCATTTCCCGAGCTTGTAATTTGCTTAATACTTGATTGAATGACCAACTGGAGTAATTTGGATCATTAGTAAGCATCATAACAAAGTTCTCCCACTTTTCGGGTAGAGATTCTAGAAATTTTTCTTTCAATTCATCTTTTTCTTTCTTGACTCCAACAACCTCAAGTTCATTGATCAGATGTGAAAACCTAGAAATCAAGTCGGCAATACTTTCTTTGTCACAATGTTGAAAGTTGTCCAATTCTTTTAACAAAACTTTCTTTCGACTTTTCTTATATTGCTCGTTTCCTGCACACCTATCTTTCAATGCATCCCACAAAGTTTTTGATGTTGTACAATTTTTGAATTGATGTAAGAGCTCTCTAGGTAGTGCCATTGTGAGATTTCCATAACATTTCTTTTCTCGGGCATAAACTTTTCTTTGATCTTCATCAAGATCACTTCGTGCAATCGGTTGTCCATTTATATGAGGATATGTACAATCTTGTTCAATGGAAATCCATAAATCAATGTCAAGAGCATTAATGAATGATTCAAATCTTTGCTTCCAATTCTCATAATCCTCCAATCTAAGCAACTTAGGAACTTTCTGAGTTGTTCCTATCTCGTTATCATAGTTCAATATGGCTTGCATTGAAGATTGAACAGCTGAAAATGCGTGAAAATCGCTCATTTTGAAATTACAATATCGAATGCACAAACTTCAAACTGAAAAACGGGCGTCTTCCAAGCGGATTTTGGGGATCAAACTGGGAGGTACAGACCTTTTAGGTAGTACACGTCTAGATCTCGGAAAGACGAACGTTTTGGCTGATATTAGCTACCTGTAACTCTTTATGGTTCTCAAGTTACGTCAGGTTTAGTGAAGGTCACTTTTCTGCCAGCGGACCAAACCAAATTCAGCGGACCAAATTTGCACTCAACGGACCAGTTCCGGATCATTTTAACTAGCGGACCAGATTTGTACCTGCGGACCACTTCCGGATCAAATTCACCAGCGGACCAGATGCTGACCAGATATCCTCAGCGGATCAAATTTGGTACGGCGGACCAAATGGTACGGCGTAACTGCCAGCGGACCAGAAAGTAACCGCCACAGACCAAACTTTGAAGATTGCCTGGGCGGACCAGTTGCGGAACAAGTGTTCTTCGAGCGGACCAGACGCGTTTCACGCGGATTTCGATGGATTTTTCGAATTTTTGACGTTTTGAGCTAGAAAATGGATCAGCAAGGTGCGAAATCACTCCAGATACACTCAGAAATCATTTTTTATCACAGAAACACTCGGAATTGGAAGAATTTGATAAAAAAGTGAAGAAACCCGAACTTTCTCTCTCTAAAATCCAAAAATTGATCAAAAACACAGCAGTAGAGCAACCAAATGCTCTGATACCACTTGTAAAACCATTGTACGATCATACTACTGCATGATTTGGTAATCGAATAAGCAACAAGAAGTAAATAAAGCTTCGCTTTATTGATTCACAAAGAGGATTACACAAAGTCTAGAGAGAGAGAGTTACACACTCAGTTACACACACTTAAGAGATGTAGAATGACAGAACTAACTCTAAGTTCTCTCTAACAAAACCTATTTATAGTGCACATATACTGAACGAGCGGACCATCCGACGGACCATTTGGTCCGCCCGGACCAAATAACCAGAGGACCATTTGGTCCGGCCACCTCAGCATATAGTCACTAACTCACTCAGAAGCTCTAGATTAGATACAATACACGAGACACACGTTAGCATAGGAATATGCTCTAACAATCTTCTAGGATTTGAAGTAAATCCCTCTACGATCGCACACATGACACACCGATGTACGTATGCTAGTACTTGATAACAAACTCCTCTTGGTGTAGGCTTTGGTCGAACCACTCAAGAAATCGAACCCCCCTTGGGTTCTTTTCTTATTGCCGAAAATTAGAGAGAGAAAGAGAGAGATTAGGGTTTGCACTTTTATCAGATAAATGCAGCAACTAAACCTTAAACCTATAAGGTCTATTTATAGTGTTTAGACACTTGGAAAACAAGATAGGGATTGGGATGGGGACCATCCACGAATTCGGCCCTAAGGCCTTATCTCAATCCTTCTCTCAATTGTAATCCAATTCTAACTCTCTCTAATTACAACTAACACCCCTGTTAACAATTAACTGTTAGTTCTTAACGACTTCTCGTTAAATGTTCGTGATATATATTAATTAACTAATTAATTAATACAAATACATTAGTGTCGAGACGTGTAACCCCGTAGCCTTAAATACTTTCCGGACATACGCTTATTAATACGTGATCATATCCCTACACATATAAGGTAAATTACAGTTACGGCTGCACACGTAAATGTAATTTGCAGTGTATTGGAATCCTGGAGAATCCTACTTGGCAAGCTTATGGTTAAAAATGATACAATCTCTTATTTTAAAACCCCCATAATATATAAACGTCAAGCATGTTGAGCTCAACCAGATGGCTGAAGCCACCTATCCTTGTAAATCCTCCACATGATCTGATTCCTTCCTACATTTGGATTCTAATCCATTCGCGAACCCTTTTGAAGCGTATTACGAATGTTGGTCCCGGTAGGATACCGTTTCACTCGTGTATTTCAATGACAAATCTCCCTTAACCATGAACACCCTCCACGAAACCTTTGACCGGTTTAAAACCATCTTGAATCATAATTCTACCTTCACGACCTTACCGGTCACATCAATCCCTGGAACTTTATGATTGTGAGACGACTTGGATGCACATCCACCGAACGATTACCTAGGCAACGTTGGATAAACGTGTTATATAAATAAGATATTGCGAGCATTGGAGCACATCCTTTGGCAGAAAACTCTTGAAAAGCTTCCTTTTTCTAGCCGCGTGCTCCCTGATATTCTTGTACGAACCAAAACTTGTTGCTAACAACATCACCACGATTGCATAAACTGTCTACCCCACCGCAAGCATATTTTCTCTAATAGGGTAATGCTAGTGAAAAGTCTTCCTGGTTTCAAAATAATGACCCCAATTTTAATGTAAAGACTATTCTGATTGACCTTCTGAACATATACTATTGATTTTTGTCTGCACAATTCAATCCTTTTATGATTTAATGACTAGCCATTTCCGATTCCCGATCTTTAGTAATCTCTTATGTTCTGGATAAGCTTTTAAGCTTTTAACCAGCAAATGATACACTAATGGTTGTTGATTCAACTAGTTCACATCAATAATGATAAGGAAATGACTTGTATGGAAACTCTATCTACACCCATCAAACGTTAACTTCTTGTTATCCACCGCTAATGGTACTATCAACCATGGGTTTTCCCTTCTCACGCTCTGAGTACCCCAAGTTTCTTATCTTTGGATGACTGAATCCTTCTTGGAGGGTATTAAACCAAAATATTCATACATTTTTTTATATCAATTAACGCTCCTGACAAGAAAACTATCTACAAGGAAGAACAGGCGGTGATATGCTTAGAAGAGTTTTTTTTACAACTTAAACTTTGGGATGCTCAACAAACTTCTGGCACACGGGTCCTCATTGCCATTTTAAGTAAACTTTCATTGATGAAGCCCAGCTTAAACTTAAACCTAATGGCTTGCTTAAAAATTTTGTAATATCCTTGATGTCCGAAGCATTATGATATTCACACTACACATGTCAAACTCTCGATGATCTTTACTAGAATGGCAAACCCTATGCATCTTGCTGCTCTTATGAATGGAAACACCTACAATTTTTGTTTGCACAATGTATTGGGGTTTTAATCTCTCGTCCCCTTTACATTCTAACATATGGGAGAAACTTGATCTGCCCTATTTCTGTTAGGAATATCCAAGGTGGTTTGACTAGTAGCTAGCAACGATAGGCAGCTGGTACGCTTTCAAGGTGCAGGTAGTGTGGTGGGTTAGCTGCGATACACCATATATATAAGCGTTAGTGGCATGTTGAATGTGGGACTAGTACCGGACCAGGGACTGAATTTAGAGTCACACAAGGTCCTCATCTTGAGAAACTCCATCTAACGGGACTATATTCTTGACAAAATTATCTAATGCTACTTTCTCTAAGATTACATATATCTCCTGCATACTTCTACCAAGGGAGGCATACCCGAGATAATCAAACTTCATGCTTTCAATTTTCTGAGTTTGGAAGAAAAATTCACCTAAGACTAATTTTCTAGCACGACTTAGATGTGAGTTCTGACCTAAACGAGCATCATCGTAAAAAAAAAAAAGATTTTCCCTTATGAATGACAACCTCCTGATCAAATGATCTACTCCAACTTTAAGAAGCATGTGTCAAGCATGTTAGATAATTTTCTTGGAACCCTACGCTATCTATTATGACATTCAGACTCTCTCAGTTTGTATCTCAACCGGTGCCATTATAAGCTTACTTGTCATGCTTTGGAACGTGTAGTTGTGACTATCATACGCTACCATTTAAACACTCCCTTGAATTCATGAACTGAGCCATTGGCGCTCTACATCTTAAATTTGCTACCCGCATACTTGATGCAATGCACCTTTCTGCAGGACACTGTCGATTATCAGTACCTCATAGTTTACACTTCTATTTTGTTGAATTTCTGCTCTTATTATTGGACCTTTACTAAGGAAATATGTAAGTTGATATATTGTATGATGTTGAATCATGGTCTGGATTTGAACAGAATTTAGTAGATATTTTGCATTATTACCCGAATGATTCTTAGAGGTATCATTTGCATTATTACCTGAATGATTCTTAGCAGAATTTAGTAGAATTTTTTGTTTTGAAACGTACTTCAACGTGTTATCTTTCAAAGGCAGTGTTAGCACTTGATTTGATTACTGTCTGGACCTCGGTTCGGCTTTCACATAAATCAGTTGCTACCAGCTATGTTTTAGTGTGTGAACCACTATTGAACCCTTTAAACTATGATAAATTGTTTGTTTACTTTTGACATTCTCATGAGAAATGTTTACAAAACATATGTGTTTATGTATAATGTATAGGAACTAATTAATTATTGAAGCGCTGGTTTAAACATAAGTTGCATAGAATTGCATGATTAGTTATGTGTATGAAACATTTTAGGAACCAGAAAGTGGCGTGTTGTTAATGTGTTAAGTGGATTGGTTATGAAAACCATACACCATACAAGGTCCTAAGTCTCCTACCCCGGTGGGAATGACAAGACTGTGTGAAGTTGCGTCGTCACCTTTGCACTATATGTGTTGTGTTGGTCAGTTTGTGAATTTTTGTGCTGAATATGTGTTATGCCAGGGTTGTATGCTAGTAAATAAAGTGTTGGGATAATTGTATGCGTTGTATAGTAAGACCCTCATGATAGATTGCATGCTAGTACGTGTTGACCATATCAACCATTATAGGAAATTTTCATAGAGACTCAAATGTTATCGAAAACCTTATTGCATGAAAGGTGATTTTAAATGTTAGTACGAATCATGTGAACTGAATTCAGCATGAGTGCATAAGGTACTAAACCTACCTAGGGGTCCTCACGTTAACTTTATCAGTGTTGTGTAATTCCATGCTAATTGCTAACTGGTAGGCAAATTCAGATGTTAACGTTATCATTAGACATCAGGTATATTAGATAAACATTGATTGACTTGATGCACACATATTTTTTTCATACCCAAATTCCATTCTCGCCGATTCACCTGGGCTATTGGTGAATATGATTGCCTTATGCGGAAAGGAGGCATGAGATGAGAATCTCACTCCTAGCATTATGTGCGATAAGCTAAGGGCTTATCGGACATATTATGATTCCTCGGTCACGTAAAGTTTTGACTTCAGACACTTATGTTTTCATTTACTCTATTTAGCTTTGTCACTCGACACTGTTCCTGTAATACAGTCGGTCGATTTTTCTCGTAGAAACTCTTGATCCTAAAAACCACTTTCTCTACTTTCGATTTGGATTCTTTTCGAAATCCTGTGAACATTTTGGCACCTCCTCAACCTGTTGTAAACATTATAGGACATAACGTCTATCGCTTTTTTTGAGAGAAGAGAACCTGGATTCTTCTACATATTACTCTCAAGATTGATTCTTATAACAACTGACATTGACTAAATTATCATAACTGTAAATTCTTCTTTCCCTCTTATCCTTCATTCAAGTCAATTAGTCAACGCTACCTTAAACGTTACCTTAATTTTCGGGACGACAATTCTTTCAACTTGGGGATGATGTGACAACTGGTAATTTCTAGGTAAACTCCGTTAATAACTTCCGTTATCTTAGTTAACTAACGTTACATGTCATGTATGTGACAACCCGACTTTTCAGATCTTTCCCTAATTTAACTTAACCTAAATTGATATAAATGTTGTGTGAACATTTATGTGACTGACTGGTGTTGACCTTAGAAAATAGGGTTTGTGTAACCATCATTGTACGAGCATGCACTTAAGTCTATTTTTCCCCAATAACCGAATACTTTTTTCTGATTCATGGCCAAAGAATTTCCTGCCGCTACTATATAGTAATCATCTCTACCCGGTGTTGGACGTTTTGCATTCTATGATTTTATGTAAATCACACGTTATGATCATATGTGAGCCTTTTTCCCAATTTATGTGGAAATTGAACTTATGATTTTATGTGATATATTTATATATATATTCACATGCCATTCTATGATTTTATGTGACAATGCGTCACGAGATTATACGTAACGTTTACATTATTTTAAGTGAGTTGCATACGTATCGTTAATGATTATATGTTCGTTCTTATATATGAACTCAAAGTATATATATTTATAAATTATTATTCGTTATTTTATGTGGATGAAGCAAGGTATATATATTTATAAACGCCATGCGTTTGGCATGTTTGGACATAGACTCGCGTATTCATCACTAAATTCATCCCCCGTTTACCCCATAAGAGTTCGTTAACGATTTAAAATCTAGAGGGACCGCCTCCATAATATCTGAAACTTAATTTTTATTAGATAAACTCAAAAGGACTAGTACTATAATTAGGATAAACTCCTTTCCTGTTATGTAATGTCTGGAGGGACTATTTCTATCACTTAGCCAAACCTAAGTTTTTGAATTAAAAGAAAACCACCGCACATTACCTTCTTGAATGCGAACATCCATCTACCTCCGATTGATCATCGAGACGATTACATACATTTCGAATGACACCATCATTGTGTCCATAACTCATCCTTGTAAACTCATTTGATGCATTAACCACCTCATTCAAACTCTCTCTCGTGACTGCAAGACCCACCGTAGAAGCCAATCGAAAATACACCATCACTTCCGACTTCCGATTATGGTGTTTATTCATGGCGCTGAACCATCACTGATCACCATTGTTTCACAGCTCTTAGACAACCATTCGATCTTGATTTCGTGATAGCAACTTTCTACTCAAGCACCATGGTCGGTTCCAGTTCGTTTCCGACGTCGAGGTCGTGAACGGGTTTGAGGTTCATCACCACTGTCGCTCCCGGTCTTGTCCCACCCTCGAGGTAATCTTCAAACGTTTCCTTGCAAATCATTTGGGTTCGATTTTTGGTCAGATTTACGGGCTTTAGCGGGTTTTCCGGCACAAAAAGGATTTGTCGTTGTGGTTTAAGCGTTTAGCTAGTAAACGGGTGGTCGGGAGTTCGAATCTCGGCCACCCTAGTCTTTTTTCTTCCTTTTTTTTAAAGCCGGGTTTAGGCCATATGGTACACACAAAATTTTCTATGTCGGGTCTATAGCAAAATGGTCAGCTAGCCCAATGGTTTTGTACATGAGTTGGGAACGGGAGGTCACGGGTTCGAACCCGGTGACCCCCAAATGTTCTATTTTATTTTTTATTTAGTGTTTATGGAACTTTTTATTGACCCGAAACTTATCACCGATCATTCGTATCCTCGTTTTTGAACCGTAGCTCCATAAATATTCTTGTTATGATTTTACAACCATATTTTATATAACCCAAGTCTTAGAAACATAAATATATATACATATATTAGTTGGAGAATTCGAAATGGGCTATATATACATAAATTGAAGACGCATGGGAAAAATATATTTTTATATAAGTATTGGTGATTATAACACTACAAAAAAAGTGAGTATCTAGGACTAAAACATTAAGGAGTGATAAATCAGTCTCTAATATGTGGTATCTAAGACTGATTTATCAGTCTCTAAAACTTTTAGGGACTGATTTTCAGTGATTAATGTTTGATTGCCATTGGGAACTGATTTTTAGTTGCTAATATCTCGTCTCCTTATTTGAGACTAAATTTCAGTCCCTAATGTGGTTACGCTATATAGGTTAAAGGAGGGAAACTTATTGGATACTGAATTTCAGTCTCAAATGTGTTCCTCTAAATTTCAGTCCCTAATGTGTTTACGCCATTATATATATATATATATATATTACAAAAACTAAACTTTTTTTGTTAGTTGTTTTACTATTACGTTTGAACCAATTCCGGATTTACATGTCAATGCTGTGGCCAATGGCTTTGTGCCATTTGGCCATTTTTTGTTTATATTTTTTTTACTTCCACCGATCTTTTTTCTATCTAAATACATATTTTTGGCTCACTTAATTCAATTCTAACTGTTATCTTGGTTGGTTTGTATTTTGGTTTTCAGAGCAGTGGTCACGGTTTCAACACTACTGGGCTGTGTTTTTGTATTATTTTTTTTCCTGATTTATTAGTTACACGTGTTATGATCCTATGCCATCTCTCTGCTTCTTACACGTCTCATCACTTTGTCTCTGTCATTCAGACGATGTCTTTCTCAGCCTCACTCTCTTTCTCTCTCTCATAACCACCTACCGACTCCTCAACAGCTGCTGGTGATGACGAAGATTTCCCTGAGTCTTTTTCGCCCACTTCTTCTTCTCGATTAAGGTATTAGGGTTCTTTTATTTAAATTCCATAGGCATAATCTCTTTCATCTCAATTCTATACACATGACATTGTCATCTTTGTAGTTCCACTTAAACGGATTATTGATTCTTTTTGTAAATGTATGTTTATGAGTTATCATTTTAGGGCTTTGATTGTTGATCACTGTTAATTGTTTATAAAATTCAGATTTGACACGCATATTTGTGAATCGGTTTGTGAAATTGTGATGCATGTGTCTTAAATAGCCTTTTTAATGTTTAAATTTATAGTTTCCCTTTATTGCTTATCGTGTTTGTATTGATATTGACTTCCTATTGAAATTAGTTTCTGAATTGGGGCTTTTTAATCATTTTGTAGTGCTTTGATTGTTGATGGTTGTTAATTGTTTTTGAAATTCAGATTTCAGACGCATATCTATGAATCGGTTTGTGAAATTGTGACACATGTGTCTTAAATGGGCTTCTCAATGTTTAAATTTACACTTTTCCCTTATTGCTTATTGTGTTTGTATTGATATTTACTTGCTATTGAAATCAGTTTCTGAATTGGGGCTTAATTGAAATGAGTTGTTGCATGCTTCTCTGTCAACACACACAAATCCAGCCTTGATGCTTACCACTGTCGTGACATCTGGTATGTTCTAATTTATCTTCCCTTTCTATAAATTCAATTCAAACATGAAAGTTGTCTTGGCGTGCTATTCTTCAATTTTCGTTCTACGGTTTGTTCACTTTCAATCCAACATTTGTGATCTGTGGACTGCGGGTAATTAGTTATTTGTATTAATTATTTGTCATCCTATGTTTTTCTCTGAATGTGGGTCTTTTGCTTTTTGTGTGACCTATGTATCATTGAAATGTTTGATTTAGTTTTTGGTTTAAATGTTCTTCGTATGTTTGAGATTTCTAATGCACACCTCTTTACTGTTTTGGGGAGGGAATGATAGTTCTTGATTTTATTTGTTTGCGGTTGGTATGTGTTTAGTTTGTCAATAGTGCAGGTGTTGAATTTATATGTATCTGATTATGAAAGTTGATCTTATATCGTCGACAATGCTCTACATATTTCACTTCTACTTCTCGATTTTGTTTTTTTTTTAATTTTT
The DNA here is from genome assembly GCA_039602395.1 of Deinandra increscens subsp. villosa. Taxonomy (NCBI): domain Eukaryota; kingdom Viridiplantae; phylum Streptophyta; class Magnoliopsida; order Asterales; family Asteraceae; genus Deinandra; species Deinandra increscens. The sequence continues at coordinate 44,297,777 of JBCNJP010000010.1, read as the reverse complement.
TTTGTTAATCCATGACTTATGCATTCTTTCTTTCTTTTCGTTTTGATTACAGGTCTTGCACTTGAAGATTCCAGCCATAGTTTCGAGGTATATTTGCTGTTTTCTTTCTTTCTTTTGTATTTGCTGGTTATGTTACTCTGTGTCTATCGATTCTTGGTCCGTCACCAGCTGTGTTTTCATAGTTAATCTTTGAACCTTTCAAGTTAAAATAGATGTGGTTCTTTATTACTTAAAAAGGTAACACAATCAAAGTATCAGACATCTGTTCGTATTAAAGGTGAAAAATGGGCGGGTTACATAACAGGTCTAACATGGTGATTTTTTTTATACGTGTTGGGTATTCAGTTGAACGTAAACACCTGTGTAATAGCTGTTGATGAAGAAATAAACATCATAGCAGTTCATATTATAAGCATAAAACTATCTACATGTTGGAGCCACCATTATTTTAGGTTGAATTTGATTCTCAGTTTGCTATTTTTTTCAAAGGTAAACATCATAGTCGTTTACATTTGAGTTGGACATTTAAAACTTCACTTATGTGTTTTTCATAGCATCCATCGTTATTGGTAAGAAAGCAACAGTCGAGCCGATTGCGGAGAGCGACATCCTGAGACACTACTACAATTTCGCCATGTATGATGTCCTAGGACAAACGCTAAAGAAGCACTACTTGCTTACAGGTAACTTACAAACACCAAATCACAATTATATCTACTTAAAGTATCATATCACATGATCTCTTCTAACTTAAAGTTAGTGATAAAATTTTGTCCAATGCATAGCTGATATATGTCCAATCTCATAGGCTTTAAACCCTTTCTGTTTAAGTAAAAAGATTATATTAATTGACTGATTTATAAGTAAATGTGTCAATGTTGTCACCTATGATACTTCATACAGGCTTATCAACGTTACCATTTCTCATAAGAGGAGAAGGACACCAGAGAATATACTTATCCTTTTAATACCTTTACCTAGCAACTGTTGGACAGAACATTATCATAAGTTATTTTTTTTATAGTTCTACTCTTCAAATATTAGGAAACAACCATGGAAGTGTCATCAATTAGAAACAATGACAACTCTACAATGGTGGCCCGCCGCAACACGCGGGCGGGTCACCATCTAGTTATTCTTTAATGCCCCCTTTTTGTGTTTCAACTACTTGGCTTTAATTTAGTGGCTGCATTTTTTAGAATCATTAGTTTGTATTGGAAAAGTATGTATTCATGAAAATAATACATGTACAAGTGTACAACACATGACTACACCATCAAAAATGAAAAATAAATAATAACAAACCTTTTTTTTTGGGTAATACCCGTGTTTGTATATAACCCAACTAGTTCATACTAGCCTTTCAGCATATATTTACACAAACAGAAAGCAATAACTAACAAAAGTTAAGCTAAGCAACCAGTTGTCTAAACAACTAATTCGAAGTTGACCTCTGGTAAAGGTTAAACTATCAATGTCAAAATTAAAACAGTAAGATACCAAACATGAAGCATTTGCATAAAAAACCAAACATATTCATAAACCAAACATAATTTCATTGTACGTGGGATTACAAACCATATATCAACGATTTAGCCAAAAGAACGGGAAGACAGATTCATTGTTTAAAAAAAGACCCACATTACTTACATCTTCAACACCCAAAAGACTGACATAAACAAAGAACCGAAAGACCACATTTACAAAAGAGTTCAATAAGAGTCAAATTACATTAACCATGTTACAAAAGACTTTTAAGAGTAAAAAAAAAGTTACATCATCATCGTCTGACTCGGCAATTTCAGTCACATGAACGGACTTATCACTGTCCGAATCATCAAAGTTTGACTCCCCATCAAAATCTTCAATGTTGTTATCATAATCAACTAAATCTTCAATAAAATCACCTGTATTGCCAGCAGAAAGCTAAACATCAATATCGTTAACAACGTCTTCCGCAACAACATTTTCACGAACAAGGTTGACATCATCTAGCAAAGTTGAAGCATCATTGTTTTCTGGAATATCCCACAAGTGCCTGTGGGAAATTCTTTCAATGATTTTCCATTGAGAGTTGGGTTTGAGTGGATCATTAATATAAAATACTTGTTGAGCCTGGTTTGCAATAATGTATGATTCTTCTTTGTAAGCATTCCGAGACGTGTCAATGCTTATGAAATTAGGTTCGAATGTCACGTGCTTTCTTCGAAGATCAGTGTCAAACCAAGTGCATTTGAATAAAATAACACGATAATCTCTTATGAATGACAATTCAATTACCTCATAAAGATATCCATAATAATCGTCTTCGACGTCATCATGAACGCCAAGGAACGAAATTCCACAGTTTTGCGTTTTCCTGCTATCATCTCTCGATTTAACCTTATATTTAACCCCATTTACTATGTATCCCTTGTGTGACGTGACTTGGTTATCCGGAGGGCAAGACAATGCATATAACTCCTCATTAATTTGAGATGGATTTTGCAAATGCATATCTCTCGCCTGTTCATAATTTTAACACATTGTATTATTAGAGTGCAAAAGTACATAAAAAATAACGTAAGTACAATAGTGTGGGATCAATACCCGTTTCGCAAACCATTCCGGGAATGTAGACTTCTGCATCTTCGAAAAATCTGATGCTTTAGGATGCTCCCTTTTCAAATGTTGCAAGTGTTCTCTGCCACAAGTAGATAAACTATAAATTTATTGAAATGTGACACACAAATGTTATTCATAACCAATTAAAAAAACTTACTCTAAGTAAGAATGAACCTCCTGACAGTTGTTGAAGATATACCATATTGCTTTGTTCATAAGATCACTAGGAAAGAAGTGAACTTCTTTCTTCCCAATGCCCCGACCATTCAATCTAAATACATCCAATACAATGCTTCGAGAATCAGTAGAGATTTTGTCATCATTTCTTTCACGTTTGTCCAGCTTTGATTCAACACCCTGTAAATAGTGTGAACAGAAGGTTATAGCTTCTTCAACAACGAAACCTTCTGCTATCGATGCTTCAGGTGCAGCTTTGCTTCTAACATATTTTTTTAAATGTCCAAGGAATCTTTCTATTGGATACATCCACCTTGATTGAATTGGTCCTCCCAATATTGCCTCTTGAGGAAGATGCACACACAAGTGCATCATATATGTAAAAAATGATGGGGGAAATATACGTTCAAGCTTGCACAAAATCCTAACTATGTCTTCTTGCAACGCTTCCAACTCGTTGACGTATAACGTGGGTTGAGTAAGTTTCTTGAAAAAATGAGACAGCTCCACTAGCGCCTCACGTATCTGTTTTGTCATGAAGGGACAAATTGCAATAGGAATTAAGCGTTGTATCTAGACGTGGAAATCATGTGATTTAAGCCCATGTACCCTACCTTGCTCAACAATCACATTTTTAGCTAAATTTCCGGCATACCCATCTGGAAAACGAACAGACTCAAGTAACTTACAAAATTGTTTTCTTTCCTCCGGAGTTAAAACATACGAAGCATGTGGTTTTACCCATTTATCGTTCTTCTTTACCAAGTGAAGCTCCTTACGTATTTTCATATCTTGCAAATCTAAACGAGCTTTGACAGTGTCTTTCGTCTTTTTGTTTATGTCTAACAAAGTTGCTAACACGTTCTCACACACATTCTTTTCAACATGCATCACGTCAATGTTGTGACGGAGTAGCAACTTAGACCAGTATGGGAGTTCAAAGAATATGCTTTTCTTTGACCAGTTGCACTCATGCTGGTCTCGTTTCCTTTTATTCCCACAAATAGACTTATGTTTTCCGGGAGGATGTATAGTCAGTCGTTCCAACTGATGTAAGCAATCATCTCCGTCGACAGGTTTAGGTGCAAGTCTAGTCTCTCTTTTTCCATTAAAATCCCGTGCTTTCCTCCAATCGTGATTAACTGGTAGAAATCACCTGTGTCCAACATATGATATCCGGTCTCGTATACGTACACTGCTCGCATCTTCATTGCATGTCGGACATGCCTTGTATCCACTCGTTTTCCATCCAGACAGGTAACCATACGCGGGAAAATCATTGATTGTCCATATAACCGCAGCACACATGTTAAATGTTTGTTTCGATTCACAATCATATGTTTCAACACCATTCTCCTATAGATCATATAACTCATCTACTAGCGGACGCAAAAATACATCCATATCCTTCCCTGGCAAATCTTTTCCAGGAATCAGCAATGTCAACATAAATGAAACATCAACCATAGACTTCCAAGAAGGCATGTTGTATGGTATGAGTACTACAGGCCACATACTATAGGAGAGACTCATTGCCCCATAAGGATTGAATCCATCACTTGCAAGACCAAGGCGAACATTTCTAGGATCGTTTGCAAAATCTGGATACACTGTATCAAAGTGTTTCCATGCCTTTGTGTCTGCGGGATGCCTAAGAACCCCTTCCTCTTTGGTTCGCTCACGATCGTGCCACAACATTTTCTTAGCAGTATGTCTTGAGGAAAACAAGCGTTGAAGTCTACTTATGACATGAAAGTAACGCAAGACTTTGACCGGTTTCTTCTTCCCGTTACTACTTTCTTCATAACGACTACTTCCACACACCGGGAAATTTTCTAATTCTTCATTTTCTTTCCAAAACAAGGCACAATCATACTTACAAGCATGGATAGATTCGTACCCCAGTCCAAGAGTACGCAAATACTTTTTTGTCTCATAATGGTTCTTTGGAAAGTTTGCGTCCTTGAAGGCACGGCCTAATAAATTTAGAATCATATCCATCGACACATTTGTCATTTTACATGTTACCTTTACGTTCATCAACTCAAGTATAAAGCCTAGAACAGAAAAATCAACACAACCTGGGTATAAAGGCTTCTCCATATTGTCAAATAACTTCTCCACCTTTGGGTTATGCCGTTGATCAGCACCATCAGCACCATCGTTGGGTCTGATTCAGTTATACTGTTCGCCGGCCGTAGGAAAAGCATCATCAAGTAAATCATTAACACCGTCATCTGATTCGTATACACTCTCTTCACAATCACTGTTCTCTGAAAAGTCTGTTTCATAACCTGGTAGATGTTCACCATGATGTATCCACAAATTATATGATGGCTCAAAACCATTATGTATGATATGTTTACTAACAACCTCAGGAGCATGTCTTCTTGCATTGACACATTTTTTACATGGACAATACAACAGACCATCACTATCAAGGTACGCTTTACCCCTTTCTGCAAAATCTCGTGCTCCTTTAATATACCTTGGATCGATCTTATTAGTGATTTTTGTCCAGCTCTTATCCAAAGTCATTGCGAAATCCGAACAATGTTTCTGTATTTGACAATCCAACAAAATTCAATGGTTCAATTACACAACGAAATAATCCCTAGTTTAAATGAAAATTAACCAAACACATTTCTATTAACCAAGAATCATTAATACATGAATGCCAACTTCCTACAAACTTAAAAACAAGAAATGCTTCTAACTGAGAATTCAAAATCACAAATAAGAAATGTAATGTAACATGTTCATGAAAGATGTAACAAAGAGGATCTCAAAGATGAACCTTCTCAATAATCTCCTGTCCTATGTATCAACTGCCATATACCAGGAGCCTAAAATACACCTGTAAAACATATCAAAAGCATTAGCTATTAGGGGAATGTTAGTCATTTCATAATTTTCAAGAAAGATAACTATTTAAAAAATTCCAGATAACAACAGTTTGATTCCTTCAAATAGAGAACATAATCTAAACCAAATTTACTCCTTTCACCAAAGCTAAAAATCAAAATCCTAAATGCAAGGTGAGTCTACGTGTCTCTATGCACACTATGTACAAGTTTTAATGCTTGATGTATAAATCATCACAATTTCACTGCTCTGCATTTGAAATTTAAACAATCACACAACCACTTTAATTCTCCCTCTCCCCCCCCCCATCTCTCTCTAGCTTATGTTTGACAAGCCATTCAGTAAAAACCTAACTTTACTTCTCTGTAAACCCATCACCATCTCTATCTCAAAAACTCCAATTTACTCTTGGATTCAATTGTGAAGCATTTATCTGTTGATACATAGTCCTGATCGTCATGTGAAGTATCGAATACAAGATGGATCACACAAGGATGCTGAGGTCCGAACTCAGGCCGAACCTGGAGTTCGGACATGGCCGAACGTGTGGCCGAACCTGAGGTTCGGCCAGTCGTATTTCAGCTTGTATAAATAGTTCATCTTGTATAGAATTGAGTAGCATCGGTGTCATATTCTCTAAGTGTACTCTGTGGTTATCTCTGTGGTTAATACAAGTCATTTGTATTTACTCTCTGTGTTTCATCTCGTATTTCATTGATTTCATCACGACTAAGTAGAAGATCCGTACGCTCACGCACTTTTAAGTGGTATCAGAGCATTAGGTTTGCTCTAATAGTCGGAAATCAGTGTTTCTCGGAGTTTTGAGTTCAAATTCACGTTTTTATGAAAATGTCAATCATTTTTTAGTTTGTTTGATTGTTTCGAGTGTGCTTTACATTCAAAATTCATTCCTGAATTGTTTCTATCATGTTTGCTTGAATTCCTATCGAAAATTCCAGTCAAAAACGTTGAAAATCGCGAAAATGGCGTCGAGTGAATTCTGTCCTGTTTGAGGTTCGGACAAGTTCGGCATAACCGCTCCGAACTTGAGGTTCGGAGGGAGTTCGGTCTCTTTATTGATTCGGTGAGAGTTCGGTGAGGGATCGGTCAGTGTTCGGACTAAGTTCGGTGATAGTTCGGAGTTGTTTGATTCTTGTTCGTCCGAAGGTCAGGCTCGGAGAGAGTTCGGCGTTGTCAAGACTCGGACTAAGTTTGGAGGAAGCTCGGAGGAGGTTCGGACGAAGTTCGGAATGAACAGTATCTAATTTTTCCAAAAAAAAATTGTCCGATTTTCAAGCGTTTGCGGCTATTCAAAATTCGGTTCAAGCTACGATGCAAACAATGATGAATTATGATAATGAAATCGGAACAAGTCAGAAAGTTCCCAAATTGTTAAAATTGGAAGATTATCATAGTTGGGTTAAACGGTTTGAAGCGTTTGTCGATACGAATGACATTGATATGTGGTTAGCGTTCACTGAGCAATATGTTTACCCTAAAGATGAAACTGGTGAACCTATTCTTCAAAGAAAAATGTCTTCTGAACAAAAGAAAGCTTATCAAGCTGAGAAAAAGGCGTATGGTACGTTAATGATGGCATTGCCTAAAGAGTTACTGCATCAATTTGCTGGTAACTACACATCAAAAAGTCTATGGGATGCGTTGGAAAAAACGATGTGAAGGCAATGACCAATACAAGAAAAGTCGCCAAAAGGTTTTGAAGAAAGAGTTTGATAGTTTTAAGCATTATCAGAATGAAACGATTCCCAATCTGATTGCAAGATTCGCTCATCTGATGAGTGAAATGCGTTTGGTGAATCTTACTAAAGAAGAGGTTGATATGAAAGAAAAGATCTTGGAAGCTTTGCCTGAAAAATGGGAGAATTATGTGATGATGATTACTCACGATAAGGATTTTTCAGGATTGTCTTTCAATGATTTGGTTCAAAGAATTCATGCTCGGGATATGGAGTTAATGGTGAATAAGTCACTTCCTACACAAATTCAGAATCCTGCAGTGTATCATGGTGAAAATGATTCTACAATGAATGCTGGGAAGTCTAATATTCTTAGTTCTGCTCCTCCTACAGCATTTCTAGCAGGTAAATCTGAAATTCCAAGTTATTCTTCTGTTGGTTGTTGTGTGGCAATTCCTAGTTCCTCGACCCAAAGTGCTTTGTCTGTTCAAACTATCGATGATTATAATGCGTTGATGTCTGCATTGGTATCTTCATACTTTGGTGTTATTACTGGTTCTGTGAGTAATGCTGAGTTAGCAAATGAAGATTACGATCAGATTGATTATGATCATTTGGAGGAAATGGATCTGAATTGGCAATATGCTATGTTGGTTCGTAGAACGAAGAAGTTTTTCAATAGAACTGGTAAGAAGAGACTTAATCAGGAAGGAAAGATTGGATTAGACAAATCTAAGGTGAAATGTTATAAGTGTCCAGTTTATGGTCACTTTGCTCGAGAATGTCCAAGTTCTACAGAAAGTAAATTGAAGACTGGTCAGCATGCACATTTAGTTTTTCATCCATCAAATGAAACTGAAAAGGTTAATCAGAAATCTGCTACTCTTGCTCATGATTGGACTAATACATTTATGCATCCAGATGGGTTTGCCTGGAATGCAGATTCAGAAGTTAAGAAGAATCATACTCCAATCTCAATTGCTTTAACCGTTCAACATGATGATGATGAAAGCTTGTTAACAGAATCTGATACTTCTTCAAGTATATCTTTGGTTCAAGAAGACTTACCTAAGTCTTCTGAGAATTCAAAGGATGATAAATTTAACTGTTATAAATGTGAGAAGTTGCTCAAGAAGATTGCAAGGTTTGAACAAGATTGTCAATTATCAATTGAAGAAATTGTGGTGTTAAAGAAAGAATTGGAGGATTTTCAAAAGAAATATTATGAGTTGGTTCATATTCATGAAGATGTTTTGAAGGAAAAGGCTCAATTGGCTGAAGAGTGTGACAAAGCCAAAGCTGAAGCGTTAGACGCAGCTCAAGATTTTGAGAATCTGTTTGAGAAGAGTTATCCAGTTCAGCAAAAATATGAAGAGGCTACTGCTCTTATAGCAACAACTGCTGTTACTGTTGAGAAGCTTCAAAACAAGATCTCTATGCTTCAAGATGAAAATGTTCTATACAGAGACAAGAATGAAGTGTTAACAAAAGATGTTGAGATCTACAAGCAAAAGAGAGAAAATGTGCTTGAAGAATTATATGCTGAATGTGAGATCCGGAAGTTACAAACTTATGAATATGATGATCTCAATGCAAAATTCATCAAGTCACAACAAGAGGTGTTTGAAGGTCAACAGAAGATTAATGATTTAAAACTGGAGATTTTGGAGTTGAAAAGGCAAGTGAAGAATTGCAATTTGTCACCAACATTGCTTAACTTCTTATACAAGAAGGATCAGAGTTCGGAAAGTTCTAAGAAGGATGATGTTCACTTGGTTCCTCAACTAGTGGATTTGATTGAAGTTACTGCTGCTCAGATTGATCCAAAAGATGACTTGCATGATTATTCCAAGTTTGCTACTCCATCCAAGAAGAACAAGTCCAAGTATAAAAAGAAGGAGAAACCTTTGGGTGAAGCTCCAAAATTTGTTTCCAAGTCTGTATTGCTAGAAAATGAAAACGTTTTTGATAAGGTTGTTTCCAGTTCTTCATCTGCAACCGAAGAAGAGAAGGTTTTGATTGAAAAGAACAAGTTAAAGGATATCAAAGACAAATTCACTAGTGTTGCTAAATCAAGAGTTGATTCCGGTTCTTCGTCAAATTCATCAAAGACTCAAGGATCTAAACATAAAGGTTTAGGTTACAAAGTGTTGGAAGAACCGGTTCAAGCAAAGAAATCAATGAAGGCTGAGAAGGTTCATAAAGCAAAAGTTACAAAGAAATCACCATCTCAGAAGGAATTTTCTTATTATTCTGGAATGATCTTCATCTTCAAGGAGTCCATCTCCTAGGTATGATTCTTCTGATGGTTTCTTTGATAACTTTCATTCTGAACATTCATCTGATTCTCAAAAATCAAAACCATTTTCAAACAATTTTAGAGAAAGACTTTGTTATATATGTCGTCAACCAGGACATCTAGCTGCTGATTGTCCGACGACTGCATATATTCACAAAACTGCAAAATATGTGGATAACAAAGGTCAAATTTTTGATGAACCATGGTCCCCAAAGCTTAAGTTAACTAGTAAATCGTCTTGGTCTAAATCAAGTACGTCGGTTGAATCTGATTCGGGTTCCGATAAAAAATTACAACTTTTACAAATTTGGAAACCAAAAGTTGTTTCCAAGGCCAACAAAGACTTTGTGGAAGACACCGGGCGACCCGACACTGCTGATTCGGGTCGATCCCAACGCGACTAATGTTTTATTTGGTGTCCAGCAGGTATTTCAGGAAGACCTTTCGGTGATTGGAAAATTGCTGATTGTGAAATATCTGTTCTAATTAAATTGAATTTCAAAATCATTTTTGTTTTTCAAAAGGCTAAACTGCTAGTATTCGTGTTGGTTGATCACTTTTTCTTGTTTTTCACTTCGTCTCATTCTGAGGGGGAGTTTGTTTTTGCAAAAATACAAAAATAGTGTTTTGTTTTTCAAATCGTAAAAATGAAAATCTATAAATAGAGTTGTCATTTTTAGGGGGAGAAATTTGAAAAAGACAAAAACATTGAAAAATGCAAAAAGCTAAAAACATTGAAAATTGAGAAATTGTATCCGACATGATTGGAAATAATGGTACATTGGCTGACAATGTCTGACTCATGGATAAAGTAAATGAAAAGGCCATAAGACCATTTGATCGATGTGTAAGGTAGGCTCAGCAAATCTGAAAGTATATAAATGTGATATACACTAAATTCGATGCTTGACCTAGTGGACAACATCTTGTTACATATTTCATGATATATCAAGAAAAGGATATGTGAAAAATAAAATGAGAAGTCAATGTGTTTACATGTGTTCATTTTGCAAAGATTTAAACTTGTTTGATTTTCTTTATTTTTTCAAACGATCGGACTTTCTCTGCGTGTCGAAAGACCGACCTGATCGTTGTTCGTTTGACATTCTGCTTTATTTTCTTGGTGTTTCGTATAACTCATCGGACTTTCTCTGCGTGTACGGGAGTACCGACCTGATTGTTGTTGGGTTATACAATTTCAACTTGTTTTATTTTCTTATTTTGTTAAATCCGAGGCCTTATATGCGTATCGAAAGATCGACCTTAAGGTAGACGATTTAACGTTCTTATTTCTTTTTGCATGGAACACAGTTGACTATATCATGATTACAACCATTATGTGAGTAACATCACAAATGAAATCACAAAATGTGATAAGCAACGCATATCTGAGTATGTCTGATAGTGTGGGGTACATTGGTCAATGCAAGCTTAATCAATATCTTAACATATCCGGATGTTATGAGTATGATTGTGCCAGAGTTTAAAGTTGGACAAATTATATCTGCAATTGGCATGGCTTATGTGTTTCAATAATTGAAATTGAAATGTGGTTCAGTATGTTATGACCAATATGATCCCAAGTTGTGATCTTTCTCACTTTAGACAAAAATAGTGTCTAATTCAGTATTGTTTTACTTTTCTATCAAAAAATACCAAAAAGATTTTAGGTGTGTTTTGATATAACGTTTCTAAAAGCCAAAAAGATTTTGTTTCTTATTTGATTTTCGATTGATCAACACGGAATACAATATCAATTTTCAAAATCAATCTATCTTGGAGTCTCGAAGAGACATTTTGCACAAAGATTATTTATGATGGCAAGTTTCTAAGTGGGAAGAGAACATCACAACTTCTAGTCTTCTGAAGCTTGTTGATAAAGAGATTACACACGATGCAATATCAAGTATTCAAGATTGAGCTCATCGTCAAGATCGAGGAAGAGTTTCATTGAAGATACAAGATACAAAGTTTGAATAGAGGAAAATATACTGCACATGCCGAGGGGGAGTTTGTTGATACATAGTCCTGATCGTCATGTGAAGTATCGAATACAAGATGGATCACACAAGGATGCTGAGGTCCGAACTCAGGCCGAACCTGGAGTTCGGACATGGCCGAACGTGTGGCCGAACCTGAGGTTCGGCCAGTCGTATTTCAGCTTGTATAAATAGTTCATCTTGTATAGAATTGAGTAGCTTCGGTGTCATATTCTCTAAGTGTACTCTGTGGTTATCTCTGTGGTTAATACAAGTCATTTGTATTTACTCTCTGTGTTTCATCTCGTATTTCATTGATTTCATCACGACTAAGTAGAAGATCCGTACGCTCACGCACTTTCATTATCCCTTGTGATTATTTGTAATTTCAATTACACAAAAGAATAATCTAAGATGAGTCAAATCTTTTGCTCATCGATGTCACTCAAGCACAAAACCCATAATCCCAAATGAATAATAACTAAAAAGAAAACAAATCCTAAATCTAGACTAGCCTTCTGAACCTAACAAAGCGCACTGGAAACAAATCTCACAACTTTGGCTCAATCTAGACAAGCCTTCTCTGCCACATATTCCATTTAGTTTCATTGACCTAAACTAACCTATGTTCTAGTTAAATACTGTAAGCAATTAGAACTGATTAGACATATATTACAATCATAAATCCTTTATCTTCTACTCTTGTTACATTGAAAATTAGCATATATAATTAATATACCCACAAGTAACAGTTACTTGATGAGCTCTATTGTTCTTCGCTTCCTTCCTCTTAAACCGTATTTCTGTAGATCTCAACTAATGATAGGAAAACTGGAATAAGTTTTTTACTCAATTTTAGTAACAAATCAATGTTACGTAAAGTCCTACATATACGGTTGACCTATTATTAACGTATATTCTTTTTTTTCTAAAAAACTGCATTTATTTTAATCATTATCATTACTGAAAATTAAAAAAAACACAAATAAAGATGTAATGTATTGCGAAAATATGTCAAAAATATAGATTAATAAAAAATAGGAAAAACTGATTTTCATTTATAATATTTAAAAGAAATAGTTTACTTATTATATTTAAATGAGAGGTGATCATATGTATTGCTAAATTTTTAACATAGCTAAGTTGAATTATGTTCAGTTAGAGTCGATTACGCCCAATTGAGTTCAATTATCTTCAGTTAAGTTGAATGATGTCCTATTGGGTTCAATTATGTTCATTTAAGTTGAATCATGTCCTATTGGGTTCAGTTAGGTTCATTTAAGTTGAATCATGTCCAGTTAGAGTCGATTACGCCCAATTGAGTTCAATTATCTTCAGTTAAGTTGAATTATGTCCTATTGGGTTCAGTTATGTTCATTTAAGTTGAATCATGTCCTATTGGGTTCAATTATGTTCATTTAAGTTGAATCTTGTCCAGTTAGAGTCGATTACGCCCAATTGAGTTCAATTATCTTTAGTTAAGTTCAATTATGTCCTATTTAGTTCAATTATCTTTAGTTAAGTTGAATTATGTTCTATTAGGTTCAATTGTGTTCATTTAAGTTGAATCATGTCCTATTGGGTTCAGTTATGTTCATTTAAGTTGAATTATGTCCAGTTAGAGTTGATTACGCCCAATTGAGTTCAATTATCTTCAGTTAAGTTGAATTATGTCCTATTGGGTTTAGTTATGTTCATTTAAGTTGAATCATGTCCTATTGGGTTCAGTTATGTTCATTTAAGTTGAATCATGTCCAGTTAGAGTCGATTAAGCCCAATTGAGTTAAATTATCTTCAGTTAAGTTCAATTATGTCCTATTTAGTTCAATTATCTTTAGTTAAGTTGAATTATGTTCTATTGGGTTCAATTATGTTCAGTTAAGTTGACTCATGTTCTATTGGGTTCAGTTATGTTCATTTAAGTTGAATTATGTCCAGTTAGAGTCGATTACGCCAAGTTGAGTTCAATTAAGTCCTCTTAAGTTCAATTATGTTCATTTAAGTTGAATCATGTCCTATTGGGTTTAGTTATGTTCATTTAAGTTGAATTATGTCTAGTTAGAGTCGATTACGCCTAATTGAGTTCAATTATATTCAGTTAAGTTCAATTTTGTCCTATTTAGTTCAATTATCTTTAGTTAAGTTGAATTATGTTCTATTGGGTTCAATTATGTTCATTTAAGTTGAATCATGTCCTATTGGGTTCAGTTATGTTCATTTAAGTTAAATTATGTCCAGTTAGAGTCGATTACGGCCAACTGAGTTTAATTATCTTCAGTTAAGTTCAATTTTGTCCTCTTGGGTTCAATTAGCTTTAGTTAGTTTCAATTATGTCAAGTTACAGTCGCTTACGCCCAATGGAGTTCAATTATTTCTTATTGACCTTGGTTATGTTATTATTTTTTGTAACAACTTGTTTTCTAAAAAATTATTGTTGAAATTAAGACAATTTTAATGTGAGTCTCAAACTACACCACAAAAGTACCATTTGTCAAACCCAAACACCCAGCATTGACCCTAAGCGAGCTCGAGCCCGAGATTTACAAATCAAACTCAAATTGGATTGCGATCCTGATTGCGTTTTTTACTTATACTGTTTTTTATATATTTATTCGATCATATTATGTATATATATTATATAGACTAGATTTATTTACAAAGACATCCTTCTTAATTATTTAGTTAGAAAACAAAAAAAATTAAACCTTCCTTAATTTTAGATGGACGTGTTCCCACCAATTTTTTACTAAAAAAACTCTAATTTTCATCTAAAAAATTGAATGTTCCCGCCTCACTATCTCTAACCCTAAAATACGTGAAACTCAATTAGGTAGTTCCTAAATTTGTTGTCGAACAGACTACTCCATCATTTTGTAACCGACGATTCGTTCTCTCATTTCAGACTACACGTGATTAAGGTTCACTCCTCTCTCGGTTCTTTGTAAAAGTAGGCCAAGGTTTTGTTGTTCATTTTGGATTTATTTTTGTTATGTTTTTTGTCTGATAGGGTTGGAATCATAGGTTCTTTCCTGACCTAGTTTTTTTGTGTTACGGTTTTTTAATACAACTTTGTGCTGGGTCAATGATTTGTCAGTTTTATTGTGAACAGGTATAATGGCAAGCAAAAATAGACAAAGACAAAGTATACAACTGAACGATTATGAGGCGACTAGACAAATGAGGGTTCAAGAAAACCAACAAAAAATGAAAGCTATGGGAATAAAAAACATTTCAAGTTCTATGACTAGTTTAGTAGATAGTGGAAAAAAGAAAAGAAATCCGACGAAAGCAACTGAGACTGGTCCGCAAGATAAAGACTACAGTCCAGATACTAATGATGAAATCGACGGAGAAGATGAAGAGAGTGTTCATGTATCCAAAGAGGTAACTAGATTATCAAATATTTTTTTATTTAATTCTGTATACACATGTTTTCTAATCAAGGTTAGTATTTTTATAGCAGCGTCGTCCACAATATTATGTTGCACCACATACTTTAACTAGACAATCTCTACTAAAGAAACATCGAGTGACTGCACCAAACAATAATTTGTTTGATTCAAATGCTGCGAACAAGAACATAGCAACAATTACCACGGGTGAACTCTTATCCGGTAATACGAGGACGAGGAAACAAGCACAAAACGACTTAGTAAAAAACAATGTGGTAATTAAGCCTAGCTGTACCAAACCAGGATTAAACACTCGTTCGGATCGTATTGATGGGGTTGATGAGATTCTTCAAGGTATTATTTTTAAACATCTTAAACTCGGTTATAAAAGCATGATTCATATTAAATTATTGTTTCGTGCTATTAGATGTTAATCAACAGCATACGGAACTAGAAGTTTTGGAGGATCAACAGGTTGATCAAGAGCAATCGGAACTACAAGGGTTGGAGGCTGAAAATGTTGATGAATCTGCACTAGCTAATCCACGAAAGAGGCGTGGACCAAATCTCAATCTGTACATCACAAGGAATTTACAAAGTTTTCCCGAGGGTGCTAAAAGTCGATTGACCATGGATGCGGATACAAAACAATTCGTTGGGGACTCAGCAACACCTTTTGCAACGGAGGTTGGAATTGTTATACGCAATTACTGTCCTATGAAGTTTCACAAATGGAATTCCATTCCTGAAGATGTGAAAAGTTTGATGTATGAGAAGTTAGAGGTAAGTTCTTAATATGTTTCTTTTACTAAACGAAAAGGTGTTACAGTTTAACATTTGAATAATATTATCAATACATCATATTCAATGTAGGGAAAGTTCGAGCTGTTGCGAACAGATGTCCTCTTTATGGAAGTTGTAGATACTCGACTCCATTTACAGTGGAAACGTACTCTAGGTCTTATGAGTCATCACTGGAAAAAGAATGGTGGAAAAACAAATAATCTTACAAAAGCTAGACAAAATATGTCTCCCGGTTGTAAGCCTCTAGATTGGGAAAGTCTGTGTGACTATTGGGAAAAAGATGACACTAAGGTGAGTTAGAGAGTTCATTTTGCAATTCATAATACATATTCTGATGGAAATATTGTTGACTGGCTATGGATTTTGTGTGTCTGTTCTTTTATTCATGACACTAAGGTGTTTGATTAAGAGTACATTTTGCAATTCATTAACATGTATTTCGGATTTTAATTTTGTAGAGGTATAGTGACGCGATGGAATCTAACAGGAAAAATCTTGTTAATCTATCTAGAGGGGGGTCGCGCTCGATAGCCAACCATGTATACAAAATGGTAACATTTTGTGTGTTTGTTCCTTTATTATTCACAAGCTTATGTAAAACTTGATTATTAAAGATTTAAATGACACAATCACTAAATTGGTTTAGGCTATATTATAAATAATGACTCCTGTTTGCTTCTGCTACTTCCCTTGAGCATTGATATTTCTTTAATGTTGGCAGACATATGAAGTGACGCAAGAGCCACGCAGCCCACTTGAAGTTTACAAAAAGCTTCATTATGATGCTAAGAAACAAGGATGGCCAAATGATAATTCCCGCATTGAATATGTAAGTTAATTGGTTTTTTTTAGCAGTATTATTATCAAATATTGATTTTAGATTGCTACTAATTTTAAATGTTATTTTGTGGCCTGATGTAATGGTAGGAAAACATTGTTCAACATAAAAAGGATGCTGTGGAGGAATTACAATCAAAAGGAACAACAGTTTGTAAAGAGATTGAACGCGAGCTTGAGAATGATGCGATAAAGGCCGTTTGTGAAAAGCAGAAAACAATTAAATCAGGATGGGAGTTCGGTGTTGGTCCTGTATTAAGGAAGAAAGACATGTGGATGAAATCAACAACTACATTGTGTCAACGGGATTCAAGTGAGATTGAAGGTAAGATTGCAAAACTCGAACAGGAACTAGAGAGAAGTAAGGAGGAGTTGAAGCAACAGGCCGATAAATATGATCAACTTACCGACTTCATAAGACAAAAGTTTCCGGATAAACAAAGATGCGAGGGAGGCACCTGATTATGAAGATGACCCAAGCAACGACAGTGATGCTGAAGACTTGACCTAGATTATTGGTGTAAGACTTGTGGTTCAAGAGTTTGTTACATTGTTTCTGAATATTTAAGTATGCGTCTATGGTTTTGGTTAATGCATTTGTATTATATTGATTGTATTTTATTTTATTTATCCTTTTTATTGTAAGGTGTTTAATTCATTTCGAAAAGATAAAAATAGTCACATACACAACCGACTAGTATTTGAGACTGATTTTTAGTTACTAAATAGATACATCGGTCACTAAATATGCGTGTTATCTAAGACTAATTATCAGTCTTTAATACCTTTGACTAGAACATGCTATATGAGACTAATTTTCAGTCTCCAAAAGAAGGAAATCAAAGACTAAAATTACATGTTACCTCAGACAAATTTTCAGTCTCCAAAAGAAGCTTATCAAAGACTAAAATTACGTGGTAACTGAGACTAAGATTCAGTCCTTAAAAGATCTCATTGGAGATTGAATTGCATGCATATTGGAGACTGAATTGCATGCATTTTGAGACGTATCAGAGAAAAATTTAACATGTTTCTAAGACTGATTTTTAGTCCCTAAGGTTATACATTAGGGACTAAAATATCATGTATTCCCGTACTGATTTTCAGTCTCTATTGTTACCACGAAACGGGGACTGATTTTCAGTCACAACACTAGTATCTAGGACTACGTATCCGAGACTGAGCTAGAGACTGACGAATCAGTCTTAGATACCCATTAGCAACTGGTTTTCGAGTATTTGAGACTAATTTTTCAGTCTTAGATACTCACTTTTTTTTTTGTAGTGATATAAATTGAGCATTTTTGTAAACTATACACTATTAAAAATGCCCATATAAATAGTACTTTCATCGTCGTTACGATATAAATATAAATGTTTTTCTACCTGATTTTATAAAGATAAAATCTGTATAAATGGTTACGTATATGATAAAATATACATGTTTTATTATTCGATTTTATGGACTAATATTATTGGTTAATAATGTAACTTTTGTTATCTTTCAAAATCCGGCCACGTGTCTTCCTCGACTCTTTTTGAATTTTTTGAACCTTCGTCATGTCAAGTTTGGTATTAGTTACCTTTTACCGCTGGTCTAGACCTGGTCAGTTTCAATTAAACACACATATATTTATGCTCGTTAGGTGCTTAGTAGATTGTAGAAGGCTCATTAATTGCTACTTGCGTTGTTACTTATCTGGAATTGTTGTGCACCCTAAGGTGAGTTACACAACCTTTTACGTTACGTTCGGGTTTGGACGATAACACGCAAACACGTTACACCCAGTTAGGTTGATAACACAACAACTTTTGAAGTATGATTAAAGTAGTAATCCAGTATATATGACAAGTTCATGTAAAATACTTTACCTTTTAAGTCCTTACTTTATCGAACCGTTAATAGAAAATAGCAAGGGAATATTAGGTAGTACTACTGGGGTCTGACAAACCCCACTCAGCGGGCACGAGATGCACCACCCGACTGGCGGTCGGACTGAGGACCATGTTAGCCTAAACTTACCATGATGGAGTAGACGCGGGGAAGGAAAAAACACATAAGGATGAATTCCTACACTTTATTAATCAGCTTCGGTTGCGAACATTTTAGTGACATGAACTTAGGCTAGCTACCTACGATATGGATTGTAGTTGTATTATACATAACGGGACTACGAATAAAACCGTTGTATTCGTACTGCATGTCTATACTAGTTATAGATATGTACTTATGTGAACTCACCAACCTTTTGGTTGACACTTCCTCTTTAATCTTGTTTCTCTCAAGTCACAGATTTTCGAGTATCACGAGTATGCATCATGAGCCCTTAAAACCATGCTATGGTTTTTATGCAAGGTACATTATTTCAAATAACAATGTTTCATGTAAATACTAAATCTTTTGTTTATGCTTCCGCATTTTGTAAAACTCTGAATTTATATCATATTTTAACACAATGGAAATATTTTGTTAATTAATGGTTGTTTGATGTAACTAATGGACTGGGATCCTGTATGTACCTGGACGGATCTTACTACTGCATGATTTGATCAAATGCAATGGACACGATGTAGCTTTGCTTTATTGATTCACTTAGAGATAATACAAGGATCCTAGAGAGAGAGAACACACTCAGTTTACAGCGTACCAACTGGCGGACCATATGGTAGGACCACCATGGTATGTTGACCTTAAGACTCACAAAAAAGCTCTGAACTAGATATAATACACAAGACACATTGTAGCATAGGAATACGCTCTAACAAACTCCCCCTTAACGTGTAGTATATCTATGCCAACTAAACTTCAGTCTTCAATCTTCAGCACTGTTGCATCTGATCTTCAACTTGAAATCTTGTCAGCAACAGAACTTGCATGGATGGATCATTCTTTAACAATATTTGAACTTCAAGATCCACAGAACCTGCAATTTCAGAAGGCAGAAACACGGCTTTCTTTTTCTTTTTTATAAATAATTTTAATCTTGGCACAAAACTTCTCTTCGAGAATCCAAGATATAGTTTTGAAATCCTAATTTTGTATCTTGTATCGATCGGTCGAAAACAAATAAAAAACAAAATCTTTTTGGCTTTTTGAAACTTTACATCAAAACATACAGAAAATCTTTTTGATTTTTCTAAGTTTATGCTAAAACACATCTAAAATATTTTTGGATTTTTCAAATATAAAACATAAATGCAATACAGAAATGAAATACTAAATCACACTATATTTTTGTCTTTTGCGAGAAAGATCAGAACTGGGATCATATTGAACATAACACGTTGACCTACACTTCAATTTCAAATACTTCAGCACATAAGTCAGTCCAATTGCTGATATAATTTGTTCATCTTAAACTCAGGCAAAATCATACTCATAACATTTAGATATGTTATTGTACTGATTAAGTTTGTTTTGACCAGTGTACCCCACACTATAAGACATACTCAGATATGTATTTGTTTATCACTTTGTGATTTCACTACTGATTTAACACATAGTAATTGAATTCATGATATCGTCAACGGTGTTCCATGCAAAAAGAAATGAGAACGTTAAATCGTGTACCTTAAGGTCGATCTTTTGATACGCAGATAAGGCCTCGGATTTAACAAAATAAGAAAATAAAAACAAGTTGAGATTGTATAACCCAACAACAATCAGGTCGGTACTCCTATACATGCAGAAAAAGTCCGATGAGTTATACGAAACACCATAGAAAATAAAGCAGAACGTCAAACGAACAACAATCAGGTCGGTCTTGTGGACACGCAGAGAAAGACCGATCGTTTGATAAAATAAAGAAAATCAAACAGGTTTAAATCTTTGCAGAATCAACACATGTATACACAGTGACTTCTCATTTTCTTTTTCACACATCTTCTCAATATCTTAAGAT
This sequence comes from Deinandra increscens subsp. villosa, assembly GCA_039602395.1. Taxonomy (NCBI): domain Eukaryota; kingdom Viridiplantae; phylum Streptophyta; class Magnoliopsida; order Asterales; family Asteraceae; genus Deinandra; species Deinandra increscens. Next base: position 44,277,222 of record JBCNJP010000010.1, on the reverse strand, counting down.
ACGCATTAAGATGTTGTCTACTTGGTTAAGCATTAGTATTTAATGTATATCACATCTAAATACGTTCTGATTTAATGCTGAGCCTACCAAGCACATCAAACAATGATCTTATGGCTTTTTCATCTATTTTATCCATGAGTCAGACATGTAAGCCAATGTACCATCATTTCCCAATTATTTCGGATACAATTTCTCATTTTGTAATGTTTTTGTATTTTTCTATTTTTCAATACTTTTGTATTTTTCTGTTTTTCTCCCCTTTAAAATGAAGACTCTATTTTTGGATTTTCCATTTTAATAAAACAAAAAAAAAACTATTTTTGGGTTTTCAATTTTCTCCCCCTAAACTACATATGGAATGTAAAAGAAAGAAAATTGACCAATCGATACTGATACCTTTCAGTTTAATCTTTCAGAAAAACTTTTAGTTTTCTAAGATGAATCATAGATTTTAAAATACGCAGGAAACTCCACTATCAGTAACTAGTAACTGCTTGAAGCTTGAACTTCACAATCACCGACAGGTCTTCTTGAAGTACTTACACACTGGATAAAACAATTAGTTTTTAAATGACCCGAAGCACACATCTTCTGGTCGACCAGTGTCTGCAACAAAATCATTTGCAGCCGTGCTGATCGACATAGGTCGCCATTGCATTTTTTGAATTTTCAGAATGAACCGAGTCATCATCACATGATGAACCACCAACACTTGAAGCATTTTTGAAAAAGTGTTTATTTTTAGATTGAAAATGTGAAGGTGTTGACTCAGTAAAAACTCTGGCAGATACATCGATAAATGTGGCAGATTTTCCAGAAAAAGAACGATTTGCTATTTCAGGACAATTTTGTGCCATGTGGGCACGACGACGACACTGGTAGCACATGCGATATGATCGCTTTGGTTTTCTCCTGTCCTGAAATGCATGACATATATTTTCAGAATCAAAATCATCATAAAAATCATCAAATATTTGAAAACGATTAGCATGAACCAATTTTGAAGTAGGACTTCGAGGGGTAGTATTTGATCCAGATGACGAAGATTCTTTGATCTGTTGACCAGCTCTAGAAGGACCTTCATAGACATCCTTCTTTTGGTTTGTACCTCTTAATCCTTTTTCCATTGTAGAAATGAACACCTGGGCCAAATGATAAATTTGATCTAAACTTGTATCCTTCTTTTCTTTCTGAACCTTCTTCGACACAGGCTTCTTGTCTTTCTTCTCAAAGTGTTTACCCTCACTACCCAATCCTAAACCTTTGTAGCCTGGTAGTTTGGATATATCAACTTGAGAACTTGAGATACCAGCTTTAGCAGCTTGAGTGAATAAAGCTTTAATATCCTTTAATTTGTTAGCTTCGACCAACATTGCAGCAACACATTCTTCATTCAACTGCTTCTCATCTTGTTCAACCTGTTTCTCAATAGAAAAAACTCCGCCAATAAACCCACCAGAAACAAATTGTGGTGGTGATTTGTCAATCAAACTTTCCTCTTTTTCCACGACCTTCTTTGACTTCTTTGATGTCTTCAAGTCAGACTGTTTTGTAGCAAACTCAGAATAATCTTGCTTTGTATCATAAGTACTTAGATCAACAAGAGGCTCAGTTTGAATAACTAGATGCGGAATTTGATTAAATTCTTCTCCTCCAAACACCTTTCGAAATTCTCATCTTGACACAACTAACTTGCAAAAGAATGTGAATTCTTCAAGTTATGCAATTGTCGGTTAAGATCTAGAATTTCAATATTCAAATCTGATATTGTCTTCTGTGCCTTACCCAAAACCTTTTCTGATTGAATCAACTTCTCAGATGTACTATTAACTGAACGATTTTTCTCTCGCATATCATCATGAACATCATACACTTCTTGTAATCTCAACATTTTCTGTTAACAAGTTGATTTTCCTTTTTCAGACTTATGACTTTATCTTGTAATTCGGAATGAACTATTTGATATTGAAGTTTTTCAGCAGCAACTTCATCAAATGCTTTATGAAGTTCATCATTAGATTTCTTAAGCGCTTCCACCCTTGTTGTTGATTTCTTAAACAGATTATCAAAATCTTCACAAACATCTTTAACTTGAAACTAATATTCTTCAACTTCCTTTACCAACTTCTCATTCTGAGCAATTAACTTGACAATCTTTGTCATGAACTCATCTTTCTCATGTTGAAGTGGTAATTTCTGTTAATCATTTTGGAGACAAATTTCTAACAACTGTCTCTTAAGATCTTCTAACTCTTGCAACATCAAACTCTTTTCTTTGAGTAAGTTCACATTTGTATTGCAAATTTCATCAAAACTTTGACACTTCTTCTTGTAAACTTCCAACTCTTCATCTTTCCTTTTGATTTCAGCACACTGGCACTCATTTTCCTTAATCAAACTTTGAATTCAAATATCCTTTTGTGAACAAAATTAACACACGGATTCATACCCACTTCTTTCAGAATCACTTGATTCAGATCCAGACTCGCTTGATTCAATTTGAACATGTGCCACCAATGCTATATGTGAATCATTAGCGAAACAAGATTTAGACATAGATTCCATACTAGCATCAATTTCTTGGGAGTGACATACAAATGCGAATTCATCTGGAAAATCTTTAGACTAATCATAACCTTCTTCGTCTTGAGATATCATAGCTTTTGCTTCTTTATTGTGAACATTCTTATCCGAAGTACTCGGTTCAGATGATGATTGATTACATTCACGAGCAAAATGTCCTAGCTTAGAACATTTGTAACATTTAAGCTTCGACTTACCCAAACCAAGTTTTTCTCCTTGAATAATCGATTTCTTTCCATGTTTCTTCATAAATCTTCTTCTTCGTTCAACTAGCATAGCAAACTGCCAATCCAAATCTAATTTATGCAACTGATCATCATACATCTAAGTTAAATCGTCTGCAAACAAACCAGATTGACCAATTTGGCTAAAAATTGATCCAGAAGACGATGATATGAAAGCAGAGAATAATGCAGCTAAATCTTCTGCTGTTTGAACATGAATAGAGTTTTTTGTTGATCTACGAGGAATAGTGAAACTACAGCCTGAAGAAGAACCAGAACTATCATATGTTCCAGCAAGCAAAGCTGTTGGAGCAGGATTCAAACTTAAACTAGAATGTGACTTTGATTTAGCATTCACAGTAGCTGATTATCTCCAAAATACAATTCTGGATTCTGATTTAGAGCAGGTGTAGATCTTTTAACCTTCATTTCTAACTCACGAGCTTACAACTTTCCTGTTAACTTGTGAAAAGACCATCCAGAATTATTTTTATCATGTGTCAATAAAAGAACATAATTTCCTCAGCTATTCAGTAAAGCTTCCAAAAAAAATTCTTTTAAATCATCATCCTCTTTTGTAACGTGCAGTTCTCCAAGTTCACTAACAAGATGTGAAAACCTAGAAACCAAGTCTGAAATACTTTCTTTTTCACAGTCTTGAAAATTGTCAAATTCCTTTATGTAAAACACTAAGACGGATCTTACTAATGCATAATCGCGATCAATTTAGTAATACACGAGGTAAATAACGTTCCGTTTGATTCATAACAAGCTCGAGGTTACAGAGAGAGAACAGAGAGAAAACACCACAGATTACACACGGTTAAGAACTCAACAACACAACTACTACTTAAACACAAGAGCTTAAACTATTTATATGGTTCTGCCCGGCGTACTAATTAACCCACGTACCAGATGGTCTGTGGCTAGGTACCACCTGGTCCGTCCACTGGTACGCTGGCACCAGAACTTACAAAACAACTAATACAATGACAAAACGCCTTGACCTAGCATTAGACATCATAACATGTTCTAACAAACTACCCCTTGTCTTATGCTAGTCTTCGGAAACTTTTGTCTTCATCTCATTCCAATACTGTCTTCGGTTATTTCCAGCATGAATCCCGAAAGCATAACAAACTCTGATCACTCTTTGAAACTGCAAGGCTTGCTCAGCATCCTCAGCCTTGTATAGAATTTTGTTGTGATAGAGCTTGTCGATATCAGTTTCAGACATATTTATCAACCACATAGGATCAAAAATCCTAACAACCTTGTTCTCTTCCTTGACAACAATCACTGCTTCTCCCGTATACTCATCATAGTGTTAGGTTATATAACTAATTATCGATTTACACACGAGTACGCAGCGGATTTCATCCTATGAATTAATCTAACTAACCGGATAGATAATGTGTACCTTTTTAGCTCGGCAAGAGAAGATCTTCTAGGATTTGAAGTAAATCCCTCTACGATCGCACACACGACACACCGATGTACGTATGCCAGTACTTGATCACGAACTCCTCTCTTGAGGAAAGCTTGGTCGAACCACAAGAAAATCGAATCCCTTGGATTCGGTTTCCTTTGTCGAAATTTAGAGAGAGAAAGAGAGAGAATTAGGGTTTGCACTTATCGGGTATAATGCAACCACTAAACCTTAAACCAAGAGGGTCTATTTATAGGTTTTAGGAACTTGGAAAACAAGTTAGGGTTTGGGATGGGGAGGCTTACACGATTTTGGCCCTAAAGCCCACTCCCAAATCCTTTCCTAATTGTAATCCAATTACAACTCTCTTTTATTAACAACTAACACCCTGTTAACAATTAACTGTTAGTTTTAATGACTCCTCGTTAAATATTCGTCATAAATATTAATTAACTGATTAATTAATACAAATACATTAGTGTCGAGACGTGTGACTCCGTAGGCTTAAATACATTCCGGACATACGTTTATTTATACGTGGTCATATCCCTACACATAGTACCACCATCTCAAAGTCTTGATGAAATTCTTCTCTAGCCTTTTCAAAGGTATCTTCTTGAGTTGAATAGGCTTCTTGTACTTTAATACCACAACTGGTCTTCCTGTTTTCGGATGGATATCGGTTGGATGATCAGTATACTTCGGCCTTGGAGGATTTAGAAATCTGAATCACTTCTAACGTTCTTCAAGCAACTTGTTTTTGAAGAATTCTGCCGACAGATGTTCACCATAATCCAAGAATGGCTTTCTGAATAAGTCCCTCACATCACAGACTGGTAAAGTATCAAACCTCTTTGCATTCTTCAAATAGATAATGCCAAATTCTTTCTTGACCGCATAGCACTTGAGCTGTGAATCGAACATCCAACTGATAATATTACCAGTGGCTACACCTTTGTTTTCAAAGAATTTCTTCTGATCAACAGATTTTGTAGGTTTCACCACAAGTATCTTCTTTGAATTTTGTTCCTTCATCCATTCATCAAACAATCTTCTTTTCTATTGTTTTTCCGAAAAACTATCAGATTCAGCAGTTTCAGGTTGTTCAGATTGTTTCTCAGCTTCTTTCTTCTTTAACTCATTCTCACCTTCTTCCTCATCATCTTTTGTAAAGAAATTGAATCCTCCAGACTCATCATTATCGGTAAAATTCCCATAGACTTTAGGATCATCTGGATATTCTTCAGCAGTCATATCTTCAACTTCTACATGCTCCTCTTCATATACAAACTCATCATCTGAATCTTCTTCTTTGTGAGGCTCAGCGAAAGGAACCTTATTAACATCTTCAATATTCAAAGCATATATCGCAGCAAGTTGCTCTTTTGAATATTGATGCAGAAATTCTCCTTCTTCAATAGCAACTCTTGTAATTGGAGTCACATCATAAACATCTTTACCAGACGACTCCCTCTGGGATGCAGCAGCAGATGTTCCAGCTGCACCAAAAACACCAGAACCATCTCCACCGACACCTCCCTCCGGGTCATCTGTATCATTCAAATATCTTGATACATCGTCATCTTCTCTACAAGCCTCTTCAGGATTTGGTCTCATCCCCCCCTATGCAGGTAAAGCCTTTAACAAATGGTTTAGCTGCTCACCCAGAGAAAGAGAGATTTGTTGAGGTCGAGCAATCTCACGATCCTTTGACTGATCATGAGATATCAACTCTTTCATAGTATTCCTCAATCCTTGAATCTCATTAGCTTGTGAACGATTTGTAGACTCTAATTCATCAAGTCTTGTTTGATGCAAAGCAAGCTTTAAGTCAGTAGATGAAATTGTTGATGTTGTAGGAGAAGCAGTAGTTGATGCAGAAGCAGAACTTGACGAATTTCTGATAATCAATCTTCTAACATGTGGAATACTAGAACTTTGAACATTTGCAGTTTTTATTGTTTGTTGACTTGGAACAGAAGACTTTGAAGCAACTTTCTGCTTCTTGCTAGGTGGACTGCTACCAACCTTTCTAACATCAGCAAGGAACGAGCCCTGTTTTACCATCATCATCGGTCTTGACATAGGTTTCACACGCTTTCCAGTAGCGACCATTCGGGCTTTTCCTTTATCAGCAGTCATTGTTTGTCTCGCTGATTCCTCCATAGATGGAGTATAAGATGGATCATCATCATCTTCTTGATCAGCAGATCGTTTTGACAGATGCTAAATCTAGACATATCTTCATTTCTTGAAGCCAGATAAGCCAGATGAGCTTTAGAACCTTTCTTCACTCTAACACCTCTGGTATTATACCATATTTCCACATATTCACTAGAGTCAGAACTTGTATCAGAAGAACTTTCATCATCATCATCTCCAGAAACATCTTTTGAACCAGCCACATCAGCATCTCTATCTGGAATAATTGGATCATGATGAACTTGCTCGGTTTGTTGTTGTTACTGTTGCACAGATGCAGAAGCAGCATGTTGCTGTTCTACTGGTTATTGGACAGGCACATCTTGATTATCTTCTTCATGTTCATGTTCCTCGGCTGGGTTACCATTTTCTTCATATTCCAGTTCATCATCACTACTATCAGGATGTCTTGGAGCACCATCAACTGGAGCTACATAGTCAGGTTTTGCCAAATGGTCAATCAGTCCTTTAACCGGAGGAGCCACATTCGCTCATTTTCTTTTCTGATAAACTAGAAACTTCCCAACAGCGACTTCATTTATGTGCTTCAATATTAATACAGCATCTGGATTCTTTGGAAGATTACGTTGCAGATCATTTAAGATCATTTAAAGAAACCTGGGATACATAACACTTTTGTTTTGCTTAGACAAAATGTTCTCTTTCATGTAGTCGAAGATCCAACATGAGAAGTTGAACTCCCGATTCATCACCAAAGCAGTAAAGAAAGATAAAACCTTCATGTCAAATTCTTCATGACCCCTCAGCAAATTACCAAAACATCTGATTATCACGTGCATCATATACTTATACGGAGGACTCAAATTTGCTTTAAGAAACCAGGAAGCATAGATATTGCCATCATACTTCACTCTTCTTAGCAATGCAACCATATCAATCTGATCAAACTCTTTTGGAAATGCTGGTTGATCATTAAATCTCAAAACTCTCCTTACATCGTCTTCAGATACAATAACATCGGTTTCAAGAACCCATGCACGAATCACAGAAGGTACCACCGAACAATCCACTTAGGCAGAAGTCCAAAACATGGTGAGTAAATCTTTGTAAGGTGTACACTCATGAGTAGCAGCATAATACACTCTCGATCGTCTCAAAAAGTCAAATATGCCTCCAAAATGAGATTGGAATTTTACCGACGCCCCGAGAAAAGCACAAATGTTGTGTTCGTCATTAGACTTTAACGCTGCCATTTCTGAAACATTCACAAACACCAACTATCATTAAAATCATGAGATATGATCAAAACCGCTTACAACCGACTGTAATTTGACTTTAAACGCTCAAACGATGAACTTCGTTTAAAAAAAATTTATCAACGGGCCACGTCACGGACCACATTGGTCAGACGGACCACATCTGGTACGGGACGAACCATAAATGTTGACCACGTACCAGATAATTCAAACGGACCAGATACGGACCACATTGGGCCACGTATCAAATCTAGTACGCCGCGTACCATGTGGTACGGCGGAAGAACAGTTCATCCGAAGAGTCAATCTCGATTTTAACCATCAAAACATTGTTTCTGATGAAATTGATCACTGAGAGTTCATTCTATACTAAAACCGACCAAGACAATGTGTTTAAAACCATTGAGATAATCTCTAACCCCCTTAACCAACCCTGGTGCTCGGTTTCGCGAAAAACTGAATCTATACACTAAAAAATCAGGAGATTTAGATCGTTAAACTGAAATCTAAAACCATGAGAAGATGCGCCTTTATTGTACCTACCTGTAGAAACCAAAATCTCGAGAAGAGGTTCGTTATACAGAGAGAAATCGAGAAAAATCAGTGTCGGGTGGTTTAGGGTTCACAAAGAGCTTTTTATATGGTATGCAGGTTATAACGAACACGTACCACATTTGACCCTTTTATATGCAAAGTGGTCCGCCGGGCGTACCACATGGTACGTCCGGACCACATTTCATGTGAAATTCCCATTTTGCCCTTAAACCCTTAAATTTGACATTTCACACCCAAAAATCCAAATTTTTCCAAATTGAAACATGATGAGCCGATTCAAGCTTTGATTGGGTTCTATCAACAAAAATTTGCCGTTCCTGTATTCAGTTGATAAAAAAAAGCAGAAATAAAATATCTTTGAATTTTAGCAACTTTATATCAAAACACACTAAAATCTTTTTGATTTTCGAACTTATGCTAAAACACACGTAAAATCTTTTTGATTTTTCTGAAATAAGAAATAAAATGCAAAACGGAAATATAAATGCAATAATTTACGTTTTTGTGAGAAAGATCGCAACATGAGATCATACCAGTGAGATGCACTTAACACATTTAAATTTCAACCTAATCAGCATGCAAGCCAAGCAGTCCACGAATACAACATTTTCATGTTTATTTCAGTCAAATCAAATCAATTTTTACCGCTTTCTGATATGAATTAGTTATATTTTTTCAAGAACAGAAATCATGGTACCCACAAATTCAAGTAATTGAGAATCTGACTTATGATATTTTTGATTTTTCTCTTACTCAACATAGAATATTTACAGATATAAGTCGTTCATAGTGTTTCATGCAAAAATAAATCAGAACCCTAAACAAACAACAATAAGGTCGGCCTTGTGAGCACGCAGAGAAAGTCCGATTGTTTAGGAAAATAAGAAAGCAAAACAAGTTGAAATTGTATAACTCAACAACAATCAGGTCGGTACTCACGTACACGCAGAGAAAGTCTGATGAGTTATACGAAACACCAAGAAAAATTAAGTAAAACGTCAAACGAAATGATCAGGTTGATCGTTCGATACACAGAGAAAGTCCGATCGTTTGACAAAAATATAGAAAATCAAACAAGTTTAAATCTTTCAAAAGAACGCATGCATACACTAGAACACTTATTTATTCTCTTTTTGTATTTTTCAGCTAATATCAAGATTACACAACCACAAGAATCATATTACACCACAGATTTCAGGCAAGCGTTATGTTTATATCATACTAGCAAGTATCAGATATTGATTGACACATTCAATGAAACAAACAAGAACCTACAGCCTTTCAATCTAGTTTATCCATGGTCAGTAACATTCACCGATGTACTATCATTTCTCACGAGGTTGGATCACATTTCTCAATTTTTTATTTTTTTTCATTTTTATATGCTTTTTCATTTTTGAATACAAGAAAACACACTATTATTGTATTTTTCTATAATATTCTCCCCTAAAAAGCAAAAAAAAAAAACAAAGAAAACATTAAAAGAGAAGTAAAAGTAATCAACTGAATCAGTTTACTTGGCATTCAACCTAGTAACCCCATTGATTTGCAATGAAAACTGGAAGCGAGTTTTATCAAACGCTTTAGTGAATAAATCAGCCCTTTGAAAATCCGTGTGAATTTTCTGCAAATCAATTAGTTTCTTCTCATAGCAATCATGGATAAAGTGATATCTTATGTCAATGTGCTTAGTTTTTGAATGTTGAACATGATTTTTCGTGATGGAAATAGCAGCCGAGTTATCAATGTAAATGGGAGTAGTGAGAAAATTCAAACCATAGTCGCGTAACTGCTGTTGTATCCACAGAACCTGTGAACAGCAACTGGAAGCAGCCACATACTCCGCCTCAGCAGTAGACGTTGCAACCGAAGTCTGTTTCTTACATTGCCAGGACACTAGTCTCTCCCCCAAAAACTGACATCCAGCGGTAGTTGACTTGAAATTGATTTTACAGCTGCCATAATCTGAGTCAAAATAAGCTGATAACTCGAACTTATTATCATTAGGGTACAAGATACCGAGATCCGGATTACCCTTCAAATAAGCAAAGATCCGTTTTACTGCTACCATATGTGAAGCCTTGGGAGCTACCTGGTACCTAGCACACAAGCACACAGCAAACATAATATCAGGACGAGAAGCAGTTAAGTAAGTACATAAGGGAGCCTATCATGGCACGAAACAATGTCGGATCAACATTGTCACCAGACTCATCTGGTTCAAGGCCATGTGAAACCTGGATAGGTGTACTTGGAATCCGGACGTCTCCAATTTTATAACGAGCCAAAATATCAGACACATATTATTGTTTGATGCAAAAATATACCCTTGGCATATTGATGAACTTGAAGACCCAGAAAGAAACCCATCTCCCCCATAGAACTCATCTCGAACTCGTTTGCATGACACGCTCAAATTCCTTGCATAAGCTGTCATTGGTGCTTCTAAAGATAATATCATCTACATAAACTTGGACAAGCAGCAGATCCTTCCCAAACTTCTTTGAAAAAAGTGTGCAATCCACTTTGCCACGATGAAATCCATTTTCAAGCAGGTGTGTAGATAGAGTCTCATACCAAGCCCGTGGAGCCTGATGAAGACCATATAAAGCTTTGTCTAGCTTATACACCCGTTCAGGAAATTCTGGATCATAAAAACCAGGCGGTTGTTTCACATACACTTCTTCATGAATTTTATTGAGAAACGCACTTTTGACATCCATCTGATATACTTTGAATCCATGATGTGCCGCGAAAGCCAGAAAGATCCTAATAGCCTCAATTCTTGCTACAGGAGCATAACTTCATTAATATTAATGCCTTTAATCTGAGAAAAACCTTGAACCACTAATCGAGCCTTGTTTCTGATGATGATACCACGATTTTCCTTCTTGCATTTAGAAACCCATTTTGTTCCACAAGGTTCTTTAGAATTAGCGGGTAGATCAACGAGATGCCAAACTCCTAATTTTTGAAATTGCTGCAACTCTTCCTGCATCGCTTCTACCCAAGAAGCATCATCCAACGCTTGATAAACATTGGTAGGCTCAACTTGAGACAGAAAACATGAGTGACATACTTCATTCTGAACACCGGAATCCCTAATTTCAGCAATTAAAGCATCAACAGAATCAACCAATTGATGTCGTGTGCGCACTCCAGAATTCGGATCTCTAATAATATTTTCTTGAGGATGTATGTTATGAATACGAAGCATAGTTGAATCATGAACCTCAATATTGTTTGCAAGATTATTTAAATTTGTATCTGCTTCCTCTGAGATTGAAAGATCACTAATCGGTAAAGAAACATGCACTGAAGAACTAGTACTTGGTAAGCTTATTGGATCATCAACTGGTGTTGATTTAGCTTCATGAAAGCTACTCTCATCATCATCAGACGAACTCATTGTTTCTAATTAAAGAACATTTTGACTAGATGAAGCAGCATTAGAAACACTTGGAAGCTTTGGGATCCATGAACCATGAGTAAGTATTGAATGTAACATAACAGCAGCTAGAAGTTCTTCAGTATGCTCATCAGCAGAATCATTATGTGCGGCCGAGAAAGACTCAAATAAATTCTTTTAGTCAAAAGCGGGAATATCAACCGATTTGGGTGTCAGAAAGTGTGTCATTGACAATCCACATTCAAATGACTCTTAATTGTTTTAGTATAAGGAACATAAACTCGTTTCATTAGATACTGATAACCAACAAAAATGCCTTTAACAACTTTAGCTTGAAACTTCCCTCCTTCCTTGATGAATCGTGCATAAACACCCAAATGGCTCTAAAAATATAGATTCGGCTTACGATTTAGCACATGGCATGTAGTGTGAACTGCTTCAGACCAGAACTTGATCGGTAAATGTGCATTAGACAACATGATTCGTGACATCAGAACACGATTTAGCACATGGCATGTAGTGTGAACTGCTTCAGACCAGAATTTGATCGGTAAATGTGCATCAGACAACATGCTTCAGACCAGAACTTGTCTTGTTTAACCACTTGACAATCAGAACACAATTTAGCACATGGCATGTAGTGTGAACTGCTTCAGACCAGAACTTGATCGGTAAATGTGCATCAGAAAATATGGTTCGTGACGTCTCAATCAATGTTCGATTCTTTCTTTCAGCAACTCCATTTTGTTGTGGAGTGTACGGCGCACTGAATTCTCGTACAATTCCAAGAGAATCACAAAAATATGTCATTTTAGCATTCTTGAATTCAGTACCATTATCGGTACGAATGCGATAAATTTTGTATTTGTACATCGATCCAAACTTGGATAATAACTTCTGAATAACATCTGGAGTTTCATCCTTTTGATGCATTGATGCCACCCATGAGAAACGGGAAAAATCATCCATAATCGCCAAACAACAGAAACTACCGTCAACACTTCGAACATTCATAGGACCAAAGAGATCCATATGAAGCAGCTCTAACGGAGTTACAATCGAATTAAGACGTTTGGATGGATGAGACTTCTTCCGTTGTTTTCCTTTCTTACAGGAAACACACACATCATTTATTGAAAACCGATTCTTTGAAACACCCTCTACCAGATTATGATTAATTAAATAGTTCATCTTGCGGTAGTTGATGTGTCCCATACGGCGATGCCACAAAATGGATTCTTTTTCAGTAGCCTTTGAGATGAAACAAGTAGCAGCTACAACAGACGAAGTTTGATTCATGTTCAGCACATACAAATCACAAAATTTTGGCGCATGCATCACAATCCAATCGTTAGGAATCCGAATTCCAGGTTTTAGAATCAGGCATTCAGAACTTGTAAAAGCAGCAGTATACTGCTTATCACAAATCTATGAAACACTCAGCAGGTTGTGTTGCAGTTCTACCACAAATTGCACTTTATCAAATGTGACCTTCTTGTTACCTATCTTTCCTTCTCCGGTTATTCTTCCACCTTTATTGCCAGCACAGGTAACATTTTCTCCGTTGATTGGTTTGACGTCTGAAAACAAAGAAATATTACCCGTCATGTGCCTGGATGCTCCACTATCAACAACCCATAAGTTGTTGACAGCTGGCTTTCGAGCACCCTGCACCTATTAGCAAATAATTAGTGAGAATCTGGACCCAATCTTTCAGCTTTGGGTCGACCGGTATCTTCAGAAAAGTCTTTAGTGGCTTTTGAGGAAAATTTAGGCAGCCACATTTGCCTTAACACCGGGATAGACGAATCAGTAGCAGAGTCACCCGAAGATGAACTTCCAAAAGATTTTTGAGTTTTGAAAAAAATTTCTCGTTTGAAAAACTGTTTTGTTACCACCTTTTCATCTATCTCTATTGGCTTAGAAACTGAATCAGATTTATCTTTACTAACAACGGAAGCTGGTTTCTTTGCCAAAATCAGACATCTATTTCTGAGATGACCTTGTTGATAACAACGATAACACTGCCTATGATCAACGAAGACCATAGGTAAATTATTTCCTGAATCAGTTGAGGTGTTATCATCAGTCATTTGCTTAACAACTCTCCTTGATGCTTTAGCATTAAACCTTCGATATTTATGCTTTGGAAGAGGTTTAAGCAAAGGGGTAATATACCCAGATTGGTTATAAAAACCATATTCATCAACTCCACATTGATCAGCATAACCTTTTGGTTTGATCCTTTTGGCTTTGTTTTGTTCAAATTTACCAAAATCATTATAGAAGTTATAAGCATCACAAAAACCATAGGATTTATAATCAAAATCATTTGTTTTTATGGAAAACTGACCATCAAAGTTGTAAAAACTCTTTGGTGAATATTTGGAAGTTTTTGGCTTTGAAACAAATTTCTAATCATTTGGAGTGTATGACTTTTGAGAATCCTGATCATTTGGACTCGATCTAAGTTTTAGCAACGAGCCACTTTCCCTATTACCATGATCAGACACACAATTCTCCTTAGACTCGGCATAAAACACCTTAGCAACCCGTTTTGGATCAACACAGCATAACGGGAACATCTTATCGAAAAATATGGTATTACTACCTTTGAGACAATACATTCACAATTTCTGAGATGATTCACCAGTTTCCATTTTACCTTTCAATTTCTTGTCATTTTTCTAAACTATCTGAGATTTCTTTTGATTGACCTCAGATTTTTTAGAAACTGATCCAAAACCAACACCACTAAACTTCACAGACTTTGGAGGAGCAACTGGGATTGCATTAACATCCGGTGTGGTTGTGTTGCTAGCTGTTACTAAGTCTTTTTCATAAAAGAGATCTTGACCTTTGGCAAAATTTTCATTTTCAAAAGTTTTCATTTTCTTCTCAGTTTCTTTTATCTTAATGGCCTGCTCCAAAGGTGTCAATTTGACAGAACCAGTTGGTTTGTCACCTACAGAATCACTTGACTCATTTGATTTTGGAGCATCAAGATTTGACTTGGACACATTTTTACCAGGCTTCTTTTTATAAGTGCATTTGTGTTTGTCAGAAGTACCAATCAAGTTCCTAGTGAACTTTGAATAATCAAACACAATTGATGGTTTGGTTTCAGTGTCTGTTGGTTCCAAACCATGCACAATCGATGGAGGAACTGAATTGCATTTCGATTTTTGAACAACTCTTTTAGAGTTTCATATTTGCAAAGAAAACTTGCTAAGGAAGCTGAGTTTTTGAAATTTTCAAGTTGTCTTTTAAGATCTAGAATTTCAATGTTTAATTCAGAAATCTTAGCATTAGCTTCTGCAAGCTTCTTTTCACAAAAGATGTAATCTTCATTTTTGTTATTTAATTCAATTTTGGTGCACAAAGTCGATGTATGTTCACTTTTCAGTTCAGCCTTAATGGCCTCCCACCTTTGTTTGTAAATTTTTGTGTTCTCTTCTGCCAACATGTACTTGTCATAGTACAACACTTTCTCATTAGAAAGTTCCTTCAATTTGTTAGCAGAAGTCATGCAATGTTCGCAAGGTTTAGAGTCAACCTGAATGTCAGCCATAAATGCTTGTTGACCTTCTTCAAAGAAGTCTTCACCTGGAAGTTCAGGATCATGTTTAATTTTCACACTTCGCTCTTCAGTACAAAGAAACGCAGATTCATCAGGATAATCTGCACCCCAATCATAACCTTCTCTGATTTGAGAGACCAATGCTTTAGAATCTTGATTCGAAGCATTTTCATTTGAACTAGATGGATTAGAGTTGCTTCTTGATGCTTTTGAACTTTGAGCTGCATACTTCTTGGTATTATCAATTTTTGATCAATTTTCCACTTCACTGTGTGGATTCTCAGAAAGTTGCTAAGGTCTTTATCAAAACTGATGCTGCTCCAAAGACCAAGAAGAAACAAACAGCCAAATATTCTTCTGAAAATTCAAATTCTACTCCAAAGAGCCCGACTTTGAAATGGGTTCATGATCATCGATATCAGGTATTCGATTCCTTTTATGATCATTTTGGAGATGAATATTTTTTGTGAAGCTTTGTAGATTCCGAAACGCCGAAATGTCAATAATCGCTTGTGTTACAATTGCCGACAAGAAGGGCATATGGCACAAGATTGTCCAGTTTCTGCTGCTTCCAGTTCAAGAAAAGGAAAGGTTCCACATGTTGGTAAAGCTGCCAAACAACGTTTCATTGACGAATAAGGCAGAGTATTTGATGAATATTCACAACCTACATTTTTCAAAACTCAAGGAAGATTTATTCCTCGTTTTCAAAATGTTCCATATGTAGGTTGTTCGTCACAATCGACTGTGACTGGTTCATCAGATACTGATTTATCAAAACAACAACACTGGAAACCTAAAGTGGTTTCGAAAGGAAACCAAGATACTGGCTGACCAGAAGCGATTCGCTTTGGGTTATTTATAAACTGACGTGTTTGACCATTGTGTAGGTACTTCTAGAAGACCTATCGGTGATTGAAAAGTTGCTGATGGAGGAGTATTCTACTGATTTAAGTTAAATTACATGTGATATCAATTTCAAAATTGAAATTTTTCTGAAAGCTAAAACCGCAAGGTGTCCATGTCGAAAGGTCAATTTTCTTTCTTTTACATTTCGTATGTAGTTTAGGGAGAAAAAATTTCACATACCAAAAATAGTGTCTTTTTATTTTTGTTAAAATGAAAATCCAAAAATAGAGTTTTCATTTTAAGGGGGAGAAAAAGGAAAAATACAAAAACATTGAAAAATGAGAAATTGTATCCGACATAATTGGGAAATGATGGTACATTGGCTTACGTGTCTGACTCGTGGATAAATTAGATGAAAAAGCCATAAGATCATTGTTCGATGTGCTTTGTAGGTTCGACATTCAATCAGAAAGTATTCAACTGGGATAAACACACTAAATACTAATGCTTGACCAAGTGGACAATATCTTGATGCGTATCTCATGATATATCAAGAAAAAGATATGTGAAAAAGAAAATGAGAAGTCACTGTGTATACATGTGTTTATTTTGCAAAGATTTAAACTTGTTTGATTTTCTTTATTTTGTCAAACGATCGGACTTTCTCTGCGTATCGAAAGATCGACATGATTGTTGTTCGTTTGACGTTCTGCTTTATTTTTTTGGTGTTCCGTATAACTCATCGGACTTTCTCTGCGTGTACAGAAGTACCGACCTGATTGTTGTTGGGTTATACAATTTCAACTTGTTTTTATTTTCTTATTTTGTTAAATCTGAGGCCTTATCTGCGTATCGAAAGATCGACCTTAAGGTAGATAATTTAACATTCTTATTTCTTTTTGCATGGAACACAGTTGACGATATCATGAATACAATCATTATGTGATTAAATCACAAATGAAGTCACAAATTGTGATATAAAAGAAAATGCATATTTAAGTATGTCTGATAGTGTGGGGTATACTGGTCAAAGCAATCTAATTAATTAAATAACATATCCAGATGTTATGATTATGATTGTGCCTGAGTTTAAGATGGACAAATTATACCAGTAATCGACATGACTTATGTGCTGAAGTAATTGAAATTGAAGTGTAGTTCAGCATGTCAGGTTCAATGTGATCCCAAGTTGTGATCTTTCTCGCAAAAGAAAAAAAATAGTGTCTGATTCTGTATTGCATTTTATATTTCATATCTGGAAAAATCCAAAAATATTTTAGGTGTGTTTTAGCATTATCTTAGAAAAATCAAAAAGATTTTCGGTGTGTTTTGATATAGAGTTTCAAAAAGTCAACAAGATTTTATTTCTTATTTGTTTTCGACCGATCGACATGTGATACGAAATCAAATTTCAAATCTATATCTTGGATTCTCGAAGAGAAGTTTTACGCCAAGATTAAATTAATTTTCAAAAGAAAAAGGAAGCCGTGTTTCTGTCTTATGAAATTGCAGGTTATATGTGTTAAGACTCAAGCATGGTGAAAGGGGAGTATGTTTTATTTTTACAAGTGGATCTTGAAGATTAATGGTGATTCAAGAGTGATCCAGCCATGCAAGCTCTATTTCTGACAAGATTTCAAGTCAAAGATCGGATGCAGCAATGTTGAAGATTGAAGACTAGAGTTTAGTTAGAAAATAGATACACTACACGTTAAGGGGGAGTTTGTTAGAGCATATACCTATGCTATGATGTGTCTCATGTATTGTATCTATGTGAGCGTGTCTTAGTATGAGTTTTAGTGACAATATCATTGGCACCGGACCAAATGGTCCGCCGGACCAAATGGTACGCCCGTACCATTTGGTACGCAGCCTGTTTAGTCACTAACTATAAATAGGTTTGTGTTAGAATGAATGTTAACACTTCTGTCATTTTTCACCTTCTGTGTGTGTGTGCTAGAGAGAGAAACTAGAGAGCTTTCATTGTATCTTCAAGTGATTCAATACGAAATCTCTTATTTACATCTCGTGTTCATTATATTGATCAAAGCATGCAGTAGTAAGATCGTATCTTGGTTTTACAAACAATTTTGAAGTTTCTTGCTTCTTTGCATTATTGCATTCCTTGGCGAAGTGACCATAATTCTGACAGTTATAGCAACAAACTTTGGATTTGTCAAACCCAAGTTTTCTTCTGGGTTTAAATATTTGCGTCCTGTTCTTTGCATATACTTCTTACCTCTCCGAACAAGCATTTCCATGGACCAATTAATATCCATAAGTTCTAGATCATCAGCATCAATTTGTTCATAGTCTTTATCTTTTAACTCAGCACTAGTCAACTTTCCTGCCACTACTCCATCGTATGAAGAAACCAGTGCTGAAAACAGCGCCATGAAATCATTTGTAGTTTTGGCAGAAAAAAGCATTCTGATTTGGTGCAGAAGCAGATTGATTTGAGTAAACTGGATATGTCATGGCGACCTTTAAATTGATTGAGCGTGTGGATCTTCTACTTAGTCGTTATGAAATCAATGTAACACGAGTAATCAAACACACGAAGTAAATACAAATGCCTTGTATTAACCACAGAGATAACAACAAAGTACACAGAGAAGATATGCCCAATAAGCCCTTGAATTCTATTACAAGACAGCTATATATAGTAGTGAGAACCCACTGGTCCGAACCTCAAGTTCGGACCTGTTCGGCCCTATCCGAACTCTGGGTTTGGAGTGAGTTCGGACCACAGCATACTTGATCATTTTGTCTTGTATCCGATACTTCACATGACGATTTTAGAACCATGTATCAACAAACTCCCCCTCGGCATGTGCAGTATCATATACTTCATTAAAACTTGTATTTTGTATCCTCAATCAAACTCTTCCTCGATTTTGACGATAAGTTCAATCTCGGAAACTTGATATTGCATCGTGTATAATCTCTTTATCAACAATCTTCAGAAGACTTGAAGATGTAATGTTCTCTTTCCACTTAGAAACTTGTCCACATAAATAATCTTGGCGCAAAATGTCTCTTCGAGACTCCAAGATATTTTGATTTTAAAAAAGATTTCGTATTCCGTGTTGATCAATCAAAAACGGATCATAAACAAAATCTTTTTGGCTTTTAGAAACTTTATATCAAAACACACCTAAAATCTTTTTGATATTTTCTTATAAGAAATGTAAATGCATAACAGAATCAGACACTATTTTTGTCTTTTGCGAGAAAGATCACAACTTGGGATCATATTGGTCATAACATGCTGAACTACACTCCAATTTCAATTATTGTAGCACATAAGCCATGCCGATTGCAGATATAATTTGTCCAACTTTAAACTATGGCACAATCATACTCATAACATCTGGATATGTTAAAGTATTGATTAGTTTTGCATTGACCAGTGTACCCCACACTACCAGACATACTCAGATATGCTTTCGCTTATCACATTTTGTGATTTCATTTGTGATTTTAATCACATAATGATTGTAACCATGATATAGTCAACTGTATTCCATGCAAAAAGAAATATGAATGTTAAATCGTCTACCTTAAGGTCGATCTTTCGATACGCAGATAAGGCCTCGGATTTAACAAAATAAGAAAATAAAACAAGTTAAAGTTGTATAACTCAACAACAATCAGGTCGGTGATCCCGTAGACGCAGAGAAAGTCTGATGAGTTATACGAAACACCAAAGAAAATAAAGCAGAATGTCAAACGAACAACAATCAGGTCGGTCTTGTGGACACGCAGAGAAAGTCCGATCGTTTGACAAAATAAAGAAAATCAAGCAAGTTTAAATCTTTACAAAATGAACACATGTATACACAGTGACTTCTCATTTTATTTTCACATATCTTTTTCTTGATATATCATGAGATATGCATCAAAATGTCGTCCACTAGGTCAAGCATCAGATTTAGTGTATATCAAATTTGAATACTTTCTGATTTACCGAGCCTACCTTACACATCGATCAAATGGTCTTATGGCTTTTTCATCTATTTTATCCATGAGTCAAACACTATTAGCCAATGTACCATCATTTCCCAATCATGTCGGATACAATTTCTCATTTTTCCATGTTTTTGGCTTTTTGCATTTTTCAATGTCTTTGTCTTTTCCAAATTTCTCCCCCTAAAAATGACAACTCTATATATAGATTTTCATTTTTACAACTTGAAAAACAACACACTATTTTTGAATTTTTATAAAAACAAACTCCCCCTCAGAATGAGACGGAGGTAAAATAAAAACAAAAAATTGATCAACCAACACGAATACTTGTAGTTTTAGCCTTTTGAAAACCAAATGATTTTGAAATTCAGTTTAAATTAGCACAGATATTTCACAATCAGCAATTTTTAATCACCGAAAGGTCTTCCTGAAATACCTGCTTGACACCAAAGAAATCATTAGTCGCTCTGGGATCGACCCGATTTAGCAACGCCGGGTCGCCCGGTGTCTTCCACATAGTCTTTGTTGGCCGTGGTAACAACTTTCGGTTTCCATATTTGTAAAATTTTCAATTTTTTATCAGAACCTGAATCAGATTTAACCAACGTACTTGGTTTAGACCAAGACGATTTACGGGTTGATTTAATCTTTGGAGACCAGGGTTCATCAAAAAATTGACCTTTGTTATCCACATATTTTGCAGTTTTGTGGATATATGCAGTCGTCAGAAAATCAGCAGCTAGATGTCCCGGTTGACGACATACATAACAAAGTCGTTCTCTAAAAATGTCTGAAAATTGTTTTGAGTTTTGAAAACCAGATGAATGATCAGAATCAAAGTTATCAAAGAAACCATCAGAAGAATCATACCTAGGAAATGGACTCCTTCAAGATGACGATCCTCCAGAATAATAAGAAAATTCCTTCCGAGATGGTGATTTCTTTGCAACCTTTGCTTAAGAAATCTTGTCAGCTTTCACTGGTTTCTTAACTAGAACCAAGTCTTCCTTCACTTCTTAACTGTTGATACCTGATATGTGCGTCGTGTGAAGTATCAAGCAAGATCAAGATCAAGTCAAACTAGGTCTGGCTGAACTGGGTCCGAACCTGAAGTTCGGACTGGCCGAGCCTGAGGTTCGGCCGAAGCTCAGACCAGCGGGTATATATAGGTGATTGGTCTTTGTAATTGCATTCTTAAAAAAAGTGAGATTTCTTAAGTGTGTGTTTTCAAGGTGTTTCTCTGTGTTGTGTTTCTGAGTGTTTCACTGATTGTAATTGTTCATTTTGATCAATAAAACAATCGGTTAATTACGTTTCGATGTCCGATTAGCTAGATTGAGTAGACGATCTGATGCTCATGCATTTTCAAGTGGTATCAGAGCCATCTGGTTCACTCTACTGATCTGTGGTTGCTATTTTTGGATTTTTGAAGCGTTTTTGAAGTTTCTCGAGTTTTATTTTCGTGTTGTTCATCAATTTTATCGAGTGTTTGGTGTCAAAATTGTTCCTAAATCATTTTCTATCAGTTTTTCTGAGTCACAGTATCGAGTTTTGTCAAAATCCGTCCATTTTCGCGCGTTTTGGAAAAATAAGTTCGAAGTTCGGAGTTGTCTGATTAGGTTCGGAGTAACTGCTCCGAACTTGAAGTTCGGTCGATATTTGGTCAGGGTTTGGAGCTGTCTCGGTCAAGGTTCGGAGTGATTTGAGGTTCGGAGCTAGATCGGAGTTGCTTAGAGGTTCGGACTGTTGTTTTTTATTCGGAGCTGGTTCGGATAGGGTTCGGACTTTGGATTTAACTTCGGACAGAGTTCGGAGATTAGTTATAAGTTCGGAGAGAGTTCGGCCGGCAGAATCTTACTTTTTCAAACGATGTCGGAATTTCAAGCTTTTGCCGCAATGCAGAGCGCGATGCAAACTATGCTAAACTTTGATAACGAAATAGGAACAAGTCAGAAAGTTCCTAAATTGTTGAAGTTGGAAGATTATCATAATTGGAAACAACGTTTTTCAGCTTACATCAGCACAAATAATGTGGATTTATGGATTCCGATTCGCAAACTTTACATGCATCCACAAGCAGATGGAGATTTTAAAAGAATACAAGATTTTGATGGTGATGAAAGAAAACTCTATGAGCTTGAAGAAAAAGCCTATGGTTATCTAACAATGGCTTTGCCTACTGAGTTGTTGCATCAGTTTAGTACTTGCAAAAAGTCAAAACAATTGTGGGATGCATTGTCTGCTAGATGCGAAGGAAATGATCAATACAAGAAGAGTAGAAGAAAAGTGTTGAACAAAGAATTTGAGAATTTTCAACATTATGATAAAGAAACTATTCCTGCACTTGTATCCAGATTTTCACATCTGATTAGTGAAATGAAGGTGGTGAACATTGAAAAAACTGAGGAGGAATTGAAAGAGAAATTAATGGAAGCATTACCAGAAAAGTGGGAAAATTATGTTTTGTTGCTTACTCATGACAAAGATTATTCTGCATTATCATTTCATGATTTAACCGGAAAACTTCATGCTAGAGAGATGGAAATGATGACTTCAAACAAGGCTACTGCTACTTTGCAAAATCCTGAATTGTATCATGGTGAAAATACAGCAAGTATGAATGCTAAAGCTAAACCAAGTTTGAATTCTGCACCAAGTACAGCTTTCCTGACTGGAATTTCTGATAATTCGGAAAGCAAGTCTTCACAGGGTTGTAGTTTTACAATTCCAAATTTTTCAAATCAGAATGCCTTTTCTGCTGAATCAACAGAAGATTGTGCTAAAATGATTTCGGCCTTGATTTCATCATCTTTTGGTTCTATTACTAAAAATGTTGCTGATGCAAAGTTAACCAGTGAAGATCTTGATGCTCTTGATGATGATCAACTAACTGAATTGGATATTTCTTGGCAGTATGCTATGTTATGTCAAAGATCAAAGAGATTCTTCAAGAAACATGGAAGAAATCTTTCTGGTGATAAATTGGGTTTTGACAAGTCTAAGCTAAAATGTTATAAATGTTCACAGCTTGGACATTTTGCCAAAGATTGTCAACAGGCTCATGCAAGCAAGTCTGGTTTTCCTCAATCACCCAAGCCTGGTTTTACTCAACCATCTACGAGTAACACAAGCAAGACAACAGCTTTGACGGCTCAACATGATGGTGTTTATGATTGGGGTCTACATTTTGGATATGATACATCAGCATTAATTGTCACACATGACCAAGATGATTATTATTCTGATTCTAGTTCATATGATGCTGCTGAAACTGAAAAGTTTGAATCTAAGATTGAAGCTTTGATGAAAGAAAAAGAATTTTTGGTTGAAGAAGTCAAGAGAGTTACTGTTGATTTCAAAATGATTAATTCGAAGTTGGGTATTTCTAAGGAAAATGAGAAGGAATTGGTTATGAAGAATGAATGTTTGCTTAAAGAGATCAACTTGCTGAATGAAGTTTTAGAAATTTCCAAGCAAGATAAAAGGGGGGTTGAAGCTGCAAAAGCCAAGATTTGTGAAGAACGGGATGAGTTGGTGAAAGATGTCAAGAAATGGAAGGATGAAGCGGAAGATACGGCTAATGATTTTCAGAATTTATTTGACAAATCCAAGATCAAGCTTGATTTGCTTACTAAGAGTGTTGAAGAGTCTGCTGCTAAAATTGAAGCATATCAAGTATGATATGGAAAAGTTGTTGGATGAGAAGCGTGAGTTGGTTAGTGTTAACAAAGTTCAAGGTGCAAATCTGGAAATTCAGAGGCGAAATGAGAATAAATTGAAAAAGGAGTTACATGAAGGACTTGACAATCTTCGTATGCAAAAGTTTGAAACTCACAAAGTTACGAAGCGTTTGATTGCTAAAGAAAAGGAATTTGCAGAAGCTCAACAGCAAATTTCTTATCTCAAAGTTCAAGTTCTTGATGCTAATAGGTTGCTCAACAATGTTTCTAATTCTCAAGTTTTCACAAGTTTCTTAGCTAATGATGTCAATTTTGAAAAGATGTTTGATAAAACTGCATCACCCCTCGGCACATATTAAAGAAGCTTTTAAAGAAGTAAAGGAACAGGTTGACGTTTTTAATTATTCAAAGGTTTCATCTTCTACTTCTGAAGAAGTAAAGGTTGTTAAGAAGAAGAAAAGAAAGAAGAACAAGAAAAAGATTATGAAATCTGAGATTCCTCCAGCACCGAAGTTTGTTTCTAGTTCATCTTCTGCTGATCAAGAAAATTCAGCTATGTCTAGTGCAAAGATTCAGTCTCAACCTGAAATTGATGAGACTATTTTCTATGATAAAAGGAAAATCACTGATGTAAAAGCTGAATTCACAAGGTTGGCAAAGAATGGACACCAGGGTTTTAATTCTGAAGAAAAGATTTCTGGTCAACAATTTGGTTTAGGATTTCAAGAAAAGAATGTTCAAGCTGAGCAAATTCCAGCATCTGAAAGACAAAACTTGAAGAAGCTTAAAATGAAACATGTGAAGAAGGAAGTGTTCAAAGCAGACAAAGTTCAACCTGAGAGATTCTACAAGCTCAAAGGTTCTGATCAGCTTTTCTCGGACAAAGAATTTCCTCTTCATTGCGTGGATGCTCGGAAGATTTCAGAGGTTTTTATAAAAGACAACATTTCTTCTGAAAGTTCTCAATCTCGAAGCCCTACATCCAAATGGGTACATGATCACAGGCATCAGGTATATGATTCTCATTCTGATCATGTTCGAGATATTCATGTGTGTTCTTCGCAGGTACATCAAAGATGGGACAAAACGACAAGAATTTGTTATATTTGCCGTCGCCCAGGACATATGGCAAAAGATTGTCCATCACCTGCTGATTCACCTCAAAGATTTCATAAGAAATCAGTTTTTGGTAAACCTGCCACAACAAAGTTGTTTGATGAACAAGGCAGAGTTTTTGATGAAGTTGAGCCTACATTTTCTCATAAACAAAAACGGTTTGTTCCAATAGTTTCAAAAGCTCAATATGTAGGTTCATCATTACAGTCACATGTGACTGTTTCATCAAAAACTGACTTACCAAAGCAACAGCAATGGAAACCTAAGGTGGTTTCTAAGCAAAACAAGGACAACGGTCGACCAGAAGCAATTCGCTTCGGGTCATTTATGGACTAATTCGTTTGACCAGTGTGCAGGTACTTCTAGAAGACCTATTCACAATTGCCTAGTTGTTGATGGAGGAGTATTCTGCTTAATTTAAATATTCATGATAAATCTTTCTCACTTGCAAATTTTCTGAATTCTAAATCTGCAAATTATCCGTGTTGATTGATCACTTTTCTTTGTTTACAAGTTTTTCTCAAAAATACCAAAAATAGAGTCTTGTTTTTGTGTAAAATGAAAATACAAAAATAGAGTTTTCATTTTAAGGGGGAGAATTGTAAGTAAGGGGGAGTAATTGAGAAAATGCATGTTATGGGGAGAAAGTGAATACATGCCGAATATATAATGAAGGAAGGTGAATACATGCCAAATATATAAAATTGTGAGAAATTAATCATTGGGAAATGATGGTACATTGGCTTACGTATCTGACTCATGGATAGAGTAGATGAAAGAGCCATAAGATCATTGTTTGTTATGCTTGGTAGGCTCGGCAAATCAGAAAGTATTCAGATGTGATATACACTAAATACTAATGCTTGACCTAGTGGATAACATCTTGATGCATATTTCATGACACAAAAAGAAAAATAAGTGTGAAATTCAAAATGAGAAGTCACTGTGTATACATGTGTTCATTTTGCAAAAATTTAAAATTGTTTGATTTTCTTTATTTTGTCAAACGATCGGACTTTCTCTGCGTATCGAAGGATCGACCTGATTGTTGTTCGTTTGACGTTCTGCTTTATTTTCATTGGTGTTTCGTATAATCCATCGGACTTTCTCTGCGTGTACGGGAGTACCGACCTGATTGTTGTTGGGTTATACAATTTCAACTTGTTTTATTTTCTTATTTTTTTTAAATCCGAGGCCTTATCTGCGTATCGAAAGATCGACCTTAAGGTAGACGATTTAACGTTCTTATTTCTTTTTGCATGGAACACAGTTGACTATATCATGAAAATACTATGCATTGTGAAAAATCACAAGTGCTGTCACACAAAGGAAAAAGAAAAAGAAAAGCTGAAAATGTCTGTTTATGTCTGATAGTGTGGGATACACTGGTCAAAGCAAATCTAATCAATACCTTAACATATCCAATTGTTATGAGTATGATTCTGCCTGAGTTTAAGTTGGACAAATTATACCAGCAATCAGCATGACTTATGTGCTTCGATTAATTGAAATTGAAGTTCAGTTCAGTGCGTTATGTTCAATATGATCCCATATAGTGATCTTTCACATACCAAAAATAGTGTTTGATTCTGTATTGTGATTTCATTTCATTTCAGAAAAGAACAAAAAGATTTTTGAGGTGTTTTAGCATAAACTTTGAAAAACCAAAAAGTTTTTGTTTTTGCTTTATTTTCGATCTGATCAACACGTGATACAAATCATTTTGAAATTCATATCTTGGAGTCTCGAAGAGACGTTTTGCGCCAGGATTATTTTAAATGATTGAGCAGGTTGCTATGTGCAAGATATCACAACTTCAAGTCTTCTGAAGATGTTGATGAAAGATCAGAGATACACTAAAATGTCATCAAGTATTCAAGATCAAGCTACGATCGAGTTGAGGAGGAGTTTGTTTGAAGATTTATTTCATTGAACGAACGGATTCTACACTTGAGGGGGAGCTTGATTGAAGATACAATGTTGATGATGTTGAAGAGATACTGCACACGACGAGGGGGGGGAGTTTGTTGATACCTGATATGTGCGTCGTGTGAAGTATCAAGCAAGATCAAGATCAAGTCAAACTAGGTCTGGCCGAACAAGGTCCGAACCTGAAGTTCGGACTGGCCGAACCTGAGGTTCGGCCGAAGCTCGGACCAACGGGTATATATAGGTGATTGGTCTTTGTAATTGCATTCTTAAAAAAAGTGAGATTTCTTAAGTGTGTGTTTTCAAGGTGTTTCTCTGTGTTGTGTTTCCGAGTGTTTCACTGATTGTAATTGTTCATTTTGATCAATAAAAAACAATCGGTTAATTACGTTTCGATGTCCGATTAGCTAGATTGAGTAGACGATCCGATGCTCACGCATTTTCATTAACCCAAACCTTTGTGTTTGAATCCTTGATTCTTTGAAGAACTTGAGGAAGAACCAGAAACCTCTTTTGCCTTAGCTTCGCTAGTAAATTTGGCTTTGATATCCTTCAGCTTGTTCTGTTCAATCAAAACTGTCTTCTTCGGTTGTAGATGAAGAACTCGAAGCAACCTTATCAAAAACATTTTCATTTTCCAACAAAACAGAATTTGAAACAAATTTTGGAGCTTCACCCAAAGACTTTTCTTTCTTCTTGGACTTAGACTTATTCTTCTTGGGTGGAGTGGCAAACTTGGAATAATCATGCAATTCATCTTTTAGATCAATCTGAGCATAAGTAACTTCAATTAAATCCACTGGTTGTGGTACCAAGTGAACATCATCTTCCTTAGAATTCTTCGAACTCTTATCCTGCTTGTATAAGAAATTTAGCAATGTCGGTGACAAATTGCAATTCTTCACTTGCCTCTTCAACTCCAAAATTTCCAATTTCAAATCATTAATCTTTTGTTGACCCTCAAACACCTCCTTTTGTGCCTTGATAAACTTTTCATTGAGATCATCATATTCATAAGTTTGTAAATTTCGGATCTCACATTCAGCAAACAACTCTTCAAGAACATTTTCTCTCTTTTTCTTATAGATCTCAACATCTTTAGTTAATACTTCATTCTTGTCTCTGTAAAGAACATTCTCATCTTGAAGCATAGAAATCTTGTTTTGAAGCTTTTCAACAGTAACAACAGTTTTAGCAATAGGAACAGTTGCTTCCTCATACTTTTGCTGAACTGGATAACTTTTCTCAAATAAATTCTCAAAATCTTGAGCTGCGTCTAAAGCATCAGCTTTGGCTTTCTCAGACTCTTCAGCCAACTGAGCTTTTTCTTTCAAAACATCTTCATGAACATGAACTAATTCATAATATTTCTTTTGAAAATCTTCCAACTCTTTCTTTAGCACTACAATCTCTTCGGTTGATGTTTGAAGACGTTGTATAAAATGTGCAACTGTTTGTGTAATTTTACACATTCAAAACATTTAGACTCCTCAACCTTTAAACTATCAGAAGTCTTAGATACCTCTTCTTGAACCAAAGATGCACTTGAATAAGAATCAGAATCAGTCAGAAAACTGTCATCATCATCATGACAAGCAGTCAAAGCAATGCTAAATGGAGCATGATTCTTTTTAGCTGCTGAATCTGTATTCCAGGCAAATTCATCTGGATGTCAGAATGTTTCTGTCAGATTATTAGCAAAAGTAACAGATTTCTTCTCAACCTTATCAACTTCATTTGATGGATGAAAAACTAAATGTGCATGTTGACCAGTTTTCAATTTATTACCTGCTGAACTTGGACATTCTTGTGCAAAGTGACCATAGACGGAACACTTATAACATTTCACCTTCGACTTGTCCAAACCAATCTTACCATCCTGATTCAATCTCTTCTTACCAGATCCATTGAAAAATTTATTCGTTCTTCGAACCCACATAGCATACTGCCAATTCAGATCCATCTCCTCCAAATGATCATAATCAATTTGATCGTAATCTTCATTTGCCAATTCAGCATTACTCACAGCACCAGTGATAACACCAAAATATGAATAGACTAATGCAGACATCAAAGCATTGTAATCATCAATAGTTTGAACAGACAATGCACTTTGAATCGAAGAACTAGGAATCGAAACCGTACAACCGATAGAAGAATAACTTGGAGTTTCAGATTTACCTACCAGAAATGCTGTAGGAGGTGCAGAAGAATATTAGAATTTCCAGCATTCAGAGTTGTATCATTGTTACCATAATACACAGCAGGATTTTGAACTTGCCCAGGCAGTGATTTATTCACCTTTAACTCCATATCCCTGGCTTGGATTCTTTGAATCAGATCATTAAATGAAAATTTTGAAAAATCTTTATCATGATTGACCATCATCACATAATTTTCCCATTTCTCTGGTAAAGCTTCCAAAATCTTTTCTTTCTTTTCAGCTTCATCTTTTGTAAGATTCACCAACTTCATTTCACTCATTAAATGAGAAAATCTTGCAATCAGATTTGGAATCGATTCATTTTGATAATGCTTGAAACTATCAAATTCCTTCTTCAACACCTTTTGTCGACTTTTCTTATATTGGTCATTGCCTTCGCATCGCTTTTCTAAAGCATCCCACAAACTCTTTGCTGTGTAGTTACTTGAGAATTGATGTAACAAATTTGTAGGCAATGCCATTATTAAAGTACCATATGCCTTCTTTTCAGCTTGATGCGCTTTCTTTTGTTCTCCTGAAAGCTTTCTTTGAAGAATTGGTTCCCCGACTTCACCTTTAGGATAAACATATGGCTCAGAATATGACAACCACATATCAATATCATTTGCAGAAGCATATGCTTCAAACCGTGTAATCCAACTATGATAATCTTCCAATTTGAGCAATTTAGGAACTTTCTGACGTGTTCCGATTTCATTATCGTAGTTCATCATCGTTTGCATCGTAGTCTGAACCGAATTTTGAATAGCCGCAAACGCTTGAAAATCGGACATTTTTCGAAAAATCTGGTTACTGTTCACTCCGAACCTAGTCCGAACCTCCTCCGAACTAACACCGAATAAAGTCCGAACCGAAACTCGCCGAACTCCCTCCGAACCTGACCTACGGAAGAACAAACAAAACCTGACCGAACTAGTACCGAAAGGTCACCGAACTTAGTCTGAACTTGGACCGAACTTCCACCGAACCTCACCGAACTCTCACCGAATCGGAATGACACCGAACTCCGTCCGAACCTTGAGTTCGGAGTGGTTACTCCGAAGTTGTCCGAACCTCAGACGAGACCAAGCTCACTCGACACCATTTTCTCGATTTTTAGTGTTTTTGACTGGAATTTTCAACAGGAATTCAAGCAAACCCGATAGAAACGATTTAGAAATGAATTTTTTTTACATGAAGCACACTCGAGAAGATCAAACGAACTCAAAAATACAACTCATTTTTGCAAAATCGTGAATTTTGAGTCAAAGCTACGAAAAACAGAGATTTCAGACCAGTAGAACAAACCAAATGCTCTGATACCACTTGAAATTGCTTGAGCGTGTGGATCGTCTACTTAATCGTTATGAAATCAATGTTATACGAGCTAGAACAAAAAGAGTAAATACAAAAGACTTGTATTAACCACTGAGAGAACCACAGAGTACACAGAGAATATGACCCGCAGAAGTTCCTGAATTCTATTACAAGACAGCTATATATACTAGTGTGAACCCGCTGGTCCGAACCTCAGGTTCGGACCTGTTCGGCCCTATCCGAACTCTAGGTTCGGCCTGAGTTCGGACCACAGCATACTTGAACGTTTCGTCTTGTATTCGATACTTCACATGACGATCTAGGACCATGTATCAACAGGCCTTTTGAGTATAACTTATACCAGAAGAACCCCGAGATACACTAGCATGACCACGCGATGAATTTTCAACATAAAAGGCAGTAGTTGGTGGGTTTGTGTTAGTTTTAGCTTTAGCATGCATTGTTGATGCATTTTCTCCAAAATACACATCAGGATTCTGAACTTGTGCTGGAAGAGTCTTCACTCGCATCATATCCAGTTCTCGAGCCAACAAGTTCCTTGTTAGATCATCATACGAAATCTCATCAAAACTTTTATCATGAGTTAAAAGCAAGATATAGCCTTCCCACTTTGCTGATAAAGCATCTAGAAGCTTTTCTTTCAATTCACCTGCCTCCTTCTTCACTCCAACTATTTCAAGCTCACTTACCAAGTGGGACAACCTTGATATGAGATCATTAATTGTCTCATTTTGGACGTGAGAAAAGTTGTCATATTCTCTTAACAACACCTTCTTTTTGCTTTTCTTATGTTGAGCGTTGCCTTCACATCGATTACACAACGCATCCCACAATGTTTTAGATGTTGTATGCATTTTAAATTGATGCAGGATATCCTTTAGTAAAGCCATTGACAAGTTAGAATAAGCCTTTTTCTCTAGTTTGAACGCTTCTTTCTCAGCATCATTAATTTTTTGTAAGGCTTCACTTGACCAACAAATTCACCACTTGTGAACTTTGGAACTTCATACCCGTCAAGCATGGGAGTCCATACGGTAACATCAGTCACACTGATATACGATTCATAACGAGTCTTCCAATTATGAAAATCTTCGAATTTCATCAACTTACGAACTTTATTCGTTGTTCCTATCGTTATCGTAGTTCAGTAGGGCTTGAACGATAATAGACATTGCAGCAAAGGCTTGGAATGGATCCATGATAATTTTCTCAAAAACTGATCAGGTGTACCAAATTGTCGATCTGTGTACCAGAAAAAAACTCAGCATATCACTTCTCACGGCGTACCACACTCGGATCAGAATAACACAGGCGTACCACCAGCGGATCACTTTACTCACGGACCAGACTTGGAATGGATCAGATTGGTACGACGTAACTGCCAACGTACCAGTCAGTAACTGTCACGGACCACCGAAGGAGATTGCCTTACGAACCAAGTGCAACGTACCAAGATCACAATGAAGATTGTCGTGCGTACCAACGACGTACCACGGTGTTCTTGAGCCGGACCAGAAACGTACCAAATGAAAATCGACAGAATTTCAATGTTTTTGGTTTTTCGGACGAGAATTCGATACAGCACTCAACGAAAACACTCACGGATCATTTTGGACACATATTTCGTATAGATTGGACGTAAAACCGAGAAGCAATGATGAAATTTGAACCAAAAGTGTTGTTTATCTCTCTAGAAACGAAAAAACTGACCAGAGATCACAGCAAAAGAGCAACAAAGCTCTGATACCACTTGTAAAACACTAAGACGGATCTTACTAATGCATGATCACGATCGATTCGGTAAACACGAGGTAAATAACGTTCCATTTGATTGATAACAAGATCAAGGTTACAGAGAGAGAACAGAGAGTAGACACCACAGATTAAACATAGTTAAGAACTCAACTCTCACAACTACTACTCAAACACATGAGCTTAAACTATTTATATGGTTCTGCCCGGCATACCAATTGACCCACGTACCAGATGGTCCGTGGCTGCGTACCACCTGGTCCTTCCACTGGTATGCTAGGACCAGAACATACAAAAAAACTAATACAATGACAAAACGCCAAGACCTAGCATTAAACATCATAACATGTTCTAACACTTTAACAAAACTTTGATACTGTCATTTTTGGCACACCTATCTTTTAATGCATCACACAAGGTTTTAGATGTCGTGTAATTTTTAAATTGATGCAAGAGTTCTTTCGGTAATGCCATCGTGAGATTACCATATGTTTTCTTTTCTCGAGCATAATCTTTCCTTTCATCAGCATCAAGATCACTACACATGACCGATTCTCCATTTTTTGTAGGATACTTATAACCTTGTTCAATGGGTATCCATAGATCAATATCAAGAGCACTAATGTATGATTCAAACGTTGCTTCCAGTTGTGATAATCTTCCAATCTTAACAATTTGGGAACTTTCTGATTTGTTCCAATTTCATTATCATAGTTCAACAGATTTTGCATTAAAGTTTGAACAGCTATAAATGCTTGAAAATCGCTCATTTTGAAGTTAAAAATCTAATGTCAAAACTTCGAACTAAAAAACGAAGGTCTTAAAAGCGGATATTGGGGGTCAAAACAGGGGGTACTGGCCGTTAGGTGGGTAAAAGTATAGATCTCGTCGAGACGGTTGTTTTGGTTGGTATTGGGTAGAACTCAAGTTACGTCAGTTTTAGTGAACGTCACTTTTCTACCAGCGGACCAAGTACCGGACCAAGAGAACCAGCGTACCAATGACCTTCAGCGGACAAACAACGTACCAACCCTTCAACGTACCAAATCAATCAGCATACCAGACCAATCAACGTACCAGGGACGGACCAACTGGTACGGTGTAACTTTTAGCGTACCAAAGAATAACCGTCGTGTACCACCGTTGAGGATTGTCTTTCGTACCAATGACCAGCGTACCAAAAAATCTATGAAGATTGCTTAGCATACCATAGGATTATCCGGCGTACCATCATCTTTATCGAACGTACCAAGCTGAAATCGACTGATTTTTGTGATTTTTGACCTTTTGAGCTGGAAAATACAACAGTGAGCAACGAAAACACTCTAGGAACGTTCAGAAATCAGTTTTAGCACTAGAAGCACTCGGAGTTGAGAAAAATTGATGAAAAACCAAAGAAACCCTAACTTTCTCTCACTAGAATTTCGAATTGGATCAAATCAAAGAAGTAGAGCAACCTGGTTTGCTCTGATACCACTTGTAAGTACCTGGACGGATCTTACTACTGCATGATTTGATCAAAGGCAATGAACACGATGTAAATAAAGCTTTGTTTTATTGATTCACCTAGAGAGAATACAAGGATCCTAGAGAGAGAGAGAACACACTCAGTTTACACACAGTTAAGAGAATAGGAATGACAAAACTAATTGAGCTCTCTCTAACATGACCTATTTATAGTAGCAACATACCGGCATACCAACTGGGGACCAATTGGTATGGTGGACCATATGGTACGGCCACCATGGTATGTTGACCTCAAGCACTCACAAAAACACTCTGAACTAGATACAATACATGAGACACATTGTAGTATAGGAATATGCTCTAACAGATCCTGGTTTGCTCACGCCCCACACGGTAAAAATCCGTTAGTGGAAATTGGGGGTGTGACAGCAGGCATCACAACCATTAGATTTTATGGTTAGATGATTCACCTGACTCGTAAGAGCCTAAATTTTTGCAGTTAGCGCAGTGACCTCGTCTATGGCATGAACACCAGGCTGTTTGGAATTAGAAGTTGGGCGACCTCTAGAAGGTTGCCAGTCATAGCTAGTAGCTGCTAGACTTTAAATTAGCGTGATGGTATTTGCCAGAGTTTTGTTTAGAATTGACCCTCCCGATGAGGAATCAATGTGCATTCAGGTGATATTTTTCAACCCGTTATATAAATACTGTACTTGGAGCCACTCATCCATGTTATGGTGAGGACATTTGCGTAGAATCCCCTTGTACCGATCCCATGCCTCATGAAGGCC
The DNA here is from genome assembly GCA_039602395.1 of Deinandra increscens subsp. villosa. NCBI lineage: Eukaryota > Viridiplantae > Streptophyta > Magnoliopsida > Asterales > Asteraceae > Deinandra > Deinandra increscens. The sequence goes on along the minus strand of JBCNJP010000010.1, from coordinate 44,242,926 downwards.
TTCCCCCTCTTCATGGGAAAAAGTGGTGATATTGTTACGAAGACAATTGGTTTTAGATAAAGGGAAAAATTTGACTAAAAACTTCTTAGCCAGTTGATCCCACGTGGTGATGGAACCTGTTGGTAAGGTTTTGAGCCAAGTTGTGACACTAGGTCACGTGATACTTGACTGGCCTCCATAGCGTGCGGGCTTGTAAATGCATGAGCGGTGGATCGTCTACTCAATCAATAGGAGATCAATGTAATTCGAGTATGAAATCAATGACACGAGATGTAAATACAAAGTGAATTGTATTGCTTAACCACAGAGATTACACACTGACTTTCACACAGTAGATTGGACAAGAAGTACTTAATCTATACTAGACGAAACTATTTATACTAGATTAGACTTTTGAACTGGGGCTCACCCGAACTGCCACTTCGGGTCATTTCGCGTCACTTCAAACATAGTCTATTTTGTAGCTTTGTCTTGATCTTGATACTTCACACGACGAACCTGATTATGCTCTAACAAACTCCCCCTCAACGTGTGCCGTATCTGTGTAGTATCTGTTCTCCACATAAACTCGTATCTTCAATCAAACTCCCCTTCAACTTGACGGTTAGTCTGATCTTGAATACTTGACATTTCAATGCATGTTATCTCTTTATCAACATCTTCAAAAGACTTGAAGTTGTGATACTATCTTTCCAGTTAGTACATGCCAACATAAATAATCTTGACGCAAAACGTCTCTTCGAGACTCCATGATATTTTTTTATTTTGAAATTTGAATTGTATCCCGTGTTGATCAACAGAAAACAAATAAGGTATAATTTTTTTTTTTACTTTTCTAAACTTTATATCAAAACACACCTAAAATCTTTTTGGTATTTTCTAATATGAAAAATAAATGCAATACATAATCAGACTCTATTTTTGTTTTTTGTGAGAAAGATCATGACTTGGGATCATATTAGTCATAACGTGCTGAACTACACTTTAATTTCATTTACTTCAGCACATAAGCCATGTCGATTGCATATATAATTTGTCTAACTTTAAACCCAGGAAGAATCATACTCATAACATATGGATATGTTAAGGTATTGGTTAGATTAGCTTTCACCAGTATACCCCACACTATCAGACACTCTCAGATATGCATTTGCTTATCACACTTTGTGATTTCACTTGTGTTCCATGCAAAAAAAAATAAGAACGTTAAATCGTCTACCTTAAGGTCGATATTTCGATACGCAGATAAGGCCTCGAATTTAACAAACTAGGAAAAAACACAAGTTAAAGTTGTATAACCCAACAACAATCAAGTCGGTACTCCCGTACACGTAGAGAAAGTTCGATGAGTTATAGAAACACCAAGAAATGAAACTCTATTTTTTTAGAAGTTTCATTTTTACTATTTTAAAAACAACACACTATTTTTGTCTTTTTCGAAAAAAACAAAGCCCCCCTTAAAATAAGAGGAAGTGAAAAATGAAGGAACATTAATCAACCAACACGGATACGTGCGTTGTAGCATTTTGAAAACACAAATTTGATTTGGAAATTCATTTTAAGTTAAAACACAGATATTTCATTATTAGTAATCTGTCAACTACCAATACGTCTTCCTAAAATACCTGCTGAAACCAATTAAAACATTAGTTTCTTTGGGTTCGACCCGATTCAACAGCATCAGGTCGCCCGGTGTCTTCCACATAGTCTTTGTTGGCCTTGAAAACAACTTTCGATTTTCATATCATAGATGATGAAATTTTTTTATCAGAACCTGAAAATATTTCAACTGGCGTCTTTGGTTTGGACCAAAATGACTTACTAGTTAATTTATACGTTGGAGACCATGGTTCATCAAAAACTTTTACCATTTGCATCCACATAGTTGGCATTGTTGTGGATGTATGTAGTCGTTGGAAAAATTTCAGCCATATGTCCAGGTTTACAACATGCATAACAAATTCTTTCACGAAGTTTATAATTATTTGAATTTTTTTTTTGAATTTTAGAAAATGATGAATTATCAGAACCAAAATTATCAAAGAAATCATCATAAGAATCATACCTCGGAGATTGACACCATGAAGAAACTATAATATCAAACGAATAACCTCCAGAATAATAAGAATTCTGATTGGAAAGGAAAACAACATCTTATTTTTTCTTAGGTGATTTCTTTTTATTCTTGACCTTCGAAACATTTTCTTTCTTCTTTGAATATTGAGCTTGAGCTGCTCGCTTTAGCTTCATAACCTAACCCTTTGTACTTGAAACCTGAAATCTTTGAAGTTCCAGACTGAGAACCAGAAGCATCCTTTCCTTTAGCTTCTCTAGTAAATTTAGCTTCAATATCCTTCAGCATGTTCTCACAAATCAAAGATTTAGCTGCTTCTGCTTTAGATAAAGTACTAGCAGACTTGAAGAGCTAGAATCAAACTTTGGAGCTTCATCAATATTTTCTTTCTTCTTTGCTAGCTTAGGTTTCCTCTTCTTTGTAGGAGTGGCAAACTTAGAATAATTCTGCAATTCTGCCTTTGGATCAAGAGGAGCATATGAAAATTTAGATAAATCCACTGGAGTAGGAACTTTATGAATATCAGCTTCCATTTAACTATCATCACTTCTATCTTTCTTGTACAGAATTTTTAACAATGTTGGTGATAAATTGCAATTTTTGACTTGTCTTTGTAATTCCAAAATCTCCAATTTTAATTCAGAAATCTTTTGTTGAGTAGCAAACAAATCATTTTGAGATGTAATGAACTCTTCATTTAAATCATTGTATTCATACTTTTGCTGTATTCCGATTTCACATTCGGCCAACACTTCTAAATTGACCTTCTCCCACTTCTTCTTGAAAATATCAACATCTTTTGTCAATACTTCATTCTTATCTTGGAGAAGTAGATTTGCATCTCGAAGTGTAGATAATTCTTCTTGAAGACTCGGTATTCTGTCAGCAGCTTCAATAGCAATGGCATTAGCTTGTTCATATTCTGTTGAACTGGATAGCTTTTCTGAAATATAGCCTCAAAGTCTTCAGCAGTTTCCTTAGCCTCAGCTTTAGCCTTTTCACATTCTTTAAACAAATTAATCTTTTCTTTTATCAACATCTCATTAATTCTTTTCAAGGAAGAATACTTTTCTTGGAAACTTTCCAATTCTTGCTTCAGCACGAAAATTTCTTCAGTCAATAACTTGAGACATCTTTCCAAACTCGCATTCTTGTTACGTAACAGAACACATTCAGAACATTTAAATTCTTCCTCCTTTGGACTTTCGATCACAGTGGCTTAAACTTCTACAACCGTTGTTGCTTTTGAACTTGTTTCAGAATCAGTCAAAACACTATCACTTAAATGATGTGCCATCAAAGCAACAACTTAATTACCTGTATTATGTATCTCATTGATGTCAATATCTCGATATGAATTCCTTTGAAATTCATGATCTGCATTCCTTGCATATTCATTCGGGTGCCAAAATATCTCATCCATTCTTTCATCAAGTTAAACAAAAGTTTTTTGATCTTGAGTAGAATTACATGTTGAAACTTTAACCAAATGAGCATATTGACCAGACTTAAGCTTATTGTCGGTTGACGTTGGGCATTCACGATCAAAATGTCCATACATCAAACACTTAAAACATTTTACTTTTGATTTATCTAACCCAATCTTGCCATCTTAATTCAGCCTCTTCTTCTGGGTTCTGTTAAAGAATTTCTTGGTTCTTCTAACAAGCATAGCATACTGCCAATTCAAATCCATTTCTTCAAGATGATCATAATCAATCTGATCATAATCTTCTTTAATTAGTTTTGCATTATTGACTGCTCTAGTAATAACACCAAAATATGACGATACCAAAGCAGACATCAATGCCATATAATCTTCAGTTGTCTTAACAGATAAGGCATTATATGTTAATGAACTTGGAATTGAAACAGCACAGCCAGAAGAATAACCAGAATTATAAGATTTTCTGGCAACAAATGTTGTAGACGGTGCATAATTTAAAACATTTGATTTCACAGCATGAATTGTAGAATCATTTTGTCCATGATATACAATAAAATTTTGAATTTGTGCAGGCAGTGACTTGTTCACAGTTAATTCCAAATCCCTTGCTTGTATTCTTTGAATCAAATCATTGAATGACAACCCCGTATATTCTTTATCATGAGTAATCATCATGACACAATTTTCCCATTTTTCGGGTAATGCCTCCAATAATTTTTCTTTCAAATCAGCATCCTCCTTTGTAATGTTAACCAACACCATTTCACTCATCAGGTGTGGAAATCTTGCAATCAAACTAGGAATTGTTTCATTTTGATAATGTTTGAAATTATCATATTCCTTCTTCAAAACTTTCTGTCGACTTTTCTTGTATTGATCATTACCTTCAAATCTCTTCTGCAAAGCATCTGATAAACCTTTTGATGTGTAATAAGCAGAAAATTGATGTTACTCCTTAGGTAATGCCATCGTTAAATGTGCCGTAAGCCTTTTTCTCAGCTTGATATGCTTTATTTTGTTCAGAATCGAATTTTCTTTGAAGAACTGGCTCTTCATAACGTTTCACCCAACTATGATAATCTTCCAAATTGAGTAATTTGGGAACTTTCTGACTTGTTCCTATTTCATTATCATAGTTTAGCATACTTTGCATTGTGGTTTGCATTGATGTTTGCATTGCAGCATGTAAACTCGTGAGCGTCGGATTGTGTACTCGATCTAGCTATTTTGGATGAGAACGTAATTAAAAGATTGTACTATTGATCAAAAAATGTTTAACTACAATCTGGAACTCATAGAGAGAAACATCGTACACACACACACACTTAACACTCAGCTCACACTCAACTCGTTACAATTCAGAGTGGTTATTTTTCGAATAGAATGTTCTTGATCCGAACTCAACCGAACTGGAGCATTTTTTACTCAAAATTTAAGATTTTCTATGATTTTGAGTGATATTTTCAGCAGTAGATCAAAAACAATAATAAAGAATGATTTAGAATGAGAATTAGCACCAAAGACTCAATGAATTTCACAAAACGAATGCGAAAACGCCTCAAATTGTCAAAACTCACACTTTTTGAACTCAAAACTCGAAAAACAGAGATTTAATGACCAGTAGAATGAACCAAATGCTCTGATACCAATTGTAAATGCATGAGTGGTGGATCGTCTACTCAATCAATAGGAGATCAATGTTATTCGAGTATGAAATCAATGACACGAGATATAAATACAAAGTGAATTATATTGCTTGACCACAAAGATTACACACTGACTTTCACCACAGTAGATTGGACAAGAAATACTTAATCTATACAAGAGAAACTATTTATACTAGATTAAGACTGTCCGAACTGGGGCTCACCCAAACTGCCACTTCAGGTCAGTTCGTGTCCCAGTTCGTGTCACTTTGGACACAATCTATTTTGCAGCTTTGTCTTGATCTTGATATTTCACACGACGAACCAGACTATGCTCTAACACTTGGCGTAATCTATGACCGTGTGTTGCGCTGCGTCTCCCATCCTCCTCACTTGATGAATAACACGTTTAGGATCTTCAAAGGGTTGGATTAGAAGTGATCGATTTGCACGAGGTTGAATAGTTGAAGAAATTTTTCTCTTTTAGATTTTTTTTTATTTTTTTGAAATTTTGAAAGATGAAATGGGAAATAAAAAGGAAAGACTACCTAAACTAACTAAACTAACTAGGTCTAGAATGATGACTTGCTTCCCCGGAAACGGCTACAAAAAGCCTTTGATGCACACGAAGTGTATATACGTTTGCCTGCAAGAATGACCTTTAAATTTATAAACCTAACTCATCTTATGACTACACATGCATATATAGGAAAGCTGACCTATCGTATGGTAGCACTAAAGACTGACTCAGGGTCGACCTAATGAAGCAATGGTGTAATCAAACTAAGCCTAATTATTATCATTAGGATTCTGTCACAATTCCTAACAACTAGTAATAGAAATAACAGGAAAGCGAAGGTAGCAATTATAAAACATATATGAAATCATAATGAGAAAACAAATATCATCTAAGAGTGATCACTATTTCAGCATTAGCCAGACCTGACATTGACATATCATAACTCAACTGTCTAATGGAAACAACGTCACTAGGCAATTAATCTACAATTATTATCACAACCATAATGAAGTATCCACGAATTGATGTCTCATTTATAAGGCACTAAATACATGACCTAAGACATAGGATCATAGATGAATACTATTCTAAATAATCATGATGGACTAACATATCATTACTCAATCACATATGTAAGTTCGTGAGCTGGATCGTCTACTCGATCAATGATCTTAACGTGTAATTAAAGTAATAGAAATCGAGGCAAAGAAGTAAATACAAAGTGAAATTTATTGATAACCACTCAGCGAATAAACACAGGTAAACACACACTAATCTGACCAAGAAGCTTGTAATTCTACACATAACAAAGCTATTTTACTTGTACATTAATGCTTTAACCAATTGTCACCCGAACTGCCACTTCGAGTCAGTTCGTGTGCACCCGAACTGGCAGTTCGGGTCACTTTGGACTCAGGCTCTCTTGTAGCTTTTGTCTTGAACTTGATACTTCACACACATGTTCTGATACTTCACACGACAAACATATAATGCTCTAACAAACTCCCCCTTGATGTGTGCAGTATCCGTGCAGGATCTGCGCAATAATTGTTCATCACATAAACTTGTATCTTCAATCAAACTCTCACTTTTATTTGGTAAAGGGTTACCCCCGTATTTGAATACTTGACATTTCAGCGCATGTAATCTTTTTATCAACAGCTTCAGAAGACTTGAAGTTGTTCCACTTAGTACCTGCCACTATAAATAATCTTGGCACAAAATGACTCTTCGAGACTCCAAGATATTAAGATTTTGAAAACTTGAATTGTATCCCGTGTTCATCAATTGAAAAGAATTTAGAAATAAAATCTTTTTGATTTTTCTAAATTTTATATCAAAACACACCTAAAATCCTTTTGGTATTTTCTGATAGAAAAAGTAATCAA
>JBCNJP010000010.1:44212099-44235351 GCA_039602395.1 Deinandra increscens subsp. villosa | reverse complement strand
GTGATCAACCAAAGGTCGTGGACGTATTCGGCCTAGTTAAGCATTAGTTACTAAGTTAACACTTATAACGTAACTAACGGAGATTGTCTAACGTAACTAACGTATTCGGCCTAGTTAAGCATTAGTTACTAATTCTCGGATGTCACATAATCTCTGGTATTATGTTCTCTTTCACCAAACTCTTGACAAATTCAACTTCAGATGATGGAGCAATAGAACTACTAGCCACACTTTTGTCAAAACAACTTCATTCTCCAGCAATGATGAATCAGATGTAAACTTATGGGCTTCACCAAACTTTTCTTTCTTCTTTATTGACTTAGATTTCTTCTTCTTTGCAGGAGTTGCAAATTTAGAATAATATTGTAATTCAGCCTTTGGATTCGGAGAAACAGAAGAAAATTGAGATAAATCCACTGGTGCAGGAACCTTGTGAATATTATCTTCCTTAGCATTATCAGCACTTCTATCCTTCTGATACAAGAAATTCAACAAAGTTGATGATAGATTGCAATTCTTGACCTGTCTTTGTAAATCTAGAATCTCCAATTTCAATTCAGCAATCTTTTGTTAAGAAACAAACAAATCTTTTTGAGACTTAATGAGTTCGTCATTTAAATCATTGTACTCATCGTTTGCCGTTTCCTGATTTCACATGCTGTAAAAAGCTCTTCTCGAACACTTTCTCATTTCTTTTTGAAAATATCAATGTCTTTTGTCAGAACTTCATTCTTGTCATGAACATTAATATTGTCAACTCTTAACTTTTCAACTTCATTCTGTAGAATAATCACTTTATCAGCAGCTTCAACCGCAATATCACTGACTCTTTCATATTTTTGTTGAAGTGGATAAGTTTTCTGGAATAAAGCCTCGAAGTCTTCAGCAACTTCTTTAGCTTCAGCTTTGGCTTTCTCACATTCTTCAAACAACTCAGCTTTTTCTTTCATCAACTTCTCATGATTGTATTCAAAAAGTAATATTTTTCTTGAAAACTTTCCAATTCCCGCTTCAGCACGACAATTTCTTCAATTAACAACTTAATATCTCTTTTTAAACTAGCATTTTTGTTGTTTAAGTCAGCACACTTATAACATTTAAGATCTTTTTCCTTGAATTCTTCAGCCACATATGCTTGACTTTCTTCAATAGTTGTACATTCTGAACTTGTAAGATAATCAGCCTGACTTACATCATTCTGATGATGAGCCATTAAAGCAGCATTTCCTTTATCATTCTCAGAAATCTCATTAATATCAAAATTACCATAAGCATCTCTTTTAAATTCAGAATCTGCATTCCAAGCAAATTCATTCGGATGCCAAAATATTTCTGCCATTCTGTCATCAAGAGAAACAAATGCTTTTTTATTCCGACTTATCGAAGCTTTAACCAAGTGAGCATGTTGACCAGATTTCAGCATATTATTAGTAGAAGTTGGACATTCACGAGAAAAATGTCCATACATTGAACATTTATAATATTTAACCTTTGATTTATCCAAACCAATCTTTTCATCTTGATTAAACCTCTTCTTGTTGGTTCTGTAAAAAAATTTCTTGGTTCTTCTAACCAGCATTGCTTACTGCCAATTAAAATCCATCTCCTCCAGATGATCATAATCAATTTGATCATAGTCTTCTTCGGTCAATTCTGCATTACTCACTGAACTAGTAATAACACCGAAATATGATGGGACAAGAGCAGACATCAATGCCATATAATCTTCAGTTGTTTTAACAGATAAGGCATTATGTGTTGATGAACTTGGAATTGAAACAGTACAACTAGAAGAATAACCACAATTATCAGCTTTTCTGGCAACAAATGTTGTAGGAGGTGCAGAATTTAAAACATTACACTTCACAACATGAGTAGTAGAATCATTGTCACCATGATACACAACAGGATTTTGAATTGTGCAGGCAATGACTTATTCACCATCAATTCCATATCCCTAGCTTGTATTAGCAAATGATTGTACGACAAACTTGAATATTCTTTATCATGTGTAATCATCATAACACCGAAATATGATGGGACAAGAGCGGACATTAATGCCATATAATCTTCAGTTGTTTTAACAGATAAAGCATTATGTGTTGATGAACTTGGAATTGAAGCAGTACAACTAGAAGAATAACCACAATTATCAGCTTTTTGGGCAACAAATGTTGTAGGAGGTGCAGAATTTAAAACATTAGACTTCACAACATGAGTAGTAGAATCATTCTCACCATGATACACAGCAGGTTTTTGAATTTGTGCAGGCAATGACTTATTCACCATCAATTTCATATCCCTAGCTTGTATTCTTTCAAGCAAATCATTGTACGACAAACTTGAATATTCTTTATCATGTGTAATCATCATAAAATAATTCTCCCATTTTTCAGTTAGCGCCTCCAACAACTTTTCCTTCAAATCAACATCTTCCTTTTTTATGTTTACCAATACCATTTCACTCATCAAATGTAATTGTGAGTCTTAGGGTTCAAAGAACCATGTCCCAACCAATGGTTCATGGGCAGCGAACCATTGGTTCGATGGTTGGTCCGTTGAACAGTGTGGTGTCAAATATAAATTTGTTGACTTGTAGAATGTGTAAAGTGCTAGAAAGATTTGATTCATTCTACACTTTCTCTGTGTGTGTTCTAGAGAGAGAAACCAGAGAGTCTTCTTGTAATCTTATGTGATTTAATAAGAAAACTCTTATTTACATTCTCGTGTACTAGATCCAATCGATTCCGTGGGTAGTAAGATCGTTCCGCATACTTACAAGTGGTATCAAAGCAAACCACGTTGCTCTGCTGATTAGAATTGATCAATTTCGAATTTTTAGTGAGGGAAAGTAGGCTTTTTCTTAAGTTTTCATCAATTTTTCTCAATTCCGAGTGTTTCTTGTAGAGGCAAGAATAATGAGGCTTGTAATATTAAATAGTTTTAGTCTAGACTTATTACTAGTGGGCTTGTAGTTCATTATGAGTAATTATGTTGGGTTTCGGTTTGGGCTGAAATAAGCCCATGTAAGCTTATGTGTGTGTGTCTATATAAACACACATAAGCCTCCTAGTTTAGGTTTGGCCATTATGGAGTGGAAATCGTGAGGAGCAAGGGGAGACTAAGAGATTTCGATTCTCTCTAAACTGAGAAGTGTACTAGACGAGTTCATCGTGTGCATTAATTGAAGGTTTTGTTTTGTTCTAATCGAATTTTAATTATTTGTCAATTTTCCATTTGAGTTCTTCATCTATTCTATCGAATCACTCATTCACACGGATTTTGCACGTGTATTCGAGATTGATATTATGTTTGGGTTGAATCGATCCTACAATTGGTATCAGAACCAAGAAACAGGTGTTTCGAGGATCACACAATATCTGATTCAAGTTTTTAACAAATTTCACAAGTTTTTGTAAGATTGCAGTCGTGTTTTCTTCGAAATCGCAGGTTTACGCACTGTTCTAAGAGCTTTCGGGTCATCAAGAGAGCTCTCGGTTCGGATATAGAGGTCTCGGTTTGGTTGGACCAAGTTTTCGGAAAACAATTCAAGTTTACGGTTCGAATTTTGAGTTCTTATTTTGGATTTATTGAGTCTTCGGTTCGTATTCAAGTTCTCGGTCCGGATTCACGAGTATTCGGTTTGGCTTCCGCAGGTTTTCGGTTCAAAATTTGAGTTTTCGGTTCAGATACAACAGTTTACAGCTCGGACGTTTTCGGTTCGTTTAAGATTTTTCCGGTTCGGTTTACCAAGTTTTCGGTTTGGACTACTTTAGTTTACGATTTTATTGGGTGTTCTCGGTTCAGGTGTCAATTTTCACTTCGGGTACAAGTTTTCGGTTCGGGACACTCGATTTTTCGGATCACTTCCTATTGAGTTTTCAGACCATTTTTGTTGGGTTCTCGGATTATTACTTTTTTCTGAGCTCAGATTCTTACTAGTCTTAAAACTGGACTCTGACTTTCCACAACCACACTTTAAATGGATGCAAAAATTGGGACAAACACTAGGCCTCCTCGGCTCGTGTCTGGAGAGGACTTCATGAACAGGAAATACAGATTCATAAACTATATTAACTATCATGATGCCAGAGTCATGTGATCAATTAAACGTGGAAATTATGTTCCCATGGCAAAGGTAACTGGTCAACCAGAGGAACCAAAACCACAAAAGGACTGGTTGGATGCTGATAGGGATAAGGTAGAGAAAGATGCAAAGGCTCTTGCAGCCTTAACTATGGTTCTATCACCTGAAATTGCAGATGGGTTTAAAGAATATACCACTGCAAAGGAACTTTGCGATGCACTCATCACCACATTTGAGGGAAATGATGACATGAAGGAGAACCATCGTGAAAATTTGCAAGAAGAATTGAACATGTTCTGTCATGTGCCAGGAGAAAACCTCGAAACTCAAATGCAAAGGTTTGTAAAGATTGTTACAGCTATGAGAGAAGCAGATGTTACCTACACACAGGTTGAAGTTAATAAGAAACTGTTAAATGCACTGCCACTTAGCTGGATAGCAGTTTTGAATTGATAAAAAGGACTGTGGATCTACACAAATCTACTCTGGCCAATCTAATGTCTACACTTTGATCGTTTGAAGTGGACAAACAAAAACAAGCTAGAAATGCTAATGTTGGAGTTTCTATGAATCAAGTGGTTATTTCTCAAACTACTTCCAGCAGTGGTTACCAGACTCTGCATCAGAAAATCAGACAGCCTTTGTCTCTTAGTCTCCTGTAGCTAACTCATCAAATGTTGTGACCTTGGATGTTTCTAAACTGACAAATGACTCTGGTTTTGCGTTGGGAGTTGGAATTATGAGTTGCTATCAAGCTCTCATGGCTGGAACCTTGTAACCAGGAGACTTAAAAGATGATGATGTGAATCAAGCAAACTTTGAAGATCTTGAACATATGGACATATCTTATAAAATGGGTATATCCGCATTGCGTGCTAAGCAATTTATGGTGAAGACTGGGCGAAAAGACTGGAATGCTGGAAATAGGGCAAAGATTGCATTCAATAAGGAAAATCAGAGGTGCTACAATTGCAATGAGTATGGTCATTATGCTCGGGGATGCACCAAACCCAAAGTTGAAAAAGAAACAAGAGGGTTTGTTGAGAAGAAGGAAAATGTCGACAACAACAAAGCGCTGGTGGTACAACAATCTGCTGGCTATGACTGTTCTGACCAAATTGTTGAGCAATGTATGATTCATGCTCACATTGCTCTACTTGCTGAGGAGGAAGCTGAAAGTGACTCACCAGACCATGCACATCATTCATTCATGGCTACTATACAGCCAGGTACCACTAGGTCTTTAGACAAAAGTCAGGTATGCTAAAATCCCACATGTCAGTCTTTAATTAAAGATTGGCAATCTAAATTTACTTATGAATGCTTAAATCGTGAGAAAAGTGAACATGAAGATAGGGAATTTCAGGATCGCTCTAGATTTTTTAGAGAAAAATATGAAGCAACCAAACAGGAACTGACATATGTTGAACATCAACTAAGTGATTACAAGTGTTTGTATAGAAAAACTGAAACTAAGGTAGAAGAGTTAAATAAAGAAGTTCTAGAACTTAGAACTAAACTTACTACTACCCAATCTATCTTAGATAAACATCAAACAATTCATTCAAAGATGATGGAGGCCAATCAACATTTTTATAACTCTAATGAAAGAATTAAACATGTGAAAGCTCAATCATGTAACACCCTTGAACAAAATCACCCAATTGGGATAGTTTGCAGCGGAAAATAGGTCTTGTTTTTTTAAAGAAAATACCACAACTTAACTTATTGAAATTCAACTATTGATTTAAAACCAACTTGTACATTGACTTTACAAAAAAACTAGTACAACTCAACTTTTGAAAATCATGACTTAATCACTTGTTTCACAAGTGATCCTACAACCGAAATAGTCCAATGGTAAATTTAAAACCAACATGTACACCCACTTGATGTACTCATTTAACTCAAAACAACTCAACTTGAATTCTAGTGTATGGTTTGATCACTAGTATAAAGAGTGATCTAACCACCACTTCTTCTCATGTACAATCCAATTCAGAGACCTGAAATTTCACTTTATTTGCTTCAGATCAAGACCGGACAATAACGTCATGAAAAAGTTAATCTTCTGTGTCATCCTTCTAGGTGTACAGTCATTCACATTGCCTTGAACGCATCCATAATCTTATTCATGACGTTTACCTTAGCTTAATCGCATCCCGTTCGGTTCCTAATCATGATCTGCCATAAACACTGACAACATGTCAGTGGTTATGATTTTTAAGCATTTAACTAGACCGAAGTGGTCAAACATAACCAACAACTAAATAAAAAGAAATCACAAAAACTGCTAACAGCAGCTCAAAACGGCCGTGCAGGTTTCTGAAACGGCCGCTTCGACATTCTGTTCGTTTTAACCTGCAACCTATACTTAGCCAGTTTTTTCCATGTTTCGAGATGTTTTCCAGATTTCCGGTTTATACACCGCAACTAAGGTTCAGGATAAACCTGGGTACCTTCCAACTCACCTGCAACCACTTTTTAGACATATTAATCCATCATAATAGCTCCATCCACCACTAATATAATTAATTTAACAATGCATCAAATTTCAACCCATTGACCCGTTTAGATGATTGACACTTTGCAAGGACAACTAAGTGTCCACAAACATCAGGTTTACATCCTTTATTAGTTTGCATACTTCCATATATAAAATCCCATCAATTCCTCTGTTTTATTTTAACAACTGCAACTTACCTTACAGTAATTTTACTAGCAAACATAAATAATTCATGCTAGTTAAAACATTTTAGACAACTTCTCAAGCGACATAGTTACTCACATACCTTGATTATGCTATAATAGCAACAAGAGCGATGAGTCCATACATTCACTTCCCTTTTCACATTGGACACCATTTGCTATTGTCATTTATCTAATCTTTCTCAACCTACAACTTGGGTAATGCTCTTACTGTATAACACGTCACCGTCATTAGAACGACTCATTATATATAATTGTTATCGTTGGAATATCCACTACACAACCAACATGACTTTAGAATCATTTTTCAAACACATCTTATAATTTCAACGTGAATAAAATGCTCATATGCCTAATTGTCATATTTAGGCTTAGCATATTGTTAAACACCCACATGAACTTTATATCCAACTTTTACTTTCTTACTACATACGTTTTCCTCATGTAATTATATGAGTACATCATATTAGGCATACAACATGTAATCTTCTAACTATGATGTAAGATATACTTACCTGAACGTTGACTTGAGCCTTCGTCTCCATTTTCTCCGTTTGACCCATTTGTTTCCAAGCTTCCCACCTAGCTTATCAATAATCAACATTACCATGTTCTACATTCATAAGATGACTAATTACTCATTTCACAACATGGTTATTATACTCTATGGGTCAATTTCCACATAATTCAATTTCTTTATTTTTAGGCGTTTGACTTTTAAAAGTCAAACTGTCCAAAACTAAACCAACCAATTTATCACATATTCATGCATATACATAGGATTTCCAATTTACTAATGTATACACATGATAACCAACATATTCAACAATATTTACCGCATACATATTACATGTACAACTAGTTATGCACATAATACTACATGGGTTATGCTTTTTAATCATAACCCACCATTTCTCAACTTTGGATGCATCAAATTTGCTTGTTAGGCTTATATGACCACTCATGAACATGCTCATTCAACCATCATGCTACTATATAGTGTTTACACTACCATAAATCATGAATTTAAGTATTAAAATCCATTTAGGCATTTCATCGAACACTTGGTGTGCATATAACTTCTACATATGAACTTACAACTTTTCAAGCAAAGGGAATAACCCATTTAAGCCCCATATTAACTAAACATTGAAATCATATCACCACTAATCAAATCATCATTTAAGCTAGTGGCATTTCCATCTTTCTTATCAATATTTAAGCATTATAAGCACATGCTTCAACAAGCATTCCATGACTTCAATAATTATACCAAAATTCCACATTAAACATCATATTCATGGAATTTCTCAACAACTATCACTTATATAACTATAAAGGTGAACCATTAAAACTACTACACCATGAAATTTGGGGTTAAATCGACTTTTCTCATAACCCCAAAAGTGGGTTACGAATTTTAGAGGAGAAGTGGGTTAGGTTTTCATACCGAATTTGAGGCATGCAAGGCATAAAATTTCGGAGTTCAACTTCGATTTGGCATGGTTTGTGGTAGGTAGTAGTCATTCCTTTCAAGAACACTTGGGTGTTCTTGTGTGCCTGACCAAAACCACGACCCCCACCCTTTTTACATCTTAGATTATTGTTTTTAGCATATTAAGCCCCTCCTCCACTAAATTATTCTTTGAACAAATGGCAACCTAAGCCCTTCCTCTTTAAATGTTAATTATTTTGATTCAAGGTTTCATTCATCTACTTAACTTGAATCATGTTAACCCCAAAGCTAATTTGGGAGGTAACTCAACCGACTCGACTTAAGCTTCAACTTATTCTATATAATCATTCATCATTTTTAAATCTACCAATGAAATGGTGATTTAATACTTCAACCTACAAGTATTTCAATTAAAATATTCACCCCGGATTTGGGATGTTAGAGCATATTCCTATGCTACGTTGTGTCTCGTGTATTGTATCTAGTCTAGAGCGTCTGTGTGAGTCAAAGTATTCAACATCCATTAGGGCCGTACCATATGGTCCGCCGTACCAGTTGGTACGGATGTACCAACTGGTACGTAACGTGGTACACTACTTTTAATGACTACTATAAATAGTTCGTGTTAGAGAGAGTTCAGAAGGGCTGTCATTCTTCATCTTCTTAACTGTGTGTTTTGAGTGTGTTTCTCTCTCTACATTGTAATATCTCTAAGTGAATTAATAAAGCAAAGCTTTATTTACCTCTGTGTTATTCGATTGACCAAAACTAGCAGTAGTAAGATCCATCAGTGGTTTTACAAGTGGTATCAGAACATTTGTTTGTTCTACTACTACGATTTAGTCAATTTTCGGATTCTAGAGTGAGAAACTTTGGGTTTTCTTCGTTTTTCCGTCATTTCTATCCAATTCCAAGTGATTTGAGCTTAAAACTAATTTCATTCCTAGAGTGTTTTCGGAGTGTATAACTGCGAATTACAGTTCAAATCGTCCTTTTTCTCAATATTTAGTCGAATTTAGCGTGGTACGCCGTTGGTACGCTCGAAGAACAGCTGGTACGCCATTGGTATGCTCTGTGGTACGCAAGGCAATCTTCAAAGATTCTGGCACGCTGGTTTTTGGTACGCAAGGCAATCTTCAAGTTTGGTACGTGACGGTTATTTTTGGTACGCTGGCCCAAAGATTTGATGCTTCAGTTTAAGAATTTTCCAACTTCTAAACAATTATGGAATGCTATTAAAGAAAGATGCGAGGGTAATGATCAGTACAAGAACACTCGAAAGAAAGTTTTGAAGAAGGAGTTTGATAATTTTGGACTTTGTGAAAATGAGAAGATCATAGATTTGATTGCAGGGTTTTCACATTAGATCAATGAACTTGACATTGTAGGTGTTAAGAAAGAAAATGATGAATTAAAGGAGAAATTCCTGGAAGCTCAACCCGAAAAGTGGGAGAATTTTGTGATGATGTTGTCTAATGATCCAAACTACTCAAGTTGGATATGCAATCAGCTGATAAGCAAATTACAAGCTCAGGAAATGGAATTACTTGTGAAAAAGTCAGCAACTCCATCTATTCAGAATCCTGAGGTATATTTTGGAGAGAACTCTGCTACTGTGCATGCTAAAGCAAAATCACATTCTATTTCATGCAGTAATCCACCAAAAACAGCTTTCATTGCTGGAAAGTCTGGAAATACTGGTTATTCTTCGAGTTGCAGTTTTACTATTTCTGATAGATCATCAAACAAGTCTACTCCTGCTTAAGCAACCGAAGGTCTAGCTGCTTTGTTATCTACTTTCATATCATCTTCATCTGGATCCATATTTAGTCAAATTGGTAATTCTGGTTTGGTTTCAGAGGATCTAAAACAGATTAATGATGATCAGCTGCATAAATTAGATTTGGATTGGCAGTTTTCTATGCTTGTTGAAAGAGGAAGACGGTTTATAGACAAACATGGCAAGAATTCTATTATTCAAGGAGGCAACCTGGGTTTAAATAAGTCTAAACTGAAATGTTATGAATGTTCAAAATTAGGACATTTTGCTCGAGAATGCAAGCAATCTTCTTCTAAACCAAGTACTTCAGATAAGTTATAATCATAATAAAGATACAAAAGCAATGGTGGCTGATGAAGGATATGATTGGTCGAAAGATTTTCCAGATGAATCTGCATTTTTAGTTCATTCTCCATAAAATTATGCATTGATGGCTACTATGCAAGTTGAATCAAGTGATTCTGAATCTCAAACAAGTGCATTT
This sequence comes from Deinandra increscens subsp. villosa, assembly GCA_039602395.1. Lineage (NCBI taxonomy): Eukaryota > Viridiplantae > Streptophyta > Magnoliopsida > Asterales > Asteraceae > Deinandra > Deinandra increscens. Next base: position 44,224,835 of record JBCNJP010000010.1, on the reverse strand, counting down.
GAAACAAGTGATTCTGAAGTAATTGGGTATGAGTGAACATGTGAATTTTTTGTTCAAAAAGAAAGAAAGATTTGAGAATTGATTTCTAAAAAGGAAGGGTTGATTGTTGAACATGAGAAGAAAGAAGAAGAGATAGAAGGTTACAAAAGAAAGTGTGAGGTTTCTGATGAGATTTTCAAAGCTAGTGCAATAAACAAAGGATGGATGAGATGGTTAGTGTCAATAAAGAATAGATCTTGAAGTTACAAGATGGAAATGCCGAGTTAGTTACAAAGGTTGAAAAGTGGGAGTTCGAAGCAAAGGATGCTATTGGAGATTTTGATGCCTTATATAAGAAATCTAAAGCAAGAGTGGAATCACTTCTGATTACCAATTTCGAACTTCAGAAAGCTTATGATGAAATCATGGTTTTGAACAATGATTATCAAGTCCTCCAGTCAAAAATACAAGATAAAGTCACCGATCTGTCAAAAGAAAACAAATTATTGACAAGAAATATAGAAATTTATCAAGGAAATGTGGAAAAAGTTACACAGGAAATGTTTGATGCTCATGATAAAGTGAGAAGAGAAAAGTCTTTCTCTAACGGAGTTTCAGAATAGCTGATAGAATAAGAAAAGGCTTTGGGTGAAGCTCAGAAAAAGATATCAGAAATAAATGTTCAAATTCTGGATTTGCATCATCAATTAAATAATTTGAAAAATTCACCCTCGTTTACTAGTTATTTGTGCAACGAAGAGAATTTCAAAAGAGTGTTTAGCGGAGAAGAATTCAATCAGTTACCACCCCCATTGGTTCAAACTGATCCTCTAGCTGAGGTCAAATCTTCTGAAACAATTGGTGACTATTCTGAATTTGTTCCTAAGAAATATGAGAAGAAGACATCAATGGTTTCAAACAAGATAGTAAAAAAGGAGGAAAGTCTGATTGACAAATCTACTTCTAAATTTGTGTCTGGTGGGTTTATATCTAATGAGGGAATTATTTCTGCTGACATGGTGATTGAGAAAAATGAGGGTTTGTTGAGTGAAAAATTTAAAGTTCTTACAATATTTGACGAGAAGACACAAGAACACTAAAACAAATGGCTCGAAAATAGCACAAGCTGCTTCTAACTTGGTAGAAGCTAACAAGTTTAAGGATATTAAAGCAGTATCTAATCAAGCTGCTAAAGCTGGTCCATCTGGTTCTCAAATTGATTTTATCAAAGCTACCAGGTTATAAGTGTTCAGGTTTGGGGAGTGAGGTAAGAAGTTTGAAAAGAATGTTAAGAAGAATATGCCCAAGAAAGATCCAAAAGAAAAGAAAGACACAAGCTTGGAACAAATCTATCATTTGACTCAGGTGTTTATGTCTACAATGGAAAAAGGGTTCGGAGGTAAGATTCAGAAGAAGGCTTCGTCTGAAAGTTCTTCTCGGGATGCTCTAAAGGTTAAGGAGTTTTCATCCTCTGGATCAAATTCCACACCTCGAAGTCCTACATTGAAATGGGTACATTCTAACCGATTTCAAATTTTTGATGATATTTCTGATGGTTCTAAGTTTATTGATAAATGTCTTTCAGTTTAGGACAAATCACAATCTCAACGATCCTATCGTTTGTGCTATCAATGTCGTCGAAAGGGACACATGGCACGGGATTGTCCTGAAATTGTAAAAAGTTCATTGTCAAACAAATCTGCCATATATATTGATGAATCAAGCAGGATTTTTACTAAGTCTACACCTTCCAAATCAAAATCTAAAATGAAACAATTTTTCAAATTTGATTCAAGTATTGATGATTCATCACGTGATGATGACTCAGTTAAAAATGAAAAAGAAAAAATGCAGTGGCGACCTAAAGTGGTCAGCAAGGCTTCAAATGATTTTGTGGAAGACACTGGTCAACTAGAAGCTGTGTGCTTTGGGTCATTTGAATACTAATCATTTAAAATCAGTGCGATGTTTCTTCAAGAAGACCTGTCGGTGATTGTTCAAGCAGTTACTGATAGTGGAGTTTCCTGCTTAACTTAAATTGAATGCTCCATATTTTAAAATGAAAGTTTTTCTGAAAGCTAAAAACTGATAAGGTATCAGTATCGCTTGGTCAATTTTCTTTCGTTTACATTTCGTTTGTAGTTTAAAGGGAGAAAATTAAAAAACTAAAAATAGTGTCTTTGTGTTATGTTAAAATGAAAATCCAAAAAAGAGTTTTCATTTTAAGGGGGAGAAAAAGGAAAAATACAAAAATATTGAAAAAACAGAAAATACAAAAACATTGAAAAATGAGAAATTGTATCCTACATATTTGGGAAATGATGGTACATTGGCTTACGTGTCTGACTCATGGATAAATTAGATGAAAAAGCCATAAGATCATTGTTTGATGTGCTTGGTAGGCTCGGCATTAAATCAAAAAGTATTCAGATGTGATAAACATTAAAATACTAATGCTTGACCAAGTGGACAACGTCTTGATGCATATCTCATGATATCAAGAAAAAGATATCTGAAAAAGAAAATGAGAAGACACATGTGAAAAAGAAAATGTGAAGTCACTGTGTATACATGTGTTAATTTTTGAAAAGATTTAAACTTGTTTGATTTTATTTATTTTGTCAAACGATCGAACTTTCTCTGCGTATCGAAAGATTGACCTGATTGTTGTTCGTTTGACGTTCTGCTTTATTTTCTTTTGTGTTTCTTATAACTCATCGTACTTTCTTTGTGTGTACGGGAGTACCGACCTGATTGTTGTTGGGTTATACAATTTCAACTTGTTTTTATTTTCTTATTTTGTTAAATCTGAGGCCTTATTTGCGTATCGAAAGATCAACCTTAAGGTAGACGATTTAACGTTCTTATTTCTTTTTGCATTGAACAAGGTTGACTAAATCATGAATACAATCATTATGTGATAAAATCACAAATGAAATCACAAAGTGTGATAAGCAATTACATATCTGAGAATGTCTGATAGTGTGGGGTACACTGGTCAAAGCAATCTAATCAATACAATAACATATCCAGATATTATGAGTATGATTGTGCCTGAGTTTAAGATGGACAAAGTATACCAGCAATCAACATGACTTATGTGCTGAAGTAATTGAAATTGAAGTGTACTTTAGCATGTTATGTCCAATATGATCCCAAGTTGTGATCTTTCTCACAAAAGACAAAAATAGTGTCTGATTCAGTATTGCACTTATATTTCATATCTTAGAAAAATCAAAAAGATTTTTGGTGTGTTGTGATTTAAAGTTTTAAAAAGCCAAAAAGATTTTGTTTCTTATTTGTTTTCGACCGATCGATACAAGATACAAAAAATCTGATTTCAAAACTATATCTTGGATTCTCGAAGGGAAGTTTTGCGCTAAGATTAAATTAATTTTCAAAAAGAAAAAGAAAGCCGCGTTTCTGTCTTCTGAAATTGCAGGTTCTGTGTGACAAGACTCAATCATGGTGAAAAGGGGAGTATGTAATATCTTTCACAAGTGGATCTTGAAGTTCAAAGATTATTCAAGATTGATCCAGCCATGCAAGCTCTATTTCTGACAAGATTTCAAGTTGAAGATTGGAAGCCACTATGCTGAAAATTGAAGACTGAAGTTTTGATAGATAGATAGATACATAGATACACTACACGTTAAGGGGGTTTGTTAGAGTATATTCCTATGCTACATTGTGTCTCGTGTATTGTATCTAGTCTAGAGCATCTGTGTGAGTCAAAGTAGTCAACATCCATTAGGGTCGTACCATATGGTCCGTCGTACCAGTTGGTACGGACGTAGCAACTGGTACGTAACGTGGTACGCTGCTTCTAATGACTACCATAAATAGTTCGTTTTAGAGAGAGTTCAGGAGGGCTGTCATTCTTCATCTTCATAACTGTGTGTTCTGAGTGTGTTTCTCTCTCTACATTGTAATCTCTCTAACTGAATTCATAAAGCAAAGCTTTATTTACTTCCGTATTATTTGATTGACCGAAACTAGCAGTAATAAGATCCATCAGTGGTTTTACATGGGATGTTACAACTCTATCCCCCTTAAAGAGGGTTTCGTCCCCGAAACCTCATGTTCCTATTTTTTTTTTCACTCACCATTCTCCTCTATGGCCCATCCCATCAACGGTTTATATCTCTTCTTAACCCACATGTGGAAGGATCATGTACACCATATTTTTTTAATATGATTACATGAACTACACTCACGTAACCCATCGGTATATCATCCTACCCATATCTTGCTCAACATATAAACGAAAATATACTATCTACTTAGCATGGGTGCGTATTTCACATACCTTAGCCACCTTGTTTGCTTCAAATTTCGACGTTCGACTTTCAACTTACAACTTGGTTGACCCGATAGCGTTCTTATTTCGTACCTAGCTTACTTAGAGTCAACACTTTCACATTATTAGTTCGTCTTTCGACTAATAATTTATTCCACATCATAACATCGTTCTTTCTTATTATCATTTACATGAATCTTTCTAGAATTGGATTCTACTTTGACTTTTAAAAAGTCAATTTGTTTTATACTACTTGTACTTTATTCATGTACATTTTGCATGAACTAATCATTTCATTGATTTATATACATGCATTTATGCATTTATGCATTTATCCACTTTACTTGTAATGCTTAGCACATACTTTGACACGCTGAGCCATACCAGTAAGCTAATTCCTTTGCTTTACTCTAATTTGTTATCACAACATGGGGTTCTCCACATATAGCATACAATGCATTTTGTTCTATTTTTTTAACGTTTCAACATCTATCATACTTATTCCACTTTGTTAACACAAATGTAGAATTCTTAATATTTCAACACCTATCATACTTATTTTTCTTGTTAGTACAATTTAGAATTTTCCAACGTTACACCTTTGGCATACTTATTCCATTAGCTAACACTCAATGGAATTTTCCCATAACCCCACTTTTAACACACTTATTCTACCCCTTTAACACAAAAGTAGAATTTCCCAACAATATTATTATTTGACATACGAATTCTATCTTGTTATCACAAAATAGAGTTTACATTTTTAACTTTCAACACTCTTATTCTATCTTGTTAACAGAAAATATAATTTCTCAACATTTTCAACTTTCAACATACTTATTCTATCTTGTTAACACAAAATATAATTTCTTAACATTTTCAATTTCAACATACTTATTCTATCTTAATCATATTGGTTTGGTCCCAACTAGCATTTAACCTCACTAACGAGTATGCAAATTTGCATATTTGGTCCCAACTAGCATTTAACCTCACTAACCAGTATGCAAATTTTATAAATTTGCATATTTGGCACCAACTGGCATTTAACCTCACTAACTAGTATGCAATTTTTTTATAAATTTGCATATTTGGCCCCAACTGGCATTTACCCTCACTAACCAGTATGCAAATTTACAATTTGCATATTTGGTCCCAACTAGCATTTAAATATTTGGTCCCAATATTATTAACATTTTGGCATACTTATCCTATTTTGCTAAAACAAAATAGAATTTCTCAACGATTTCAACATTTACATATACCACCATTTATCCTACTTAATTATATCAAGTAAGACTTTCTACCACATTCAACAAATTCAACATAGACCTTTACCATATTCAACAATTTCAACATACACCCTACTTGTTGTTACAAGTAAGACTTACCACAATTTCAACATTGTAAGGAATATTGCGCTTGGAAGATTTCCGGCTGAAGTTGAAGTTGAAGCGGAATTCTCACTTCAAGCGGAACTGGCAGTTCAAGCGGAAAGAAGTAGTTTTGTCCTTTAGCGATTATTCCGGGTGAACTCGATTATCCACTAGATAATGAGTTCAACCGGACTTTTCCTGAGATGTCTTTTCAGCAAGTCCAATGCTGCAAAAGCTTCTTGTATGCTTCTATATCTGATTCAAGCCGCTCTCCTAAAGTAGTATGTTGCTGCAAACACGCAATAAATATTCCAATTGCCGATATTTATTCTTTTGGTAGCTTGTATTTGACTTTATTGTTTACGGTCTATCTTAGATCGCATGAGAACAATGGCTGTCATTGATCTCATCTGCACTATATATAGCTTAGTTAGCTCATAGTTTATACACACGAACTTGTAATAGTGTAGCTTTGAGTTAATGCAAATAGTGCCGAGTATTTGTTACTTCGTTATTACTATCTTTCTGCAAATCAAGCTTTTACATTATACACAAGAACTAAATCTCGCTTTAGTAAAGTGAAATATAACTTTAATTCCATAGGGTTATATTTGCAAGTAAAGGGCTTTTGTTTTAGTTTAACACTAACTAATAACGATCCTACAAGTGGTATCAGAGCTTTGGCTCTCACTTTGAAGACTTTCAGTGCTTCAAAGTTGATACTTTACTTGCTTACTTTACAAGCCTTGCTGTTTCTTCTTTCAAAAGGTTTTTAAAATGAGTAATTTTAGTCTAAGTTGTCCAAATGGTTCTTCCAACAAACCGCCAATGTTCACTCCAGATGACTTTGGTACCTGGAAACTCAGGATGGAAGGTTTTGTTAGGATTTTGGACCGCCGTATTTGGAAATCTTTTACTGAAGGACCTTACTCACCCATGGTTTCATCTGCTGATGATGCAGAAGTCAAGATACCAAAACCACTAGACAAAACATGTTGAATCTACTGCTATCGAATTTGACCATGAGGCATATTGGACTCTACAGGCTGCACTTCCTAATTCCATCTTAAGTGGGTTCAAAGAATATAAAACTGCCTTTGACCTGGGAAATGCCTTAAGTGAAATGTATGAAGGAACCAGTGAAGTAAAAGAAAACAAGAAAGATGTTTTAAAACAGAAGTATGAAAAATTTACTTTCAAATCTGGTGAAACAATGACAAACCAGTACTTAAGATTTGTTTCTTTGCTTGATGAACTCCAACAGGTAGATGTAAAACTAGACCAGGTAGATGTTAATAGAAAGTTCCTACGTTCCCTGCCTTCTGTGTGGACAGTTTACACAGTGAGCATCAGGGAATGCAAAAACTTGAAAAAAGATGAGACTCAGTGAACTTCATGGCATACTCAGTGCCTATGAAATGGAACTAGATCTTAAACAAAACTCATCTTCTGAGTCAACTCAGCTGTTTTCATCTGCACTAGTAACTACTGATTTTATTAGTCAAAGGTCTTCAAATTTATCATATCAGTCATCTATTGTCAGTTTCCCTAAGACACCAAGGTGTCAATGTAGAACACTTAAACGATCTTGCCAGTGCATGCTATACAAATAATCCTAACTACCTATAGACAGGGTAAGTCGGGTATCAATCCAGGGGAGTTGGTGGTTATTAGCGACTCTAATTATCTAACCTAAGTTACTGTCACTAACTCTAGATGAACTAAACTAAACCCTAAATTACTTAAAATATCTAAAGTTGCCTCTTGGCTGTTGAATTTGAATTATATTAATTACTAAGAAAACTACTTTTAACTCGAACTAGAAAACAGATAAATTAAAACCGTGACAACCTCAGGATCCCGGTTAGCTAATTTCTAATCCAATTCAATTATTCTGTTCAACTCAATTCAACCAAACATTCAAATTACATATGAGCTAAGTATAGTCCTAGAGCTATGCTATGAAAGGTAGTCCGGGAGCGGGGGGCACATATGCAATCAAAACGCAAGATAAATAATATGCAATTGAACATTCAGATGAATCAAACATTGTCACTATGTTTATAGAATTCAGAACATAAACAAAGAATAACTGAAAAGAAATTAGAAACACGCTAACCGTTCACCATCGGTAATCACTCGGACTTAGCCGGACATCACAAGCATCATCGAATGATTAAAAACTAAGAAAACTATGAAAAACTATGAAAAATTCGTCTCTGGGGAGTTCTGGTCGGCTACAGCCGAAGTTCCTTTAGAAAAAAACCTAAAAACTGCTTAAATACGTCAAATACCAAAAATCTCGAAAATCTGCCGACATCGACCCGGATCGTGTCGCGAGGGTTTTGGAAGTTTCCCTCGCGACACTCCGGGGGTCCTGGGCTTCGGTATTTTTGTCCCAAAATCTGATCAGACGCGGCCCAATGCTCCAAATTCAGCCCAATCTCCTTTCTAAACCCAATTTGATATATTTAAAGCCCATTCCTTCAATCCTTGACCCATGTGAATTATTTCAAATCCCAACAACTCTATTCCGCACTCCCGAACATTCACGACTTTGTCTTTATTTTGCTTGATTAATTCCTCCAAAGCTCGCGTCTTTTCACCTTTAGTCACCAATGCTTCTAAAACACCTCAAAATGCATAACCTATGACAATTAAACTCAAAACACATCAAGTACAAAATGTAGGATATATCATGTGAATTAATATATTGTAACCCTTAAAATTATATGATTAATTATGAGAAACCGTTACAAAATATACTCACATCACATCCCCACACTTATCTTTTTCCGTCTCGGAAAAACTGCCATGGAATCATAATTGGGAAATCAATCTCATAAACATATGACTTTTTAATTTGTCCACCAAATCAATTCCACAACCCTAATGTAATCACATAGACTAACTGCAATTGCCAGTATTTCGGTCCGACTAAACCCAACCACTGACCTTTTGTTTTGCCCCCAAAGTGTTTATAATTTACCGAATAGAGTTATCAATCTGCCTATGTGTCCCACATTCAGAAGGTTCCAGTTCAATCTAGTCCCGAATCACATTCAGTCAAAGTAAAGGGTATTTAAGATGATATTTATATATTTTTCCCACCCGCCTTTAAATCAGATACTCAGATGTCCAAAGAATAGTGGAATAGATGGATGGTGAAGCTTTTGAGCATTTATTTTTCTAATTTGCTATTTTTTTCCTCTTTTTTTTCTCTTTTTCTTTTTTCTTTTCTTTTTTTTTCTTTTTTTTCATCATTTTTCATTTTTTTTTCTAATTGGTTAATTTTAACTATGATTACCAACGAACATCATCAGAGGTACTCTTTGCGAGATGCTATCCCCAAAATCGTACGTGAGTATTTTGCCCGCGAGATCCAGAACATCATCAGAGGCACGCACCACGGGATACTATCCTTAGTTTGTACATGAGTATTTTGTCCCTTCACTCTAAAATTATTAACCAATTTATTACCTAATATGCTCAAAGATGGAAAGATGGGGCGCCGTTATTTCTCGGATTTGCTTTCGCAAAAAGATCATAACGTGCCAGGTTATTCTAAGGACATAAAAGTTTCTAATTTAAAGTGGTCTTTTTCCTCCTAATCACCAGTTTCAATCTCCCTATCATCCCTAAAATGGGAACCCACTAGCAGACTGATTTGATTACATATTTATACAAACATAAACACAATGGGTATTTTAAGCTATTCCTAAGTCAGTTGGGCCTACCGACACATCACAGATTAGCCATGTTTTTCATTCTCTCCTTTTCTACCACTTTTCCCGTTCTTTTTTTTAATTTTATACTTATTCCTGAAATTCGATTCCCAATTGTACTATCATTTTCCATGATTTTTGCAAGTTATTCCAAAGACATATTTTCAATTTTTTTTTATTATTTTTATTTTTGGATTTTTTTTTTAAAACACACACAAAACAATCATACGAAAATGTGTTATTCCCCTCCCCACACTTGAGTGACACATTGTCCTCAATGTGTTAAAAAGAACAACGAAAAATAAATAAGAAGTAAAACAAAGAAATAAAAAGAAATATAAATAGGAAACGTACCAGATTCGAGCAATAAAAATAAACAAAATCATATGGTAGCTGAGTGCGTCGCGTGTCGCGATGACTACCTCCACCTCCCTCGCGGTTCGCGAGGGACGGTATTCACAGGAAATTAATTTTTTTAGCTCAAGTTCCAATATATTTATAAAAGTGACATACCTGGAACCTCGTTTTGCTCTACTCCATTACCCAAAACCGATCCGATTCCTAAAAAAACACAAAAACACGACCACACAAAACAAAAAATATAACAATTAAAAATAAAACCTACCACTGGGTTGCCTCCCAGAAAGCGCTAAGTTTATGGTCTTCAGCCAGACCATCCTTCCTTCTCTGCTCACGGTGGCTTCAGTCCACACTTCCCAACCGAGTTCCCGATGAACGCTCGGTATTTGACACTCCACTTCACTTTCTTTAATCCGCACTTGCCAATCACATTACCGATGAAGGCTCGGTAGTTCGCATGTCTCTTTATTTTTCTCCGTATGCTCAACAAGTAAAAAATATTATTTTGAAAATTAAAAGAAAATTTATCATGGATCGAACACTTACCTGCCGAATTACCAACATGTGCTCGATGATTGATATGACACATCCAAACTTGCAAGTTCCCACACAGCACATCTACTACATCACTGCGGAGCTTTTTTATTTGCTTTTGCCCAATGTCATTTTCCTCCACCTTCCTCTTCCTTACCGGTTGTTCCTCAGTCACCTGCACAATAAATAAATAATCAAGGGAATCAATTGTACCTTTTGGGATCTCACTTACCTGCTCATCCTCACTCTCTTCAACCACACTCTCACAAACAACCTGTTCCACATCACTCACAACCACTAATTCTGCCTCCTCAACAACCTTAACCTCTGAAGGTACCTCTTCTCGCTCAACCTCCTCAATCACCACATTAGTCGCCTCCCAAACTTCTTCTTCTTTGGGTGGTTGTTCCCATGATTCGATTTCTTGATTGGCCATGTCTTTCGCCAGTTGTGCCACTTGGTTTGACAATGCCTTGTGCCTCTCTTCTTGGATATCAAATTTTTTCTTCATTCTCTTTAGGGCCTCCAGAATTTCACTAAGTTGAGCACTAACTTCTTCCATTTTATCATGTTGTGGATCCACATAATCATACAAAGCTTCTTGGTAGTCACCCTGATAGTAACCTTGATTAGACATGTTTGCTTCATACCCACCATCATAGTACTCTTGTTGCTCATATTGGGGATATACTTGGTCAAAATCATCAAATTCCTGTTGAGCCTCATATGCCGGTTGAGAGTAACTATTCCCATATCTATCCTCATATCCTGCAAATGATGTAAAGTTAGAATTATAATCATTATTAGAATAAACATCATAATTTAAATAATTAGAATTCCTGGATTGGGAATATCCCTGATTGTACGACTGAGATCCCTGATATTGATGATATGATTGTGGATCGTCATACTCCTCCTCATCTTCCGAGTCCTCGACAATCCTGATCCCGTAAGGCAGTGTCGGGCAAAATTTGATTCTGTGATAAAAACTCCCGCAGTTATAACACTTTTCTTCCTTAACCATGATTAGCTTCAATGCACCTGCACACAATCAACTAAAATACCCGAAGTAAAACGAACAAAAATAAAGATAGATTAAAAAAAATAAACAAAAAGAAAAAAAAATATTTTTGGATTTTTTTTTTTTTGTTTTAGCAAACTACACTAGCAAAATTAGAATTGCAGAAACAAAACTATTTTTTTTTTTGAGTTTTTAGAAAAACGAACAAAACAAGAAATTAACTAAAAAAAATTGAAATCACTAATAAGCGCACGTACTCCCCGGCAACGGCGCCAATTTGATAACGGGTGTCGTGACCGCTATACAAATAATCCTAACTACCTATAGACAGGGTAAGTCGGGTATCAATCCAGGGGAGTTGGTGGTTATTAGCGACTCTAATTATCTAACCTAAGTTACTGTCACTAACCTAGATTAACTAAACTAACCTAAATACTGAAAATATAAAAAGTTGCCTCTTGGCTGTTTAATTTGAATTGATTAAAAACTAAGAAAACTAATATTAATTTGAATTAGAAAACTAGAAAATTAAAACGTGACAACCTCAGGATCCCGGTTAGCTAATTTCTAATCCAATTCAATTATTCGTGTTCAACTCAATTCAACCAAACATTCAGATTACATATGAGCTAAGTATAGTCCTAGAGCTATGCTATGAAAGGTAGTCCGGGAGCGGGGGGCACATATGCAATCAAAACGCAAGATAAATAAAATTAAATTGAACATCCATATGAATCAAACATTGTCACTATGTTTATAGAATCAGAAAATAGACAAAGAATAACTGAAAAGAAATAGTAATACGCTAACCGTTCACCGTCGGTAATCACTCGGACTTAGCCGGACATCACAAACATCATTGAATGATTAAAAACTAAGAAAACGATGAAAAACTATGAAGAAAATTCGTCTCTGAGAGAGTTCTGGTCGGCCACAGCCGAAGTTCCTTTAGAAAAAAACCTAAAAACTGCTTAAATACGTCAAATACCAAAAATCTCGAAAATCTGCCGACATCGACCCGGATCGTGTCGCGAGGGTTTTGGAAGTTTTCCTCGCGACACTCCGGGGGTCCTGGGCTTCGCTGTTTTAGCCCAAAATCTGATCAGACGCGGCCCAATGCTCCAAATTCAGCCCAATCTCCTTTCTAAACCCAATTTGATATATTTAAAGCCCATTCCTTCAATCCTTGACCCATGTGAATTATTTCAAATCCCAACAACTCTATTCCGCACTCCCGAACATTCACGACTTTGTCTTTATTTTGCTTGATTAATTCCTCCAAAGCTCGCGTCTTTTCACCTTTAGTCACCAATGCTTCTAAAACACCTCAAAATGCATAACCTATGACAATTAAACTCAAAACACATCAAGTACAAAATGTAGGATATATCATGTGAATTAATATATTGTAACCCTTAAAATTATATGATTAATTATGAGA
>JBCNJP010000010.1:44194009-44211599 GCA_039602395.1 Deinandra increscens subsp. villosa | reverse complement strand
TAGTTTATACACACGAACTTGTAAAAGTGTAGCTTTGAGTTAATGCAAATAGTGCCGAGTATTTGTTACTTCGTTGTTACTATCTTTCTGCAAATCAAGCTTTTACATTATACACAAGAACTAAATCTCGCTTTAGTAAAGTGAAATATAACTTTAATTCCGCAGGGTTATATTTGCAAGTAAAGGGCTTTTGTTTTAGTTTAACTCTAACTAATAACGATCCTACAAGCATTTACCCTATTGGCCATTCCTAGTAGAGCATTAGACAACATTTTTCGCTTCTACTCTACTTGTTATGACAAGTAGAGCATTCAACAACATTTTTTTCCAACTTTTACTCTACTTGCTATGACAAATAGAGCATCTAACAACCTTTTTTTCCACGTTTACTCTACTTGCTATGACATAGCAAGTAGATCGTTCAACAACTTTTTCAACTCTTACTCTACTTGTTATGACAAGTAGTGAATTCATCAAAAAAAAAATTCAACTTTTACTCTTCTTGCTATGACAAGTAAAACATTCAAAAAAAATTTCAACTTTTACTCTACTTGCTATGACAAGTAGAGCATTCAACATCTTTTTTTCTTCAACTTTTCACAAATGTAATAAATAACAACTTGCCACACATTTACTACATATGGAAAGTCATCATTCCATTTCCCTCTTTACAACATATTAATTAACTTGACATGTATCTTCGACAATGTCCTTAGCTAATGGATAATTACCATTCCATTTTTTTACTTTTCAACATATTAAACAACTTAGTGATTTCTCGTGCAACTTGTAATCATATTTCACCTACTCCACCTCACTCCCTTACTCTCGTTTACCTTCAATTTGATAATGGTAATCATAAGTGCATTAGTCCACATGCTATACACATGACTTCTCATCAGATGCATCTTAGGCAACAAATTTCAGGTCATGCTTAACATTAACACCTTATTTGACAACATGTTTAGTTATTAACGACATTCAAGTTGTCATATTTATCACAACTGGAAGATAGATTTCCGATTAATAGCATATATCTAGCTATAAAATTATGCTTATATATGTGATTGCTTCATCAGTTAGATAGGCAATCAACATTCATATAATTTTCAACATAAACACTAACCTTTAATTGCTCAGATGTTTCTCATTTACCCATTTCCCATTTCTGATAAATCCATCTTGTGGTTGAACCGGTTACATCTTAACCCATTTAAGTGCCTCCCCAGTCTTTAATTTAGAACCACATTATCTTCCACTTTCTTGACGAGTGAGGCCACTTTAATGGAGGTTTACTATAATGCAACATGATTAGTAACCTCCTAACAATATCAACATAAACAATATATCAAGCTCAACTACTTGCCTTTATGGTCTTGATCGAGTCTTGGATTGTACGTTCAACTATTACCGAGAGCACTGTAGTTGGAGCCCAAGCACACTTTCCACGTGTACTTGAATATCTCAAACTCAGGATCTGATACCAACTTGTAACACCCTTGAACAAAATCACCCAATTGGGATAGTTTTCAGCGGAAAATAGGTCCCGTTTTTTTTAAGAAAATACCACAACTTAACTTATTGAAATTCAACTATTGATTTAAAGCCAACTTATACATAGACATTTCAACAAAACTAGTACAACTCAACTTTTGAAAATCATGACTTAATCACTTGTTTTACAAGTGATCCCACAACCGAAATAGTCCAATGGTTAATTTAAAACCAACAGGTACACCCACTTGATGTACTCATTTAACTAAAAACAACTCAACTTGAATTCTAGTGTATGGTTTGATCACTAGTATAAAGAGTGATCTAACCACCACTTCTTCTTACCTACAATCCAATTCGGAGACCAAAAATTTCACTTTATTTGCATCAGATCAAGACCCGACAATAACGTCATGAAAAAGTTAATCTTCTGTGTCATGCTTCTACGTGTACGGTCATTCACATCCATAATCTTATTCATGACGTTACATTAGCTTAATCGCATCCCGTCCGATTCCTAATCATGACCTACCATGAACACCGACAAAATGTTAGTGGTTATGATTTTTAAGCATTCAACCAGACCGGAGTGGTCAAACATAACCAACAACTAAATAAAAAGAAATCACAAAACTGCTAACAGTAGCTCAAAACGACCGTGCAGGATTCTGAGACGGCCGTTTCGACATTCTGTCCGTTTGATCTGCATTCTATACTTAGCCAGTTTTTACCCTGTTTCGAGATGTTTTCCAGATTTCCGGTTTATACACCGCAACTAAGGTTCGGGATAAACCCGGGTACCTTCACCTGCTACCACTTTTTAGACATATTAATCCATCATAATAGATCAATCCACCACTAATATAATCCATTTAACTTCGGGATTTACATCCTTTATTAGTTTACATACTTCCATATATAAAATCCCATCAATTCCACCGTTTTATTTTAACAACTGCCACTTACCTAACAGTCATTTTACTAGCATTTCAACTTAAACAATTCATGCTAGTTATAACATGTTAGGCAACTTCTCAAGCGACATAGTTACTCACATACCTTCATTATGCAATCATAGCAACAAGAGCAATGAGTCCATACCTTCACTTCCCTTTTCACAATGGACACCATTTGCTAGTGTCATTTATCTAATCTTTCTCAACCTACAACTTGGGTAATGCTCTTACTGTATCACACGTCAACATCATTAGAACGAATCATTATATATATAAATGTTATCGTTGGAATATCCACTACACAACCAACACAATTTGTAGAATCATTTTGCAAACACATCTTATAATTTCAACGTGAATAAAATGCTCATATGCCTAATTGTCATATTTAGGCTTAGCATATTGTTAAGCACCCACATGTACTTTATATCCAACCTTTACTTTCTTACTACATACGTTTTCCTCATATAGTTACATGAGTACATCATATTGGGCATACAACATGTAATTTTCTAACTATGATGTAAGATATACTTACCTGAATGTTAACTTGAGCCTTCGTCTCCATTTTCTCCGTTTGACCCATTTGTTTCCAAGCTTCCGACCTAGCTTATCAATAATCAACATTACCATGTTCTACATTCATAAGATGACTAATTAGTCATTTCACAACATGGTTATTATACACTATGGGTCAATTTCAACATAATTCAATTTCTTCATTTTTAGGCGTTTGACTTTTAAAAGTCAAACTGTCCAAAACTAAACCAACCAATTTATCACATATTCATGCATATACATAGGATTCCAATTTTCTAATGTATACACATGATAACCAACATATTTAACAATATTTAACTCATACACATTACATATACAACTAGTTATGCACATAATACTACATGGGTTATGCTTGTTAATCATAACCCACCATTTCTCAACTCTAGATGCATCAAATTCGCTTGTTAGGCATATATGACCACTGGACATTTTCATTCAACCATTATCTACTATATAGTGTTTACACTACCATAAATCATGAATTTAAGTATTAAAATCCATTTAGGCATTTCATCAGACACTTGGTGTGCATACAACTTCTACATATGAACTTACAACTTTTCAAGCAAAGGGTATAACCCATTTAAGCCCCATATCAACTAAACATTGAAATCATATCACCACTAATCAAATCATCATTTAAGCTAGTGTTATTTCCATCTTTCTTATCAATATTTAAGCATTATAACGACATGCTTCAACAAGCATTCCATGATTTCACTAATCATACCAAAATTTCACATTAAACATCATATTCATGGAATTTCTCAACAACTATCACTTATATAACTTTAGAGGTGAACCATTAACACTACTACACCATGAAATTTGGTGTTTAGTCCACTTTTCTCATAACCCCAAAAGTGGGTTACGAATTTTAGAGGAGAAGTGGGTTAGGTTTTCATACCGTGAAGCTTTCTTGGCAATCCTAGTTGATAATCTTCCATAAATTCCGAATTTGAGGCGTGCAAGGCATAAAATTTTGGAGTTCAACTTCGATTTGGCATGGTTTGTGGCTAATAGTCATTCCTCTCAAGAACACTTGGGTGTTCTTGTGTGCCTGACCAAAACAACGACCCCCACCCTTTTTACATCTTAAGCCCCTCCTCCACTTAATTCTTCTTTAAACAAATGGCAACCTAAGACCTTCCTCTATAAATGTTAATTATTTTGATTCAAGGTTTCATTCATATATCTACTTAACTTGGATTATGTTAACCCCAAAGCTAATTTGGGAGGTAACTCAACCAACTCAACTTAAGCTTCAACTTATTTTATATAATCATTCATCATTTTTAAATCTACCAATGAAATGGTGATTTAATACTTCGACCGACAAGCATTTCAATTAAAATATTCACCCCTTTTTTGGGATGTTACAAATCAGGATTAGGACTATACTCTGAAGTAAATGTTGAAACATCCACTGACACTATCCCTCCCCCCCCCCCCCTTAATGTGTGCAATGATCTCTCTGCCTCTCACTACTGAGCATAAAGAAAAATTGTCTGCTGTTGAAAAAATAGCTACGTATGGTAAAAAGGAAAGCATGTTAATAGAAAGTAAACTTGCCACATTACCTATAAAAATTTCTGCTCCTCCTACTCACACTAATAAAGTTCTTTCATGTGCAGATAAAGTAATCATTGAGGATGTTTCTTAGCAGGAGAGTGAATGCATAGCTTACAATAAGAGTCATAATTCTAGTGTTTTTAATGAGTCTAAAACTGAATGTGTTGAATTTCCTAAATTTGCCTTAGATGTTTCAAAGGTTGTGACAAAAATTTCTGGGTCTAATGTTTTTGGTGAACAAAACATCTTTTTGTGTGTTTTCAGTGGGTAAAGCTCATAATTGTGTGAAATCTGTGAAACGGGAAAGGGACCATAGGTTTCTAGTTCCCCAACCCCTGGAATGTTTTTTTTTGGTAATTCTGATAATGTTTTGAATGTGAAAAAGGAAAGGGAGTCTAAACCCTAATACTTCGCCCCCTATCCTGATGTTACCAATGCTTATGATTAACATGTGCCAATAAAGCGGTAGAATATTTTGTCCACTCATCCTGAAGGTAAATATATTGGATTCACAAGCATGCTGCTAAACCAAAATGGTAATCCACTAGGCGACAATTTTCCAGCCTCCCGCTTATCCAAAGAAACAATAATGTCACAATTGTGGCAAGCCAGGTCATGTTGCCCGAAATTATTTGAATAGACCATATCATCCTTACTATTTTAAGAAACAATAGCCTTCCAAAAACTCAACTCCACAGACAAATACTCATGTTGTTCAAATGTTACCTAAACTAGTTGTGATGTTGAGACCCCATCAACCGAAGTTACCTAATTTAAAACAATCCAGATCTGCAAATGGTTTTCCAAAAGGGGGTAAGGTGGGTCAAAATGATCATTGGAATGTTCCAAAGGTGGTAATCGAAATTATAAACACCTAGGTGTTTACAACAAACAATCTAATCAAGCTAATAACAGTATTGTTGAAACATCTAAGTTGAATACACCATATGAGGCTTGTACTATTAAATAAGTTGGGCTGGGCTTAGAGGGTTTAATTAGGATCATAGGCTAGTTTGATTATTGTATTTAGGCTAGTTTATGATTGGGCTTGGGTTTACTATTGGGTTTATGATCCACAAGGGGCCCAATAGTAAACCCAATGGGGTGGCTATATAAACGCCACTAGACCTCCTCATTTGGGGGCTTGATTACGATTCTAGAGGGAGAAAGTTGATTACGATCGTAAACAGAGAGGAGCTAGTTTACGATTTGTGTTTTGTACCCGACAAGTTTACTTGTGTGCAATATCAAGCTTTCATCGTTGATATCATCGTATTCTTCGTGTTTTCTCTTCTTCTCTTTTCTTGAATCAATCACCTACGAGGATTCCGCACTCGTTTGTGATTAAAATATCGTGTTTTGTCAGTTTATTAGGACCTACAATTGGTATCAGAGCCAAGAATCTTAGATTCGAGGCTCTTACGATATAGATTCAAGCGTTTTCTGGGTTTGTGTTCGAGTTTTTGTTGAAGATTTGAAGTTTTTGGGTGTTTCCGATCGGTGCTGCTGCTGTGTTCTTCGTGTTTTTGGTGTTCACGACTGAGATTTCTGGGTTTGTTGTTGAAGATTGCCTGTTTACGACCCGGCAAAAAGTGTTTACGATTGTACTTGTTGCTTGTACTTGTGTTTACGATTTTGCAGAGTCGTAAAAGGGTGTTTACGACATTTTTGGATCGGACATAGGTGTTTACGATCCGGTGGTCGTAATCAGGAATCGGAATCACAGTTTACGATTATTTTAAGGCGGTTAAGGTGTTTACGACTGAAGGTGTTTACGATTCACAGGGATTACGATCGTAAACAGGGTTTACGATCGGAAACAGGGTTTACGATCGGAAACAGGATTTGCGGCAAAAAGTCACTATTTCACATTTTCACGGAAACGGGCGTAACTTTTGACTCGTTTGGAGTTAGAAGCTCAAATTTTTACACGACGTTCGTGACATCAAGCCCCAGAATTACCCCAGACTAACGTCCAGGGGAGCTCGTTTGGACCCCCAAATTCCACTCCGAAGGCCTCCGTTTTTCAGTTTTAAGTTTTTGACACTATTCTTTGAATAGTGATTTTGCCGTTTTTGCTGATTTTTCTAATTTTTCAGGAGCTGCATATCTAAAGAAAGAAAATGAGTTCGGTTGAGAACAAGGATGATTTTGAAGCTGAAATTGACAATACTGAGATATGCCCCAATCCTACTTGTGCTCGTATTATTCCTGGTCTTAGACAAATCTGTAAGAATTATCAAATAGAATTGTTTGAGGTCAAGTGTGAGAGGAGTTCATTTAAGGGTAGATGGGTAAAAAATGAGGAAAAGGTAAAAGTTCAAAAACTAGACATTGTGAAATATCAAAAACTGGCAACTGAGAAAACTCTCCTGTATGACAATGCAAAGTTAGAAATAGCTGAGCTTAGTAAGCAGATAGATGACCTTAAGCATAAAAACAATGAGTTGCAAGTTAAACTTGATATGAATCAAATGAGAAGCAAAAGAATGCTTGATGCTGGAAAGGAATTGTCACATGCTGTTGTGACTGGTCAAGTTGGGAAACACACACCTGGATTTGGATCAGAAAAGACTGATAAAGCCTTGGCTGCAAACAACATTATTCCTCCACCAGTTCCCAGAGACATTATAGGAATACTTCTTAGTGAGGATCAAGTTGAACGAACCAAGTCAGATTATAAAGAAGCTGCTCCTCCTATTGATAGTGTCTTGGTTGGAACTACACCATTGACTCAAGAGGAAATAGACAACGAGGCAAACATGACATATGGTGAAGGGAGAATAGAGGACGTATCAAGAGATGATGCTGAGTGCCAGGAGTATAACAGATGTCATAATTCCAAGTCTGATGATGTTGGGGTAGAGTTGAAACCATACCCTAAAATTGAAACCCCATGCTTCAAGGTTATTGACGAAGTCAAAAGGGAAAAGGTGATCTTGACAACACGGCCTGAGGGGAAGATCTTTATGACATCTGAATCTATGTTTGACCAAGAACCAGATGTTGGGTATGACTTACCATCCTTCTCCTCCAAGTTCAAGGGACTAACTGATGGAGTGATCAGTGAAGCTAAAGTTGAGAAGCCAAAGATCACCATTAAGCATCCGAGTATGAAGCAAACAGCTGGAGTGAAGAATGAAAAACTAAAGGGAGTAGCTGTGTCTCCCATTTCTTCAGTTGCTTCATGCAGTTGTAAGTGCAGTTGCAAGAATGGTGCTTCTTCATCAGGAAATCCAGAGAGCACAGAGACGATGAGGACAGGTTCGACACAGGCTTCGACAAACCAGCAGCAGGTCAAATCTGAAGCTGTAGTCAAAGCAAAGAAGCAGACACAAGGCAAACTAGCTCCATATCAGCCACCAAAGACGAATGGGTACACGTCTGACTTCTATCTAAAGAAGCAGACTTGCTTTAATTGTGGCATTGCTGGTCATATTGCTAGAAACTGTCTTTATCGCCCCTATGAACCCTATTTTCCAAAAAGTCAAAGGGTTTCATCTCAGGAGTCTGTGAAGTCTAAGCCGATGATGGTGCAAAAACCTAAGGCAATGAAGACTGTTACTCCTAAAGTTAAACCCTCTGATCAACATTGGGGTGCTGCCAAAGCTGAAAGAAAACCTTTGAATCAAAACAACAACTTTCCAAGTTACCAAAATTTCCAAAAACAGGTGAAGAAGCCATTTTCAAAACAACCAAAGCTTGAGAAACCCAAAGTTACCCCTCCCAAGGTAACTAAAACTGTTTTGAAAAATGAAACTAAAACGAAGAAGGTTGAAATACCTAAAGTCACGACTCAAAAGGTGACTAAAACAAAAACTGTTTTGAAAAGTGAATCTCAAACAAAGAAGGTTGAAATACCTAAGGTCACAACTCCAAAGGTGACTAAAACAAATGTTAAATCCTCTGGAACTTGGAAACCAAAGGCAATTGCAGCTACAACCGAATCATCCCAACTTCCTGATTTTTCAAAAGGAATGTTTTTAAAAGAAATTTCATTCACTGATTCCTCAGGAGTACCCAGAAAAACAATGGCCTGGGTACTATTAGCTAACTAATCTCTCACTCTGTGCAGGAACGATCAAGGAGGATTATCACTAACATTTTTTTTATTATTAAGTTGTTTGTTGGTAAGTGATTGTTCCAGGCACAGTTTAGGAGACGTATCTTCATGTCATGACAAGATATCTATACAATGAAAGGTATGTCTCTTTGAGAGGTAAAATGTCAAAATCAGCACGAAAGGTACTGTTCTTAACTTGGTTGTGTGAATGAAGCGGCAAAGGGTGTTTTGAGTCAAACCAAATTTCCTAAAATTTTCAATTGATTGATTAAGTGTTTGACTTCAAATGCAATGAAGTGTGCATGTCATGAAACCCTATTTTCTAAAAATTTTCAAATCAATACTTTGAAAGTTAGCTTGGCCAGATGTGTGTAAAGTCATTTAATTTGTTTGTGTGTTTGTGTGTTTTATTTATTAAAAAAAAAATGTTCACAAGATTGTGACATTAAAAATCAAAAAGCAAGGGGAAGAAATGTAAAGATGAAGAAAAAGTTGACCCCTCAAAAATAGTGTGCTTTTCAATTTTTAATTGTTTGTGTTTAATTGTTTGTGTCTTGTTTTTGAGAAGTTTAGGGGAAGTAAAATGAATGACCGGGTTGGAGATGGCTGACACGCGTAAGGCGGAAGTGAAAGGCAAGCTCCACGGTGATATGCTCGGTAGGCTCGACCTAAACTTATGACCTCCAATGAAAGTGCAGTGAACTTAAAAGATATATATGTTTAGCTTCCCATCCTAGGTTGCATGGTTTGAAAGACCGAGTCCCGACAAAAACGGGTTGAGAGTGGTAATTATACCTAGTATTCACTTTCTCACACGCCATGTTTATGCTATCTTGACAACACCAAAGAGCAAAAGAAAATGAAAATGAAAAGAAAAAAAAAGAAAGAAAAAGAAAATGAAAAAGAAAAGAGAATAAATAATCACTCAGTTGGTCTTCTTTGCGTGCTTAGCGGCCGACCTGATCACCAACTGATGGTTAATGAAATAAGTGGTAGTCATAACGGTGTTGCATGGTTCCTCAAGTTGGGGGTTTGTGAATCCTCAATAAACTCTGAGGTTGGGTAGGTTTTGCTGTGTACGCTTGGGTGTGGGGACAATTAAACATGACGGTAATAATGTACTATATTAAGCATGACGCATTCGGTTGGGATTAAACGGGTTTGAGTTTAAAGCGGACAAACATACCGGCAATCACCTGGACTAGTCAAGTAACTGAAGCTGAAAAGGGTTCCTCAGTCAGATTCATACGGTTTGATCCCTTGTAAACTTTCTCATGTTTGGTTTGGTAATTATTTGTTTAGTTTTTATCTTTCGTGTGTGAGTCGTTAAGTTCCTTTTGGTGTGTTTTCGTCTTGGCCAGGTTGATTTGAGAAGTCAAAATGTGTTTTTCATGGGTCGTAATGCATGACAATATGCCCCCGACAGATCTTGCCAAATTTTTAGGGGAAGGAGTATGGGATAATAAGTATTATCCGAAGGGAACTCGAGGATGATACTTATTATCTAAAGGAAAAGACTTCCTCCGTCAGATCTTGACAAATTTTTTAGGGGAAGGAGGGAGGATAATACGTATTATCCGAATATGGGATAATAAGTATTATCCGAAGGGAACTCGAGGATGATACTTATTATCGAAAGGAAAAGACTTCCTCCGTCAGATCTTGACAAATTTTTAGGGGAAGGAAGGAGGATAATACGTATTATCCGAAGGGAACTCGAGGATGATACTTATTATCTAATGAAAAGACTTCCATAATACATAGTATCTGAAGGGAACTCGAAGATAATATGTATTATCTCAGGGGAAGTCCTTAGCTGAGGGGAACTAATCAGCTAAGGGGAAGTCTTTAGAGGTCTTGGGTTCAGGGGAAGTTTTATAGAAAACCCGTAATCTATATTAGGGTTTTTGGTTAAAATTATGTTAATTTGAATCAACTGAACAGATGATAATTTCCTCCTAACCCAAAGACCGGTCATCAAATGTCTGGTGGAGTATATTTTTTTCAAATGTGTGTCAGACAGGTTGATGATAGAAATATGCTGCGGATGCTGCTACTGCTCAAAGTTAAAGAACCAACCGGACAAGACTTCCATCTGAAAAGCAACTGTTCAGGGGAAGTTGTTGGTATCTTTACAAGTATCCAAAAGCTTCAAAAGTTTTTCAAAGAAAATGCTCACAAGTTTAGGGGAAGCTGAAGATTTCAAGTCAATCTTTGAAAAAAAAAATGATACAGAGAGCAGTCAGAGTTCATGAAGTTTGAAGTTCAACAATCAAGTCTTCACAGTTAGAGGTTTTTTCAAAATTTAACCTCTAATTGTTTTGAAGATTCAAGACAGTTACCGAAGATTCTGCAAGAACCAATTCTTTCAAGAGAAGCAAGTCAATGAGAATCCTCCTCTCATTAACTTGTTCATTTCAAGAAGTTCAAGCTGATGCTGATCGAGAGGAAGTCCCAAGTGCCCGTTATGAAACCCATTGAAGATTTCTGCGGAAAGAATCTTCATCAGCATCTATGCCAGCCAGTCAAGAAGAAGTTTTTCAAAGATCGAAGACATTTAATATCACAAGCCTAGGGGAAGATTGTAGAGGCTAGATTATGAGGCTTGTACTATTAAATAAGTTGGGCTGGGCTTAGAGGGTTTAATTAGGATCATAGGCTAGTTTGATTATTGTATTTAGGCTAGTTTATGATTGGGCTTGGGTTTACAATTGGGTTTATGATCCACAAGGGGCCCAATAGTAAACCCAATGGGGTGGCTATATAAACGCCACTAGACCTCCTCATTTGGGGGCTTGATTACGATTCTAGAGGGAGAAAGTTGATTATGATCGTAAACAGAGAGGAGCTAGTTTACGATTTGTGTTTTGTACCCGACAAGTTTACTTGTGTGCAATATCAAGCTTTCATCGTTGATATCATCGTATTCTTCGTGTTTTCTCTTCTTCTCTTTTCTTGAATCAATCACCTACGAGGATTCCGCACTCGTTTGTGATTAAAATATCGTGTTTTGTCAGTTTATTAGGACCTACACACGTACATGAAGAAACCTTGACCTGATATGGCCTGGGTACTAATTTCTAATTAATCACCTTTTTATATGCATGAACAGCCAAGGAGGACTGTTAACAACCTTTGGTACGTTGACAGTTGTTATTCCAGGCATATGACAGGGGACATAAATGTGCTCCAGAACATTCAAGAATTCGATGGAGGATATGTTCCTTTGCAGGAGGTGTTGGAGGTCATATCAGCAAGAAGGGTACCGTGAGAAACGGATGTCTCAGTTTCAATTATGTCAACTATGTAGAGCAACTCAATCACAGCTTATTGAGTGTGTCACAAATTTGTGATAGAGATTATCCTGTGTTGTTCAATAATAAAGAATGTTTACTTTTGAAGCGTGGATACTCCATTCCTGATGACTGGGTGCTTATGCGCACTCCCAGATATGGCAATTCCTATGTGCTAAACAAGAACAAGCCACCTACCACGGAAGTGGCATCGACGCCTTGGTCATACTAATGTGAAGCATTTTATCATCTTGTGAAAGGAGAACATGTTAGAGATTTGCCAATCAAATACTTCACAATGAGAGAAAGATGTGTGGTCGGTGCTAAGGGGAAGCAACACTAAAGACCGCATAAACCAAAGCTCTTCAATTCCATCTCATCTGTGCTCCAACTTCTTCATATGGACCTTTTTGGTCTAGTGAGTATGATTAGTTTAAATCGTTGTGCCATTTATCTTGTTATTACTGATGATTACTCGCGTTTTACTTGGGTGTTCTTTTTGCATACAAAAAGTGAAACTGCAGAGGTGTTGAAGGCTTTCATCAACGCGATTGAAAACAAGATTAGCTTGAAGGTGAAATCCATCAAAAGTGATAATGGAACGAAATTTAAAATGTTACAATTGATGCATTTTGTGCCGCAAAAGGAATTGAACATCAATTTAGTGCACCGTATACTCTGCAACAAAATGGAGTTGCTGAGCGTCGAAATAGGACGTTAATTGAAGTTGTGAATACTATGTTATGCGATTCAAAGTTGCCTACGATGTTCTTGGCAGAGGCCATAAATACAGCTTGTGATGTGCAAAATAGGGTGCTGATCAATAAACGTTTGCAAAAGATACCCTATGAGATTTTGTTCAAAGAGAAACCCAAAATTGGACACCTTCGTGCATTTGGGTGTCTCTCACTGTGTTGATTCATGATGAGATTCCCAAATTTTCCGCTAAAGCTGATGTCTGCTATTTTGTAGATTACTCAGCCAGCTCAGCTTATCGGGTCTTTAATAAAACAACTAAAAAAGTAATGGAATCTACAAATGTGGACTGGCTTGAAGACATTCCTACTGATGCTGGAGTTGGTCCTGCCCAGGTATTTGACTATAATCAATTTTTTATACCATTTCGTCTAAATCCTATGATTGCAGAAGAATTATCTGATGATGATGGTGCTACTACCTCAAGTAATCAAGTTATTTCAAAGAATCCTTTTGTGCAAGTTCCAGACCCTCAATCAGATTTAGCTCCCGAATCTGATCTCATGGTCGTAGTTAATGATAATGATGTTTCATCTCCCTCTGAGTTGAATCCAGAAGAAGAAGCACATGAAGCACCGTCTACTTTCAGACAACATTACTAATCTATATCCTGAGACATCTATTCCTGCTTTTCCAGAATCTCGAGTTCATAAGGTTCATCCTCCCGAAAATATTATTGGTCCACTTGATGCCGGCGTTCAAACTCGAAGTAAGTCTGGAGCTATAAATCAATGCATGTTTGCCTGTTTTATCTCTCAAATGGAACCCTCAAATGTTGATATGGCCCTAAAGGACCCCAGCTGGGTTGAAGCAATGCATGAGGAGCTGAACCAGTTCACCAGATTAAAATTTTCCGAGTTAGTTGAAAAACTAGTGGATCAAAGGGTCATCTCAACCCGATGGTTGTACAATAACAAGAAGGATGATAGTGGATTCATTGTGCGGGATACGGCACGGTTGATTGTGCAAGGATATAAGCAACTAGAAGGAATTGATTATGATGAGGTGTATGCTCCAGTTTCTCATTTGGAGGCAATTCAAATTTTCCCGGCCTATGCAACTTACATGTTATTCACGATATACCAATTGGATATGAAGACAACATTTTTGTATGCTGAGATGGATGAGGAGGTTTATGTGTCTCAACCTCCTGGTTTCATTGATGAAGAATACCCGGATCATGTCTATCGTTTAGACAAAGCACTTTATGGCCTTCATGAGGCCCCTCGTTCTTGGTACAATACTTTGAGATATCATCTTGTGCATCATGGGTATACGCGTGGTGTGGTGGATCAGACTTTGTTTCGACGAGTAGTCAGTGAGGATATCATCATGGTGAAAGTGTATGTAGACGATATCATTTTTGGGTGTACAACTGAAGATTTATGTAAGGACTTTGAAGATGTTATGAAGAAAAAATTGAAATGAGCACTATGGGTGAGATGCGGTATTTTCTTGCCATTCAAGTCAAGCAGGATGTTGATGGCATTCTTATTCATCAAGCGAAATACGTTGATGAAATCCAGGAAAAGTTTAAAATGTCAAATTACAAGTTGTAAAGACATGGAATGATCTTACTACTGCATGATTCGATCAATCTAGTAAACACGAGAAAGTAAATAAGAGATTTCCTACTGAATCACTAGAAGATTACACAGAACTCTCTCTGGTTTCTCTCTCTAGAACAGACACATAGAAAGTGTAGAATGACAGAAATGCTAAGCTCTCATTCTGTCACACCCCAAAAATCCACTCTCGGGGCACCACCGATTCGAATGCGTGACATACCATGATCTGAGTCACCAGACACACCGAACATACTATATGCATACGTAAACCGTTTAAAAGTTTAGAGTTTTAAAGTTCACAACATTTATCAAAACATTTTTAGTGCGGAAGTGTTTAAGAAGTTCCGAAAACCATTACAGAAGCGTAAAACAAACGTAATAAGTTCAAAAGTTTAATGCGCAAACTACGCCCAAAAGTTAAATGTTTAACCAAACATGCAGAGTTATGAATGATCCATGATTCCTAAATGTGCTCCTTAGCGTGCTCCTAAGGACCTGAGAAGAAACATGCTAAAAAGTGTCAACACGAGGTTGGTGAGTTCACAGGTTTTTCAAATAAACATTTCACATTTCAATCCGTTTAAAAGCAGGTAGTCTCCCTTTAGACCTACCCGTTCATACAATACAGTTGATTCATTATACCGGTAGATAGCTAGTCTACAAGTTTGTGACACCCAATGATCATGTCCCCATAGCTGACTTACAATCCAACACTTTTGCCTTTACGTCAATGCATTGCCGTCATGACTCCAATAGGACAATGTAATACCCGTTCCTCTCCCCCGAAGGGCAAGCAGGAGCTAGAGCGACTAACTCGGGCAGGGCTCGTCAAGCCCAGTAGATCTACTAAATATCTCCCCTTGAGTTTCAAAAACAGTAAAAGAGTAGGGGCCGTAAACTCAGCTTAGGGTGCAATTTAGTAATCCAATAATCAATGCTTGACAACCGACGGTGAATCTTCCTAGAATTCATCTATGACACATAACAGTGTGAGTGTTGACTGTGTTGACTAACCGTCCCGACAACACGCGGACAATAGACAAGTGGACTCGAATACACGTTGGTGATTGATTTAGGTTTTCTAATATGTATCCTATCACGTAATCACATATAACATGTTATATCATGGCAATATCAAAGCATCACAAGTTACTACGACATTATCCCATGTGTACGATGCACGACCGATAAGGCGATCGTACAAAGCCATGTCATTCCAACCGAGGTAGGAGACTTGGGACTGGTACACGCGTATAACTCGTATTTTATTTAACATATGTCACGTAATCATACAACCAAGCATTTGCACGATCATGCGCATACATCACATAATTATTAATTTTTCCGGTAAATATATATTTATCGCGTACGAACCAAGTTCACATCAAAACCACATAATTATTGCACCTTATGTCATAAGAAACCATACTTAACACATTTCAACTCATAATAGGTGTTCTCAACATCTAGCATACAAGTTACCACATCCTACGACAATGTTTCGAGTGTTAAAATAAATATATCTATAATTATTTATTTTTCATGCAAGTTATCATCCACACAACATCTTTATCATTCATCGTGCATCCTAGAACTTAGATCATGCATTGTTATCATAGATTGAATATCAATCAAGCACCTTTAACCTAGATCTACCACAAATCATGCATCTTTATTCAAGATTTACTACGTTTAATCATATAAATCAATTTTTACCAAGGATCTTTCGTAAAGTTTATAACTTTTCATCATAGAAACCCTAGATCTATCATCATCAAGCATTTAGAACATAGATCCATATCAAAGATTCAATCTTTGATCACATGTAACCATGCAAAACCCTAAATCTAACATAAATCACCATACCTTGCATATAAATCATGTTTTTTACTTCAAAAGATGCAAACTTTATCAATCAAATCACTAGATCTACTCATGCTAACATTATCACAAATCAGCCATGAATTCAACATAAAGCTAAAATATTGACATCTTAAACAGAAGCAAAACATAAGAAAACACATACCAAATGATATACAATCGAAATAGGATGAAACGGGGCTTGAATCTTGAAGGAAAATTATCAAAAAGCTTGAATCTTGATGAAGAAGCTCAAAAATAATGGAAATGGGTGATCTGGTCGTGAGGTGGGTGAGGAGAATAAAATGGTGGAGGCTACAAGTGCTTAAATATTGGAAATTAGGGTTTCTGCGGAAAAGTAGGTTGTAGGCGTATCACTTACAACTTCCATAGGCTCTAGGCGATATGCCTAGAGCTTCCGTCTGGCAGCCCTGTTGACTTTTGTTGACCGCAGCCCGTTTTGTCCGTTTTTCGCGTTTTTGTTCACAGTTTTCAATGTTCGCTCCCATTTTCAATTCACCATCATTTTTATCACACCAAATCTAATAATATCAAGTATCAACTTGCCATATAACAATTTACAATCATGCAATTAAATTCACGTTACAGTTTTCACATAATTCACAATACTTACCAGTTTCAGTTAATCACCAATGTTTCGAGACATGAACTTGTGTGTGATGTTTGTGAAGTGTTTTATGGCTACTAGACTCTTCTAATACCTTAATTGATATAATACGTCTATATATGGGACTCCCGGTTTTCCGATTTTATCAGCTTTTATCCGTTTCTAAGGCTCGGGTCCCACCCGAAGGGCCGGATTGTCACACATTCTAACACGAACTATTTATAGTGAACAACTAACTAACTAACTAGCATACCAATTGGTACGGGTTTACTAATTGGTACAACGGACCAGATGGTACAGCTACCTTGGTATGTTGACACTCAGACTCACTAACAAACGCTCACTTAGATACAATACACGAGACACACTATAGCATAGGAATATGCTCTAACAAACTCCCCCTTAATGTATAGTGTATCTATACTAACTAGACTTCAGTCTTCAATCTTCAGCATCGTTGCATCTGATCTTCAACTTGAAATTTCTAGTCAGCTATAGAGCTTGCATGGCTGGATCACTCTTGAATAATCATTGAACTTCAAGATCCATTTATGAAAGCTACTTCAAAGTTCCCCTTTCACCATGCTTGAGTCTTGACACATAGAACCTGCAATTTCAGAAGACGGAAATGCGGTTTCCTTATCTTTTGAAAATTAATTTAATCTTGGCACAAAACTTCTCTTCGAGAATCTAAGATATAGATTTGAAAATTTGATTTCGTATTACATGTCGATCGGTCGAAAACAAATAAGAAACAAACTATTTTTGGCTTTTTGGAACTTTACATCGAAACACACCTAAAATATTTTTTGGAAATTTTCAGATATGAAACATAAATG
>JBCNJP010000010.1:44104124-44186624 GCA_039602395.1 Deinandra increscens subsp. villosa | reverse complement strand
ACTCTACTTGCTATGACAAGTAGAGCATTCAACATCTTTTTCAACGTTTACTCTACTTGCTATAACAGGTAGACTATTCATCAACTTTTTCTCTACTTTCTATGACAAGTAGAGCATTCAACATCTTTTTTCAACTTTTACTCTACTTAATATGACAAGTAGAGCATTCAACATCTTTTTAACGTTTACTCTACTTGCTATAACAAGTAAAGCATTCAACATCTTTTTTCCAACTTTTACTCTACTTGCTATGACAAGTAGAGCATTCAACATCTTTTTTTTCTTCAACTTTTCACAAATGTAATAATTAACAACTTGCCACACATTTACTACATATGGAAAGTCATCATTCCATTTCCCTCTTTACAACATATTAATCAACTTGACATGTATCTTCGACAATGTCCTTAGCTAATGGATAATTACCATTCCATTTTTTTTACTTTTCAACATATTAAACAACTTAGTGATTTCTCGTGCAACTTGTAATCATATTTCACCTACTCCACCTCACTCCCTTACTCTCGTTTACCTTCAATTTGATAATGGTAATCATAAGTGCATTAGTCCACATGCTATACACATGACTTCTCATTCTCATCAGACGCATCTTAGGCAACAAATTTCAGGTCATGCTTAACATTAACACCTTATTTGACAACATGTTTAGTTATTAACGACATTCAAGTTGTCATATTTATCACAACTAGAAGATAGATTTCCGATTAATAGCATATATCTAGCTATAAAATTATGCTTATATATGTGATTGCTTCATCAGTTAGATAGGCAATCAACATTCATATAATTTTCAACATAAACACTAACCTTTAATTGCTCAGATGTTTCTCATTTACCCATTTCCCATTTCCAATAAATCCATCTTGTGGTTGAACCGGTTACATCTTAACCCATTTAAGTGCCTCCCCAGTCTTTAATTTAGAACCACATTATCTTCCACTTTCTTGACGAGTGAGGCCACTTTAATGGAGGTTTACTATAATGCAACATGATTAGTAACCTCCTAACAATATCAACATAAACAATATATCAAGCTCAACTACTTGCCTTTATGGTCTTGATCGAGTCTTGATTGTACGTTCAACTATTACCGAGAGCACTGTAGTTGGAGCCCAAGCACACTTTCCACGTGTACTTGAATATCTCAAACTCAGGATCTGATACCAACTTGTAACACCCTTGAACAAAATCACCCAATTGGGATAGTTTTCAGCGGAAAATAGGTCTCGTTTTTTTTAAGAAAATACCACAACTTAACTTATTGAAATTCAACTATTGATTTAAAGCCAACTTATACATAGACATTTCAACAAAACTAGTACAACTCAACTTTTGAAAATCATGACTTAATCACTTGTTTTACAAGTGATCCCACAACCGAAATAGTCCATGGTTAATTTAAAACCAACAGGTACACCCACTTGATGTACTCATTTAACTAAAAACAACTCAACTTGAATTCTAGTGTATGGTTTGATCACTAGTATAAAGAGTGATCTAACCACCACTTCTTCTTACCTACAATCCAATTCGGAGACCAAAAATTTCACTTTATTTGCATCAGATCAAGACCCGACAATAACGTCATGAAAAAGTTAATCTTCTGTGTCATGCTTCTACGTGTACGGTCATTCATATTGCCTTGAATGCATCCATAATCTTATTCATGACGTTTACATTAGCTTAATCGCATCCCGTCCGATTACTAATCATGACCTACCATGAACACCGACAAAATGTTAGTGGTTATGATTTTTAAGCATTCAACCAGACCGGAGTGGTCAAACATAACCAACAACTAAATAAAAAGAAATCACAAAACTGCTAACAGTAGCTCAAAACGACCGTGCAGGATTCTGAGACCGCCGTTTCGACATTCTGTCCGTTTGACCTGCATTCTATACTTAGCCAGTTTTTACCCTGTTTCGAGATGTTTTCCAGATTTCTGGTTTATACACCGCAACTAAGGTTCAGGATAAACCCGGGTACCTTCACCTGCTACCACTTTTTAGACATATTAATCCATCATAATAGATCAATCCACCACTAATATAATCCATTTAACTTCGGGATTTACATCCTTTATTAGTTTACATACTTCCATATATAAAATCCCATCAATTCCACCATTTTATTTTAACAACTGCAACTTACCTTACAGTCATTTTACTAGCATTTCAACTTAAACAATTCATGCTAGTTATAACATGTTAGGCAACTTCTCAAGCGACATATTTACTCACATACCTTCATTATGCAATCATAGCAACAAGAGCAATGAGTCCATACCTTCACTTCCCTTTTCACAATGGACACCATTTGCTAGTGTCATTTATCTAATCTTTCTCAACCTACAACTTGGGTAATGCTCTTACTGTATCACACGTCAACATCATTAGAACGAATCATTATATATATAAATGTCATCATTGGAATATCCACTACACAACCAACACGATTTGTAGAATCATTTTGCAAACACATCTTATAATTTCAACGTGAATAAAATGCTCATATGCCTAATTGTCATATTTAGGCTTAGCATATTGTTAAGCACCCACATGTACTTTATATCCAACCTTTACTTTCTTACTACATACGTTTTCCTCATATAGTTACATGAGTACATCATATTAGGCATACAACATGTAATTTTCTAACTATGATGTAAGATATACTTACCTGAACGTTAACTTGAGCCTTCGTCTCCATTTTCTCCGTTTGACCCATTTGTTTCCAAGCTTCCGACCTAGCTTATCAATAATCAACATTACCATGTTCTACATTCATAAGATGACTAATTAGTCATTTCACAACATGGTTATTATACACTTTGGGTCAATTTCAACATAATTCAATTTCTTCATTGTTAGGCGTTTGACTTTTAAAAGTCAAACTGTCCAAAACTAAACCAACCAATTTATCACATATTCATGCATATACATAGGATTCCAATTTTCTAATGTATACACATGATAACCAACATATTTAACAATATTTAACTCATACATATAACATATACAACTAGTTATGCACATAATACTACATGGGTTATGCTTGTTAATCATAACCCACCATTTATCAACTCTAGATGCATCAAATTCGCTTGTTAGGCATATATGACCACTGAACATTTTCATTCAACCATTATCTACTATATAGTGTTTACACTACCATAAATCATGAATTTAAGTATTAAAATCCATTTAGGAATTTCATCAGACACTTGGTGTGCATACAACTTCTACATATGAACTTACAACTTTTCAAGCAAAGGGTATAACCCATTTAAGCCCCATATCAACTAAACATTGAAATCATATCACCACTAATCAAATCATCATTTAAGCTAGTGTTATTTCCATCTTTCTTATCAATATTTAAGCATTATAACGACATGCTTCAACAAGCATTCCATGATTTCACTAATCATACCAAAATTCCACATTAAACATCATATTCATGGAATTTCTCAACAACTATCACTTATATAACTTTAGAGGTGAACCATTAACACTACTACACCATGAAATTTGGTGTTTAGTCCACTTTTCTCATAACCCCAAAAGTGGGTTACGAATTTTAGAGGAGAAGTGGGTTAGGTTTTCATACCGTGAAGCTTTCTTGGCAATCCTAGTTTATAATCTTCCATAGATTCCGAATTTGAGGCGTGCAAGGCATAAAATTTTGGAGTTCAACTTCGATTTGGCATGGTTTGTGGCTAATAGTCATTCCTCTCAAGAACACTTGGGTGTTCTTGTGTGCCTGACCAAAACCACGACCCCCACCCTTTTTACATCTTAAATTATTATTTTTGGCATATTAAGCCCCTCCTCCACTTAATTCTTCTTTAAACAAATGGCAACCTAAGCCCTTCCTCTATAAATGTTAATTATTTTGATTCAAGGTTTCATTCATCTACTTAACTTGGATTATGTTAACCCCAAAGCTAACTTGGATTAGGACTTTACTCTGAAGTAAATGTTGAAACATCCACTGACACTATCCCCCCCCCCCCACTTTAATGTGTGCAATGATCTCTCTGCCTCTCACTACTGAGCATAAAGAAAAATTGGCTGCTGTTGAAAAAATAGCTACGTATGGTAAAAAGGAAAGCATGTTAATAGAAAGTAAACTTGCCACATTACCTATAAAAATTTCTGCTCCTCCTACTCACACTAATAAAGTTCTTTCATGTGCAGATAAAGTAATCATTGAGGATGTTTCTTAGCAGGAGAGTGAATGCATAGCTTACAATAAGAGTCACAATTCTAGTGTTTTGAATGAGTCTAAAACTGAGTGTGTTGAATTTCCTAAATTTGCCTTAGATGTTTCAAAGGTTGTGACAAAAATTTCTGGGTCTAATGTTTTTGGTGAACAAAACATCTTTTTGTGTGTTTTCAGTGGGTAAAGCTCATAATTGTGTGAAATCTGTGAAACGGGAAAGGGACCATAGGTTTCTAGTTCCCCAACCCCTGGAATGTTTGTGTTTGGTAATTCTGATAATGTTTTGAATGTGAAAAAGGAAAGGGAGTCTAAACCCCAATACTTCGCCCCCTATCCTGATGTTACCAATGCTTATGACTAACATGTGCCAATAAAGCGGTAGAATATTTTGTCCACTCATCCTGAAGGTAAATATATTGGATTCACAAGCATGCTGCTAAACCAAAATGGCAATCCACTAGGCGACAATTTTCCAGCCTCCCGCTTATCCAAAGAAACAATAATGTCACAATTGTGGCAAGCCAGGTCATGTTGCCCGAAATTGTTTGAATAGACCATATCATCCTTACTATTCTAAGAAACAACAGCCTTCCAAAAACTCAACTCCACAGACAAATACTCATGTTGTTCAAATGTTACCTAAACTAGTTGTGATGTTGAGACCCCATCAACCGAAGTTACCTAATTTAAAACAATCCAGATCTGCAAATGGTTTTCCAAAAGGGGGTAAGGTGGGTCAAAATGATCATTGGAATGTTCCAAAGGTGGTGAAATGATCATTGGAATGTTCCAAAGGTGGTGATCGAAATTATAAACACCTAGGTGTTTACAACAAACAATCTAATCAAGCTAATAACAATATTGTTGAAACATCTAAGTTGAATACACCATATGTTCCTAAAAACAGGCCTAAAACAATGAATCCCACCAGGACTATGCAGAAAGTCTACAAACCCAAGCATGTCCAAGAAAAACCAAACACTGATTCATGTAGCACGTACATGAAGAAACCTTGACCTGATATGGCCTGGGTACTAATCTCTAATTAATCACCTTTTTATATGCATGAACAGCCAAGGAGGACTGTTAACAACCTTTGGTACGTTGATAGTTGTTACTCCAGGCATATGACAGGGGACATAAATGTGCTCCAGAACATTCAAGAATTCGATGGAGGATATGTTCCTTTGCAGGAGGTGTTGGAGGTCATATCAGCAAGAAGGGTACCGTGAGAAACGGATGTCTCAGTTTCAATTATGTCAACTATGTAGAGCAACTCAATCACAGCTTATTGAGTGTGTCACAAATTTGTGATAGATTTTATCCTGTGTTGTTCAATAATAAAGAATGTTTACTTTTGAAGCCTGGATACTCCATTCCTGATGACTGGGTGCTTATGCGCACTCCCAGATATGGCAATTCCTATGTGCTAAACAAGAACAAGCCACCTACCACGGAAGTGGCATCGACGCCTTGGTCATACTAATGTGAAGCATTTTATCATCTTGTGAAAGGAGAACATGTTAGAGATCTGCCAATCAAATACTTCACAATGAGAGAAAGATGTGTGGTCGGTGCTAAGGGGAAGCAGAACTAAAGACCGCATAAACCAAAGCTCTTCAATTCCATCTCATCTGTGCTCCAACTTCTTCATATGGACCTTTTTGGTCCAGTGAGTATGATTAGTTTAAATCATTGTGCCATTTATCTTGTTATTACTGATGATTACTCACGTTTTACTTGGGTGTTCTTTTTGCATATGAAAAGTGAAACTGCAGAGGTGTTGAAGGCTTTCATCAACGCGATTGAAAACAAGATCAGCTTGAAGGTGAAATCCATCAAAAGTGATAATGGAACGAAATTTAAAATGTTACAATTGATGCATTTTGTTCCGCAAAAGGAATTGAACATCAATTTAGTGCACCGTATACTCTGCAACAAAATGGAGTTGCTGAGCGTCGAAATAGGACGTTAATTGAAGTTGTGAATACTATGTTATGCGATTCAAAGTTGCCTACGATGTTCTTGGCAGAGGCCATAAATACAGCTTGTGATGTGCAAAATAGGGTGCTGATCAATAAACGTTTGCAAAAGATACCCTATGAGATTTTGTTCAAAGAGAAACCCAAAATTGGACACCTTCGTGCATTTGGGTGTCTCTTACTGTGTTGATTCATGATGAGATTCCCAAATTTTCCGCTAAAGCTGATGTCTGCTATTTTGTAGATTACTCAGCCAGCTCAGCTTATCGAGTCTTTAATAAAACAACTAAAAAAGTAATGGAATCTACAAATGTGGACTGGCTTGAAGACATTCCTACTGATGCTGGAGTTGGTCCTGCCCAGGTATTTGACTATAATCAATTTTTATACCATTTCGTCTAAATCCTATGATTGCAGAAGAATTATCTGATGATGATGGTGCTACTACCTCAAGTAATCAAGTTATTTCAAAGACTCCTTTTGTGCAAGTTCCAGACCCTCAATCAGATTTAGCTCCCGAATCTGATCTCATGGTCGTAGTTAATGATAATGATGTTTCATCTCCCTCTGAGTTGAATCCAGAAGAAGAAGCACATGAAGCACCGTCTACTTTCAGACAACATTACTAATCTCTATCCTGAGACATCTATTCCTGCTTTTCCAGAATCTCGAGTTCATAAGGTTCATCCTCCCGAAAATATTATTGGTCCACTTGATGCCGGCGTTCAAACTCGAAGTAAGTCTGGAGCTATAAATCAATGCATGTTTGCCTGTTTTATCTCTCAAATGGAACCCTCAAATGTTGATATGGCCCTATAGGACCCCAGCTGGGTTGAAGCAATGCATGAGGAGCTGAACCAGTTCACCAGATTAAAATTTTCCGAGTTAGTTGAAAAACCAGTGGATCAAAGGGTCATCTCAACCCGATGGTTGTACAATAACAAGAAGGATGATAGTGGATTCATTGTGCGGGATAAGGCACGGTTGATTGTGCAAGGATATAAGCAACTAGAAGGAATTGATTATGATGAGGTGTATGCTCCAGTTTCTCATTTGGAGGCAATTCAAATTTTCCCGGCCTATGCAACTTACATGTTATTCACGATATACCAATTGGATATGAAGACAACATTTTTGTATGCTGAGATGGATGAGGAGGTTTATGTGTCTCAACCTCCTGGTTTCATTGATGAAGAATACCCGGATCATGTCTATCGTTTAGACAAAGCACTTTATGGCCTTCATGAGGCCCCTCGTTCTTGGTACAATACTTTGAGATATCATCTTGTGCATCATGGGTATACGCGTGGTGTGGTGGATCAGACTTTGTTTCGACGAGTAGTAAGTGAGGATATCATCATGGTGAAAGTGTATGTAGACGATATCATTTTTGGGCGTACAACTGAAGATTTATGTAAGGACTTTGAAGATGTTATGAAGAAAAATTTGAAATGAGCACTATGGGTGAGATGCGGTATTTTCTTGCCATTCAAGTCAAGCAGGATGTTGATGGCATTCTTATTCATCAAGCGAAATACGTTGATGAAATCCAGGAAAAGTTTAAAATGTCAAATTGCAAGGTGTAAAGACATGGAATGATCTTACTACTGCATGATTCGATGAATCTAGTAAACACGAGAAAGTAAATAAGAGATTTCCTACTGAATCACTAGAAGATTACACAGAACTCTCTCTGGTTTCTCTCTCTAGAACACACACATAGAAAGTGTAGAATGACAGAAATGCTAAGCTCTCATTCTGTCACACCCCAAAAATCCACTCTCGGGGCACCACCGATTCGAATGCGTGACATACCATGATCTGAGTCACCAGACACACCGAACATACTATATGCATACGTAAACCGTTTAAAAGTTTAGAGTTTTAAAGTTCACAACATTTATCAAAACATTTTTAGTGCAGAAGTGTTTAAGAAGTTCCGAAAACCATTGCAGAAGCGTGAAACAAACGTAATAAGTTCAAAAGTTTAATGCGCACACTACGCCCAAAAGTTAAATGTTTAACCAAACATGCAGATTTATGAATGATCCATGATTCCTAAATGTGCTCCTTAGCGTGCTCCTAAGGACCTGAGAAGAAACATGCTAAAAAGTGTCAACACGAGGTTGGTGAGTTCACAGGTTTTTCAAATAAACATTTCACATTTCAATCCGTTTAAAAGCAGGTAGTCTCCCTTTAGACCTACCCGTTCATACAATACAGTTGATTCATTATACCGGTAGATAGCTAGTCTACAAGTTTGTGACACCCAGTGATCATGTCCCCATAGCTGACTTACAATCCAACACTTTTGCTTTTACGTCAATGCATTGCCGTCATTACTCCAATAGGACAATGTAATACCCGTTCCTCTCCCCCGAAGGGCAAGCAGGAGCTAGAGCGACTAACTCGGGCAGGGCTCGTCAGGCCCAGTAGATCTACTAAATATCTCCCCTTGAGTTTCAAAAACAGTAAAAGAGTAGGGGCCATAAACTCAGCTTAGGGTGCAATTTAGTAATCCAATAATCAATGCTTGACAACCGACGGTGAATCTTCCTAGAATTCATCTATGACACATAACAGTGTGAGTGTTGACTGTGTTGACTAACCGTCCCGACAACACGCGGACAATAGACAAGTGGACTCGAATACACGTTGGTGATTGATTTAGGTTTTCTAATATGTATCCTATCACGTAATCACATATAACATGTTACATCATGGCAACATCAAAGCATCACAAGTTACTACGACATTATCCCATGTGTACGATGCACGACCGACGAGGCGATCGTACAAAGCCATGTCATTCCAACCGAGGTAGGAGACTTGGGACTGGTACACGCGTATAACTCGTATTTTATTTAACATATGTCACGTAATCATACAACCAAGCATTTGCACGATCATGCGCATACATCACATAATTATTAATTTTTCCGGTAAATATATATTTATCGCGTACGAACCAAGTTCACATCAAAACCACATAATTATTGCACCTTATGTAATAAGAAACCATACTTAACACATTTCAAGTCATAATAGGTGTTCTCAACATCTAGCATACAAGTTACCACATCCTACGACAATGTTTCGAGTGTTAAAATAAATATATCTATAAATATTTATTTTTCATGCAAGTTATCATCCACACAACATCTTTATCATTCATCATGCATCCTAGAACTTAGATCATGCATCGTTATCATAGATTGAATATCAATCAAGCACCTTTAACCTAGATCTACCACAAATCATGCATCTTTATTCAAGATCTACTACGTTTAATCATATAAATCAATTTTTACCAAGGATCTTTCGTAAAGTTTATAACTTTTCATCATAGAAACCCTAGATCTATCATCATCAAGCATTTAGAACATAGATCCATATCAAAGATTCAATCTTTGATCACATGTAACCATGCAAAGTCATGCAAAACCCTAGATCTAACATAAATCACCATACCTTGCATATAAATCATGTTTTTACTTCAAAAGATGCAAACTTTATCAATCAAATCACTAGATCTACTCATGCTAACATTATCACAAATCAGCCATGAATTCAACATAAAGCTAAAATATTGACATCTTAAACAGAAGCAAAACATAAGAAAACACATACCAAATGATATACAATCGAAATAGGATGACGGGGCTTGAATCTTGAAGGAAAATTATCAAAAAGCTTGAATCTTGATGAAGAAGCTCAAAAATAATGGAAATGGGTGATCTGGTCGTGAGGTGGGTGAGGAGAATAAAATGGTGGAGGCTACAAGTGCTTAAATATTGGAAATTAGGGTTTCTGCGGAAAAGTAGGTTGTAGGCGTATCACTTACAACTTCCATAGGCTCTAGGCGATATGCCTAGAGCTTCCGTCTGACAGCCATGTTGACTTTTGTTGACCGCAGCCCGTTTTGTCCGTTTTTCGCGTTTTTGTTCACGGTTTTCAATGTTCGCTCCCATTTTCAATTCACCATCATTTTTATCACACCAAATCTAATAATATCAAGTATCAACTTGCCATATAACAATTACAATCATGCAATTAAATTCACGTTACAGTTTTCACATAATTCACAATACTTACCAGTTTCAGTTAATCACCAATGTTTCGAGACATGAACTTGTGTGTGATGTTTGTGAAGTGTTTTATGGCTACTAGACTCTTCTAATACCTTAATTGATATACTACGTCTATATATGGGACTCCCGGTTTTCCGATTTTATCAGCTTTTATCCGTTTCTAAGGCTCGGGTCCCACCTGAAGGGCCGGATTGTCACACATTCTAACACGAACTATTTATAGTGAACAACTAACTAACTAACTAGCATACCAATTGGTACGGGTTTACTAATTGGTACAACGGACCAGATGGTATGGCCACCTTGGTATGTTGACACTCAGACTCACTAACAAACGCTCACTTAGAAACAATACACGAGACACACTATAGCATAGGAATATGCTCTAACAAACTCCCCCTTAATGTATAGTGTATCTATACTAACTAGACTTCAGTCTTCAATCTTCAGCATCGTTGCATCTGATCTTCAACTTGAAATTTCTAGTCAGCTATAGAGCTTGCATGGCTGGATCACTCTTGAATAATCATTGAACTTCAAGATCCATTTGTGAAAGATACTTCAAAGTTCCCCTTTCACCATGCTTGAGTCTTGACACATAGAACCTGCAATTTCAGAAGACGGAAATGCGGTTTCCTTATCTTTTGAAAATTAATTTAATCTTGGCATAAAACTTCTCTTCGAGAATCTAAGATATAGATTTGAAAATTTGATTTCGTATTACATGTCGATCGGTCGAAAACAAATAAGAAACAAACTATTTTTGGCTTTTTGGAACTTTACATCAAAACACACCTAAAATATTTTTGGAAATTTTCAGATATGAAACATAAATGCAATACAGAATCAGACACTATTTTTGTCTTTTGCGAGAAATATCACAACTTGGGATCATATTGAACATAACATGCTGAACTACACTTCAATTTCAATTACTTTAGCACACAAGTCAAGTCGATTTTTGGTATAATTTGTCCATCTTAAACTCAGGCACAATCATACTCATAACATCTAGATATGTTAAGGTATTGATTAGATTTGCTTTGACCAACGTACCCCCACACTTTCAGACATACTCAAATACGCATTTGCTTATCACACTTTGTGACTACACTTGTAATTTAACACATAGTGATTGAATTCATGATATAGTCAACTGTGTTCCATGCAAAAACAAATAAGAACGTTAAATCGTCTACCTTAAGGTCGATCTTTCGATACGCAGATAAG
Source organism: Deinandra increscens subsp. villosa (assembly GCA_039602395.1). Lineage (NCBI taxonomy): Eukaryota > Viridiplantae > Streptophyta > Magnoliopsida > Asterales > Asteraceae > Deinandra > Deinandra increscens. Next base: position 44,175,073 of record JBCNJP010000010.1, on the reverse strand, counting down.
GCCTCGTATTTAATAAAATAAGAAAATAAAAACAAGTTGAAATTGTATAATTCAACAACAATCAGGTCGGTCTTGTGGACACGCAGAGAAAGTCCGATGAATTATATGAATCACCAAAGAAAATAAAGCCAGAACGTCAGAAGAACAACAATCAGGTTGATCTTTCGATACGCAGAGAAAGTCCGATCGTTTGACAAAATAAACAAAATCAAACAAGTTTAAATATTTGCAAAATGAACACATGTATACATAGTGACTTCTCATTTTTCTTTTTCACACATCTTTTCAATATCTTGATATATGCTTCAAGATGTTGTCCACTTGATCAAGCATTAGTATTTAATGTATATCACATCTGAATCTTTCTAATTTAATGTCGAGTCTACCAAGCACATCGAACAATGATCTTATGGCTTTTTCATCTAATTTATCCATGAGTCAGACATGTAAGCCAATGTACCATCATTTTCCATTTATGTGAGATAAAATTTCTCATTTTTCAATGTTTTTGTATTTTTCTGTTTTTCTCCCCCTTAAAATGAAAACTCTATTTTTGGATTTTTCATTTTAACAAAAACACAAAGACTCTATTTTTGGTATTTTCATTTTTCTCCCCCTAAACTACATACGAAATGTATAAGAAAGAAAATTGACCTTCCAACATGGATACCTTTCAGTTTTAGCTTTCAGAAAAATTTCAGTTTTTGAAATTTGATATCACTTGTAATATAAATTAGAACAGCAGAATACTCCTCCATTAGCAACTTTTCAATAACCGATAGGTGTTCTAGAAGTACCTGCATATTGGTCAAACATTCTTGTCGACCAATATCTTGATTACCCTTCGAAACCACTTTAGGTTTCCAGATTTGATGTGTTAGTAAATCAGTATTTGATGAACCAGTCACAGTTGAGTGTGACAAACAACCGACAAATGAATCATTTTGAAATTAAGGTAAAAACCTTCCTTGACGTTTGAAAAATGTTGATTGAAATTCATCAAATACTCTGCCATATTCACCAATAAATTTGTATTTGGCAGATATACCAACAAATGGAATCTTTCCACTTCTTGGTGTAGAAGCAGCAGAAACCGGACAATCTTGTGCCATATGCCCCTTTTGTCGGCAACTGTAACACAAGCGATTGTGTACATTATCCGCTTTTGTCCCTGCAAAGCTTCACAAAACATATTTTCTCCAAAATGATCATAAAAAGAATCATATACCTGAAACCGATGATCAGGAACCCATTTTGATGTCGGGCTCTTTGGAGTAGAATATCATCCTGCAGAAGAATATTTATCAGATTGCTTCTTTTTTAGCTTTGGATCACCATTCTTCACAAAAACTTTTGATGTTTTTTGAGCATCCATGCAATGAAGCGGGAATTCTTTGTCAGAAAATATTTGTTCCAAATCTTTGAGTTTGTAAAACCTCTCAGGTTGAACTTTTTCAGCCTTAAAAACTTCGTTCTTCAATTGCTTCAAATTAAACTTCTTTAATTTATGTTGCTTTTGAACCTTAGAAGCATCATCTTTAGCAAATTCTAATTGAACCCAAACCAAGATGTTTTCCTGAAATCTTTTCTTCAGAACCAGATGATTTATGCCCGGTCTTCGCAAGACGAGAAAACTCAGCTTTAACTTTGTTGATATCTTTTGGAGCATCAAAGATTGTTTCATCAATGTCTGTATTCGAATGAATCTTTTCAGTTGAACTAGATGCTTTTGCTTCATTCTTCTTCTTGTTCTTCACATTCTTCAACTGTTTCTTTGACAATGTTGACAGCTTCTTTTATAATAGCACGAGGAGAGGCTGTCTTGTCGAACATTCTTTAAAAATTTTCATCTTTTGCTAAGAAGCTTGTGAAGGATTGTGAATTTGTCACATTGTTTAAAAGATGATTTGCATCAATCACTTGGATCTTCAAATCAGAAATCCTTTGTTGAGCTTCAGGCAATTCTTTCTCTATTACAATCAATCTCTTAGCAACCTTGTGAGTTTCATACTTTTGCAATCGTAGATTATCAAGCTCAACAAATAATTCTTTCTTCAACTTATCTTTATTTCTCTTTTGAATATCAAGATTCGCATTTTGCAATTTATTCACCTTTACCAACTCTCTCTTTCATCTAGAAACTTTTCCATATCAATCTGATATGACTCAATTTTAGCAACATAGTCATCAGAAGTCTTAGTAAGCATATCAAGCTTAATCTTGGACTTTTCAAACAAATTATTGAAATCATAGGCAGCATCCTCAGCTTCAGCCTTCCAATTTCCAACTTCCTCGACTAATTAGCATTTTCTTTGGACAACTTTGTAAATTTATGTTCAAAATCCTTTTCAACACTTAGAAACTTGAACTCCTTCTCAACAACTTCTGCTTGTAATTCTGAAAACTTGTCTTTTTGAAATGATAATTCTTGAATTACATCTTCCAACTTCTTCTGTTCACCTGTCAACTCTTCTATCTTCCTTTTTTTTCAGCAACCAACAACTCATTTTATTTTATCAGTCCTTGAATCTTCTTGTCTTTTTTAGAACAAAACTCACAAACAGATTCATAACCACTTGATTCAGAACCATTTGTTTCAAAATCAGAATCACTCTGATCAATTTGAACCATAAATGCATGTTGCATTTTAGCGAACTCAGAATCAAATGAACCTGCAGGATTGTTACGAATTCCAGTCAAAGAAATAGGAATTTAAAAATGTTTAATATCGTCTAACCAGTCATATCCTTGATTAGATTATGAGACTAATGCCTTTGAATCTGAATTATTTGTTTGAGACTTTGATGAAGAAGCATTTGACTTTGAACATTCACGAGCATAATGTCCAAATTGAACATTTGAAACATTTTACCTATGATTTGTCTAATCCAACTTTACCATGCGTTTAAACTTTTGAAAATTTGTTTTCTTCCTGAACCGTTTAGCTCTGTGGGCTATCATAGCAAGTTTCCACTTGATATCCATTTGTTCAAGATTGTCGGGGTCTATCTGATCAAAATCTTCTTCAATCAGATTAGCTGTTTGCAAACCACCATTCAATAACCCATAGTATGAAGATAAAAATGTGGAGATCAATGTCGAATGTTCATCAGCTATTTTTGTAGAAAATGAAGTCTGACTTGAATGATATGGAATAGTAAAATTACACCCTCTTGATGTATTTTTAGAATTTCCCGATCCATGGCTAGCAACAAAGGTTGTTGGAGTTGGATTTGATGAACATGATACAACTCAGGATTTTGTAGTTGAGCAGTTGATTTATGTGAAGTCCTCATTACCATTTCTCTCGCATGAAGCTTTCCTGTTAAATCATGAAATGATAATGCAGAATACTCTTTGTCATGAGTAAGCAACAACACATAATTCTCCCACTTTTCTTGTAACGCTTCCATCAGTTTCTCTTTCAATTCCTCCTCGGTCTTCTCAATGTTAACCACTTTCATTTCACTTATTAGATGTGAAAATATGGATACAAGAGCAGTAATGTTTTCTTTCTCACAGTGTTGAAAGTTTTCAAATTCTTTATTCTGCACTTTTTGTCTATTCTTTTGGTATTGATCATTGCCTTCGCATCTCATAGACAAAGCATCCCATAACTGCTAAGTACTAAATTGATGTAACAATTCAGTAGGTAAAGCCATCATAAGATAACCATACACCTTTTGCTCAAGCTCATAGCTTTTTCTTTCAGCAGCATCAAAATTATGAATTTCTTTAAAATCTCCTTGATCGGTTGGATGCATGTAGAGCTTCCGAATTGGAATCCATAAATCGATAAGATTTATGCTAATGTAAGTAAAAAATCTTTGTTTCCAATTGTGATAATCTTCCAATTTCAGAAACTTAGGAACTTTCTGGCTTGTTCCAATTTTGTTATCAAAGTTAAGCATAGCTTGCATTGTGTTTTGCATGACCGCAAACGCTTGGAAATCAGACATCTTGTGATAAACTTTGATATCTAAAACTTCGGATGCAAAAACGGAGGTCTTAAAGACAGATTTTGGGGGTCAAACCGGATGGTACTGGCTGTTAGGCGAGTAAAGGTGTAGATCTTGTCAAGACGGTCGTTTTGGCTGGTATTATCTTCCGTAACTCTTAACGGAACTCAAGTTACGTCAGTTTTAGTGAACACAACTATTCTGCCAGCGTACCAAACAATCGATCTCCGTACCAAAAAAAAAATCATCGTCACCAACCACGGACCAATTACAAGCAGCGTACCACTGAACTCAACGTGCCAAGCACCGGACCAAACCAAATCAACGTACGAGTGAATAGTAGTGTGCCACCTTGGTATGGCGTAACTGCCTCCGGACCAGAAATAATCGTCGTGTACCACGGATGAAGATTGCCGTACCAACAACCAGCGTACCAGAAACCTATGAAGATTGCCTAGTGTACCAAGTAGCGTACCAATGGATCATCTGGCGTACCATCGAGTTCATCGGGCGTACCAACACAGATTCGATCGCTTTTTGCGAATTTTGACAATTTGGACTGGAATTTGGAACAATAAGCAACGAAAACACTCTAGGAACGTTCAGAAATCAGCTTTAGCACCGGAAACACTCGGAATTGTGAAAAAATGATGAAAAACCAAAGAAACCCCAACTTTCTCTCACTAGAAATACGAAAATTGATCAAAACACAGCATTAGAGCAACCTGGATTGCTCTGATACCACTTGTAAAGACACAGAATGATCTTACTACTACATGATTCGATCAATCTAGTAAACACGAGAAAGAAAAATAAGAGAATTCTTATTAAATCACTTGAAGATTACAAAGAACTCTCTCTAGTTTCTCTCTCCAGAACACACACATAGAAAGTGTAGAATGACAGAAGTGTTAAGCTCTCATTCTAACACGAACTATTTATAGTGAACAACTTACCCGGCGTACCAACTAGCATACCAATTGGTACAGGCCTACCAATTGGTACGGCAGACTAGATGGTACGGCCACCTTGGTATGTTGACACTCAAACTCACTAACACACGCTCACTTAGATACAATACACGAGACACATTGTAGCATATGAATATGCTCTAACAAACTCCCCCTTAACATGTAGTGTATCTATGCTAACTAAACTTTATTCTTCAGTCTTCAATCTTCAGCTTTGCTGCATCTGATCTTCAACGTGAAATTTCTTGTCAGCTATAGAGCTTGCATGGCTGGATTAGAACTTGAACAATCTTTGAACTTCAAGATCCATTTGTTAAAGATACTTCAAACTCCCCCTTTCACCATGCTTGAGTCTTGACACACAGACACTACAATTTCAGGAGATAGAAACGCGGTTTCCTTTTTCTTTTGAAAACTAATTTAATCTTGGCGCAAAACTTCTCTTCGAGAATCCAAGATATAGATTTGAAATTTGATTTCGTATCACATGTCGATCAGTCGAAAACAAATAAGAAACAAAATCTTTTTGGCTTTTTGAAACTTTATATCAAAACACACTGAAAATCTTTTTGATTTTTCTAAGTTTATGCTAAAACACACCTACAATCTTTTTGGAATTTTTAGATATGAAACATAAATGCAATACAGCATCAAACACTATTTTTGTGTTTTGCGAGAAAGGTCACAACTTGGGATCATATTGAACATAACATGCTGAGCTACACTTCAATTTCAATTACTTCAGCACACAAGTCAAGTCGATTTTGGGTATAATTTGTCCATCTTAAACTCAGGCACAATCATACTCATAACATCTAGATATGTTAAGGTATTGATTAGATTTGCTTTGACCAACGTACCCCCACACTTTCAGACATGAAATTGCGTGAGCGTTGGATCGTTTGCTAATCTAGTGATTATGAGATGTAAAAGAGATCACAATGTAAATACAAATGAAATTTGTATTATTAAACTTGAGAGAGAATCCACACAGAATACACACATAAAAGGTGTAGAATGAGACAAAAAGTTCTCTAAACTGAACACAAGACACATATTTATACATGCTAAACCCCGCTGGTCCGAACCTCAGTTTCAGACAAGTTCGGACCTGTCCGAACTCTGGGTTCGCCAGGAGTTCGGACCACAGCAAACTAGCTTATCCTAGTCATGTATTCGATACTTCACATGACGATCAGAAACCATGTATCAACAAACTCCCCCTCGGCATGTGCAGTATCATCTTCCTTCTAAAACTTGTATCTTGTATCTTGAATCAAACTCTTCCTCGATCTTGACGATGAGTTCAATCTTGAATACTTGATATTGCATCGTGTGTAATCTCTTTATCAACAAACTTCAGAAGACTTGAAGTTGTGATGTTCTCTTTCCACTTAGAAACCTGCCAACATAAATAATCTTGGCGCAAAACGTCTCTTCGAGACTCCAAGATATTTTGATTTTGAAATTGATTTGTATTCCGTGTTGATCAATAGAAAATAAAACAGAAACAAAATCTTTTTGGTTTTAGAAACTTTATATCAAAACACACCTAAAATATTTTTGGTATTTTCTGATAAGAAAAGTAAATGCAATACGGAATCAGACACTCTTTTTGTCTTTTGTGAGAAAAATCACAACTTGGGATCATATTGGTCATAACATGCTAAACTACATTTCAATTTCAATTATTGAAGCACATAAACCATGCCGATTACAGATATAATTTGTCCAACTTTAAACTCTGGCATAATCATACTCATAACATCTGGATGTGTTAAGGTATTGATTAAGTTTGCATTGACTTGTGTACCCCACATTATCAAACATACTTAGATATGCTTTTGCTTATCACATTTTGTGATTTGATTTGTGATTTTAATCACATAATGATTGTAACCATAATGTAGTCAACTGTGTTCTATGCAAAAAGAAATAAGAACGTTAAATCATCTACATTAAGGTCGATCTTTCGATACGCTGATAAGGCCTCAGATTTAACAAAATAAGAAAATAAAACAAGTTGAAATTGTATAACTCAACAACAATCAGGTCGGTACTCCCGTACACGCAGAGAAAGTCCGATGAGTTATACGAAACACCAAAGAAAATAAAGCAGAACGTCAAACGAACAACAATCAGGTCGATCTTTCGATACGCAGAGAAAGTCCGATCGTTTGACAAAATAATGAAAATCAAACAAGGTTAAATCTTTGCAAAATGAACACATGTATACACAGTAACTTCTCATTTAATTCTTCACATATATTTTTTCTTGATGTATCATGAGATATGTATCAAGATGTTGTCCACTAGGTCAAGCATCAGATTTTGTGTATATCACATTTGTATACTTTCTGATTTGCCGAGCCTACCTTACACATCGATCAAATGGTCTTATGGCTTTTTATCTACTTTATCCATGAGTCAAACAATGTCAACCAATGTACCATCATTTCCCAATCATGTCGGATACAATTTCTCATTTTCAATGTTTTTGACTTTTTGCATTTTTCAATGTTTTTGTCTTTTTCAAATTTCTCCCCCTAAAAATGACAACTCTATTTATAGATTTTCATTTTTACTATTTGAAAAACAACAAACTATTTTTGTATTTTTGCAAAAACAAACTCCCCCTCAGAATGAGATGGAGTAAAAAACAAGAAAAATTTGATCAACCAACACGAATACAAGCAGTTTAGCTTTTAGAAAACAAAATTGATTTTGAAAGTTCAGTTAATTAGAACAGATATTTCATAATCAGTAATTGTCCAATCACCGAAAGATCTTCTTGAAATACCTGATGTCACCAATTAAAACATTAGATGCTTTGGGATCGACCCGATTTAACAACATCGGGTCGCCCGGTGTCTTCCACATAGTCTGTGTTGGCCTTGGAAACAACTTTTGGTCTCCAGATCATTGATGATGAAATTTTTGAATCAAAACCTGAAAAATTTTCAACCGGCGTTTGTGGTTTGGTCCAAAACGACTTATTGGTTGGTTTGTACGTTAGGGACCATGGTTCATCAAAAATTTTACCATTATTATCCACATATTTTGCATTGTTGTGAACGTATGCAGTCGTCGGACAATTGGCAGCCATATGTCCATATCGACGACACGCATAACAAATTCGTTCACGAAGTTGTGGGATAAATTTTGAAAAATTCTTTGGTTTCCAACTGTGATTCATAGCAGGAGAATCATAGTAACCAAAAACATTATCAGAAGCAAATGAATCAAAGAAATTATCAAAAGAATCATACCTAGGAGATGGACTTCTGGACGATGATGACCCTCCAGAATAATAAGATTGTTGCTTCGGAGGAGATGATTTCTTTGGAACATTTTCTTTCGAACCTTTTTCTTTCTTCTTTTGTTGTTGGACTTGAACCGGTACTTCCTTGATCTCAAAACCCAAACCTTTGTTTTTGTATCCTGGAACCTTATTTGAACTTGAAGCAGAACCAAAAACTTCTCTTCCCTTAGCTTCTCTCGTGAATTTGGCTTTAATGTCTTTCAATTTATTCTTTTGAATCAAAGCTTTTTCTTCTTCTATTGCAAAGGAAGTATTCGAAGCAACCTTTTCACACATATTTTTATTTTCCAAAAATGTAGACTTCGAATTAAATTTTGGAGCTTCACCAAACGACTTCGACTTTTTCTTCGATTTGGTTTTTTTCTTCTTTGGTAGAGTGGCAAACTTGGAGTAATCATGCAATTCTGCCTTTGGATCCAGAGGAGCAGATGAAAATTCAGATAAATCCACTGGGTGAGGGACCTTGTGAATATCATCCTTCTTGGAACTATCATTGCTTCGGTCCTGTTTGTATAAGAAATTCAGAAATGTAGGCGAGAGATTGCAATTCTTCACTTGCCTTTCTGATTCCAAAATCTCCAACTTTAATTCTGAAATCTTATGCTGAGCTTCAAACAAATCTTTCTGTGACTTAATTAACTTTTCATTCAAATCATTATATTCATAATGCTGTCGCTTTCTGATCTCACATTCAACTAAAACTTCTCCCGTTACAGTTTCCCACTTCTTCTTAAGGATCCCAGCATCCTTTGTTAGAACTTCATTCTTATCTCGAAGAAGCACATTCGCATCGCGAAGTGTAGAAAGTTCTTCCTGAAGACCTAAAACTCTATTAGCAGCTTCAATAGCAATGGCATTTGCTTTCTCATACTTCTGCTGAACAGGATAGCTTTTCTGAAATAAATTCTCAAAGTCTTGAGCTACATCTAGAGCTTTAGCTTTAAATTTTTCACATTCTTCACTCAAAACTTTCTTCTCTTTCAACAAATCAGCATTAATCTTAGCAAGTTTAACACACTTTGGACATATGAAGGCATTTTCATTCTGAACTTCTTCACTATCACCATCATCTTCTTTATCATATATCACACATGAACCTGTTTCAGAATCAGAATCAGTATCACAACTCTTTTTGTCTGACAACTTATCACTTCCTGATTCTAAACCACTCGATGCTGAATCATATGATTTTGAATCAACAGAATCTGAGCCAACCTTCATGGTCTGAATGTGTGTACATATCTCACCTTTTTCTTTCAATGCATTCCATTTATCTTTCGCAGTCCAATATATTGTGATGTCAAAAAATAACTCTTTTGAAAGAGCTGTTTTGATAATGTCGTTGGCTTTATCTTCATTATCTGTATAAGCCTTTTCTTCTAGAGAAAGATATCGATGAATTATTACCTTTCCTCTTGAATCAGTAGGCCATTTGAATTGTTTATTGATTATCTTCCAAAAATCTCTGAAATGTTTGTTGATATAAATCTCAAAATCAACTTTCCATTCATGATAATCTTCCCATTTCATCAGTATAGGTATCATTGGACTAACTTGTGATGCACTCTTTTTTGAATAATTTATGAAAAATCAGTGTAATATGCTAGAATTACTCTTTATCAAAACCAAAAGCTAACACCCTAAAAACTTCAAACCCAAAAGCTTCTTGGAAATCCCCATGTAACGGGGGTTCGGGGGCAGCGCCCCTGAGAAGCGGGGTCCAAGGGGCAGAGCCCCTAGCTGAACTGAGTGTTCGGAGCAGTTATTTGTCCGAACTGTGTGTTCGGAGCAATTATTTGTCCGAACTGTGTGTTCTTGAGAAGAACTGAAAATACATGCTCCGAACTCAGACGAACAAAATCGTATTTTCTCTAAAATTTGCGATTTTGGATGTTTTTGAATGAGATTTTCAGCAGTAGTGAACGAAAATGCAATAGGAACGTTCTGAAATCAAATTTAACACAAAAACTCTCGAATTTGAGGAAACTTGATGAAATTTTGCAAAAACCCACTTCCTTTCTCTAGAAAAACTAAAAAAAAATCACTTCAATTTGATTAGAAAATGGAACTAAGTGCTCTGATACCAATTGAAATTGCATGAGCGTTGGATCGTTTGCTAATCTAGTGATTATGAGATGTAAAAGAGATCAAAATGTAAATACAAATGAAATTTGTATTATTAAACTTGAGAGAGAATCCACACAGAAAACACACACAGAAGGTGTAGAATGAGACAAGAAGTTCTCTAAACTGAACACAAGACACATATTTATACATGCTAAACCTTGTTGGTCCGAACCTCAGGTTCGGACAAGTTCGGACGTGTCCGAACTCCGGGTTCGCCAGGAGTTCAGACCACAGCAAACTAGCTTGGCCTAGTCTTGTATTCGATACTTCACATGACGATCAGAAACCATGTATCAACAAGACATACTCAGATATGCATTTGCTTATCACACTTTGTGACTACACTTGTGATTTAACACATAGTAATTGAATTCAAGATATAGTCAACTGTGTCCCATGTAAAAAGAAATAAGAACGTTAAATCGTCTACCTTAAGGTCGATATTTCAATACGCAGATAAGGCATCGGATTTAACAAAATAAGAAAATAAAAACAAGTTGAATTTGTATAATTTCAACAACAATCAGGTCGGTCTTGTGGACACGTAGAGAAAATCCGATTAATTATTTGAAACACCAAAGAAAATAAAGCAGAACGTCAATAGAACAACAATCAGGTTGATCTTTCGATACGCAGAGAAACTCCGATCGTTTGACAAAATAAACAAAATCAAACAAGTTTAAATCTTTGCAAAATGAACACATGTATACATAGTGACTTCTCATTTTTCTTTTTCACACATCTTTTCAATATCTTGATATATGCTTCAAGATGTTGTCCACTTGATCAAGCATTAGTATTTAATGTATATCACATCTGAATACTTCTTTATTATATCCCGAGTCTACAAAGCACATCGAACAATGATCTTGTGGATTTTTCATCTAATTTATCCACGACTCAGATATTTAAGCCCATGTACCATCATTTCCCATTTATGTCGGATACAATTTCTCATCTTTCAATGTTTTTGTATTTTTTTTTTCAATGTATTTGTATTTTTTTTTCAATGTTTTTGTATTTTTCTGGTTTTCTCCTCCTTAAAATGTAAATTCTATTTTTGGATTTTTCATTTTCACAAAAACACAAAGACTCTATTTTTGGTAATTTCCTTTTTCTCCCCTAAACAACATACGAAATGTAAAAGAATGAAAATTGACCTTCCGACATGGATACCTTTCAGTTTTAGCTTCTAGAAAAATTTAAGTTTTTAAAATTTGATATCACTTGTAATATAAATTAGATCAGCAGAATACTCCTCCATCAACAACATTTCAATCACCGATAGGTCTTCTATAAGTACCTGCACACTCGTCAAACAGGTTAGTTTATAAATGACCCAAAGCAAATCGCTTCTGGTCGACCGGTATCTTGATTACCCTTCGAAACCACTTTAGGTTTCCAGATTTTATGTGTTGGTAAATCAGTGTTTGATGAACCAGTCACAGTTGAGTGTGATGAACAACCGAAAATTGAATCATTATGAAATTTAGGTAAAAACCTTCCTTGACGTTTGAAAAATGTTGGTTGAAATTCATCAAATACTCTATCATATTCATCAATAAATTTGTATTTCGCAGATTTACCAACAAATGGAATCTTTCCTCTTCTTGGTATAGAAGCAGCAGAAACCGGACAATCTGTTGCAATCAATCTCTTAGCAACCTTGTGCGTTTCATATTTTTGCAATCTCAAATTATCAAGCGCATCAAAAAGCTCTTTCTTTAACTTATCTTCATTTCTCTTTTGAATATCAAGATTCACATTTTGCAATTTATTCACTCTGACTAACTCTCTCTTTTCATCTAGCAACTTTTCCATATCAATCTGATATGACTCAATTTTAGCAGCTTGTTCATCAGAAGACTTATTAATCATATCAAGCTTAACCTTGGACTTTTCAAACAAATTATTGAAATCATTTGCAGCATCCTCAGCTTCAGCCTTCCATTTTTCAACTTCTTTAACTAACTCATCCTTTTCTTCAGAAAACTTTCTAAGATTTTGCTCAAGATCTTTTTCAACACATTAAAACTTTTATATTTCAGATGACAATTCTTGAATTACACCTTCCAACTTATCCTGTTCACCTGTCAACTCTTCTATCTTCCTTTTGTTTTCACCAACCAACAACTTGTTTTATTTTATCAATCCTTGAATCTTCTTTGTCTTTTTTAGAACAAAACTCACAAACAGATTCATAACCACTTGATTCAAAACCACTTATTTCAGAATCCGAATCACTCTGATCAATTTGAACCATAAATGCATGTTGCATTTCAGCTAACTCATCATTAAATGAACCTGCAGGATTGTTACGAATTGCAGTCAAAGAAATAGGACTTTCAAAGTGTTTAATATCGTCTGACCAGTCATATCTTTGATTGTTAATGCATGAACCTTGTGTGGCCGTTACTGTTCGAATTGTCAGACAGACTGATTTGTCGGAGACATGAACTGAGGTCCGAAACTCAGCCGAACTCTAGGTTTGGAGTTAGCCGAACCTTGATGGCCGAACTCCAAGTTCGGAGGGAGTTCGGACAGAGTTCAGAGGTGCCCAGTTCGGACAGAATTAAGAAGTATAAATAGTTTCGTCTTTGTATTTCTTTGTAAGTTTTTGTCTAGTGTCTTTGTGGTTGAGAGGGGAGGTTCTGTCCAACCTCCCCGGAGCTTAAACGTTTGTATACTCCTTCAGTCATGTAATCATTTGACACGAATCAATGACAAAACTTCCGTCTCATCCATAGAATCGATCCGTATACGGTTTTTCAGTTGGTATCAGAGCTGTTGGCTCTTTCTTTGGTCGAAATCTATCATTTTTCTTCATTTCGAGACGTTAAACCTTCGGTTAGGGGTGATTGAAAGTGTTTCTAATTGGTTTTTAATCAATCGAGTCTTCCTGAGTCATGTTTTTACCTAACAGAAATATCTGGATGTCTAAATTCGATCAAATTCTGGATCTGGTTCGATTTCAAAAATTTCCAGTTCGAGTTCGGACAATGTTCGGCCGAAGAACAGATCTGAAAAATAACCGCTCCGAACCCCAGGTTCGGACAGAGTTCGGACAGAGTTCGGACAGAGTTCGGACATGTTCGGACGTCAGAAGGTCATGTTCGGAGGAGGTTCCGATGGTCAGGTTCGGACTAGGTCCGAAGGTCAGTTTCGGAGAGGGTTCGGAGGATCGGGTTCGGAGGTAGTTCGGACAACGTTCGGACGAGCTCGGATGCATTTTTGAAGGTCAGCACGGCCCCAGCCAGGGGCTCTGCCCCTTGGACCCCGCCAGGGGCTGCCGCCCCTTGGACCCCGCTTCTCAGGGGCGTTGCCCCCGAACCCCCGTTAGGTGGGAATTTCAAAGAAGTGGATCAGTTATCGGGTTCACCCTTGATTCGGTAGCTGTGGGGTGTTATGTTTGAAGGAAATGCAGATTCCGATACTTGTTACGAGTTAGTGATTGAATTTCAAGAAATTAGTTTGTGAGTAGTCATTGTTGTTCTTGATGATGGACATAGATTCAAGAATACATGTTTCTGATGATGGACAGAGATTCGGAGACATGGTTATGATTACTTGGGAACGTTTTTCGGAGATTATCATTCTACACAAACTGAAGATTAAATGAGATTAAAGATTCCGTTGCGGGCCACTTGAGTTTATCATTCCACTACAAGAATGCGGGGTTAGAATCATAAGAAATTGAAGATTTGAATATGTCACTTATTTAGGGGGGAATTTTAAGGACCCTAAAACTTTCAAAGTTTCATAATTGAAAAAGTGAATATTTAAAAGCAATCAGTTCAGGGATGATGGTGGTTTTTGATCTTCATGGAAAGGTGGTATATTCTGATGTTCGTGCGAACCGATATGTCAAAGTTTTCAATTATGGTTTGGAACTCTCTGTCATATGCCCGATACTTTCTTGAGTTGTGGGAAGACTTGGTCAGATTCCAGTCTGCAACGAGACATTTCTTGAGTTATGAAGACTTGGTCAGATTCCAGTCTGCAACGAGATATTTCTTGAGTTGTGATGACTTGGTCAGATTCCAGTCTACAACGAGATATACGTTTACCGGAGTAATATATTGGGATGGATTTGATACTGAGGGGGAATTTCCGTGATTGAAGATGCTGATCATGTCTGTTTTCATAAAGATCAGTATGTGTTACAATTCGGTGAAGATTGAAGATTATTATCAAGATGTAGTGATGTTCGTGTGTCTTTACAATTTCCGTATACAATTTATGAAGTGAACCATTATCATACATGCCGGTTCCAATTTGATGGTTGTGCTTGAAGCTATGGGGAATTTTATTGGTTGTGGAGATTGTACAAGATTCGAACCGTTTCCTGCATACCTGAAGTTTCAGTCAAAGGGGAGTTTGCTGAAGATCAAGATTTTCAAGATGTAGCAAGCTGACTAAAGAGTGCTAGAAGATCAATGTCTGGATTCGACAGTAACGTCCAAGGGGGAATTTGTTAATGCATGAACCTTGTGTGGCTGTTACTGTTCGAATTGTCAAACAGACTGATTTGTCGGAGACATGAACTGAGGTCCGAAACTCAGCCGAACTCTAGGTTCGGAGTTGGCCGAACCTTGATGGCCGAACTCCAAGTTCGGAGGGAGTTCGGACAGAGTTCGGAGGTGCCCAGTTCGGACAGAATTAAGAAGTATAAATAGTTTCGTTTTTGTATTTCTTTGTAATTTTTTGTCCAGTATCTGTGTGGTTGAGAGGGGAGGTTCTGTCCAACCTCCCCCAGAGCTTAATCGTTGTATACTCCTTCGGTCATGTAATCATTTGACACGAATCAATGACAAAACTTCCGTCTCATCCATAGAATCGATCTGTATACGGTTTTTCAGTTAGTAAGATTGTTAGACTAATGCCTTCGAATCTGAATTATTTGTTGGAGACTTTGATGAAGAAGCGTTTAACTTTGAACAGTCACGAGCAAAATGTCTAAAACTGAAACATTTGAAACATTTTACCTTTGATTTGTCTAATCTAACTTTACCATTTGGATTTAAACTTTTGAATCATGTTTTCTTCCTGGACTGTTTAGCTCCTTGGGCTAGCATAGCAAGTTGCCAATTGATATCCATTTGTTCAAGATTATCTGGATCGATCTGATCAAAATCTTTTTCAATCAGATTAGCAGTTAGCAAACCACCATTCAACAACCCATAATATGAAGATAAAAATGCATAAATAAACGCCAAATGTTCATCAGGTGTTTTTGCAGAAAATAAAGTCTGACTTGAATGATTCGGAATAGTGAAATTACACCCACTTGATGAACTTTCAGAATTTCCCAATCCATGGCTAGCAACAAATGCTGTTGGAGCTGGATTTGATGAATCAAGACCAAATGATTTAGACTTTGCATTCATACTTGCAGAATTTTAACCATGATACAACTCAGGATTTTAAAAAAAATTAAAAAATAAAAATACAAGCCTATGGCCACTCCTTTGTTTTAACGTCCGTTGTTAGCTCCAGATCCTGATGGTGAACCAGTAAGTGAGCACATGTATCGCTCTATGATTGGCTCATTGATGTACTTGACCGCTAGTCGGCCCGACATCATGTTTGTTGTTCATACATGTGCTCGTTATCAATCTCAACCTAAAATGTCTCACTTTCTTGCTGTCAAATGAATCTTCCGATATCTGAAGGGTAGGCCTCTGCTTGGTCTTTGGTATCCAAAATATTCAGAATTTAATCTGTTGCTTTTTCTGACAGCGATTATGGAGGTTGTGGACTTGACAGGAGGTCTATGTCTGTTGGCTGTTAATAACTGGGAGATAGGCTGATCTCCTGGAAATGCAAGAAACAGCACACCGTCTAAAAATCCATAGCTGAAGCTAAATATGGGGCAGCATCTGCATGCTCTTCTCAAGTTTAATGGATTTAACACCAGCTGGCAGACTATGGCCTGACTTTTATGGACACACCGATCTATTGTGACATCTCTGCTGCTATTCAAATTGTGAAGAATCCGGTACAGCATTCTAAGACTAAACATATCGACATAAAGGTACACTTTATTCGTGACTGTTATGATAGGAAGCTAATCCATCTTGAGCAGGTAACTACCGATGAAAATGTTTCTGATCTGTTTACCAAACCGCTAGATCGTAGGAAGTTTGAGATGTGTGTCCAGGGGTTGAAAATGATAACCTTTGAGGACTAGACTGACTGGTTTTTTAGTTTCTTATTTTTTCTTTTATTCTTTTGTTTGTTTAATTTTTAATACAAAAAACATGTGTCGTCTTTTAAATAAAATTTTAAAAGCAGGGGAAGAATAAACACCCTCTCGAGAGGTCTTTTGGTGCTTTTTAAATTTCATTGGGAAATGAAATAATTATGTCTTCAGGAGACTGACACGTGTAAGGCCAAAGTGAAAGACATGCTCCAGTTTGATATGCTTGGTAGGCTCAGTTCCAAAAACAAAGGTATGTGTCACAACATTAAAGATAAAGTATGGCATTTGACGGGAAACACACACTTAGGTTAAGTTGCATGTTCTATTTGACTACGAAATTGTTCCCGATACACACGCCGGACTCCAAAGTGTTGAATCGAAAATCTCAAAAATCGGCGTCCCCTTTGTTTTGTGTGAAAAAAGACCTGGGGATATCAAAGCCGTTAGTCAGTCTCACCTCTGCTTTGCATGAGCAATGACCTGGTGTAGAATGTATTGACTTGTTAAATAGACTTTCCTATGTTTAGCTTAAGCAAAGACCTGGTTAGTCTGAATTAACGTGCTTGCAAATCACTGTATATAACTTTCACCCCAAAAGATGCCAATGTGCACAACTAAAGAGACCCTCTAGCGTCCAAAACCCTTCAGCCCTGACTTTGCGACTAGGCTTATGTGTTTGATGAAAGGTTACCACCAGACTGAAAAATGCATCTGAGCTGAAATTCTATAAGTCCTTGTATATTATCCCTATCTCTTTCATGATCTGTTCTTTCTCTTCTCAACCAAGTTTGGAGAAAAGATTCAAAACTCTGGATATGGAAATGTGAAAATATGTGATAGGGAATGATCAAGCTTGATAGACTGCACGTGTTAATTACCTAGGATTTGTGTGTGACTATCTTGTATTCGTAAATAATACACCTAAAAGATAAATAAGTGACAAACAACCTGAAAAAAGGGACATGAGCTTAAAATGGATCAATATACCGGCAATCAACTGGACGTGTTTGAGTAACAGATGCTTAAAAGGGTTCCTCAGTTCAGACAAAGACGGTTTGATCCCAAATAAAACCTTCTCATTTAGTAATTTGGTATGTTTGTTTTTAATTTTATTTTTCTTTTGAGTATTCTTAAGTTTTTAATGTTTGTTTTACAACCATGACCAAGTTTAATTAAAAGGTTTTTGTAAGAGAATGATTTGTGGCTTTTGTATTAAATCATCACTTGGCGGACTATTTTGAAGGCCTATGTGATAGAATAGGTGAAAATTAGTTGGGATCACTACTAGAAAAATGGCCTTTCTTGACGCGCAAACGATGACGCGCGCTAATTTATGACGCGCCAAAGTGTGTGTCATTAAAAATCTATCGTATTTTGAAAAATTTTAAGGGTAAATGACGCGCATTTATGAGCGTCATAAAATTTGTGTCGTATAATTAAAAAAACACGGAGCGCAGATTTATAATACGCGTCATCCCTGTTTTGTCGTTTTATATTTTCTTATTTTCTTATCTCCCGCTTAATTTTCATTCCCGCTTGCCTAATTTTTTTCATTCCCGCTCTCCTCTCCATTACTCAAACCCTAATTTTCCATTACTCTCTATCACTCCGCTCCATCATCAAAATCGAATCTCAGCAGAGCCGACCATCCTCCTCCCTCTCCCCCTGCCATCGTTCACGCATCCGGCGATCGTCCTCCTCCATCTCCTCCCTCAGCAGAGACGACCTGGAAACCTTCACGAATCTGGAGACCTTCCTCCTCCCTCTCCTCCTTCTCCTCCCTCAGCAGAGACGACCCGGCAACCTTCACGCATCCGGCGACCTCACACCCGACCGAACGCCGGCGACCCTTTCCGGCGACCCTGCGACCTTGCTTCCCGTCGTTGATAAGAAGAAATTGATTCAAGGTATGCGATTCAAATCCTTTAATTCTGGGTTTATATCTTTATATAATCGATTCTTTAGCACCAATCATCTTCTAGTTGATGTGATTTCCGTCTCTAGATTTCCTACTTAGGGTTTGTATAAAAGTTTCTGCTTTCATGTGTTGCTTTTCTCTCTCGACCTGTTACAGTCAGACGAACCTATTTTTATTTTTTATATGCTCTTTGTCTTCTATATATATATATATATATATATATATATATATATATATATATATGCATACACACACATAGAATATATCTATATGCATAGCAGCATTTGTATCTATATAATTTCGAATTCAATTCTTCTCATCAATCAAGAACCGGAAGTTAGGGCTTGTTCAATAGATTTATCGCAGGTTTCTAGCTACTAATTTGTTGTATTCATTGAGTTCAGACTCCAAAGCTGTTTATGTAATCAATACATGTTAGTTCAAATTGTTTCCACGATTGTTATGTTCGAATGTGTTCTAGTTTTAGAATTCATTGAATTTTGCATCGTTTCCGCTTGTTTCATGATGATTTAGTTCGGTTTTTGTGCGAGAATCTGTTGTTGCAAATTTGCAATCTGTAAATTTTGTTATTCTCCGCTTGATTTTGAATTTTAGTAAGGATTTGGTTGAATATCGTTTGGCTTGTTTCAAGTAGCCGGTGAAAAGTTGACTGTTGTTGTAGATTTGATGTTCATAATTGGTAGGTTAAGTCCCTGAGTTTAAGCAATTTTGTTCTTGAGATGTTCTCTGATTTATACATAGTTTGAAATTTGAATAAATCATATAAACTTTCATTTTTTATATGCCTTGAGTGTTCCTTTCTTCTTAAAAGCTGTTTTTTTTTTTGTGATTTTTCTACGCTTCAGTTTGGTTTGACTTTAACATGGTGCAAATGATAGATATGTGGCTGATTTTACTTTGGAATTTGGAGTTAGATTTTAAGCTCATTGAGTTAGTGTATTCGTTCGATTGACAAAACAGGATGAATTTGGAATTATATAGAGTAGGACCTGTTAGCACTTGGACACAAAAAAGGAGGTAGTATTCTTTATGCTTAGTTGCTTATGAGGGTTATTGGTTGGTCGATGTCGTTTACTGAATATATATTTTGGAAGGAAGCTAGTCCAAAGATGAAAATACATTGATCGAAGGTGAGTCTTTCAAGACATACATAAACTGAAAGAAGTAATGTTCATGACATTCTCTTTTCTTACTCCTTTTACTTATTTGTTTAGTCCTTTTGGTTTGGGATCTTACATTAGTCTTAATCTTCTCACACAACCACAAAAAAAAAAATACAGTTCTTTAGGGTTGGCTATGTTGCTTTTTTGTATGACCCTCGTTACTTTATAGGAGACTGTTTCAATGGTTAGTTCATATACATTTTAGTTACGGTTATCTTACAATAACGTATTTCCTTGCTCTTTTCCATTTAGTTCTTAGAATATTAAGTTGCATTTGCTATGTGTTAGAAAGTGGCAGTGGGTTCACGAATAACAGGAACAAATCTGATTGAACAGAAATTGTGCACAGGGTGATTTTGGAACCAGAATCTGTGATTATTTGATCTGTACATTTACACGGATTGCAAACTTATATATACAACATATTTGGCACCAAAACCAACTGATACAACGGTTGGTACGTACCTGCCAATAAGCTAACTGGTACGACATTTTGTAAATAACGGCTCATTTTAGCAATAGCCTGCCAGTCCGGGACATTTTGAAACTTGCTAAACAATTACTGAATTTTTCATTGATTAGGATTCGGTTCCATTATGGGCATCCAGATCTTTTTGACAGAATATTTCACCTAACAAGAGGTGGCATAAGCAAAGCTTCAAAGACTATAAACTTAAGTGAAGACATTTTTGCAGGTTTTCACTTCTGTTCAAAACCTTATTACTCTATAAATAGCACTATAGGACGGAAATAAATGGAGCTGCAATGTTTTGTGACTAGTTTCTGACCGTTTTAACTGCTATCACAAATAGTCTTTTTTTAAGTAGTGATCAACCAACTTCGATCATTATATTAACTACTTACATTGCTGCAGGGTATAATACTACACTACGAAGAGGTCATATTACGTACCATGAGTATATACAAGTTGGTCTCCTCCACTTTGATAGAGGGGTTTCGGAGTGATTTCATCATCTCTTAATTACATTGGTAATGCTATTGAGGTATGCAAATGCATTAAGATTCAATCTTTTTTCTTTTTCTTATACAAGCATTTTGATTACTCTGTTATTTGTCGTATGTGCATTTTCATCTTAGTATGATAGTATCTTAAATTGAATTTTCCTATTTTTTGTTAACACAGATACTGACAATATGACCAGTGCCTAAAGCAATAACAACAAATTTCCTCAACCATAGCTTCTGGTGGAATGGGTCCTACTGCAGTTGAAGTAAGTGGTTGTGATTCAATGTCTGTGGACAAACTACCTGAGGAAATAAATGAAATGACAATTAAAGATGACAAGATCAAAAAGGTTTGACTCCTGCTGAACATCTTTTATCCTATTGCTTGGTATATAAATGCTGAAATTGTCTCTGAAAGTTGTATTCTTGTAGGAAATGGAGGCGACCGTGGTAGATGGACATGGTATCGAAACTGGCCGTTACTACGATTAGAGGTAGAAATGGTTACCAAAAAATATAATTTCACTACATATGGTCAATGTATATATGGTCAAAGGTTAGTTATTTCCTCAAGCTCTCAACCTCAATCTCTATAATTTATTTGATTTTGATAATACTATTAGAGCCCTAGCATAATTTATTGCAGTCAATAGTGAAAATAAAGGTCAAGTTTCAGGTAGTTGTGATTTCCATGCCACTGCTACTATTTCCCAAACACCCTTTGCTGGTTAGTCAGTCCCCTGTGAAATTTACTCCTTCCATAATCAAGATTTCCTGACTTTTATCTCTGTTTGTGTGTTCCTTGATTGTTTACAGGTGGAAATTCTGCTTGTTATCCTAGGTATGCTCACTACCCATCTTAATTGGATCTGCTTCATTTTCTACGGCCATTCCTGTTTGCTCATTCACTCACCTTTTTTTAGGTTCTATTTCATTTTGTTTCATTAATGGGAGAACAGATTTTACTATGATAACATTTAGTGGCTTTGGGATGTTTTAATGACATATATTCAACATATATTCAAAACATTTGATCCACCAAATTTTATTTTTTCAGAAATTACAATCAGTGGATGCTAAAGATTGGCAAAGATTAGAGACTGAATTGAAGATTGATGTAGTCAACAAATAAGTACGGGCTTCATGTGTTTGTCTATTTGTGTTTGTGTTGTAGTCAACAATTAGTCAACAAACTAATGTTACATTTGTAATGTTTGCTCTATATATGGAATGTATTATTTTGCTACAAGTGTATTGTATTTTGATTAGGAGGTTGATTGTCATTAATGTGGAAATTAGTGAATCTACAAAAATATTTTTTTTAAATTTTGTTTTAATTCATGACGCGCATTTATGCGTGTCATAAGCATATTTATGACGGGGGCTTCCTTGACACGCTTTTTATGACACGCTTTGCGTGTCATAAAATGCGCGTCATTGTTCGCGCATCAAGAAGCAGATGACGCGCATTTTGCGCGTCAAGAGGATTCTTGACCCTACCTTCCTTGACGCTTTTTTGCGCGTCATCTGGGCCCTTTCTTGACGCGCAAAAAGCGTCAAGAAAAGCCATTTTTGTAGTAGTGGATATGGGTATATTGGGTCATTGGGCCAATTTAGACATGTTTGGGCCCAATTAGAAAGAGTTTAAGGGGAGTTTAGTAGGCCATTAAAGTCAAATACGGGAATTGACTATTAATTAGGGTTTTTAGGTTGTCTTGTTTCTCAAGTTGGAGAATTCCTTTAAATAGGACCCTAGACTACATTGTATGGGTTGGTATTCCAGAGAGAGACCAGAGAGATAGAGAATTTGAGATTTTCTGAGGTGTACTAGACGAGTTCTTTAGTGAATCGTGTGCATCGTTTTACAGGTTAATCGTTTTTCAGTGTTATTGTGTTTATTTCGATTATTGTTTCTTCTCTATAATCTTGAATCATCCGATTGCTTGTATTCCGCACTCGTAATCGGTAGAGATATCGTGTTTGGTTGTTAAATCGATCCTTACAATTGGTATCAGATCCAAGAAACAAGCGTTTCGAGGCTCTCACGATATCCGATTCAAGTGATTTTATGTTTTTAGTTTTTTTCAGAAGGATTCATGATTGACGGCTATGGTTTGGTGAAGATCTATTTAGAGTTCATCTTATGTGCTGTTTTGGTTTTTTTTAAATTTTTGTGTATTACTAATCAGAGTGGTGGCAGCTGCAATATTTTTGTTAACCCTAATTTTGCGAAATCGTAGTTGTCGAAGTTTTCTCTTATTTCACATTTTTTTGGTTTGCTAAGTTCTTTTTGGTCAAACACATTAATTGTGTTCTTGTCAGAAAAGTTGATTTTGAAAGTTGCTATATCCAATTTATATTTTGCTTTGTCCAAATCGATTGGAGATATTGTTACTAATCATCTGGAAGAGATCCGTTCAATTGTGTTTTCGACTGTGTATTGGTTTCGGCTCAATCAAAACCTAGTTTTCGGCTCAAAAAGGGGTTCAGCAATTATTTTGTGGGACGGGGTTCTCGGCCGAGCAAGGATTTATTCAACTCTCGCTTACAATCGAAAAGGGTGTTCTGTTACGTGCCTTTTTATTAATAATGTGTTTTTATGTTTTGTTTTGCTAATGGGTTATTAGGGACTCTTTCCTATTCTTGGGGGGACCTAATGGTAACTCTTAAATATTATTAATATCAACGAATGCATCTGGATAGTCAGCCAGAAATTTGATCAGTCCTTCCTTCTTCTTCATAATTTCTATCTTTTATTGTTTCTATCTTAACAAAGGTATCTGAGCCATTTGATCCCTCATCGGAATTCTATCTAACTACCATGACAACCCGCAACCAAGAAGTCGACAACACTCTCAAGGATCATGGCAAGGCCATCTCAGATCTTCAGAAAACTCTAGCTTCGTTGATGAAACAACAAGAACAATCTATGAAGCAACAAGAACAATCACTGAAACAACAAGAGGAGATATTACGAGCGTTTAAAGAGCATTCAAGCGACGCTAGCTATAGTGCCGGTGGGGGTGGCAACCCCGGGTCGGGTCGGTTTCGTGATTCTGATCCACGAGGTGGTAATCGTCCCATGAGAATCGGGAAGGTTGAGTTTCCCCGATTTTCAGGAGAAGACGTTGAGGCATGGATCTATCATTACGAACATTTTTTTACGATTGATGAAACACCGGATCACATGAAATTAAGATATGCGGTCATCCACCTCGAAGGAGAAGCCATACAGTGGCACCAGGCTTTTATGAAGACACGCGGGGCAACGGTGGTGGAACTACCATGGACCGATTACGTCCGGGCTATCTCAAGTCGCTTCTCTAATGCTATGTTTGAAGACCCGTTGGAAGAAATTGCATCGCTCACTCAAACCGACTCGCTTCATGACTATAACACCTCGTTTGATTGCTTGTTGAACAAGGTTAGTCTTAGTGAGACACAAGCGGTTAGTCTATACCTCAAGGGCCTCAAACAGGAAATACGGGGACCGGTTAAGATGTTCAAGCCACACACTTTACATGAGGCATACGGGTTAGCTAAAATACAAAGCCTCAATAATGAAACATTAGAGGGAAAACTCAAGTCTACTGAGGATGGGTCACAACTTGTCAAGAGTGGGAAGGAAGATTCCAAAATAACACCACCGGTTAATGCTACGAAGCTCCCTTTATTGTCGAAACCAACAACTGAACCCACCGGACCACAAGCTTATAAACCGTCGACGGTCAACGCAAAGCGGTTGACGGGTGAAGAACTTGAGTTAAAAAGGTCAAAGGGAGAATGTTTTTGGTGCACGGAGAAGTTCGTCCCGGGGCATAAGTGCAAGAAAAAAACACTTTTTGTAATATAAGTGAAAGACGACAATGAACCTGACGAGGACACGATTGAAGACGGTTGATGTTCGAGTTGTTGAGTTTTCTTTTTGTGGACAAAAAGTGGGTTAAGGGGGGAGTATTGTTACGTGCCTTTTTATTAATAATGTGTTTTTATGTTTTGTTTTGTTGATGGGTTATTAGGGACTCTTTCCTATTCTTGGGGGACCTAATGGTAACTCTTAAATATTATTTTTTCGTGTTCTCGGTTCGGTTTTGAGTTTTCGGTTTATTATTCACTTCTCGTTCATAGTGGAGCTAATCAAAAGTCGGTTTACGGTCCAAGATCATTGGGGTTAATTTGGTTTTTGCACGAAAAGATTTTTTTTGTTGCAGGTTCGGTTAACGGCACCCTCAAAAGGAGAAGATAACAATAATTACGATATTGCCATTTATATATCGTTTTAAAGTCTACGTACAATTCAATTTCAAGTTAATCACTATTCTGCCATTGTTATTTAATTAGATTGTGTGGTCTAGATCGTCCAATTTTGAAGCGGTATATGGTCATTCAATTTAAGTTGGTGTAAATTAATTTTGACGGGGTTTTGATCGTTGAATTTTTCTGCACCTTGTGGAGTAATTCGTATTTTTTAATTTTCATATTTTTTGCTCCTAGTGTTTTAAGGTGTTGCTAACAATTTTGTTTGTGAGTTTCTTGTGATTGTTTTACAGGTTACAAGTGTTGCAGAAGCAAGAAGCCCGTGGTTCATAAGCCCCTCGATCGAAATCTGTGGCGTTGACCTTTATTTCGATCGAAATTTTTGGCTTTTCGACCCTTTTGGATATTTTTCGATCGAATCAAGGGGCGTTTCGATTAGGCTGAGAAGCTTTTTGATCGGCCCTGGTGCTTCTCGATCGAAGAGTACTGCCCGGTTCACCACTTTTCGATCGGAAAGTCCCTTCGTGACTTTTCGATTAGCTCCGTTTCGATCGGAAAGTCTCTTCGTGACTTTTCGATCAGTTCCGTTTCGATCGGAAAGTCCCTTCATGACTTTCGATCAGCTTTTCCTTTCGATCGGAAAGTCCCTTCGTGACTTTTCGATCAGCTTACACTTTTCGGTCGAGCCGAAACTCTGCCCGATCGAAAAGGTGACTTTCCGATCCTGTTGAGACTTTTCAACCCGATCATGGCACCCATTCTACCAGGTACCACTGCATCCACCAACAACAATGAGGTTTGCCTAAACCGTAAGTGTCAGGCTATTTTGAATGAATGTAAAGATTGGGAACGTAAGTTTACCAATGAGACCCTAAATCGCGAATTAATTGCTAGAGACCTCAGGGAGTCCAAAGGTAAAACCAGAATACTTAGAGAGAAACTTGAGGCCATTTAGGTAGATGTTAAGAGTCTTCAAATTCAGGTGAGTAATAAAAGCACCTATCTTAGGCTTGCTAATGCTAAGGTAGAAGAGCTAACTAAGGAGGTGGACGAACTAAGAACCAAACTTGACTCCTCACAATCTGCCCTTGAAAAACATCAAGTTATTCAAAAGAAAATGATGGACTCTCATCATGCTTTATTCAAATCAGAAGAGCGACTCGAGCTGGTAAAAGAAACATCTGGCCTCGGGGATGGAAATTTTCCTCCCCCATTACAACATGAATACATCAAAGTGCCCCAAACTACAGATGAATTGATGAAAGAGTCTATGAATGAAGCAACCATGGTATATGGGCCTCAACCAGCACATAAAGATGAAAGGACAGCCACTGAAGCAACTCAGTCAAATAACACTACTGAGTATGTAGGTTCAAGCTCTAGTGAAGTGAAGAGAGATGATGAAGAAAAGTTGGTTCCTTATTCAAAGATCGAGACTCCTTATTCCAAAGTTGTGGATGAGGTAAAGCGGGAACGAGTGGTGATGACTACAAGGCCCAATGGTAAGATATTCATGATAACATGGTCTATGTTCTTTCTGATTGAAGGAGAAGAGCGACCCTCATTCACCGCTAAGTTCAAAGGCTTGGGTCTTGATGGTGGTTTATCATCTGACTTTAACACTATAAGGCCTAAGATCACCATCAAGCCTCCAACTTCTGTTCCAATCAAGATTGAAAGGCCCAAGATGACAAACAAGTCTCCAGTTTCACCAGTAGGCTCATGCAGTTGCAGTTGTAGAAATGCTGCCTTGACATCAAAGAATACATGGAGCACAAGAACTGAAAAGATAGATTCAACTCAAGCTTCAAGGAACCAGTCCACAGTCAACCCAAGATCTACAAGCAGGTTAAAGATGCAGACACAAGCAAATGGTGCTCCACCTCAGCAGCTAAAGAAAAACGGTTACACGTTTGACTTCTATCTCAAGAAGCAGACTTGCTTTAATTGTGGTAATCCTGGTCACATTGCCCGAAATTGTCTCTATCGCCCCTATGAGCCATATTATCCGCAAAGTCAGAGTGTTTCGTCTCAGGAATCAGTTAAGTCTAAGCCAATGAAGGTGCAACCGCCTAAGGCAATGAAGACTGTTTCTCCTAAGATAAAATCCTCTGATCAACATTGGGGCGCTGCCAAAGAGCAAAGAAAAATTTCAAATCAAAAATATGTTTTTCCAAATTATGAAAATTTTCATAAAAAGGTGAAGAAACCAATTTCAAAACAACACAAAGTTGAAACACCTAAAGTTACCCCTCCAAAGGTAACTAAGATTGTTTTGAAAAGGAAACCTGAAATGAAAAAGGTTTAAATACCTAAAATCACTACTTCAAAGGTGACTAAAACAACTTTCAAATCACCTGTAATTTGGAAACCAAAATCAAAGGCAGCTGCAGCTCAAATTCCTGATTTTTCAAAGGGCATGTGTTTAAAAGAAGTAACTTTCATTGATTCATCGGGTCTACCCAGAACCACAATGGCCTGGGTACCTATGGCTAACTGATCTCTCACCTTGTGCAGGAACAGTCAAGGAGGAGTTTCATTAACCTTGTTTGTTTGTGATAGTGATTGTTCCAGGCACAGGATAGGAGGCATCTCCTCACCTCATGACACAAAATCAGCATAGAGAGGTTACATTGTCTGACTTGGATATTTCTTGATCAAATTGCATGTGCTATGACATTGTTTGCAAGAAAAACCCAGTTCTAGAAAATTTTCAAAAGATAAACTTTGAAGGTTAGCTTGGCCAGTTTTAGTAGTTATGTGTTTAAAAATAATAAAAATAAATAAATAAAATCTAAAACTAAAAAAAAATAGAACGTTAGTTTTAGTTGGTGTGTGTTGTTATTAAAAAATCAAAAAGCAAGGGGAAGAATAGAAACGATGAAATTGTTGGCCCCTCAAAAATTAATTGTGCTTTTTAATTTTTAATCTTTTGTTTGTGTGCTTAAGAAGATGGGAAGTGAAATAAATTTCCGTTTTGGAGATGGCTGACACGCGTAAGGCAGATGTGAAAGACATGATCCATGGTGATATGCTGGTAGGTTCGGCTCTTAAATCTGAAAAGGTGTGTGTTACACACTTAAAGATAACGTATGGAAGTTTGTTGGGTAACAACACTTAGGTTATTTGCATTTCTATTTGACTGCATGTTCAAGTTCCCGATACACACGCTTGTCTCCAAGAGTGTGAATTTGAGCTCAAAAAGTCGGTGTCTCCTCTGCTTTGCATGAGCAATGACCTGAGGGTGCTTCACGTGTATGTAAGGCTCTCCTCTGCTTTGCGTGAGCAATGACCTGGAGTTGTCCATACATACATGCTCCTAGATCACCAATGAAAAATATGTAAAATAAAAATAAAAATACACCCAAAAGATTCCAAAGAGCACATCAAAAGAGACCCTCAAGAGTCCAAAACCCTCATCCTTTGTCACTGATGAGAGCATTATTAAAAATGTTTCAAAAAAATTCAGTTGACTTTGTATATTATACCCAAAAATCTATGTGATCTATTCTTTCTTTTCTCAACCAAGTCTCAAGCTCAGGTTCAAACTTCTGGTTCATGTTGTGAAAATATATGGTAGGGAATTTATATGCTTGATAGTGTGTAATAACATGTACCTAGAATTTGCTAAAACCCACTTGCTGGTCATAATTTAATGCACCTTAAAAGATAATAAAGTGACAAACAGCCTGAATAAGAAAAGGGTTTGAGTTTAAAGTGGATTAGTAAATTGGCAATCACCTGGACGTGTTCGAGTAACAGAAGCTGAAAATGGTTCCTTGGTCGATTCATACGGTTTGATCCCAAATCAAACCTTCTCGTTTAGAAATTTGGTATTTTTATTTTATTTTTATTTTTCCTTTTGAGTTATCTGAAGTTTTTATTGTTTATTTTCAACCATGGCCAGGTTAATTTAAAGGTTTTAATATGTTCTTGTGGGTTTTTATGCAAAAAAGTATGCCCGTCCTCAAAATCTCAGGAGGAGATAATGTGAAGAGTCCTCAGGTTCAGGGGAAGTATTTATGGGAAACCCGTAACCTATGCTAACCCGATAACCAGTCATCATGTTTGGATAGTGTCTGTTCCATGTTGTGCTTTACAAGTTAAATCAGAAAAAGACAACTCATGGATAAAAAAAGTCAAGGACTCAGTTGACCAAAGCAAGAACTTTACTACTGTTTGTGTTGAAGAACTAGCCGGAAAAGGACTTACCCTATGCTTTGGGGAAGTTTGTTGGTTTTTCAAGTGAAGCTTCTAAAGACTCAAAAGACATCATTCTCGAGTTTAGGGGAAGCTAAATGAAGAAAATATGCAAAGCAGTCAAAAAAAGAAACGTTTCTAATCAAGAAATTCAAGAATGCCAAGTCAGGGGTTTTTAACATTTTTACCCTCTAAAGACACAGGCAAGGCAAGACAGTTACTGATGATTCAGCAAGGAATTCGCATTTTTCAAGAAGGAGCAAGTATTTGAGAATCCTCCTCTCATTACTTGGTCATCATGTGCAGTTCAAGCTGATGCTGATTGAGAGAACACTCCCAAAAGTCATTTTTTGTTGCCCAATGAAGATTGCTAAAGAAAAGAATCTTCACCAACCCATGCTCAAGCCAAGGAAAAGACTGCAAGTCTGAAGTTTGAAAGAAGAAAGTATTTAATATCACAAGCCAAGGGGAAGATTGTAAGGGCATAATTTGTGGCTTGTGTATTAAATCATCACTTGGTGGACTATTTTGAAGACCTATGTGATAGAATATGTGAAAATTAGTTGGGATATGGGTATATTGGGTCATTGGGCCAATTTAGACATGTTTGAGCCCAATTAGAAAGAGTTTAAGGGGAGTTTAGTGGGCCATTAAAGTCAAATACGGGAATTGACTATTAATTAGGGTTTTTAGGTTGTCTTGTTCTCCAAGTTGGAGAATTCCTTTAAATAGGACCTTAGACTACATTGTATGGGTTGGCTATTCCAGAGAGAGACCAGAGAGATAGAGAATTCGAGATTTTCTGATGTGTACTAGAAGAGTTCTTTAGTGAATCGTGTGCATCGTTTTACAGGTTAATCGTTTTTCAGTGTTATTGTGTTTATTTCGATTTCTGTTTCTTCTCTATAATCTTGAATCATCCGATTGCTTGTATTCCGCACTCGTAATCGGTAGAGATATCGTGTTTGGTTGTTAAATCGATCCTTACAGTTTTAATATGTTTTGTGGGTTTTGTGAAAGAGATTATGCCTCACCCCAAAAGTGACCCATTTTTATGGGGAGATGGGGTGAGATAAAAAGTTGAGATAATATGTATTATCTCATGGGGAGATATGTATTATCTCAGGGGAAGTGTGAAGAGTCCTCGGGGTTCAGGGGAAGTATTTATAGGAAACCCATAACCTATGTGAGGGTTTTGGTTAAATAATGTTATTCACCCGCTGAGCTAGTAACCAGTCATCATTGTCTAGTTAGTATTTGTTTCATGTTGTGCATGGCACGTTAAATGCAAAAGAAAAATCAAGGACTCTGTTGATCAAAGCATTGTTGTGCTGCTACTTGTGTTGAAGAACCAGCTGGAAAAGGACTTACCCTATGAGGAGTCTTATGCTTAGGGGAAGTTTGTTGGTTCAAGTGAAGCTTCCAAAGAAGAAACTTCTCACAAGTCGAAGGGAAGCTAACTGTAATCATTTCAAGAAATTCTCAACAGTTCAAGTGCAATAATAAAGAGTAACAAGATAGAGGTTTTCAAAATTTATCCTCTGAAGTCAAAGTCAAGTCAAGACTGTTACCATTCTTTCAGCAAGGACCCAAGATCATTAAAGAAGAAGCAAGTGTATGAGAATCCTCCTCTCATTACTTGTTTATCCTTAGAAGTTCAAGTTGATGCTGATTGAGAGAAAGCTCCCAGAAGTCTCTCGTGCTGCCCAATCAAGATTGTTGAAAGAAGGATCCTTACCAACACAAGTTCAAGCCAAAAAAGAAGTTTACAAAGCTGAAGACTTAAAGTCAAAGACATTTAATATCACAAGCCTAGGGGAATATTGTAGAGGCAAAATAATGAGGCTTGTAATATTAAATAGTTTTAGGCTAGATTTATTACTAGTGGGCTTGTAGTTCTGTTAGGACAAGTTTCTGTGTGTGGCCGTTACTGTACGAATAGAATAGATTGAATGTATAGGGTTTATTGTATGTGAGAGGGTCAACATACTAACCAGCGTATCTGATGGTACGCTGGGTGGTCCGCCCGTACCAGTTGGTACGGAGCCTATGTGGTACGCTGACCATCCAACCTATAAATAGGTGTTAGTATGTTGATCATCTCTAAGTTTGGTCATTACTCTTTGTGAGTGGGAGAGAGAGAGGAGGTTTTGTCCAAACCTCCTCCAGAGCTTAATTGATGTATACTCTCTCGGTATTGTAATCATTTGACTATAATTGAATGACAAACTTCCATCTCTATCATTCTATGATCTGGAAACGATCCATATATGGTTTTACAACTGGTATCAGAGCCGTTGGTTCAATTTCCAGATCACATTTTCGTTTTTTGAAGTTTTTGAGACGTTAAAAACTCAAATTAGGTGAGACTCCTTGAGTTTTTGGTCGATTTTTGGTGAATCGATCCTTCTTGAGTCATTTTCGCACCTAACAGTGGTGTTTGATTGAAGAAATTCGACAACAGTTTGAATCTGGAGTGAAATTGAAGAATTTTGCGTTTTTAAGGTTTGGTCCGCTGCTGGTCCGCGGGTGATCCGCCCAGGAAATCTTCAACCACCGGACCAATTGATCATCCGCCGGACCAGATGGCCAGGAAGACAATCTTCATCAGTTTGGTCCGTGGCGGTTACTCTCTGATCCGCGGCAGTTTCAGCGTACCACATCTGGTCCGCCGTACCACATCTGGTCCGCCGTACCATATCTGGTCCGCACCTGGTCCGCCGGTACGAGTCTGATCCGCTGGTAAAGTTATCCCGGATTTTGGTCCGCTGATAATGATTTGGTCCACTGAAGCTTCTGGTCCGCCAGGGGCTGC
Organism: Deinandra increscens subsp. villosa; assembly: GCA_039602395.1. Classification (NCBI taxonomy): domain Eukaryota; kingdom Viridiplantae; phylum Streptophyta; class Magnoliopsida; order Asterales; family Asteraceae; genus Deinandra; species Deinandra increscens. The sequence continues at coordinate 44,143,152 of JBCNJP010000010.1, read as the reverse complement.
CGCCCCTTGGACCCCGCTTCTCGGGGGCGCTGCCCCCGAACCCCCGTTAATTAGTAATCAACATCTGGGGTTGTTTTCGGGTATGGGGAGAGGTCGTGGAAATTTCAATGATTTAGATCAGTTATCGAGTTTACCCTTGATTCGATATCTGTGGGTTATTATGATTGAAGATTTACCAGATTCTTATGCTTATCAAGAATTAGATGTCGAATTTAAGAAATGTGTTGTTTGTTGGTAGTCATTGTTTTTTAGGATGGACAGAGATTCAAAAACACGTGTTTTCTGATGATGGACAGAGATTCAGAGACATGGATATGATTACACAAACGGAAAAATATGGAAGATTTGAATATTTCACTTGTTTAGGGGGAAATTGAGACCCTTGAAAATTTCAAAGTTTCATAATTGAAAAAGAGAATATTCAAAAGCAATCAATTCAGGGATTATGGTTATTTTTGATCTTCATGGAAAGGTGGTGTATTCTGATGTTCGTGCAAACCGATATGTCAAAGTTTTCGATTATGGTTTGGAACTCTCTAATCAAATGCCCGATACATTGTTAAGTCATGAAGTTGACGTTATAGTCTATGATTGTTGATATATTGGGATGGATTTCATTATGAGGGGGAATTTCTATGATTGAAGATGCTGATCGTGTCTGTTTTCATCAAGATCAGAATGTATTACAATTTAGTGAAGATTAAAGATTTCTGTCATATGCGGTGATGCTTGTGGTTTTTGTTTTTTTTTTATTCATGACGATTAAATGAAGTGAACCTGCATCTTGATGTCGTATCCAGTGGGTGAGGTAATCCACTAGGTTAAAGATATGTTCTTACCGTGGATATGCTTGAAGAAAGGGGGAATTTTGTTGATTGTGATGATTGTACAAAATTGCAAGCTGTTTTGCATACCTGAAGTTTCGGTCAAGGGAAGTTTGCTGAAGATAGAGGCGTCTGCAGCAGACTGACTGAAGATTGCTTGAAGTTAAATATTTACATTCGACAGTAACGTCCAAGGGGGAATCATATCTGAAAACGATAAAAAAAATGATTGGTGCATGCTGAAATAAACATAAATGTTGTATTTGCGATTATCTTGGCTTGCATGCTGATTAAGACCAAAATTGAAATGTGCTAGATGCGTTATGTCTGATATGATCTCGTGTCGTGATCTTTCTCGCAAAATACCAAAAATAGAGTGTAATTTTGTATTGCATTTATATTTCCATTTTAGTAAAATTCAAAAAAGATTTTTGGTGTGTTTTAGCATAACTTTGAAAAATCAAAAAGATTTTAGGTGTGTTTTGATCTAAAGTTTCTAAAAGCCAAAAATATTTTATTTCTTAGTTGTTTTCAATTGATCAACACTTGATACAAAATCAAAATTTCAAAATCAATATCTTGGATTCTCAAAGAGAAGCTTTGCGCCAAGATTAACTTATGTTGGCTTGAAAATGGAAAACCGCGTTTCTGTCTTTTGAAATTGCAGGTTATGTGCTGTCAAGACTCAAGCATGGTAAAAGAGGGAGTATGAAGTATCTTTTTCGAATGGATCTTGAAGTTCAAAGATTGTTCAAGAAGTGATCCAGCCATGCAAGCTCTATAGCTGACAAGAAATTTCAAGTTGAAGATCAGATGCAGCGATGCTGAAGATTGAAGACTGAAGTTGACTTAGCATAGCTACATTACACGTTAAGGGGGAAATTGAGACCCTTGAAAATTTCAAAGTTTCATAATTGAAAAAGTGAATATTCAAAAGCAATCAATTCAGGGATGATGGTGATTTTTGATCTTCATGGAAAGGTGGTGTATTCTGATGTTCGTGCAAACCGATATGTCAAAGTTTTCGATTATGGTTTGGAACTCTCTAATCAAATGCCCGATACATTGTTAAGTCATGAAGTTGAAGTTATAGTCTATGATTGTTGATATATTGGGATGGATTTCATTCTGAGGGGGAATTTCTATGATTGAATATGCTGATCGTGTCTGTTTTCATCAAGATCAGAATGTATTACAATTTAGTGAAGATTAAAGATTTCTGTCAAATGCGGTGATGCTTGTGGTTTTTGTTTTTTTTATTCATGACGATTAAATGAAGTGAACCTGCATCTTGATGTCGTATCCAGTGGGTGAGGTAATCCACTAGGTTAAAGATATGTTCTTACCGTGGATATGCTTGAAGAAAGGGGGAATTTTGTTGATTGTGATGATTGTACAAAATTGCAAGTTGTTTCCTGCATACCTGAAGTTTCGGTCAAGGGAAGTTTGCTGAAGATAGAGGCGTCTGCAGCAGACTGACTGAAGATTGCTTGAAGTTAAAGATTTACATTCGACAGTAACGTCCAAGGGGGAATCTGTTAGGACAAGTTTCTGTGTGTGGCCTTTACTGTACGAATAGAATAGATTGAATGTATAGGGTTTATTGTATGTGAGAGGGTCAACATACTAACCAGCGTATCAGATGGTACGCTGGGTGGTCCGCCCGTACCAGTTGGTACGGAGCCTATGTGGTACGCTGACCATCCAACCTATAAATAGGTGTTTGTATGTTGATCATCTCTAAGTTTGGTCATTACTCTTTGTGAGTGGGAGAGAGAGAGGAGGTTCTGTCCAAACCTCCTCCAGAGCTTAATTGATGTATACTCTCTCGGTATTGTAATCATTTGACTATAATTGAATGACAAACTTCCGTCTCTATCATTCTATGATCTGGAAACGATCCATATATGGTTTTACAAGTTCATTATGAGTAATTATGTTGGTTTTGGGTTTGGGATGAAATAAGCCCATATAAGCTTATGTGTGTGACTATATAAACACACATAAGCCTCCTAGTTTAGGGTTGGTCATTAGGGAGTGGAAATCGTGAGGAGCAAGGGGACACTAGGAGGTTTCGATTTTCTCTAAGCTGAGAATGTACCAGACGAGTTCATCGTGTGCATTAATCAATGGTTTTGTTTTGTTCTATTCCTATTTTAATCGTTTATCAATTTTCCATTTGAGTTCTTCATCTATTCTCTTGAATCACTCGTTTACACGGATTCTACACATGTATTCGAAATTGATATCATGTTTGGGCTGAATAGATCCTACATTTCTGATGTTAAACATGATTTCAAAATGTTTCTAGTGTGTCGTTGCCTACTGCTGCAATTCACAGTCCAAAACGTCCAAATTTGAAAAAATTTGTCGAAACTGTGTTGGTTCACCGAATGAGTCTATTGCTTCATCGGATGAGTTTACTGGTTCGTTGGATGAATCTGTTGGTTCGCTAAGCAATCTTCAACAATGGTCCGGAGTAGTTACAACTAAGCATTTGGTTCACCAGGTCATTGGTTCGCCAGGATACTTGGTTCGTTGGGTTTTGGTTCGTCTGAATTGGTTCGGTTCGCTAAGGATATTCTTGGTTCGGTCAAATTTTGATTCACTAGTCAACGGTTTGGTTCGCTAGAAGTGGTTTGGTTCGCTGGAAGAAAAGTAGTGTTCACTAAAACTGACGTAAGTTGAGTTCTGTTTGGAGTTACGGGAGCTAATACCAGCCAAAACGATCGCCTCGGGGAGATCTACACTTTTACTTGCCTTATGGCCAGTTTCCTCCGTTTTCGACCCCCCAAAATCCTTTTCTAAGACCTCCATTTTTGCATTTGAAGTTTTCAAAACTGAAAAGTTTATCTCAAAATGTCTGATTTTCAAGCATTCGCGGCTATGAAAAAAACGATGCAAGCTCTTCTTAATTATGACAAAGAAATCGGAACAAGTCAGAAAGTTCCCAAGTTGTTGCAGTTAGAAGACTATCATAACTAGAAGCAAAGATTTTCTGCTTACATTAACACCAATAATATTGATCTATGGATTCCACTTGAACATGATTATAAACGTCCTGTTGATGCTGGAGGCGAAGCTAAAGAGCTAAAAGATTTCACGTCTGGTGAACGTAAAAGTTATGAACTTGAAAAGATGGCTTATGGTTATCTTACCATGGCAGTACCTAAAGAGTTGTTGCATCAATTCAACACATGCACAAAATCTAAGAAATTATGGGATGCATAGGTGCAAGGTGTGAAGGAAACAATCAGTACAAAAAGAGTAGACGAAAGGTATTAAACAAAAATTTGACCACTTTTAATATTATGATAAAGAAAACATCAATGCTCTTGTTTCTAGGTTCTCACATCTTATCAGTGAATTGAAAGTGGTTGACATAGAGAAGTCTGAGGAAGAATTAAAAGAAAAACTACTAGAAGCTTTACCACAGAAATGGAAAAATTATGTGTTGTTGATCACTCATGACAGAGAGTTTTCATCATTGTCATTTCATGCTTCAACAAGCAAATTGCATGCTCAAGAAATGGAAATGATAAAATCAAACAAGTCTACAGCTCAACTCCAAAATCCTGAATTGTATCATGGTCAAAATTCGGCAAGCATCAATGCAAAATCTAAATCATTTGGGTTTGATTCATCAAAACCAGTTCCTACAGCATTTATGGCTGGACTTGGTTCAAGAAATTCTGAAAGTTCATCAAGAGGGTGTAATTTTACCATTCCAAATAATTCAATTCAGACTGCATTCTCTACAAAAACGCCTGATGAACACGTGGCATTCATATCTACATTGTTATCGTCATATTATGAATTGCTGAATGGTGGATTGCCAACAGATAATCTGATTGAAGAAGATTTTGATCAGATAGATCCAAATAATCTTGAACAGATGGATATTAATTGGCAAATGGCTATGTTAGCACAAAGAGCTACAAGGTACAAGAAAAGAACTAGATTCAAAAGTTTAAATCCATATGGAAAAGTTGGTTAGACAAATCAAAGGTAAAATGTTTCAAATGTTTCAATTTTGGACATTTTGCTCATGAGTGTTCAAATTCAAATGCTTCCTCATCAAAGTCTTCAACAACTAATTCAAAAACAAAATCATTAGTCTCATAAATTGGTCAAGGGTTTGATTGGTCGAAAGAGTTTGAAAATGATAATATTGCTTTGACTATAATTCATAATAATAATCCCGCAGATTCATTTGATGCTGAGTTAGCTGAAATACAACATGCATTTATGGTTCAAATTGATCAGAGTGATTTTGGATCTGAAACGAATGGATCTGAAACAAGTGGCTATGAATCAGTTTGTGAATTTTATTCACAAAAAGATAAATGGATTCAATTTTTGGTAAAGGAATGAGTTGTTGATTGCTGATTACAAAAGGACGATAGAAAAGTTGGGTGATGAACATACAAAGTTGGAAGGGTTAATTCAAAAATTGTCATCTCAAAATGAGAAACTTACAAATGTTCAAGGTGAAATTGTTGAGAAAGAGTTCGAATTTCAACGTGCTGAAAAGGATTTAGAACAGAAAATTGCAAAGTTGTCTGAAAAGAACGATGACTAGACAAAAGAAGCAGAAAAATGGAAACAAGAATCTGAGAAATGGAAAGTTGAAGCAAAAGAAGCTGAGAATGATTTTAACGATCTTTTTAAGAAATCAAAGGTTAAACTTGATGTGATCAACAAGACTTTTGATGAACTCGCTGCCAAAGCAGTTGGTTATCAGAATGATAATCTAAGATTGTTAGAAGATCAGAAGGAGTTGCTTCGAGAGAATAAGTTGCTAAATGAAAACATTGATATTCAAAAGAGAAATGAAGATAAGCTCAAGAAGGAAATATTTGATGAGCTTGATAATCTAAGACTACAGAAATCTGAAACAAACCGAGTGGCTAGGAAATTAATTGCTACTGAAAAAGAGTTAGCTGAAGCACAATTGAAAATTTCCGATCTGAAGATTCGAGTAATTGATGCAATCGTAAGCTGAATAATGTCACGAATTCACAATCATTCACTACTTTCTTACACAAAGATGAGAATTTTGAGAAAGTTTTTGAAAAGACAGTTCCATCTCCTGTGATTATCAAGGAAGCTGTCAATGTGGTGAAAGAAAAGATTGATGAGTGTGGTTATTTAAAGTTTTCTAAGTCTAAAGCTGATGAAAAAGTGTTGAAGAAACAGAAAAACAAGAAGATTAGAAAGAAAGCTGAGCAAAAATCTGAAATTCCTATGTTTTCACAATTTGTGTTTGGATCTTCGTCCACTGAAGAAGAGAAATCAGCTAGTTTAACTAAGAAGATTCCTTCTCATACTGACATTGATGAGACAATTTTCTATGATCAAAAGGATGTTAAAGAAGTAAAAGCTGAGTTTTCTCATCTTGCAAAGAATGGGTATAAATCATCTGATTCAGAAGAGAAGGTATCTGGAAAACATGTGGGTTTAGGTTTTCGGAAGAAAGTTACAGATATTGGTAGTTCTTAAGTTCAAAAGAAACAAAAATTGAAGAAAGCTAACATGAAGAAAGGTCAAAAGGATTTTTTTTAAGCTGAAAAGGTTCAACCTGAGAGGTTTTACAAACTCATATGTTTAGAACAAATATTTTCTGACAAAGAATTCCTGCTTCATTGTGTGGATGCTCAGAAAATAGCAGAAGTTTTTGTGAAGAATGTTAATCCGAAGAAGAAGAAGAATCAAACTGCTAAATATTCTTCTGAAGGATCAAACTCTACTCCAAAGAGCCGAACATCCAAATGGGTTCATGATCATCGGTTTCAGGTATATGATACATATTATGATCATATTGGAGATGCTTATTTTTGTGAAGCTATGCAGGTTCCAAAAAGAAGAACATAAACAATCGTTTGTGTTACAATTGCCGACAAAAAGGGCATATGGCACAAGATTGTCCTGTCACTGCTACTTCTACTCAAAGAAAAGTAAAGGTTCCTTTTGTTGGTAAATCTGCCAAATCAAGATTCATTGACGAATATGGCAGAGTGTTTGATGAATTTCAATCAACATTTTTCACTACTACAAAAATGGCCTTTCTTGACGCTTTTTGCGCGTCAAGAAAGGGCCCAGATGACGCGCAAAAAAGCGTCAAGGAAGGCAGGGTCAAGAAGCCTCTTGACGCGCAAAATGCGCGTCATCCCATTTATGACGCGCAAACGATGACGCGCAAAAAAGCGTCATAAATTTGTGTCATAAAATAAGCGTCAAGGAAGCCCCCGTCATAAATATTTTTATGACACGCATTTTTGCGCGTCATGAATCTAAAAAAAAAATTTTAAAAAAAATATATATATATTTTTTAGATTCACTCATTTCCACATTAATGACAATTAACCTCAAAATCAATAATAGATTCACTTATAACAAAATAATACATTTCATATATAAAGCAAACATTACAAAGTTAACATTTGTTTACATTACACTACTACACGTAACCTTAGCTTCTTCCATCTCAATACTTGCATTATCAAGCCCTCTTGAGGAGTCCTTGCTGACAAGTGAAACCTTCAAAAGGATGTGTGGGGGATTAAAATGAAAAGGTAGTGAACGCCAATCATCACTTTGTTCCCAAATTGCCTATAAACAATTGTAGTTATGTAATCTAGTGTTGATTGACCTTGAATAAGTCAAAAATAACCAGCAAAAAGAAAAGACCAATCTAACCTGTGTCGCTGTATTTTTCCATAGCCATGTATCGCTATGTTTTACCAGCCTTATACGGTTGTATAACAGACCCTGTGCAGCCACAAATACAGTGTTAGTTCTTATAAAATCTAGTCTAAAAATATTACTACGGTTCTGTAAAGTTGCAGCAGCAATTTCATTATTTAATAACTATCAAATCAAATTAGTTATTAGAAACAAGATATTGGGTTCCGCGCTTCGCGCCGGATGCTATTCAATAATATTTTTTGAAAACCCGTGTTTGTTGTCGTGGTTGGCGAGATGTTATGTAGCAAGAGAAATAGAAACGACCATGTAATAACAAAGTGTGTTTATTAGTCGTACAGGTATATAAGACTATTAACAAACTTACTCTACTAATTTAAAATCACATTTCCTTTTTACTTTCCAGATCCTTTTCACTAACAAAATAATACGTGTCAAACACAAACTAACAAGAAATTAAGCATGTTAAAAAGGAGATATGAATGTCTCTAATACCTGAGATGAGTCAGCAACAGATGCCAAAGCTGTCAAAGCCCCCTCCTGCACCATCTGCTTAGCATTCTGAATATACAATTATAATTCAATATTTAGTCTCCATTAAAGAACTATGGGCCAGTCAGTTCAATCAAGAACCAGATATTAAAACTATCTGGTCAAATTAAATTAATAGTAGAAATTTTGGCAATCAAGACACAATGACATACCTGCAACAATACAAGCAATTTTCCTACGATCCCATCCAAATACGGATTTAGAAGTTCTGGTGTACAATTTTCACTAAAGTTGAGCACTGCTGAAGCAGCATGTGCCTGCAAAACATGACAATACATACAGCAAGTCATTCTTGGTGTAAATATAACATAAAAACCTTTTTCAAACATTAACTTTAAAAAAAACAATGACATATCAAGCAGACAAAACAGCCAACTAATTCTTGTTTTTTGAAAAACTGCAGTAGAATATCTTGCATGATACATGGCAAATTAGCACAATCAACACATCCATACTGAAGGGATAAAAATCCCATCAGTAACATACGAACCTGCACCCGAGGATTATGATAATCATCCATTGCTGAAGCTAATGCAGGCAGCACAAGATGATGATATTTATTTTGCAATTCTGGTCCCAAGTCTGTAGATAGCTGACCAACTGCATTGATAGCCGCCCATCTAGCCCGAGGGTGAGGATCTTGAAATGAGTTCAAGACCATAGAGACAACTTGTTCTAAACACTTTGTCATAACCTATATCAACGGAAAAACCAAAAAAAAAAAAACAATTTATAATCATAAGTTCATAACACGAATAAACACAATACAATTTATATAAATGCCTACATCAAGAATTATACAATATACCATTAGAACAGTTAACAGGTACCCAACAATAAAGAAAGAACCTGACATGTTTAAATTTAGATTCCAAACTTCCAACACAAACCAAAAAAAAACAATAATTAGAAAGTAATACCTTTGAGCAACCTCTATGATTAACGAGCTTTAACTTACATTCTAATCATCGGTGAAGGTTACATTCTAATGCTTATAAGATAGTGTTATTTTCACTCGAATTTTTTGTTTATATAAGATACTGTTTTAACTTACATTCTAATCATCGGTGAAGGTTACAGGCTTTCTTGTCTGTACAGATGTCAGGTATATGAAAGCGCCCGTGTAAAATATCATTAAAATTATTGTTATTTTCATGATGATGTACACATTGGTGATTTCTACTTGTATTTTATTATTTTAAAACAGGATGCACTTGATGTATTTATGCAACTTCCTCATAAGCATTACAACACTGGCTGGGTGCTCTCTCAGGTAAGTCAATGTGTATATCATGTTTTCAACTTATTGTTTAGTGAAGGATGTTTGATATTGTTAATTGAGTGCAGGTTGGAAAAGCTCATTTTGAACTCGTTGATTATAAGGAATCTGAGCGTGCCTTTAATAACGCTCGCTTGGCTTCTCCTTATAGCTTAGAAGGAATGGATATCTATTCTACCGTTCTATATGTAAGTTTTGTTTACTCTTGTTTAATCTTTAAGTGAACTTTAAATCATTGTTTTAATCGTAATTTTGGTCTTATATGTTGTAGCACCTGAAGGAAGATATGAAGTTGAGTTATTTGGCACAGGAGCTGATATCAACGGACCGCTTAGCCCCTCAATCGTGGTGAGTTTTTTTTTGGTGTTTTTGAACTTGTAAATTATGAATGATGGTCTGCAAGTATTTGTTTCTTTCTGTTATTTTAATCAGTGAAGCTTCCCACTGAGCAGTCCTAGTGTACTAAGATGTTGAGTAAGGATACTGCCTTGGTACTTTGAACAGGGGTAGTAGATATCATCACATTTAGGTCAATATGTTTTCAGAATGTTGGAACAGGGTATGTTTGATTGACCAACAGGAAGACAAGGTTGACTGCCGGAACACACTCGAGGACACCTTCCATAAACAAAGTATTTATACTTTTCCAACTATAGAAATTCCACAAAAGTACCTTAAGCTTGTAACCAAAAATAAAAAAAACAAAACATAACAAAATAGAGGATATAATCTCACCATTGCGTACATTCCCTTGTTGGTTAAGATGCATCACCATAAGACTGTTTATTAGACTGTCAATGCACGACATCTTTTTCTTAGCTCGAAGTAGTAATGTAAACAACCAAAACTCATTCTATTAAAGAAAATCTATAACAATAAAATCTTGTGGTTTAAAACTAAATATGATCTGATAGAATTAAAATTTCATATGCGATCTTCAAACTCAATTAATCATAACATCTCATTTAAAACAATTAAGGCAGATTCAAGATCATATCACGATAAGAAAGTATCAAAGAAAAAGGATGCAATTATCACACCATAATCAGAACAATTGTCTACAGTTAAAGATAAATTAAAGTAATTCATGTATCGAACTAACCTTAGATCAGTGATTCCTCAAATTAATTAAAGTCCCTCATCCTTTAGTAATACAGAGAGAGAATCAGGGTGGAACCCTAGCATCTTCTACTTTGCAGCCATCTTACGATACTCTTGTAGGGGGTTTTGGGTTTATAGAAAACGATGAAATTCAAGAAGAAACTTGGTTTGGGGAAGATGATGCGAGTGCTCTTAGGTATGGGAAACAGTATCAGAAAAGCTAGAAACACCAAGGAGATGAATTGGAAGAAGCAATGACTTACTGTTCACGAATATATAATCTTCTAATTCGGATTTTCGATTAGGGCTTCAATCGTGTATAGAGAGAAACGGCAGGTAGAGTAATTGATGAAGCAAAGGAAGCGATTGCTTACTGTTCGTATTTTCAAATTTTTGTTTAGGGCTTCAGTAGTGTAGGTCGAATAAAAACACCAAATAGATGAAGCGAAGGAAGCGATGACTTACTGTTCACAGAGAGAAACGAGAGGTAGACAAATTGAGACGGCGGGAGAAAGAGAGGAGAGGCGACTAGGGCTTGAGGAGAATTCCGATGGAAAATTCACGATTGTCAGAATAGTGAAAAATGGAAGAACGGAGCTGAGATTAGGTATGTGGGAATCGATTATGCTTTCGATGGAGAGAATGTACGTGGGAATCGATTTTGTGTGGAGTGGAGCTGAGATTAGGGTTTCGATAGAGAGAATGTAGAGTGATGGAAGCACCAATCAATTTTGTGGAGTGAATGTATAAGCGGGAATGAAAATTTGGGGAAAAATATAAGCGGGAGAAAAAACATAAAACGACACTTACAAGATGACGCGCAAATTTTAGGTGTACTCCGTGTTTTTTTTATGACAGAAATTTTATGACGCCTTCAAATGCGCGTCATTTATCCTTAGAAACTTTTAATTCTTGACAGTATTTTTACGACACCCATTTTTGCGCGTCATTAAACACCGTGTGTCATCGTTCGTGCGTCAAGAAAGGCCCTGTTTCTAGTAGTGTTTCAAAAAATCAAGGAAGAGATATTCTTAAGTTTCAAAATATTCTAATTGTAGGTTGTTCGTCACAATCAACTGTGACCGGTTCATCAATTACTGCTTTACCAACACAACAACAATGGAAACCTAAAGTGGTTTCGAAGGGTAACCAAGACACTGGTCGACCAGAAGCGATCCGCTTCTGGTCATGTATAAGCTAATGTGTTTGACAAGTGTGTAGGTACTTCTAGAAGATCTATCGGTGATTGAAAAGTTACTGATGGAGGAGTATTTTGCTGATTTAATTTAAATTTCAAGTGATATCAAATTTCAAAAACTGAAATTTTTCTGAAAGCTAAAACTGAAAGGTATCCATGTAGAAAGGTCAATTTTTTCTTTTACATTTCGTATGTAGTTTAGAGGGAGAAAATTGAAAAATCAAAAATAGTGTCTTTGTGTTTTCGTTAAAATGAAAAATCCAAAAATAGAGATTTCATTTTAAGGGGGAGATAAACAGAAAATACAAAAATATTGAAAAATGAGAAATTGTATCCGACATATTTGGGAAATGATAGGACATTGGCTTACATGTCTGACTCATGGTTAAATTAGATGAAGAAGCCATAAGATCATCGTTCGATGTGCTTGGTAGGCTCCGTATTAATCAGAAAGTATTCAGATGTGATATACATTAAATGCTAATGCTTGTTTAAGTGGACAACATCTTGAAGTGTGTCTCAAGATACTGAAAAGATATGTGAAAAGAAGAATGAGAAGTTACTGTGTATACATGTGTTCATTTTGCAAAGATTTAAACTTGTTTGATTTTCTTTATTTTCTCAAACGATCGGACTTTCTTTGCGTATCGATAGATCGACCTGATTGTTGTTCGTTTGAGGTTCTGCTTTATTTTCTTTGGTGTTTCGTATAATTCATCGGACTTTCTCTGCTTATACGGAAGTATCGACGATCGTTGTTGAATTATACAACTTCAACTTGTTTTTATTTTCTTATTTTGTTAAATCTGAGGCCTTATCTGCGTTTCGAAAGATCGACCCTAAGGTAGACTATTTAACATCTTATTTCTTTTTGCATGGAACACTGTTGACAATATCATGAATTCAATATCTCTATGTTAAGTCACGAGTGAAATCACAAAGTGTGATATAAAAGCATATCTGAGTATTGAAAAGACACGAGTCGATCTTACTACTGCATGATTCAATCGATATGGTACACAAGAAGGTAAATAATGTTTTCTATGATTGAGTCAATAGGCAAAGGTACAAAGATAAACCAGAGAGAGAAACAATAGATATTTCACACACTCAGACAAAATGCTCTCACTCTTCTACTTTGTTTAAACACTTGAACCTATTTATAGTTAAGCTGGCCAGCGTACCAATTAAGTCGATCAACGTACCAGTTTGTAGGGTGTGGCGTACCAACTGGTCCGCCCCATGGTACGCTGTATCCAGAATATATAAAATTACAATACGGGCAACATACATACCTAGACCTAACATTAGACACTGAAACTTGCTCTAACTAACTCCCCCTTGTCTCATGCTAGTCTTTAGAAGCTTTTTTCCGCAGTCTTCTTCCGAAATTTGTGACGGTTGTTTCCAAAATGAATCTTGAAAGCATAACAAACTCGTATCACTTTCTGAAATTGTAAAGCTTGATCTGCATCACGTAGGTGCGATGATTTACTTCACAGGCGAGGTCTCTGGTTCAAGTCCAGGATGGCCCAGCTGCGCCAGGGAAAAGAATAGAAGAAGCGTATGACTCCTTCATGCATGCTCCACTTGGCTCAGGGGGATATAGCTCAGTTGGTAGAGCTCCGCTCTTGCAATTGGGTCGTTGCGATTACGGGTTGGATGTCTAATTGTCCAGGCGGTAATTATAGTATCTTGTACCTGAACCGGTGGCTCACTTTTTCTAAGTCTTCAACATGATACAAGATATTATTGTGATAGAGTTTGTCTATGTCAGCCTCGGACAGATTAATCAACCACATCGGATCAAAGATCCTCACAACCTTGTTATTCTCCTTTATCACAATCACCGCCTCTCCAGTTCTTTCATCATAGTACCACCATTTCAATGTCTTAATAAAATTCTGCTCTAACTTCTTCAGTGGAATCTTCTTAAGCTGTACTGGCTTCTTGTATTTCAACACAATTAGTGATTTGCTAGTCTTTGAATGAATTTTGGTTGGATGCTTTTCATACTTTGGCCTCTGAGGTTTCACAAACCTAAATCTTCCGTGACATTCCTAAACAACCTCTCTTTGAAGAATTCAGCAAAGGCATTTTGACCATAATTCAAGAACGGTTTCCTGGTCAATTCCCTTACATCACATACTGCCAAAGGATCAAATCTCTTAGCACCCCTCAGGTAGATAATTCCAAACCCTTTCTTGATAGCAAAGCATTTGAGATGAGAGTCATACATCCAACTGATAATCTTCCCAACGGCTTCACCTTTGTTATCGAAGTAACGCTTTTGATTCACAGATTTTACTAAAGGTGTTTTATTTGCCCTTTTCTCTTTCATCCACTCATCGAACAATCTTCTTTTTTCTTGTTCTTCAGAGGAACTTCCAGACTCATTCTTCTCATATTGTTTCTCAGCCTCTTTCGTTTTCAATTGTTTTTTCAATTTCCTCCTCATCATCTTACCCAAAGAAGTTAAATCAAGCAGAAGTATCATCATCTATAGAATTTCCATACATCTTTGGATCGTTTGGATATTCTTCAGTAGTCATGTCTTCTACATCAACATGTTCCTCTACAAACTCCATATTATCATTTGAATCATTTTCTTTGTATGGTTCAGCAAAAGGAACATCATCAACTTCCTCAACATTCAATGCAAAGATTGCAACAACTTTTTCTTTTGAATACTCATGAATAAATTCTCCCTCCTCAATCATAATCTTTGAAATTGGACTCACATTGTATTTGTCTCCCCCTACAACTCTCTCCCCCTGAGATGTGCCATCTGTAGAAGTACCAGCTGCAGTGGAAGTACCCGACGTACCAAACCTACTAGTACTGGCACAACCAAGACCTCCTTTCGAGCCCTCTTCTTCATCATTCAGATATTCTAAACCATCTCCCTTGCAAGTATCATCAGTATTCTCCCCCTGAGCAGGAAAATACTTTAGCACAAGGCTTAACTGCTCACCCAGAGTTCTTGAAATTTGCAATAACCGCCCAATTTCCTGATCTTTAGCAACATCTCTTTCTTTCAATGCTTTCACAGTTTCTCTTAAGTCATGAATTTCTATAGATCGTTGAGGGTCTGACTCTTCTAACAATGTAACTTTATTTTTCAGTAATGCAAGCTGATGATCAACAGAAACACTGTTAGAAGAAGTTTTTGTAGTAGTAGGAGTAGTAACTACAAGAACTTTGAATATGATTCTTCTTGGTTGAACAGGTGGATTTGTAGAACTTGGAGTACTAGCAGCAGTGATTGTTGTGGTTGGTTTTGGAACTGAAGACTGAGTACTAGTAGTCTTTTGCTTAGTATTCAGTGAGGTGCCCATATAAGCTCTCCTTGAGTCAGCAAGAAATGTACCGCGTTTGACTAACATCTTGGGCCTCGACACGGTTTTAAATCTTTTTCTAGTCTGTTTCATCGGAGCTTTGCCTTTCCTAGTAACCTCAGCTCTTGAACCTGATTCTTCCATAGCAGGATTGTATAATGGATCAATGTCGGTTTCAGAATCATCAGGCTGCTCTCTAGGTTGTTTATATTTGTAAGTGTCTTTGTTCTGGGACTTCAGATATGCAATATGTTACTTTGAACCTTCTTCACTTGAACACATCTGGTATTATGCAAAATTGTCACATAAT
Organism: Deinandra increscens subsp. villosa; assembly: GCA_039602395.1. Taxonomy (NCBI): domain Eukaryota; kingdom Viridiplantae; phylum Streptophyta; class Magnoliopsida; order Asterales; family Asteraceae; genus Deinandra; species Deinandra increscens. The sequence continues at coordinate 44,127,845 of JBCNJP010000010.1, read as the reverse complement.
CACCAGAATCAGAAACTGTATTAGACAAACGCGAGTCATCGTCATCATTATCAGAAACATTAGCATGAGCATCATCCATTAGTTCATCATCCTAAGCATTTACAGCTTCATGCTCAACCTCTCATCTTGAATAACTGGATCTTGAACAATTGGCTCTTGGTGTTGTTGTTGCTGGACAGGTTCTTGAATTGCTTGTTCTTTCACGACCGGTTCTTAATTTTGTGGTTCAGAATTTGCAACTTGATTTTGAACGACTTCCCTCGGCTCACCGTTATCATCATATTCTAATTCATCATCTGAACTATCAGCATGACGTGGAGCACCATCTGCAAGAGCTACATAGTCTGGCATTGCAAGGTGTCCGATTAACCTTTTAACCGGTGGAGCAATGTTTGCACCTTTACGCTTTTGATAGACCGGTAATTTACTTATAGCTGCCTGATTCATGTGCTTCAATGTCATAGAAAAAGCTTCATTATTTGGAAGTCCGGGATACAAAGCATTAAGAATCATTTGGATGAACCTCGGATACATTAAACTTTTCTTTTGCATCACCAGGATGTTTATATTGCAAACACCCAACCAGAAAAGTTGAAGTTTTTGTTCATAACCAAGGCTTTAAAGAAAGATAAAATATTCATATCGAACTCTTCGTCCCCTCTCAGTCTGTTTCCAAAACATCTGATGATTACATGCAGAAAATGCTTGTATTGTGGACATAAAATGGATTTTGTAAACCATTTCACCGTGAGATTTCCATCATACTTAATTCTTCTCAAAATCCCGATAAGGTCTACATCATCAAATTCCATTGGATAATCAGCATGATATTGAATTGAAGAACCCGACGAACATCATCTTCAGAAATCACAATATTAGTCTCATTAATTCTTGATCTGATAATAGGTGGAGAAACTGTACAGTCTACTTGAGCTGCATTCCAGAACGTATTCATAATGTCTTTATACGGTTTGCACTCGTGTGTGGCTGCATAATAAATCCTTGATCGTCGCATGAACTCAAAAGTATCTCCAAATTTAGATCTCCACTTAGCAGACACTCCGAGATATGCACAAATGTTGTGATCATCATTAGAAGGTAACATAACCGCCATTTCTGAAAATTCACAAAACCAAGTAACGTTAAATTTGTTTTGAATAATCAAAAACGCTAACGATTGACTCAAATTTGACTCGAAACGCTTCAACTTTTAACTTTGTGAAAAACCTAGGCAGCGTACCAATGACCGTACCAAATGGTCATCCGTACCATGGTGGTACGCGCATACCATTCGAATGAAGACCGTTGACCGTACCAAGCTTGGTCAAATGTACCAAACTGGTACGTGCCATCCGCCGTACCACAATGGGCATGCGTACCATGTTGGTACGGGCTAGCGTACCAACTGGTACGGTGGAAGAACAGTCACCAAAAGGTCTTTCGATCGTGAAGCCCAAAAACAACATGGTACAAGAAATCGGTCACCATGATTTGATTCTACACTAAAAACCGAGTCTAATGATGTATACAAATCTCATTTTCATGTTCAAAAACCTAGTAAACCGACATGTGTTATAGTTAGCCAAAAACCGCGACTTTAATCCTAAAATTCATGAGATTTTGGGAACCACAAACTAAATCAAGATCGTCATTGTGTGCGCAATTGGATTTCCTACCTGTAACAACAAGAATCAAGATCAAAGGTTCCGTAATGAGTGAAAATCAAGAAAAATCGAACGGAGTTCTTAGGGTTTCGCTTTGGACAGTTTTGAAGTGGTACGGTGTTAATGAAGAGTAGTGTACCAACTGTCCCCTTTTTTACACACGATGGTCAGGCCCGGCGTACCACTTGGTACGGGCATACAATCAGAAGTTTCATTTTCAACCCCAAACTTTTTCAGTTTTGTAAATTTTCACCTAAAATTCATAATTTTCCAATTTTAAGCATTTTAATGATGATGAGCTGATTCACGCTTCGATTGTGGTTTAGAAAACAAAAATTTGCCATTATCCATATTCAATTGATCTAAAATAATGCAAAAACAAAATCTTTTTTAATTTTAGCAATTTTATATCAAAATACACCAAAATCTTTTTAATTTTTCAAATTTATGCTAAAACATACCTAAAATCTTTTTGCAATTTTCTAAAATGAAACAAATCAACAAAACAAAATTAAATGCGATAAATTATATTTTTGTGAGAAAGATCGCAACATGAGATCATATCAGACATATGTACCATACTCATTTCAATTTCAGAATAATCAGTATGCAAGCCAAGTTGTGCACGAATACAACATTTTGATGTTTATTTCCGCCAAATCAAATCAATTTCTATGTCTTTCTGATATGTGTTAGGTATTTGTTTATCAAGAACAGAAATCATGGTACCCACATATTCAAGTAATTGATAACCTGACTTATTAGATTTTTGATTCTTCTCTTATTCATCACATAATTTATATGCAGAGACAAGCAATTCATAGTGTTTCATGCAAAAAGAAATCAGAACGTCAAATCATCTACCTTAAGGTCATCTTTCGATACGCAGATAAGGCCTCAGATTTAACAAAATAAGAAAGAGAAAACAAGTTGAAATTGTATAATTCAACAGCAATCAAGTCGATACTCCCATATACGCAGAGAAAGCCCGATGAATTATACGAAACACCAAGAAAAATAAAGCAGAGCGTCAAACGAACAACAATCAGGTCGATCTTTCGATACGCAGAGAAAGTCCGATCGTTAGACAAAATAAAGAAAATCAAACAAGTTTAAATCTTTTAAAAGAAAGCATGCATACACTAGAACATTCTCTTATTCTATTGTTGTATTTTCAGGTAAAATCAAAATTACACAAAAACAAGAATAGAATTACACCATAGATTTCAGGCTACCATTATCTTTAAATCATACTTGCATATATCATATTTGATTAACACATTTAGTAACACAAACAAGTACCTACAGACTTTCTTCCTATTTTATCCATAGTCAGTATCATATTCTGATGTACTATCATTTCTCACAGAGGTTGGATCACATTTCTCAACTTTTGCATTTTTCAATTTTTTTTAATGCTTTTTTCATTTTGAATACAAGAAATCACAATCTTTTTGTAGTTTCCATAATTCTCCCCTAAAAGGCAAAAATAGAATTGAAATAAAAACAAAAGCAAAACTGATCAACCGAAATAGATTACTTGGCTTTAAAGCAAGTAACACCATTGATTTGCAAGAGATATTGAAAGCGTGTTTTATCAAAAGCTTTGGTAAACAAATCAGCCCTTTGAAAATCAATATGGATTTTTTGCAAATCAATTAACTTCTTTTCAAAGAAATCACGAATAAAACGGTATTGAATGTCAATGTGCTTAGTTTTTTAATGTTGAACGGGGTTTTTCATGATGCATATCGCAGCTGAGTTATCAATAAAGATAGGAGTGGTCAGAAAGTTCAAACCATAATCGCGCAACTGCTGTTGAATCCACAAAACTTGTGAACAGCAACTAGAAGCAGCAACATACTCTGCCTCCGTAGTAGACGTCGCGATTGAGGTATGTTTCTTGTATTGACAGGATACAAGCCTCTCCCCCAGAAATTAGCAACCGGCAGTAGTGGATTTGAAATTAATTTTACACCCACAGTAATCCGAATATGAGTAGGCTGATAACTCGAACTTATTATCATTAGGATACCAAATGCCAAGATCCGGACAACCCTTCAAATAAGCCATGATCCTCTTCACTGCCGTCAAATGAGAAACCTTGGGGTCTGCTTGATACCTAGCACGCATACAAACGACAAACATTATATCCGGTCTAGAAGTAGGAAGATACATTAAGGACCCAACCATGGCTCGATACAGTGTTGAGTCAACACTGTCACAAGACTCGTCTGGCGCAAGACCATGATTAACCTGTATGGGAGTATTGGGACTTCGGACATCTCCAATCTTGAATCTGGCCAGGACATCATGAACATATTTAGTCTGATGCAAGAAAATGCCATTCGCCGACTGATTCACTTGAAGACCCAAAAAGAAATTCATCTCTCCTATTGAACTCATTTTGAACTTTGTTTGCATCACAAGCTCAAATTCTTTGCATGGCTTATTGTTTGTACTTCTGAAAATAATGTCATCAACATAAACTTGTATTAGAAGCAGATCGTTCCCCGTTTTCTTTGAGAAAAGCGTGCAGTCAACCTTCTCATGTTTGAAACCATTCTCAAGTAGGTGAGTAGATAACGTCTCATACCAAGCTCATGGTGCTTGATGAAGACCATACAAAGCTTTATCCAGCTTGTAAACGTGTTCTGGGAAGTCAGGATCATAAAAACCAGGTGGCTGCTTGACATACACTTCCTCACGAATCTTCCCATTCAGAAAAGCACTTTTAACATCCATCATATACACCTTAAATCCTTTGTATGACGCGAAAGCCAAAAAAATGCGAATCACTTCAATTCGAGCTACGAGAGTGTAAACTTCATTGAAGTCGATTCCTTCGATCTGCGTAAAGCCTTGAACCACCAATCGAGCTTTGTTCTAACGATGATGACTCGATCATCCTTTTTACATTTAAACACCCAGCGTGTTCCACAAGGTTCTTTTGAATTCTTAGGTAAATCAACAGGGTGCGAGACACCCAATTTCTGAAATTGTTGCAATTCCTCCTGCATCGCCTCCATCCAAGAAGAGTCTTGTAATGCTTGATCAACAGTTTCAGGCTCAACTTGAGATAAGAAGCAAGAGTGAAAAACCTCATCTTGGATCCCCAAATCACTAATCTTAGCAATAAGTGCATCAATGGAATTAGATAATTGATGTCTTGTGCGAACACCATAATTAGGATCACCGATAATATTGTCTTGTGGATGTATGTTATGAATTCTAAGAGTAGTAATATCAGGAACCACCACATTGTGTTCAAGATTAGTGAAAGTCTTGTCTACAACCTCCGAACTAGAAGGATCATCAATTGATAATGTATTCGGAATAGGAGAAATAGTACTCGGTAATGTAATCGGATCATCAATTGGTCCCGATTCAGCCTCATGAAAATCACTTTCATCATCATTAGACGAACTAACATTTTCCAAATTAGAAACATTCTGACTAGATGAAGCAGCATGAGGAACAATAGGAAGCTTCGGAATATTCAATCCATGCTGAGACATTGTATGATGAATAGCAACAACTAAATCGTCTTGTGAAGGTTCATAATCAGAAACAGTGCTTGCTGTAGAGAAAGAATTATAAAAAGCATCATAACCAAATCCTCGATTTAAAACCGGTTTGGCTGGTGTAAAAGAATGTCGTTGACAATCAACATGCAGATAATTCTCAACCGTCTTGGAAGCATGATTATAAACTATTTTCATTGGATGTTTGTATCCAACAAAAAATGCCTTCAAAAAAAATTTCATCAAACTTGCCAGATTCCTTGAGAACGGTACACTTACACCCAAACGGTTCCAAATAGCTCAAAGTTAGCTTATGACCTTTAAGAAAATGATAACTTGTCTTATCCAACCGTTTGACAATAAGAACACGATTGAGCACATAACAAGCCATAACAACAGCCTCAGTCCAAAAGTTAATTGGTAACTGTGCATCGGCTAACATTGTTCGTGCTGTTTCTAATATTGTTCGGTTCTCTCTCTCAGCCACTCCATTTTGTTGAGGAGTAAAAGGAGCACTAAACTATTGAATAATACCCTTCGACTCAAAAAACTCTGTCATACGTGCATTTTTTGAATTCGGCTCCATTATCACTTCAAATGCAACAAATTCTTTTCTTGTATGCAGATTCAAATGTTGACAACAAGTTTTGAATTATACCAGGAGTTTCATCTTTCGTAGTCATAAACGCCACCCCATGAGAAACGAGAGAAATCATTCGGGATCACCAAACAATAGTATTTACCATCAATACTACGAAAAACATTCACAAGACCGAATAAATCCATATGAAGTAGCTCCAATGGTGTAACAATCGTATTGATACGTTTGGCAGGATGCGATTCCTTCTGTTGCTTTCCCGTTTTACAGGGAACGCACACATCATGAAATGTAAATCGATTCTTTGAAACGCCTTCAACCAGATTATGATTCACCAAATAATTCATTTTTCGGTAATTGATGTGTCCCATACGGCGATGCCACAAAACAGATTATTTTTCGGTGGCTTTTGAAATGAAACACGTTGTAGGAACCGCAGACGAAGACTTACAATTCATATTCAGAACATAGATATCTCTAAATCGTGGTGCATGCATCACTATCCATTCATCCGGGATTTTGATTCCAGGCTTCAAGATCAAGCACTCGGAACTTGTAAACGTAGTTGTAAACTGTCTATCACAAATCTGAGACACACTCAGCAGGTTGTGTTGAAACTCTTCCCCAAATTGTACACGATCAAAAGTGACACTCTCATTCCCTATTTTTCCTTCACCGGTTATTCTGCCACCCTTATTTTCAGCGAAAGTAACATTCCCACCATTAATTGGTTTCACTTCAGACAGCAGGGAGATGTTACCCATCATGTGCCGAGAAGCCCCACTATTAACTACCCAAAAGTTTTTGACAGGCCGAGCTCCCTGCACAAATCAGCAAATAATTAGTTTAAAACTGGAACCAAGCTTTCAGCTTTGGGTCAACCGGTGTCCTCAGAAAAATTTTCAGTGGCTTTAGATGATAACTTTGGAAGCCACTTTTGTTTTAACGATTGAACAAATGAGTCAGATGTGAAAGCATAATTTCATGAATTACCAAAAGTACTTGAATTATGTTTGAAAAAAATTTCACGCTTAAAGTGATTTTTGGTAACCATCTTCTCATCTACCATCTTGTCTTTTGAAACAGACTTTAAATCAGAATCAGAATTTTCTCACTTTTCATTTTTCACAGCGGAAGCTCTCTTCTTTGCAAGGATAGGACACCTATTACGTAAGTGACCACGTTGATAATAATGATAACACCTTCGACAATGATCACAGCTTCCATCTCCCGCACCTAGCGTATGGTTGAAACTGCGTCTCTTTTCCCTTCAAAGGTTGGGGGTCTACATCCACTAAAGGATTTAAAAGAACAGCCTCGGCCGCCTTCCCCCATGCCTACAACAGGAACAGCACCTGAAGAATTTTCTCCTCCAGCACTTCCACTAGTGTTTCCTCTAACACCGGCTGCAACAACACCAGCGGTTCTTTGGAGTTGAGCTATTACTTGGGCAGTAACAGCTGCTACTTGCACGTTAGAAAATATATTAGCTCCTGTATTAATCTCAGGTTCAAGATTTGCACGTGTGTGTCTTCTAGCACCAGTCGTTTCACCGGTACGACTACCACCACGTCTAGCCATATCCTACATAAGATGAATGACATTTCAGAATTTATGTGACTTAAAGTCTCCAAATTTTGAATACATGATAATAGATAAGCGCAGACGTCAATACGAATTATATATATATATATATATATATATGATGTTTTCAAAACCTAGTTACTTTTATTCACACTCATCCTTAGTGTCAATAGCTATCCTGTCTGGCATCTATAGTATATACCTCTCTTGCTTGGTCTTCCCATAGTCCTAGTTTAAGTCTAGACACTGTATTAGTATCTAAATCTCTTAAACCAAGGCTCTGATACCAACTTATGACGCCCACTTCCAGACTTGGCTCTAGAAGGGGTCACGCATCGGATTTACTTATAAACACATGGTACATCAGAGATAACTAAACAGCGGACAATTTAAAACTTTTATTTATATATGCCAAGTCTATAGTAAGAGAGAGACAAATACAAAAGCTAACTACAACTAACTAAGCCAGCTCTTTAAAAGTGTCTTCTCAGGATATGTACTATCCATTATGCTTTGCTCACCAATGAGCCTTGCCCTTCCAATCCAAAGCTTCAGCTTCATCTGATATACATAACTTTCAAGTGTCGGCTTACGCTGGTGAGTTTTAAGTTTTAAAGCTTTACCTTTGAACTCATAACACACTGTTTGGTTAAACCCTTTTCTGTAAATAGTCATTTAAGTATAAAGCATATAGATTTATACATAACACATAACTAGGCACATTTTCTGTAGAACACGTCTACCCCAGTATACTTCTAAACCTCGTAAATAGACTAACTTTCTATTCCTTTTTAGACTATCCTTTCTATTCCATCTGCTCGAGCATATCATTACGAACATGTCATATGTATCTTTCTGTCACTTCTCGTTTCAAGTACCATCTAAGGGAAATCGTATTGCTGATTGCTATCTGTTTTCACCTCACGCACTAATTGTTCGGTTAGTCACACCACATTGGGAAGCACTATTAAACTCCCAGTTTCAGAAGCCCCCACTTAATACTTGACAACCCTTGTGACCTTGTGGATTACCATTCTTGAGACGTTCTAATCATCTGATCCAAAACATCTTATTAGCAATCCTTCCTTCCACTATACCATTACCCGACCCTAATTAATTGAATACGTGCCTTAGGTTTTATCAGTGGACTAGTATAAGGTATTCAAGTGTTGCAACTAGTGAAAATCCCCTAGTTTACCGTCCACGATTATATATAGGATGTACCAGTGGCGTATCCACCTCATTTCTGATAAATAAAAGGCATCACTTGTTCTCGCACATAACTACCCTACGATGTCTAATAACAACTCCTTTACCACTTAATCATTTAAAGGTAAAGTAATACTAATATCACATAACATATTCAATACAGTCAATGTATATAATAACAATTATAAACACCTAAAAGCATTTTCATAAGAAAATATGTATATCAACCCAAAACAGTTCAAAATATTTAAAATTGGGCTCATAAACTCACCTTAGCTTTGCGAAGCTAATATACTCAGTTAAGTCCTCGTGAATCAGTTATCTGACAGCTTTAACATAATGTCCCTATCAAGACATCCTAAAGGTTATGAATAACGTTTTAAGACTAACCCCATTAACCAAAAACCCAACTCTTTATTGGTTATAACCCTTAATTGTCAAAATGACCGTTTTGCCCCTTATAGGCAAAAGTACATTTCTAAATGATAATATGAAGACACACATTCCTATAAGTAAACGCTCACTCCAGGGTTGCCCAGTGAGGTATGCCATGTTCCAGTTGAGATTTATGCGACAATCTCGCTATGCCAGAAACCCCAGGGTACAGGCGCTTACCCTTTTGGTCCGCGTGAACTTCTAAATACCCGAATACCTCGGTATAATTTATATTTTATCAATTAACAAAATTGAACTCATATATACTTAATATATATGTAAACATGTTCTAATACCAAAAACCATAAACCCGTTCTCCCCGGATTACTCGATATTTGGATTAACATCCTTTAAAACCCTAATTTGACGAAATTCTCAAAGTATCATCAAAACCCTTTTTATTATTAAATAAACTTAGGGATTTTATTCATAATATCATATTATGATATACTTCAAAAGATTAGACCCAAACTTAACTTCGTTTGTAAATTTTGCCAAAACAACATTAAGAAAGCCCAAATTTTGACCCGTTTCTCAAAATCATACCAAACCTTTTTCCAATCATGGAATTAACTTAGGGCTTTCTTAAAACATTTTATTTTAAGGTTACATACCAAAAATAAGACCTTAATTCCAACGGATTTCTCAATTTTGAAGAATCATACTCAAGAACCCTAATTTCAGATCTTTTCTAAAAAAGCATATCTAGATGTTATGAATCATAAAATTGATTGAGGGCTTTTGTAATACATACCAAATAGAGCTTGACTACAGAAAATTAGCTTCTAAGACCTCCTGGATCAACTGATTTCAAGCTATGGTCGTTCTTGAGAGTTTTAAGGTTTTTCTATGCTTTGATTTGTGATTTAGCAATGAATCTTATGAACTAAGGCTTCTATTTATAGTATAAGGTGTTAAATATGGTCTATACACATCCCATGGTGACTAAGGATCGAAAAAGACACGTGTAGGGGTTCAAAATGGCGGCTGATTGTGATAAACTCGTATTTTGCCGACATCAGTAAACTCTTGCGTATCGTTCCATCTTCTGGCTCCAACCTTCACGATACGCGTTCCATCTTCGGCACCCCGTATACTAACACGTATTTATCCATAGATTAGCATTGCAACTACGTATTCACATATATCATTATGCATGTGTACATGTAACTCATATTTAATATATATAACACATAAACATGTATTTACTAACATTTTAACTTGTTAAACACGTATATCTAGTATAATTGTTATATTAACTATTAATTACGCATTTCTTATTGTGTTAACATGTTATCCACATAGACACGTATAAAACATGATTACTTTCATATCTAGATATATAAACACACATAAATAACATATTTATCCTTACTTGAATTTTCGAAACGTTACAAAACAACCCAAAAATCTCGATCTAAGAACTTGATTTGCAAACTGATACACGAACTGGTCCGAACATATACATTTGTTTATCCGAACTGAACAATGTGATCCAAACTGAAATGATCCGAGGTGATCCAAACTGGTTCCGAACTGAAACAATGAGAACCGAACTCGTCCGAAATGTGACTTCGGGTATACAAACTGAAATCCGAACTGAGAGCAACCGAACTGAATCCGAACAGGACCTTTGCTTGACTGAAGTAACCCGAACCAAACCGAAATCACACTTCGCTTAAATGAACCTATCCGAACTCAGACGAACTTACACTTCGGAGGAGTTATTTTTCAGACATACAGTTCATCAGCCGAACTCAAACGAACTGGACTATTTTGAGCACAAATTTCACGAGTTTTGAAGATTTTGAACGTGATTTGCAGCAGTAGAACAAAAAATACTTGAAAGGAGTGATTTATGATCAAATTTTTCACGAAAAACACATCACAGATGATCAAACGAAAGCAAAGACGCACTAGTTTTTCAAAAACCTCCCAATTTTTTGACTAAAAACTCAAAAAATAGTTGAGATTTGATCTGTAGAGTGAACCGAAAGCTCTAATACCACTTGTAAGTTCGTGAGTTGGATCGTCTACTCGATCAATGATCTTAACGTGTAATTAGAGTAATAGAAATCAACACAAAGAAGTAGATACAATGAGAATTGTATTGATAACCACTCAGAGAATACACACAAGAAAACACACACTAATCTGGCCAAGAAGCTTGTAATTCTATACATGACAAAGCTATCTATACTTGTATATTAATTCTCAAACCATGTGTCACCCGAACTGCCACTTCGGGTCAGTTTGTATGCACCCGAACTGGCAGTTCGGGTCACTTTGGACTCAGGCTCTCTTGTAGCTTTTGTTTTGAACTTGATACTTCACACACATGTTCTGATACTTCACACGACGAACATGTAATGCTCTAACAACATACCATCACATATGCACTACACCTAGCCACTTCACTATTCCTTTTATCCAAGACATGGAAGCTAAGATTCATGACTAACTATAGGACATACTTCAATCAAAATGGGCTATTGAACATGCATAATCACCAATTTTCCTATCTAGGCTCGTTTGAGTTCCTAAACACACATTGAAATTGCCATATAACAACTAAGAAATAGCATTGAATCAACAAGCAGAATACGTCTATCCTACCAATCAAAGCAAGTACTACTAGGAATGGATCAAACACAACATTCAACAGCTCATTTCTGAAATACAAAAGGAATCATAAACATTATACTCAAATCATTATGTCAAACAATAGATCAATGTCAAATCATAGGTAAATACTCAGATAGTCACATTGTCTTAGAGGATATCAAGAGAGTTACCCTCTCATGACTAAAGTAACATTCAAAACAGAAAATGAATAAGTAAACATCATTGCTAAAGAAAACCGAAAGGCAAACAGTGGTGGAGTCTTCAACTGCAACGAATACTCGAACGATTTAGCACCAATCTGGACTTCCGATGGCTTCGATCTTCAATTCAAACCTTGGAACAACTCTTATTTCGTATGGAAGGGTCTCTGGCCTCTCTAGAGCTTCAAACGAACAAAATGACTTGTATTTATAGTGTTGAAGTAGGGTTTCAGAAACATACGTAACGACTCGTAATGGGGTAACGGGTCGTGAGCGCCGGCTTTTATCTATAAATTAGGGTTTCCGGAAATGATCCTGTAACGGCACGTAATGTAAAAACAGGTCATGACGTGAAAATTAAGTCAATCTTCTGAATCTTTGTACAATTTCTCCTCAAAACCTCCTAGAATCTGCAATTATCACTTTGCCCCCCTCTATTTACTTGGTCATAACATTTCATAGCAAACAAGGGTAAAATTGACCAAAACAACGCATAAACTATCAACAAGTGTGGACGCTTAACTAATAAAAAGATGTGTACTTTAGAGCACATCAGTAACTGTGTAGTTCTCTTGAGCACTTGTAAGCGGTTTTCTAGCATAGTAGATTGGGCGAAAGTGTTTATCCTTTCGTTGACCAAGAACTGCTCGCATAGCATAGTCACTCGCATCACACATGACCTCGAAGGGAAGAGACCAGTCTGGTGCGGTCATGATTGGTGCATTGACTAATAGATTTTTTAGAGTGGCAAAAGCTTCCATGCAATATTTTTTGAAGTCGAAGACAGCTTCTTTTTCGAGCAACTTCGTCAAAGGACGTGAAATTTTTTAGAAGTCCTTGATGAAGCGACGATAGAATCCTGCGTTTTCTGAGGAAACTACGAATAGCACGAACTGAAGAAGGCGGTGGAAGGTGTAAGATATTATCGATTTTGGCTTTATCCACCTCTAATCTAGCCCTGGATATCTTATGGCCAAGAACTACGCCTTCTTGAACCATGAAATGGCATTTCTCCCAGTTGAGGGCTAGATCAGTTTCTTCACAACGAGCAAGCATTTTCTCCAAATTAAGCAGACAATGATCGAATGAGTTGCCGGAGACCGAAAAGTCATCCATGAAGACTTCCATGGATTTTTCAATCATGTCATGGAAAATGGCAACCATGCAACGCTGAAAGGTAGCAGGAGCATTAGATAGCCCAAAAGGCATACGTCTATAGACAAAGGTACCCAGGGGATAAGTAAAAGTGATTTTCTCTTAGTCCTCTTGGATGAATAGGGATTTGGAAATACCTAGAGAAACAATCGAGAAAGCAGTAATACATGTACCCATATAGACGCTCAAGCATCTTATCAATGAAGGGTAAAAGAAAATGGTCCTTTCTGGTGGCATCATTTAGCCTTTGATAGTCTATACAGACTCTCCAGCCAGTAACTGTTCGAGTAGGAATGGCTTTGTCTTTGTCATTTGTGATGATAGTCATTCCTCCTTTCTTGGGTACTACCTGAACAAGGCTCACCCAAGGGTTACCCGAGATAGGATATATAAGACTAGCGTCTATGACTTCCTTCTTGACTATGTCTTGAAGTTGGGATTAACCCTACGTTGCGGCTGGACAACCGGTTTGTATACATCTTTCATCACGATCTTATGCGTGCAGAACGAGGGGTTAATTCCTTTAATATCAGAGAATCACCATGCTATGGCCTTTTTATGTCTTTTTAACACAGCTAAGAATGCTTCTTTTTCTATTGAGGTTAAGCGTGTAGAGATGATGACAGGCGAAGATTGATTGTCATCCAAGAAGGCATACTCCAGATGTTCTGGTAGCTCCTTAAGTTCCATCGGAGGCGGTTCTTTAGCAGACACCTTGCTTGCAGAAAGGTCTTCCTCTGGTCCATGGTGATCGCTTGGATGGACTCACGCAATTCTTCCTTTGCATCCGGAGGTGGGTCTTCCTCCACTTCCAGGATTTCCTAGGTTGGTTTCTCATCTTCATCTTCTGGCGGCCAAGGAGGATCATCAGATGACGGATGGATCAGGGATCGTTCAACCTCTAAAGAGATCTTTTTTTTTCCGAGTGTTAGCGTTATCTCTTTGTTGTTTGGTTTGATGACAGCTCTCCAGGTTTCTAAACGAGGTTTTCCGAGAACAAGAGGGGTATCGTCAAGAATGACAAAATCATATGGAATATTGACGGAGTCAACGCGGATCAAGACATCCTTGATTATTCCCATTTTGTGATGGATAGACCGATCATAAAGAATGAGGGGCAAACAAAAAGGGATTACTTCTCATAAGTCTAACTTTTTGACCATGTCAGCAGGCATTAAATTTACTAAAGACTATCATCAGTTATTGTAGTTTTACGCTTCTTTTTGATAAAACATGTAATTTTGTTTTTATCGGAAAGGTGTCTAAAATGTAATGATTGGCTTTTAAGATAACATGTTGTAGTTCTTCTATCCTAGGAGATCTAAACATATCTTTGAAAAATCTAGCATTTTTTGGAACTTTAGAAAGATCTTTCAGAGATGGTTTAGAAATGTGTACCGTTCTTGGCAAGATTTTCTCAACATTACTTGCAGGAATATAGTTAAGAGTTTCTTTTGGTAGCTCCAATTCTGGTTTCTTCGTGTCTGGTTCATTGAATTGAAGAGGTGTATCTTGAGTCAAAGGTGATGCGTCCAACTCCTTCGAGTCAAAACAACAAGGGGGTTTGAGAACCTTCTGTGGTCCATTATCTGGTGGTATTTCCTTGATGATTATTTCTTCTTCTCCATAACTCAACCGTGAAAAATATTCCTCGAGCACTTTTAGATTTTCTATGATTTTTAAGGTTTCTTCATCGAGGTATATATCAGGTTGGTTACAAGAAGTTTCTTTTGTTTGTGGTGTGCGCTCATTTATGCTCGTTTCTTCATCATCATGTTTAGTGCATCGCATACAAAAGAGATATATCCATGATGACACGGGTTGAAGATGATGGTACAGGTTCTTCTTCTTCAAATGGCCTTATAGTGTTCTCTTGCCAAGTTGTTTCATTATGGTTTTGGCAAAAGACACTGTCGTGCTCGCATGAAGGAGAATATAGTGAATGTGAAGGCCTTTCGCCTAATGGGTCGTCTTTTTTTTTTAATGCGGGCGTTTCAAGGAGTACGTGGCATTCCCAATAGGGATGAAGTCCACCACAGATTTGACACCATGCAGATTTGGGTCTTTCATTTCCATAACCGAAATATTCCTTAGGATTTGGATCCATTTTTTAGTATTTCTCAGAGAATGTTTAAAAAAAAGTGATTTAAGGAGAAAATACAAAACTAAGAAAACAAATAAACAAAAATTAGAAATAAAAGGCTATACCTTTAACTCGGATTTTTCTTCAAAAATCCTCGTTTGTGTCCCCGGCAACGGCGCCAAAAATCTTGGTGTACGTATAGTGTATATAAAAATATAAATGTTTTATCAACAATTTGTGTACATCAGCTTTTAAATTTATAAAACCTTGATTAACTACAACTACTATTTCACCACACAACACGGGCAAGTGCACCCATCGTGGATAAGTATAGTAGCGATAAGATGACCGAGGGTCATTCAAGGACACAAGGAGAAGGAGGCTTTTGAGTAAAAATTCTCATTAACAGTTTAGCCAGGTTTAGTTATGTGAGAGGGAAGATTGAAACTAATTAAAGTAAATTAAAACAAGTAAATAATATAGGTTTTTAAGTTTAATCAGTCAGAGGATAATATCACTTGGGTAAACTTAACAATAGTTGGTTTGAGGAAATGGATTTGAAAGTGAGCGGGTTGATCAGATCGTGCGCAACTCAAGTCATTTTAATACGAACGTGAACAATTCGGTGTAAATAAAACGCTCAATCCTTTATAGATGGACAAACCAGAACTTACAAAGGAATCATAGCTAAACAACTGAAAACACACACTTAAGACGCTCAGTTACAAAATTTATACACAAACTAACTATTTATAGAAGAAGCCGATCACCCGAACTGGACACTATCCGAACTGAAAGTTCGGCTGCCAGTTCGTATACAGGTTCGGGTGAGTTCGGCTAGCTAAGTTTTGCTCTTGTCTTTTTCTTCTGATTTTCTTCTGTCTGATCCAGCATTCTGCCATTTCATGTATCAACAGGATTTAAATAGTTTACCTTAAGATTGCTACTTATCATACGATGAGAGCCACCTACTATCCTTAACTCTGTCTCTCGTCCCATTCATCTCCCCGTAAGGATCTAAAAGGACTGATCTCGAAGTAGCAAATAAAGTAAATGTGAATGCAAAATGGTTATAAGGCCCGATGGGTCGTCAGTACCATTATACTCGAATACGTTGTCATGAACCAGAAAGGAAACAACCCACGCATCTGATTAATTTATTAAGTAAATTATCTTTAAAAGGGACTAAGGCCCGTTTCCTTCATATACCGCTTTCGCGCAAACATGAGAGGTCATAACTATAGCCAAGTTCACAAACATGTATCTCACCGACTTACATGAAGTGACAAATATTACTAACCCCAATCCCAATCACTACATTCAGGTCGTAGTTAGCGTGAAAGCCATGTTAATTTACATAGACATAAAACTCACGAACATATTACTTTGCATGGGGTGCGAGTAACCGTTGGGAGCATACATCGTCCCCCAGTCGGGTGTCATAGGTCCGACTGATGAGCTTTCGACTCCTCAAATGGTCTATAATACGCAAGGTACATTTGTTCAAAAAGGTTATAAAATACACTTTCAATTTAGAAGATTTTTCATGTAACATCCTTGAACAAAATCACCCAATTGGGATAGTTTGCAGCGGAAAATAAGTCCCCTTTTTTTAAAGAAAAGACCACAACTTAACTTATTGAAATGCAACTATTGATTTAAAACCAACTTTACATAGACTTTTCAACGAAACTAGTACAACTCAACTTTTGAAAATCATGACTTCATCCCTTGTTTCACAAGTGATCCCATAACTGAAATAGTCCAATGGTTAATTTAAAACCAACACGTACACCCACTTGATGTACTCATTTAACTGAAAACAACTCAACTTGAATTCTAGTGTATGGTTTGAACACTAGTATAAAGAGTGATCTAACCACCATTTCTTCTTATGTACAATCCAATTCGGAGACTTGCAATTTCACTTTATTTGCTTCAGATCAAGACCCGACAATAACGTCATGAAAAAGTTAATCTTCTGTGTCATCCTTCCACGTGTACGGTCATTCACATTGCCTTGAATGCATCCATAATCTTATTCATGACGTTTACCTTAGCTTAATCGTATCTCGTCCGGTTCCTAATCATGACCTACCATAAACACCGACAACATGTTAGTGTTTATGATTTTTAAGCATTCAACTAGACCAGAGTGGTCAAACGTAACCAACAACTAAATAAAAAAGAAATCACGAAAACTGCTAACAGCAGCTCAAAACGGCCGTGCAGGATTCTGAAAAAGTCATTTCAACATTCTCTACGTTATGACATGTATCCTATACTTAGCCAATTCTTGCCCTGTTTTGAGTTATTTTCCAAATTTCCGGTTTATACATCACAACCAAGGTTCGGGATAAACCCGGGTACCTTCCGACTCACCTGCAACCACTTTTTAGACATATTAATCCATTATAATAGATCAATCCACCACTAATATAATCACTTTAACAATGCATCAAATTTCAACCCGTTGACCCGTTTAAATGATTGAAACGTTTCAAGGTCAACTAAGTGTCCACAAAATTCGGGATTTACATCCTTTATTAGTTCGCATATTTCCATATATAAAATCCCATCAATTCCACTCTTTTATTTGACAACTGCAACTTACCTTACAGTCATTTTATGGTTTGATGTATCACACGTCACTGTCATTAGAACGACTCATTATATATAATTGTTATCTTTGGAATATCCACTACATAACGAATAGGACTTTAGAATCATTTTGCAAACACATCTTATAATTTCAACGTGAATAAAATGCTTATATGCCTAATTGTCATATTTAGGCTTAGCATATTATTAAACACCCATGTGTACTT
This sequence comes from Deinandra increscens subsp. villosa, assembly GCA_039602395.1. Lineage (NCBI taxonomy): Eukaryota > Viridiplantae > Streptophyta > Magnoliopsida > Asterales > Asteraceae > Deinandra > Deinandra increscens. Next base: position 44,109,940 of record JBCNJP010000010.1, on the reverse strand, counting down.
TATATCCAACCTTTACTTTCTTACTACATACGAATTCCTCATATAATTACATGAGTACATCATATTAGGCATACAACATGTAATCATCTAACTATGATGTAAGATATACTTACTTGAAAGATGACTTGAGCCTTCGTCGCCATTTTCTCCGTTTGACTCATTTGTTTCCAAGCTTCCCACCTAGCTTATCAACTATCAACATTACCATGTTCTACATTCATAAGATGACTAGTTAGTCATTTCACAACATGGTTATTATACACAATGGATCAGTTTCCACATAAGTTAATTTCTTCATTTTTAGGCGTTTGACTTTTAAAAGTCAAAGTGTCCAAAAACTAAACCATCCAATTAATCACATATTCACGCATATAACATAGGATTTCTAATTCCCTGATGTTTATACATGATTACCAACAGTGGCGGAACCAAGACCTCTTAACTGGAGGGTCCATATAAAATTCATATGTGGAGATTATAAAATGTTATTTTTAACGATATCCATATGCTACATATACGAAAATGATAGTTAACTGATATTTATATATCCAAATACCTTTACTAAAAGATATCTATACATAATAAAATTTTATTCTTTAATTATATGTATAAACTAAATAACTAAATAAACATAATACAAATTAATAAACTATAAACTAAATAAACGAATAAATAATAAACTTAAAAGCCGAATGAAAGCAAAATGTTAAAACCCTCTTATATTATATACAATAAAATAATACACAAATGACAAATATTGTTAAAATCATTTGATGAAGTTTAAGATATTACTGTGATTTATAGATTTTGTAATTGCTTGGACCGAAAAGTTCCAAATGAAAGCTAGGTTTTAAATTTGATATTGGGCTACGGGTAAGCCCAGTCACCACATTAATGTTAGTTATTAGGTTAGATGGTTATCTTCTTTAGTAGCGCCTATCCTCTCTTCTCCAGTGAACTGTTGTAAACAGCGCCATCGTCGGAAAAAAGAATCTAAACTTTCCTGCTTGAATCTTCCCTTATTTTCTCTTCTCAGTTTCACCTACTCTCTCTATCGACGCTAATTTTGAAGGGTTAAGTAAAAAAATATGAAAAAATCATATATCTATACTAACAGTAGCTTGGCTCGCCGGAGGGTCAAGGGACCCCCTTGACCCCCCTCTAGTTCCGCCGATGATTACCAACATATTCAACAACATTTAACACATATATATTACATGTACATGCACACAATACTACATTGGTTATGCTTATTAACCATAACCCACCATTTCTCAACTTTATGCACCAAATTCGCTTGTTAAGCATACTTGGAGAATCATACTTAGGCCCATTAAATTATCATGCTTATATATAGTGTTTACACCACATTTAACCATGAATTTAAGTATTTAAATCAACTTAGTCATTTCATCAAACACTTTGTGTGCATACAATTTCTACAAACAATTTACAACTTATCTAGCCAAGGGTATAATCCCTTTAAGCATACTTTCAACTCATCATCCAAATTACTTCATCACTAATCAAAACTTTCATTTAATCAAGTGAAAGTTCATCTTTCTCGTCCACTTTCAACCATTATAACTACATATTTCATGTAGCATTTCACAACTTCACCAACTATGCTAGAATTTCACATAAAACATCATAATTATAGAACTTCATCACAACTATCATTAATGTAGCTATAGTCATGATCAAATAACACTACAAAACCACAAATTTGATGTTTTAATCAACATTTCTCCTAACCCCAAAAGTGAGTTACGAATTTTAGAGGATAAATGGTTAGCTTTTCATACCATGAAGCATCCTTAATCATCCTTGTTCCATTTCATCCATCTAACTCGAATTTTGATGCATGCACAACTCTAATTTCGGGTTTCATCATCACTTTTACCATGGATTTGGGGGGGGGGGGGAGAGTCGCTACTCCTTCAAGAACACTCTAGTCTCTATTTTTTGTCTGCCCCACGTTTTCCCCTCCGTCTTTTATGTTAATTTCGACTTTGACACTTCTGGCCACTACACTTTAAGTGCCATTACATTTTAGGCATTTTAGGGTAATTTTTAGTGTATCTACTTAACTTTGACTATGTTAACCCCCAAAACTAATTTGGAAGATAACTCAAACAACTTAAATTCAACATATACTTTAGACCCGTGGGGATTTCGATTAAACTATTTAATTCGGATTTGGGATGTTACAACTCTATCCCCCTTAGAGAGGTTTCGTCCCCGAAACTTCATTTCCCAACTATTCCACTCGCCATTCTTACCGAATGACCCATTCCATTAAGGGTTAAATTCCCATCTTAAGACACATGGAAAAAGTTGCTTACACAACTTGGTTTTAACGTGGTTTCATGAACCACATTCACGTTAAGCTCCTAACCATAACTCCCTTACTACCCCATGTGTATATCATGCTACCCATATCTTGCTCAATATATTAAATAAAAGCGTACTATCTACTTAGAATGAATGTGTATTTCACATACCTTAGCCACCTTATTTGCATTCAACTTTCAACTTTTAACTTCATTGACCCGATTTACCTAGCTTGCTAGGAGTCAACACTTCATAATATTGGTTCATCATTCGACTAATAATTTATTCCACATCATAGCATCGTTCCTTCACATTATCCATTAGATAACTCATTCTCAACTTGAATTCTACTTTGACTTTTAAAAGTCAATTTGTTTATACTACTTGTTTACACAAGATAAAATTTTCAAAATTTCAACATTCATCAGTTGTATTCTACTTGTTAATACAAGATAGAATCTATCGACGTCTCAAAATTTGGTCTTCTTATTCTATTTGCGAACACCAAATAGAACTTTCCAAAACGTCAACTTTTAACATACTTGTCCTACTATTTTTTATCACCAAGGTAAAAAATTTCACAATTTCAACAATCTATATACTCATTCTATATTACTAACAAGAAAAAGAACTTCCCGACATCTTCAACACTCAACGTGTTTATCCTATCTTGTTAACACAAAGATAAAACCCCTCAACAATTTCAACATCTAGCATTCTTATTCTACTTTATTAACACAAATATAGCATTCAACATTCTTATTCCATCTTGTACACACAAAATAGAATTTCTTGACATTCTCAACATTCAACATATCCATTCTATCTTGTTACTCAAGATAAAATTTCTCAACATTTTCAACTTTCAACATAACTTCTTCTATCTTTGTACACAAAACAAAGTATCTAATTATTTTCAATTTTTTTAAGATACTTGTTCTATCTAGTTAGCACAAAATTGAAATTCACAATAATTTTATCATTTAACATACTTATTCTATCTTCTTAACTCAAAATAGAATTTCCTAATATTTTCAACATTTTGGCATACATATCCTATTTTGCTAAAACAAAATAGATTTTTTCAACGATTTCAACATTTACGTATACCACTATTTATCCTACTTAATTATCTCAAGTAAGACTTTCTACCACATTCAACAAATTCAACATATACCTCTACCATATTCAACAAATTCAACATACACCCTACTTGTTGTTACAAGTAAAACTTTGCATAATTTTAACATTTACTCTACTGGCTATTCCTAGTAGAGCATTAGACAACCTTTTTCATCTTTTACTATATTTGCTATTTCAATTAGATCCTTCAACAACCTTTTTCAACTTCTACTCTACTTGTTATGACAAGTAGAGCATTCAACAACCCTTTCCAACTTTTACTCGACTTGCTGCGACAAGTAGAGCATCCAACCACTTTTTTCACGTTTACTCTACTTGCCATGACAAGTAGATCATTCAAAAAAAAATTCAACTTTTACTCTACTTGCTATAACAAGTAGAGCATTTAATATCTTTTTCGACTTTTACTCTACTTGCTATGACAAGTAGAGCATTCAACGTCTTTTTTTCAACGTTTTCTCGACTTGCTATGACAAGTAGAGCATTCAACAACTTATTCAGCTTTTACGCTACTTTCTATAACAAGTAGAGCATTCATCATCTTTTTCAACTTTTACTGTACTTGCTATGACAAGTAGAGCATTCAACAAATTTTTTAACTTTTACTCTACTTGCTATTACAAGTAAAACATTCAACATCTTTCTCTTAACTTTTACTCTACTTGGTATGACAAATACAGCATTCAATATCTTTCTTTTCAACTTTTAGTCTACTTGCTATGACAAGTAAAGTATTCAACATCTTTCTTTTCAACTTATACTCTACTTGCTATGACAAGTAGAGCATTCAACATCTTTCTTTTCAACTTATACTCTACTTGCTATGACAAGTAGAGCATTCAACATCTTTCTTTTCAACTTTTACTCTACTTGCTATGACAAGTAGAGCATTCAATTTCAACTTTTATGGTTATAACTACTGTATCATTACTAACAAATAGCTCTCGTCTAACCTTTCAATTTCACTTCATACATATCATCTCCACATAATTGTAATTATTTGGCATTAGCCTGCTAATTGTTTTCATTCCATATTTTTAACTCGTAATCACCTCCTATCCACTTAACATTTTCAACTATTGTGTCACTTAATACTTAGCGATTTCTTAATTCCACCTGAAATCATTCATCCACTTGACACACTAATTGTAATTATTTGGCATTAGCCTGCTAATTGTTTTCATTCCATATTTTTAACTCGTAATCACCTCCTATCCACTTAACATTTTCAACTATTGTGTCACTTAATACTTAGCGATTTCTTAATTCCACCTGAAATCATTCATCCACTTGACACACTATATCGTTTTACACACTTACTCTACATTACTATTACAAGTAGAGTTTTCAACGGTTTCCACTTTTCACATACTTACCCTACATTGCTATTACAAGTAGAGTTTTCCACGTTTTTAACTTTTTACATATGTAACAATTAACAACTTGCCACACATTTACCTCAATGTCCTTAACTAATGGATAGTCATCATTCCATTTCCGACTTTTCAACATATTAAACAACTTAGTGATTTATTGTTTCAACTAGGAATCACTTTATCTTCATTCAACACACCATGTCATTTTACAACTAGTGATTTCTCATTCAACTCGAAATCACATTTTACCCACTTGGCATACCGTGCCTTTCTACAACTAGTGATTTATCATGCAACTTGAAATCACATTTCACATACTCTACCACACTTCCTTACTCTCGATTACCTTCGATTTGATAATGGTAATCATAAGAATTCAGTAGTGTCAGACGTGCCGCAGGGAGCGTGACAAACCAGGATCGCGTCCATTAGTTATACCAAACGACCAGTAATTAATAAAAAGGTTGTATATTTCATTAAAATATAAATACAGAGTTTTACAAATGCGGAAGCGTAAATACAATGAAAGTATTAATGTAAAAACACCATCACCTAAGGTGACGTGGCTTGTTCAAAGATAATAAAAGGGTTTTCAAATACTCATGCATGCGTACTCATGATACTCGAACATCCGCAACCTGAGAAATAACATGCTAAAAAGTGTCAACACAAAGGTTGGTGAGTTCACAGGTTTAATCAGTTCATCAGCTGAATGTAAATCGGCTGTTCAACAACAGTCCCAGTTCAGTGTAAATCAATTGTTCATCGACAGTTCAGGTTCAATTTAAAATTGATTGTTCAACAACAATCAAGTTGAGTTTAAGATTGACTACTCAACAATAGTCAAGTTGTAAGAGCATAATCACTAATATATATCAAATAGCTAGCTAGGCTATATACATGAAACTTCGCACGTTGATGGTCACCGAAGCTAACAGTTGTTTACAGTTTATGCAGTTTGCC
>JBCNJP010000010.1:44085544-44103624 GCA_039602395.1 Deinandra increscens subsp. villosa | reverse complement strand
TGAAGAAGAGGAAAAGAAGCTGTTATTTGAAGCTTGGTTAAAAGATCAAAGGGCTAAGAAACTTCCAGTTCCAGTCCAAGTTGAAAAGTCTTCAAAACCTGTTGATCAGAAAAGGTTTTTTGATAGAAAAGGAAGACAAGCTTCTGGAAAGATTATCAGCTGGATGTATGATTCTGAACTCAAATGCTATGCTATCAAGAAGGAGTTCGGGATTGTATATCTGAAGAATGCTATAAGGTTCAACACATTACCTGTTTGTGATGTGAGGGACTTGGCTAGAAGTCCATTTTTGAATCCTGGAGGAAATATTTTGGCTGCTGTGTTTAAGGAGAAGTTAATTGAAGAATGTCAAGGAAGATTCAGGTTTTTGACTCCTCAAAGGCCAACTTACTCTGAGCATCCAACAGATATCCATCCTATCACAGGCAGACCAGTAGTGATTCTGAAATATAAGAAGCCGATTCAGCTCAAGAAAATACCTCTAAAAAGACTTGAACAAGATTTCATCAAGACTTTGAGGTGGTGGTATTATGATGAGGTGTCTGGTGAAGCTGTTATTGTGATCCAAGAAGACAACAAGGTTGTGAGAATCTATGACCCGATGTCATTGATAAATTTGTCAAAGAATGATATTGAAAAGCTACATTCTAACAAGATTCTCTACAAACCTGAATGTTGTGATCAAGCAATGCAATTTCAGAAGGTGATAAATGTTTGTTTTGGTGGTGGGATTCATGCTGGAAATAACAGAAGACGGGATTGGAAGAAGACAGAGTCAAAAGCTTCTGAAGACTAGCACAAGACAAGGGGGAGTTTGTTAGAGCATTTTGTGTTGTCTAGTGCTAGGTCTTGATAGTTTGAATATGTAAAGTTATATGTTTGTGTTTTATAGATCCAGCGGATCAGTGGCGGATCAGGTGGTACGCCGGACCACCTGATACGCTAGTAAGTTGGTCCGCCGGATCAGTCTCTATATATAGGTTTCAGTTTGATTCAGAGAGTGTGAGTGAGGTCTGAGCTTTCTTAAGTGTGTGTTTTACATGGTGTAACCTGAATACTCAGTGTTCTCTCTGTTTACAAGCTGTGATCAATATAAAGAAGATTATTTACCTTGTGTGTCCGAATCCGAATGTAATAATGCACTAGCAAGATCGATTACGCGTTTTACAGCTTTGTCTTTGTCATTTGTGATGATAGTCATTCCTCCTTTCTTGGGTACTACCTGAACAAGGCTCACCCAAGGGTTACCCGAGATAGGATATATAAGACTAGCGTCTATGACTTCCTTCTTGACTATGTCTTGAAGTTGGGATTAACCCTACGTTGCGGCTGGACAGCCGGTTTGTATATATCTTTCATCACGATCATATGCGTGCAGAACGAGGGGTTAATTCCTTTAATATCAGAGAATCACCATGCTATGGCCTTTTTATGTCTTTTTAACACAGCTAAGAATGCTTCTTTTTCTGTTGAGGTTAAGCGTGTAGAGATGATGACAGGCGAAGATTGATTGTCATCCAAGAAGGCATACTCCAGATGTTCTGGTAGCTCCTTAAGTTCCACCGGAGGCGGTTCTTTAGCAGACACCTTGCTTGCAGAAAGGCCTTCCTCTGGTCCATGGTGATCGCTTGGATGGACTCACGCAATTCTTCCTTTGCATCCGGAGGTGGGTCTTCCTCCACTTCCAGGATTTCCTGGGTTGGTTTCTCATCTTCATCTTCTGGCGGCCAAGGAGGATCATCAGATGACGGATGGATCAGGGATCGTTCAACCTCTAAAGAGATCTTTTTTTTCCGAGTGTTAGCGTTATCTCTTTGTTGTTTGGTTTAATGACAGCTCTCCAGGTTTCTAAACGAGGTTTTCCAAGAACAAGAGGGGTATCGTCAAGAATGACAAAATCATATGGAATATTGACGGAGTCAACGCGGATCAAGACATCCTTGATTATTCCCATTTTGTGATGGATAGACCGATCAGAAAGAATGAGGGGCAAACAAAAAGGGATTACTTCTCATAAGTCTAACTTTTTGACCATGTCAGCAGGCATTAAATTTACTAAAGACTATCATCAGTTATTGTAGTTTTACGCTTCTTTTTGATAAAACATGTAATTTTGTTTTTATCGGAAAGGTGTCTAAAATGTAATGATTGGCTTTTAAGATAACATGCTGTAGTTCTTCTATCCTAGGAGATGTAAACATATCTTTGAAAAATCTAGCATTTTTTGGAACTTTAGAAAGATCTTTCGGAGATGGTTTAGAAATGTGTACCGTTCTTGGCAAGATTTTCTCAACATTACTTGCAGGAATATAGTTAAGAGTTTCTTTTGGTAGCTCCAATTCTGGTTTCTTCGTGTCTGGTTCATTGAATTGAAGAGGTGTATCTTGAGTCAAAGGTGATGCGTCCAACTCCTTCGAGTCAAAACAACAAGGGGGTTTGAGAACCTTGTGTGGTCCATTATCTGGTGGTATTTCCTTGATGATTATTTCTTCTTCTCCATAACTCAACCGTGAAAAATATTCCTCGAGCACTTTTAGATTTTCTATGATTTTTAAGGTTTCTTCATCGAGGTATATATCAGGTTGGTTACAAGAAGTTTCTTTTGTTTGTGGTGTGCGCTCATTTATGCTCGTTTCTTCATCATCATGTTTAGTGCATCACATACAAAAGAGATATATCCATGATGACACGGGTTGAAGATGAGGGTACAGGTTCTTCTTCTTCAAACGGCCTTATAGTGTTCTCTTGCCAAGTTGTTTCATTATGGTTTTGGCAAAAGACACTGTCGTGCTCGCATGAAGGAGAATATAGTGAATGTGAAGGCCTTTCGCCTAATGGGTCGTCTTTTTTTTTTAATGCGGGCGTTTCAAGGAGTACGTGGCATTCCCAATAGGGATGAAGTCCACCACATATTTGACACCATGCAGATTTGGGTCTTTCATTTCCATAACCGAAATATTCCTTAGGATTTGGATCCATTTTTTAGTATTTCTCAGAGAATGATTAAAAAAAAGTGATTTAAGGAGAAAATACAAAACTAAGAAAACAAATAAACAAAAATTAGAAATAAAAGGCTATACCTTTAACTCGGATTTTTCTTCAAAAATACTCGTTTGTGTCCCTGGCAACGGCGCCAAAAATCTTGGTGTACGTATAGTGTATATAAAAATATAAATGTTTTATCAACAATTTGTGTACGTAAGCTTTTAAATTTATAAAACCTTGATTAACTACAACTACTATTTCACCACACAACACGGGCAAGTGCACCCATCGTGGATAAGTATAGTAGCGATAAGATGACCGAGGGTCATTCAAGGACACAAGGAGAAGGAGGCTTTTGAGTAAAAATTCTCATTAACAGTTTAGCCAGGTTTAGTTATGTGAGAGGGAAGATTGAAACTAATTAAAGTAAATTAAAACAAGTAAATAATATAGGTTTTTAAGTTTAATCAGTCAGAGGATAATATCACTTGGGTAAACTTACCAATAGTTGGTTTGAGGAAATGGATTTGAAAGTGAGCTGGTTGATCAGATCGTGCGCAACTCAAGTCATTTTAATACGAACGTGAACAATTCGGTGTAAATAAAACGCTCAATCCTTTATAGATGGACAAACCAGAACTTACAAAGGAATCATAGCTAAACAACTGAAAACACTTCAGAAAACACACACTTAAGACGCTCAGTTACAAAATTTATACACAAACTAACTATTTATAGAAGAAGCCGATCACCCGAACTGGACACTATCCGAACTGAAAGTTCGGCTGCCAGTTCGTATACAGGTTCGGGTGAGTTCGGCTAGCTAAGTTTTGCTCTTGTCTTTTTCTTCTGATTTTCTTCTGTCTGATCCAGCATTCTGCCATTTCATGTATCAACAGGATTTAAATAGTTTACCTTAAGATTGCTACTTATCATACGATGAGAGCCACCTACTATCCTTAACTCTGTCTCTCGTCCCATTCATCTCCCCGTAAGGATCTAAAAGGACTGATCTCGAAGTAGCAAATAAAGTAAATGTGAATGCAAAATGGTTATAAGGCCCGATGGGTCGTCAGTACCATTATACTCGAATACGTTGTCATGAACCAGAAAGGAAACAACCCACGCATCTGATTAATTTATTATGTAAATTATCTTTAAAAGGGACTAAGGCCCGTTTCCTTCATATACCGCTTTCGCGCAAACATGAGAGGTCATAACTATAGCCAAGTTCACAAACATGTATCTCACCGACTTACATGAAGTGACAAATATTACTAACCCCAATCCCAATCACTACATTCAGGTCGTAGTTAGCGTGAAAGCCATGTTAATTTACATAGACATAAAACTCACGAACATATTACTTTGCATGGGGTGCGAGTAACCGTTGGGAGCATACATCGTCCCCCAGTCGGGTGTCATAGGTCCGACTGATGAGCTTTTGACTCCTCAAATGGTCTATAATACGCAAGGTACATTTGTTCAAAAAGGTTATAAAATACACTTTCAATTTAGAAGAGTTTTCATGTAACATCCTTGAACAAAATCACCCAATTGGGATAGTTTGCATCGGAAAATAAGTCCCCTTTTTTAAAGAAAAGACCACAACTTAACTTATTGAAATGCAACTATTGATTTAAAACCAACTTTACATAGACTTTTCAACGAAACTAGTACAACTCAACTTTTGAAAATCATGACTTCATCCCTTGTTTCACAAGTGAACCCATAACTGAAATAGTCCAATGGTTAATTTAAAACCAACACGTACACCCACTTGATGTACTCATTTAACTGAAAACAACTCAACTTGAATTCTAGTGTATGGTTTGAACACTAGTATAAAGAGTGATCTAACCACCATTTCTTCTTATGTACAATCCAATTCGGAGACTTGCAATTTCACTTTATTTGCTTCAGATCAAGACCCGACAATAACGTCATGAAAAAGTTAATCTTCTGTGTCATCCTTCCACGTGTACGGTCATTCACATTGCCTTGAATGCATCCATAATCTTATTCATGACGTTTACCTTAGCTTAATCGTATCTCGTCCGGTTCCTAATCATGACCTACCATAAACACCGACAACATGTTAGTGTTTATGATTTTTAAGCATTCAACTAGACCAGAGTGGTCAAACGTAACCAACAACTAAATAAAAAATAAATCACGAAAACTGCTAACAGCAGCTCAAAACGGCCGTGCAGGATTCTGAAAAAGTCATTTCAACATTCTCTACGTTTTGACCTGCATCCTATACTTAGCCAGTTCTTGCCCTGTTTTGAGTTATTTTCCAAATTTCCGGTTTATACATCACAACCAAGGTTCGGGATAAACCCGGGTACCTTCTGACTCACCTGCAACCACTTTTTAGACATATTAATCCATTATAACAGATCAATCCACCACTAATATAATCACTTTAACAATGCATCAAATTTCAACCCGTTGACCCGTTTAAATGATTGAAACGTTTCAAGGTCAACTAAGTGTCCACAAAATTCGGGATTTACATCCTTTATTAGTTCGCATATTTCCATATATAAAATCCCATCAATTCCACTCTTTTATTTGACAACTGCAACTTACCTTACAGTCATTTTATGGTTTGATGTATCACACGTCACTGTCATTAGAACGACTCATTATATATAATTGTTATCATTGGAATATCCACTACATAACGAATAGGACTTTAGAATCATTTTGCAAACACATCTTATAATTTCAACGTGAATAAAATGCTTATATGCCTAATTGTCATATTTAGGCTTAGCATATTATTAAACACCCACGTGTACTTTATATCCAACCTTTACTTTCTTACTACATACGAATTCCTCATATAATTACATGAGTACATCATATTAGGCATACAACATGTAATCATCTAACTATGATGTAAGATATACTTACTTGAAAGATGACTTGAGCCTTCGTCGCCATTTTCTCCGTTTGACTCATTTGTTTCCAAGCTTCCCACCTAGCTTATCAACTATCAACATTACCATGTTCTACATTCATAAGATGACTAGTTAGTCATTTCACAACATGGTTATTATACACAATGGATCAGTTTCCACATAAGTTAATTTCTTCATTTTTAGGCGTTTGACTTTTAAAAGTCAAAGTGTCCAAAAACTAAACCATCCAATTAATCACATATTCACGCATATAACATAGGATTTCTAATTCCTTGATGTCTATACATGATTACCAACATATTCAACAACATTTAACACATATATATTACATGTACATGCACACAATAGTACATGGGTTATGCTTATTAACCATAACCCACCATTTCTCAACTTTATGCACCAAATTCGCTTGTTAAGCATACTTGGAGAATCATACTTAGGCCCATTGAATTATCATGCTTATATATAGTGTTTACACCACATTTAACCATGAATTTAAGTATTTAAATCAACTTAGTCATTTCATCAAACACTTTGTGTGCATACAATTTCTACAAACAATTTACAACTTATCTAGCCAAGGGTATAATCCCCTTAAGCATACTTTCAACTCATCATCCAAATTACTTCATCACTAATCAAAACTTTCATTTAATCAAGTGAAAGTTCATCTTTCTCATCCACTTTCAACCATTATAACTACATATTTCATGTAGCATTTCACAACTTCACCAACTATGCTAGAATTTCACATAAAACATCATAATTATAGAACTTCATCACAACTATTATTAATGTAGCTATAGTCATGATCAAATAACACTACAAAACCACAAATTTGATGTTTTAATCAACATTTCTCCTAACCCCAAAAGTGAGTTACGAATTTTAGAGGATAAATGGTTAGCTTTTCATACCATGAAGCATCCTTAATCATCCTTGTTCCATTTCATCCATCTAACTCGAATTTTGATGCATGCACAACTCTAATTTCGGGTTTCATCATCACTTTTACCATGGATTTGGGGGGGGGGGGGGGAGAGTCGCTACTCCTTCAAGAACACTCTAGTCTCTATTTTTTGTCTGCCCCACGTTTTCCCCTCCGTCTTTTATGTTAATTTCGACTTTGACACTTCTGGCCACTACACTTTAAGTTCCATTACATTTTAGGCATTTTAGGGTAATTTTTAGTGTATCTACTTAACTTTGACTATGTTAACCCCCAAAACTAATTTGGAAGATAACTCAACCAACTTAAATTCAACATATACTTTAGACCCGTGGGGATTTCGATTAAACTATTTAATTCGGATTTGGGATGTTACAACTCTATCCCCCTTAGAGAGGTTTCGTCCCCGAAACTTCATTTCCCAACTATTCCACTCGCCATTCTTACCGAATGACCCATTCCATTAAGGGTTAAATTTCCCTCTTAAGACACATGGAAAAAGTTGCTTACACAACTTGGTTTTAACGTGGTTTCATGAACCACATTCACGTTAAGCTCCTAACCATAACTCCCTTACTACCCCATGTGTATATCATGCTACCCATATCTTGCTCAATATATTAAATAAAAGCGTACTATCTACTTAGAATGAATGTGTATTTCACATACCTTAGCCACCTTATTTGCATTCAACTTTCAACTTTTAACTTCATTGACCCGATTTACCTAGCTTGCTAGGAGTCAACACTTCATAATATTGGTTCATCATTCGACTAATAATTTATTCCACATCATAGCATCGTTCCTTCACATTATCCATTAGATAACTCATTCTCAACTTGAATTCTACTTTGACTTTTAAAAGTCAATTTGTTTATACTACTTGTTTACACAAGATAAAATTTTCAAAATTTCAACATTCATCAGTTGTATTCTACTTGTTAATACAAGATAGAATCTATCGACGTCTCAAAATTTGGTCTTCTTATTCTATTTGCGAACACCAAATAGAACTTTCCAAAACGTCAACTTTTAACATACTTGTCCTACTATTTTTTATCACCAAGGTAAAAAATTTCACAATTTCAACAATCTATATACTCATTCTATATTACTAACAAGAAAAAGAACTTCCCGACATCTTCAACACTCAACGTGTTTATCCTATCTTGTTAACACAAAGATAAAACCCCTCAACAATTTCAACATCTAGCATTCTTATTCTACTTTATTAACCCAAATATAGAATTTCTCAACAGACTAGCATTCAACATTCTTATTCCATCTTGTACACACAAAATAGAATTTCTTGACATTCTCAACATTCAACATATCCATTCTATCTTGTTACTCAAGATAAAATTTCTCAACATTTTCAACTTTCAACATAACTTCTTCTATCTTTGTACACAAAACAAAGTATCTAATTATTTTCAATTTTTTTAAGATACTTGTTCTATCTAGTTAGCACAAAATTGAAATTCACAATAATTTTATCATTTAACATACTTATTCTATCTTCTTAACTCAAAATAGAATTTCCTAATATTTTCAACATTTTGGCATACATATCCTATTTTACTAAAACAAAATAGAATTTTTCAACGATTTCAACATTTACGTATACCACTATTTATCCTACTTAATTATCTCAAGTAAGACTTTCTACCACATTCAACAAATTCAACATATACCTCTACCATATTCAACAAATTCAACATACACCCTACTTCTTGTTACAAGTAAGACTTTGCATAATTTTAACATTTACTCTACTGGCTATTCCTAGTAGAGAATTAGACAACCTTTTTCATCTTTTACTATATTTGCTATTTCAATTAGATCCTTCAACAACCTTTTTCAACTTCTACTCTACTTGTTATGACAAGTAGAGCATTCAACAACCCTTTCCAACTTTTACTCGGCTTGCTGCGACAAGTAGAGCATCCAACCACTTTTTTCACGTTTACTCTACTTGCCATGACAAGTAGATCATTCAAAAAAAAATTCAACTTTTACTCTACTTGCTATAACAAGTAGAGCATTTAATATCTTTTTCGACTTTTACTCTACTTGCTATGACAAGTAGAGCATTCAACGTCTTTTTTTCAACTTTTTCTCGACTTGCTATGACAAGTAGAGCATTCAACAACTTATTCAGCTTTTACGCTACTTTCTATAACAAGTAGAGCATTCATCATCTTTTTCAACTTTTACTCTACTTGCTATGACAAGTAGAGCATTCAACAAATTTTTTAACTTTTACTCTACTTGCTATTACAAGTAAAACATTCAACATCTTTCTTTTAACTTTTACTCTACTTGGTATGACAAATAGAGCATTCAATATCTTTCTTTTCAACTTTTAGTCTACTTGCTTTGACAAGTAAAGTATTCAACATCTTTCTTTACAACTTATACTCTACTTGCTATGACAAGTAGAGCATTCAACATCTTTCTTTTCAACTTATACTCTACTTGCTATGACAAGTAGAGCATTCAACATCTTTCTTTTCAACTTTTACTCTACTTGCTATGACAAGTAGAGCATTCAATTTCAACTTTTATGGTTATAACTACTGTATCATTACTAACAAATAGCTCTCGTCTAACCTCTCAATTTCACTTCATACATATCATCTCCACATAATTGTAATTATTTGGCATTAGCCTGCTAATTATTTTCATTCCATATTTTTAACTCGTAATCACCTCCTATCCACTTAACATTTTCAACTATTGTGTCACTTAATACTTAGCGATTTCTTAATTCCACCTGAAATCATTCATCCACTTGACACACTATATCGTTTTACACACTTACTCTACATTACTATTACAAGTAGAGTTTTTAACGGTTTCCACTTTTCATACTTACCCTACATTGCTATTACAAGTAGAGTTTTCCACGTTTTTAACTTTTTACATATGTAACAATTAACAACTTGCCACACATTTACCTCAATGTCCTTAACTAATGGATAGTCATCATTCCATTTCCGACTTTTCAACATATTAAACAACTTAGTGATTTATTGTTTCAACTAGGAATCACTTTATCTTCATTCAACACACCATGTCATTTTACAACTAGTGATTTCTCATTCAACTCGAAATCACATTTTACCCAATTGGCATACCGTGCCTTTCTACAACTAGTGATTTATCATGCAACTTGAAATCACATTTCACATACTCTACCACACTTCCTTACTCTCGGTTACCTTCGATTTGATAATGGTAATCATAAGAATTCAGTAGTGTCACACCCCCAAAAATCCCACGGGCGATAACGTGCCGCAGGGAGCGTGACAAACCAGGATCGTCGTCCATTAGTTATACCAAACGACCAGTAATTAATAAAAAGGTTGTATATTTCATTAAAATATAAATACAGAGTTTTACAAATGCGGAAGCGTAAATGCAATGAAAGTATTAATGTAAAAACACCATCACCTAAGGTGACGTGGCTTGTTCAAAGATAATAAAAGGGTTTTCAAATACTCATGCATGCGTACTCGTGATACTCGAACATCCGCAACCTGAGAAATAACATGCTAAAAAGTGTCAACACAAAGGTTGGTGAGTTCACAGGTTTAATTAGTTCATCAGCTGAATGTAAATCGGCTGTTCAACAACAGTCCCAGTTTAGTGTAAATCAACTGTTCATCGACAGTTCAGGTTCAATTTAAAATTGATTGTTCAACAACAATCAAGTTGAGTTTAAGATTGACTATTCAGCAATAGTTAAGTTGTAAGAGCATAATCACTAATATATATCAAATAGCTAGCTAGGCTATATACATGAAACTTCGCACGTTAATGGTCACCGAAGCTAACAGTTGTTTACAGTTTATGCAGTTTGCCTTGTTGTGTTTAGGACGAATATAACACCCGTTCGATATCCAATCGTGCCAGAGCGACTGACCCGGGTGGGGTTTGTCAGACCCAGTAGTACTACAATATATTTCCCGCTATCGTCATTAATATTAACGGTACCATAGGAAGGACTTTGTTGTATCTGTGCTTCAAGTACTTCAAGTGATATATAAAAGTCTAATTATCTCAGTTGTATAGTTCATGCATGTTAATCTCCCCCAAAAGGATTAAAGCAGTAAAATGGGGCCGTGAAACTCACCTTAGGTTGCACAGCAAGGTTCCAGATAAACAGTTAAATCAAGTAGCAAGAACGGGTCTTACGAGAGCAATCAATCACCTAACGAGCATACGAATGTAAGAGTGTGTTCAACCAAACAACCAAGTCTAAAGTAAATGACAAAAACGAAAGATCGTGAAGTCCGGAATTAGTCGAGGATGGCACGTTTGCCAAATCCGAGCGATTATCGAAATAACACGAGAAAATACAATATATATCAATATTATATATTTTCTAAGTTCAAAGATTTAAAAAATAAATAAATATATATATAATATATACATTTAAACCAAACGTGCAAATGACGTAGATAACGAGTTTGCGAAAACAAGAAGCGTATTTTAAAAGTTTACGTAAAGTATCCAATTGACTCAGTACATCAACGATACATGTTTATTTATATTAGTCTACACAAAATATATATTTTATCATTTTTGGTAAAACTCCTAATTTTTAGATCAATAAATATATATTTTTGTATACATATTAGAAATCTATTTTTAATCTAAAAAAACGACAACTTAAACGTGTATAAATCAGTTCATCAGCTGAATGTAAATCGGCTGTTCAACAACAGTCCCAGTTCAGTGTAAATCAACTGTTCATCGACAGTTCAGGTTCAATTTAAAATTGATTGTTCAACAACAATCAAGTTGAGTTTAAGATTGACTATTCAACAATAGTCAAGTTGTAAGAGCATAATCACTAATATATATCAAATAGCTAGCTAGGCTATATACATGAAACTTCGCACGTTGATGGTCACCGAAGCTAACAGTTGTTTACAGTTTATGCAGTTTGCCTTGTTGTGTTTAGGACGAATATAACACCCGTTCGATATCCAATCGTGCCAGAGCGACTGACCCGGGTGGGGTTTGTCAGACCCAGTAGTACTACAATATATTTCCCGCTATCGTCATTAATATTAACGGTACCATAGGAAGGACTTTGTTGTATCTGTGCTTCAAGTACTTCAAGTGATATATAAAAGTCTAATTATCTCGGTTGTATAGTTCATGCATGTTAATCTCCCCCAAAAGGATTAAAGCAGTAAAATGGGGCCGTGAAACTCACCTTAGGTTGCACAGCAAGGTTCCAGATAAACAGTTAAATCAAGTAGCAAGAACGGATCTGGCGAGAGCAATCAATCACCTAACGAGCATACGAATGTAAGAGTGTGTTCAACCAAACAACCAAGTCTAAAGTAAATGACAAAAACGAAAGATCGTGAAGTCCGGAATTAGTCGAGGATGGCACGTTTGCCAAATCCGAGCGATTATCGAAATAATACGAGAAAATACAATATATATCAATATTATATATTTTCTAAGTTCAAAGATTTAAAAAATAAATAAATATATATATAATATGTACATTTAAACCAAACGTGCAAATGACGTAGATAACGAGTTTGCGAAAACAAGAAGCGTATTTTAAAAGTTTACGTAAAGTATCCAATTGACTCAATACATCAACGATACATGTTTATTTATATTAGTCTACACAAAATATATATTTTATCATTTTTGGTAAAACTCCTAATTTTTAGATCAATAAATATATATTTTTGTATACATATTAGAAATATATTTTTAATCTAAAAAAAAACGACAACTTAAACGTGTTTAAAGTTCAAAATATAGTTTACCGGATCTAATAGTCCAAGTTATAAATTTACGGGTTTTAAAATATGATAAGGAACGACTTAGGTATGGGTTCTAGTGATCAAATACTCAAAGAACACAAGAAAAAAATAAAAACAGGAAACATAGAGGTAACCGGGTTCGAACCCGTGACCTCTATGTTGCAACATAGTGTGCATACCACTCAGTCAAGGGGCCTGTTCATGCCAAAAATCCGATCGGAATTCTTTTATCTTTCAGCCAGGCCAAAACCAGATTACAAAGAAAAACAACAGAAAAAGAAATGTAGAGGACTAGTTTCGAACTTGGAACCTCGTGGTTAACAGGCGCGCGCCTTAGCCACTAGGCTAGCTCGGCGTTTTTGTTTCTAATCAGATTCTTATATTTTTAACTACTACTGCAATAGTCACTTTCTTCTTTCTTAGAACTCCGGTGGCCGGTGTTTTATTCCGGTCACCGGAAAAACGTAAAACTAACCACAAACAGAAGGGGAACGTTCGGTTAATGTGACACCCGAGAATTTCAAGGTTAACTTCCGTTAGACAAATCCGTTAGTTACGATTATAAGTGTTAACTTAGTAACTAATGCTTAACTAGGCCGAATACGTCCACGACCTTTGGTTGATCACCGAACCCGTCCATATGTGTTATGTGTTCATCATTGATTGTCTTTATGTGCAATATGATTTAAATACATGACTTATTATTGTGAATAGCATGATTAATTGTAAATACTTGATTATGTGAAAATTGACCTGTTTTGGTAGCCAGCGAAACTAACGGGCGAAACTATAGTGTCGCCCGGTAGCCAGCTAAGCTACCCGTTAACTCGTGACCAGAGCTAGTTTCGCCTGGCCAGCGAAACTGCCAGCGAAACTAGCCTCTGATATAAATAAACTTAATGAACCCTAGTAGCCTCATTTGCCTCATATCATAACAAACACACACACACACTTCTCTGGAATCTGGTCAGCCGAGGATACCATCAAGGGACCGAGATCTTAGCCTCTAGACCATCATCTCATCTCATCTATCGATTCTTGAACCAAACGTGAGTCCCAAAAACCTTTATTTATGTGTTTTCTTTGTGTTTTCTTTATAAAGTATGCTCAAACCTTCATGAAAACTTGTATGCTTCTGAGTTAGTGCTTAGGGATGCTAGATCTACCATAAAGTCAGCAACTTTACGTTTAAAAACAAACCATGATGATGATTTATGCAATTTTGGTCATTTTAGGGTTTAGAAGTGTTTTTTTGAGATTTGATGATTAAAATGCATGTTAAACATGATAAAGCTGCTTGATTTATGTTGGTAAATGCCTATGGATGCTATATAATGAATTGCATGTATGATCAGAAGCTGTTAGGTTGATTTTTAGGAAAATCCGTATGTTTTTCTGTAACACCCCAAAATTTCATGACTTAAATTATATACGTGTGCTATATTTGTTAAGTAGCTGAAATATATGTGATATAATATATATACGTATAATAGAGAAACGTCACGATTCGCGTACGAATATTCGACACGACATTCGAGGAAACGTCAAGAGACGAATTTATAGTATATGGTAGATAACGAAAAATAAAGATCGTGGGCGCAGACGGATCTTAGATCCGAGTCATAACGAAGCAGGAAAATGCAAAATAGTGATTTAGGCCCGGTTTGTAATAACCGTAATTAAGACACGAACGTCACTAAATTAACACCGAGGCGAAAGTAAAATATCAGGTATTGTTAAATACATGATTTATAATCGTTATAAAATATATTTGCGATGTTCGGCACGAACAACGGTGGAATCGATAACCGTTGTTGTTACCCGATAATAACCGAAATCAATTCGGTTAGCCGCTCGAGATGATTATAACGCCTCGGCAAAGTATAAATAATTACTATTATATTTATGAAGAATTTCAGTCAAAAAGACATATTCGGTCTATTAAACGGCTGAGGTCGCGACACTAATTAGACACGCTTTCTACAACGTAATTAAATAAACAATTATCGGTTTGTGTTTTAACCGAAAAATATATATTACGATTAGTACTTATTGGACCCCCGTAATATTTTAAATGTTTGGGAATTTTTATAAACCGTTTATAAAATTTTTACACGGATATAGAATAGGGGTATAATACCTACTCATTAAATATTATACCATATTAAATTTGCTTGTTCCCTACTCTTCAAACTTCTACCTGTCGAATGTGTTGTATAATTCAGCAAATATTTTGATTACTCATTAGCATAGGTGTTCAATTCCAATCGTTCCTTCTTTATGTCATTATTCTTTATTCAGTAGTATATATACTACATGTATATGACAAACCAATTCACAATTCAAATTCAAAACATACATACATGAAATCAGAAGCGACAAAAGAAACATAAGAGAAATTAAAGAAAGAAGGAGAGAGAAAGAATGCAGCCACCGTACCCCTCCCCTCTCTCTCACTCGATTTTCCGGCGACCCGTCTCCCTCCTTTCGGTATTCCGGCAACAGCAAGCAGCAACATGGCTGCAGTCTCGTCGCAGCTCCGGCGACCTTCTGCCGGTGTGCTGTCCTACGGCGACGACCCAGCGCCCTCACTCCCACCATCTTCTTGTTCGTTTTTCCGACGAAGCCCAGCCCCTGGTCTCCTAAACTCCGGCCAACCTGCAACACCGATGAACCCAGCTTGTCCCTCTTCTCGCCGTTCCGACGATAACCCCAGCACCACCTCGTCACTTTGAACCTGCAACACCCGACGAACCTCCGTTCGAAACCCACTTCGCAACCCTCCACAGCTCCGGCGACCTTCGGAACCGACGAACAAATGATGATGTTATGATAATCCGGTGACGATGGCGGACCAGCAAAGACAGCAAGATGGCAGCGGGTCGGTGGTAGTGGTGGTTGCGGACTGAGATGATGAAACGGACACGGGACTAAAACCCGGTAAAACACGACATAGCGTCCTCTCTTTCGGTTAAGATTCAGTGACGAGCGGTTGACGACGGGTGACAACGACAACGACGGTGAATACCCGCGATGACGGAGAATGGTGGCGGTGGTTGGCGGTTATTAACGGTGGACGATGGTGGCTGTAGTTCGAGTTAGAAAAGAGGGCGTTGAGTAGAAAACCCGGTTTACCGTCTACACTTTCGGACGATGTTTCGGTGGCGTAACGAGGTCCAAACGACAAACCGACAACGGGGAAATGCTCGTGGCGAGAAAATAGTCGGGAAGGACTATTCGTTTGTCAAGAACGGACAACTTTATTATTCGGTTATTTTGGACTCGTTTCACGACCCATCAAAAGGTAATCACGTTATATATTTGTTATTATTACAAATATTATTGTTAAGTTAAAGTTTATATAATAAAACGAGATAAATTATATAAATATATATTTAAGACGAATAAATATATATAATTATTAATCAGTTTTATTTAATTAAAATTGATTAAAAGAATATTATATTTAAATATTAAATGTATATATATAAATATATATATATTTAATATAAACGCTAACGATAATTATAAAGTAATTATTGGGTTAAAGAATGTTTAAATATATATTGAAAAATATATATAAAGTGTTTAATGTAAAATTAGGGTTTTCTAGCCGCTGTGCTATTAAAACCAAGCAAACGGTAATGAACTAAGCTTTGTAATTTTAAAGCATGTTATAAAATGTTATAACAGATAATACCCCAAGTCGGTTTTGAATAAAAATGGATTTTTGATAAAGAAATGAGAAAAACGAGAAATTAGGGTTTCGGAATATGATTGTTTAAAATAAAATAATCCAGAGGGTATGGAGACTTGATTTTTGACATAGAACCATGTCTTTATATATAATAAGTATATATGAAGTTAAAATGAATAAACGACAAAGTATTTGAAAAACCAAGTTAATCGGATATTTAGAAGTTCGCGCGGACCGGAAGGGTAGACGCCTGTACACTGGGGTTTCTGGCATAGCGAGGGTGTCGCATAAATCCCAACTGGGAAATGGCATCCCTCACTGGGCGATCCCGGAGTGAGCGTTTACTTATAGGAATGCGTGTCTTCGTATTATCAATAAAAGAAAAGGATAATGGCCTAAAGGGCATTTTGGTCACTTTGACCTTTAAAATGAATGAACTTAATAACTAAGTATTATTAAGTTAATAAAGAGTTGAAATAAACATAGTAAATGTTTATTATATTAAAACCTTGCGTTAACGCCGTACAATACGCGATTAGGTTTAATTGGGAGGCATAGCGGAAGTTTTCTCTGAATTAACTGCTTAAGAGAATAAGGTGAGTTCTATGAGCCCACTTTTAAATGTTTTAAATGTTTTAATGTTTTCGGGCTGATATACATGCAATGATATATATTCAACTGTTTACTTGAAAAGTAATTGAGTTAAATGCTTTTACGTGTTTTGTGTTGATACACATACGTGAAATGTTTTAATGCCTATAACTGTTTTAAAGTTATTATTACCTGTTACTCTTTTCGGGAAGGTTATAATGAACGGGTAATAAAGAAGTTAACTTTTAAAGAAAAGTTTCAAAAGAGGAAAATGAGTTTTTGAGGATAAAGGAAATGACCCTTGAGGTTATTTTAAAGAAGTTTTAATCTAAGCAAAGATTGTCTGGTTGAGGGGAATTGTACAATTCAAGCAGTGGAATTGAAGCCACTGGAGTGACGACGGTTACTCAGGAAGCGGGAGGCGACGGCCACCCGAATGGACTAAGCGTAGTCCCGGAGGATAGACAATGCTTAGTAAATAGAGGTTTTGCTTATAATATTTCGTATGACTTTATTATACGTGATGATTATTTGCACAGAGGATGGGTCCCGGAGGCCCAAGATATTTTAGAGTATTAAATGATTTTTAATACTGGTGAGTTAAAACGTTTTGGTATAATCATGTTATGCTTTATACCTGTTAAATGTTTATAAAGAAGGGGCCGTTAGGCCCAAATGTTTGAGGTATGTTTTAGAGTATTAAATGATTTTTAATACTGAATGTTTAAATGTTTTGGTATAATCTTGTTATATTTTATGCCTGTTAAAACGTTTATAAAGAAAGGGGCCGTTAGGCCCAAGTGTTTGAGGTAAATCTTTCAAGGAAAGATAAATGTTTTAAATACTTAGAACTCACCAGCGTAAGCTGACCTTTAAAAGCATGTATGTCAGGTATTGGTGATGTTTAAAGTAGCAAGGGAAGGGCTCTAGCAAAGGCAGATTAGATGGGCAAGCTATCAGGAAAGACTCGGTAGTAGACTGGCATAGCTATAGATAAAATCTAGTTATAGATTATGTTGTTATCTTCCTTACTGTTGTAACTTGTTATATATATAAATGAAAAGTTTTTAATTTCCGCTGCTTAGTTATCTCTGTTGTACCATGTGTTCATGAGTAAATCCGACACG
>JBCNJP010000010.1:44059351-44085044 GCA_039602395.1 Deinandra increscens subsp. villosa | reverse complement strand
CAAAGATTTCCTGCTTCATTGTGTGGATGCTCAGAAAATAGCAGAAGTTTTTGTGAAGAATGTTAATCCGAAGAAGAAGAAGAATCAAACTGCTAAATATTCTTCTGAAGGATCAAACTCTACTCCAAAGAGCCGAACATCCAAATGGGTTCATGATCATCGGTTTCAGGTATATGATACATATTATGATCATATTGGAGATGCTTATTTTTGTGAAGCTATGCAGGTTCCAAAAAGAAGAACATAAACAATCGTTTGTGTTACAATTGCCGACAAAAAGGGCATATGGCACAAGATTGTCCTGTCACTGCTACTTCTACTCAAAGAAAAGTAAAGGTTCCTTTTGTTGGTAAATCTGCCAAATCAAGATTCATTGACGAATATAGCAGAGTGTTTGATTAATTTCAATCAACATTTTTCAAAAAATCAAGGAAGAGATATTCTTAAGTTTCAAAATATTCTAATTGTAGGTTGTTCGTCACAATCAACTATGACCGGTTCATCTTATTACTGCTTTACCAACACAACAACAATGGAAACCTAAAGTGGTTTCGAAGGGTAACCAAGACACTGGTCGACCAGAAGCGATTCGCTTCGGGTCATGTATAAGCTAATGTGTTTGACCAGTGTGTAGGTACTTCTAGAAGATCTATCGGTGATTGAAAAGTTACTGATGGAGGAGTATTTTGCTGATTTAATTTAAATTTCAAGTGATATCAAATTTCAAAAACTGAAATTTTTCTGAAAGCTAAAACTGAAAGGTATCCATGTAGAAAGGTCAATTTTTTCTTTTACATTTCGTATGTAGTTTAGAGGGAGAAAAGTGAAAAATCAAAAATAGTGTCTTTGTGTTTTCGTTAAAATGAAAAATCCAAAAATAGAGATTTCATTTTAAGGGGGAGATAAACAGAAAATACAAAAATATTGAAAAATGAGAAATTGTATCCGACATATTTAGGAAATGATAGGACATTGGCTTACATGTCTGACTCATGGTTAAATTAGATGAAGAAGCCATAAGATCATCGTTCGATGTGCTTGGTAGGCTCCGCATTAATCAGAAAGTATTCAGATGTGATATACATTAAATGCTAATGCTTGTTCAAGTGGACAACATCTTGAAGTGTGTCTCAAGATACTGAAAAGATATGTGAAAAGAAGAATGAGAAGTTACTGTGTATACATGTGTTAATTTTGCAAAGATTTAAACTTGTTTGATTTTCTTTATTTTCTCAAACGATCGGACTTTCTTTGCGTATCGATAGATCGACCTGATTGTTGTTCGTTTGAGGTTCTGCTTTATTTTCTTTGGTGTTTCGTATAATTCATCGGACTTTCTCTGCTTATACGGAAGTATCGACGATCGTTGTTGAATTATACAACTTCAACTTGTTTTTATTTTCTTATTTTGTTAAATCTGAGGCCTTATCTGCGTTTCGAAAGATCGACCCTAAGGTAGACTATTTAACATCTTATTTCTTTTTGCATGGAACACTGTTGACAATATCATGAATTCAATAACTCTATGTTAAGTCACAAGTGAAATCACAAAGTGTGATATAAAAGCATATCTGAGTATTGAAAAGACACGAGTCGATCTTACTACTGCATGATTCAATCGATATGGTACACAAGAAGGTAAATAATGTTTTCTATGATTGAGTCAATAGGCAAAGGTACAGAGATAAACCAGAGAGAGAAACAATAGATATTTCACACACTCAGACAAAATGCTCTCACTCTTCTACTTTGTTTAAACACTTGAACCTATTTATAGTTAAGCTGGCCAGCGTACCAACTAAGTCGATCAACGTACCAGTTTGTAGGGTGTGGCGTACCAACTGGTCCACCCCATGGTACGCTGTATCCAGAATATATAAAATTACAATACGGGCAACACACATACCTAGACCTAACATTAGACACCGAAACTTGCTCTAACTAACTCCCCCTTGTCTCATGCTAGTCTTCAGAAGCTTTTTTCTGCAGTCTTCTTCCGAAATTTGTGACGGTTGTTTCCAAAATGAATCTTGAAAGCATAACAAACTCGTATCACTTTCTGAAATTGTAAAGCTTAATTTGCATCCACGTAGGTGCGATGATTTACTTCACGGGCGAGGTCTCTGGTTCAAGTCCAGGATGGCCCAGCTGCGCCAGGGAAAAGAATAGAAGAAGCGTCTGACTCCTTCATGTATGCTCCACTTGGCTCAGGGGGATATAGCTCAGTTGGTAGAGCTCCGCTCTTGCAATTGGGTCGTTGCGATTACGGGTTGGATGTCTAATTGTCCAGGCGGTAATTATAGTATCTTGTACCTGAACCGGTGGCTCACTTTTTCTAAGTCTTCAACATGATACAAGATATTATTGTGATAGAGTTTGTCTATGTCAGCCTCGGACAGATTAATCAACCACATCGGATCAAAGATCCTCACAACCTTGTTATTCTCCTTTATCACAATCACCGCCTCTCCAGTTCTTTCATCATAGTACCACCATTTCAATGTCTTAATAAAATTCTGCTCTAACTTCTTCAGTGGAATCTTCTTAAGCTGTACTGGCTTCTTGTATTTCAACACAATCAGTGATTTGCTAGTCTTTGAATGAATTTTGGTTGGATGCTTTTCATACTTTGGCCTCTGAGGTTTCACAAACCTAAATCTTCCGTGACATTCTTTAACAACCTCTCTTTGAAGAATTCAGCAAAGGCATTTTGACCATAATTCAAGAACGGTTTCCTGGTCAATTCCCTTACATCACATACTGGCAAAGGATCAAATCTCTTAGCACCCCTCAGGTAGATAATTCCAAACCCTTTCTTGATAGCATAGCATTTAAGATGAGAGTCATACATCCAACTGATAATCTTCCCAACGGCTTCACCTTTGTTATCGAAGTAACGCTTTTGATTCACAGATTTTACTAAAGGTGTTTTATTTGCCCTTTGCTCTTTCATCCACTCGTCGAACAATCTTCTTTTTTCTTGTTCTTTAGAGGAACTTCCAGACTCATTCTTCTCATATTGTTTCTCAGCCTCTTTCGTTTTCAATTGTTTTTCAATTTCCTCCTCATCATCTTACCCAAAGAAGTTAAATCAAGCAGAAGTATCATCATCTATAGAATTTCCATACATCTTTGGATGGTTTGGATATTCTTCAGTAGTCATGTCTTCTACATCAACATGTTCCTCTACAAACTCCATATTATCATTTGAATCATTTTCTTTGTATGGTTCAGCAAAAGGAACATCATCAACTTCCTCAACATTCAATGCAAAGATTGCAACAACTTTTTCTTTTGAATACTCATGAATAAATTCTCCCTCCTCAATCATAATCTTTGAAATTGGACTCACATTGTATTTGTCTCCCCCTACAACTCTCTCCCCCTGAGATGTGCCATCTGTAGAAGTACCAGCTGCAGTGGAAGTACCCGACGTACCAAACCTACTAGTACTGGCACAACCAAGACCTCCTTCCGAGCCCTCTTCTTCATCATTCAGATATTCTAACCCATCTCCCTTGCAAGTATCATCAGTATTCTCCCCCTGAGCAGGAAAAGACTTTAGCACAAGGCTTAACTGCTCACCTAGAGTTCTTGAAATTTGCAATAACCGCCCAATTTCTTGATCTTTAGCAACATCTCTTTCTTTCAATGCTTTCACAGTTTCTCTTAAGTCATGAATTTCTATAGATCGTTGACGGTCTGACTCTTCTAACAATGTAACTTTATTTTTCAGTAATGCAAGCTGATGATCAACAGAAACACTGTTAGAAGAAGTTTTTGTAGTAGTAGGAGTAGTAACTACAAGAACTTTGAATATGATTCTTCTTGGTTGAACAGGTGGATTTGTAGAACTTGGAGTACTAGCAGCAGTGGTTGTTGTGGTTGGTTTTGGAACTGAAGACTGAGTACTAGTAGTCTTTTGCTTCGTATTCAGTGAGGTGCCCATATAAGCTCTCCTTGAGTCAGCAAGAAATGTACCGCGTTTGACTAACATCTTGGTCCTCGACACGGTTTTAAATCTTTTTCTAGTCTGTTTCATCGGAGCTTTTCCTTTCCTAGTAACCTCAGCTCTTGAACCTGATTCTTCCATAGCAGGATTGTATAATGGATCAATGTCGGTTTCAGAATCATCAGGCTGCTCTCTAGGTTGTTTATATTTGTAAGTGTCTTTGTTCTGGGACTTCAGATATGCAATATGTTACTTTGAACCTTCTTCACTTGAACACATCTGGTATTATGCAAAATTGTCACATAATCACCAGAATCAGAAACTGTATTAGACAAACGCGAGTCATCGTCATCATTATCAGAAACATTAGCATGAGCATCATCCATTAGTTCATCATCCTAAGCATTTACAGCTTCATGCTCAACCTCTCATCTTGAATAACTGGATCTTGAACAATTGGCTCTTGGTGTTGTTGTTGCTGGACAGGTTCTTGAATTGCTTGTTCTTTCACGACCGGTTCTTAATTTTGTGGTTCAGAATTTGCAACTTGATTTTGAATGACTTCCCTCGGCTCACCGTTATCATCATATTCTAATTCATCATCTGAACTATCAGCATGACGTGGAGCACCATCTGCAAGAGCTACATAGTCTGGCATTGCAAGGTGTCCGATTAACCTTTTAACCGGTGGAGCAATGTTTGCACCTTTATGCTTTTGATAGACCAGTAATTTACTTATAGCTGCCTGATTCATGTGCTTCAATGTCATAGAAAAAGCTTCATTATTTGGAAGTCCGGGATACAAAGCATTAAGAATCATTTGGATGAACCTCGGATACATTACTTTTCTTTTGCATCACCAGGATGTTTTCCTTCATATATGCAAACACCCAACCAGAAAAGTTGAAGTTTTTGTTCATAACCAAGGCTTTAAAGAAAGATAAAATATTCATATCGAACTCTTCGTCCCCTCTCAGTCTGTTTCCAAAACATCTGATGATTACATGCAGAAAATGCTTGTATGGTGGACATAAAATGGATTTTGTAAACCATTTCACCGTGAGATTTCCATCATACTTAATTCTTCTCAAAATCCCGATAAGGTCTACATCATCAAATTCCATTGGATAATTAGCATGATATTGAATTGAAGAACCCGACGAACATCGTCTTCAGAAATCACAATATTAGTCTCATTAATTCTTGATCTGATAATAGGTGGAGAAACTGTACAGTCTACTTGAGCTGCATTCCAGAACGTATTCATAATGTCTTTATACGGTTTGCACTCGTGTGTGGCTGCATAATAAATCCTTGATCGTCGCATGAACTCAAAAGTATCTCCAAATTTAGATCTCCACTTAGCAGACACTCCGAGATATGCACAAATGTTGTGATCATCATTAGAAGGTAACATAACCGCCATTTCTGAAAATTCACAAAAGCAAGTAACGTTAAATTTGTTTTGAATAATCAAAAACGCTAACGATTGACTCAAATTTGACTCGAAACGCTTCAACTTTTAACTTTGTGAAAAACCTAGGCAGCGTACCAATGACCGTACCAAATGGTCATCCGTACCATGGTGGTACGCGCATACCATTCGAATGAAGACCGTTGACCGTACCAAGCTTGGTCAAATGTACCAAACGGGTACGTGCCATCCGCCGTACCACAATGGGCATGCGTACCATGTTGGTACGGGCTAGCGTACCAACTGGTACGGCGGAAGAACAGTCACCGAAAGGTCTTTCGATCGTGAAGCCCAAAAACAACATGGTACAAGAAATCAGTCACCGTGATTTGATTCTACACTAAAAACCGAGTCTAATGATGTATACAAATCTCATTTTCATGTTCAAAAACCTAGTAAACCGACATGTGTTATAGTTCGCAAAAAACCGCGACTTTAATCCTAAAATTCATGAGATTTCGGGAACCACAAACTAAATCAAGATCGTCATTGTGTGCGCAATTGGATTTCCTACCTGTAACAACAAGAATCAAGATCAAAGGTTCCGTAATGAGTGGAAATCAAGAAAAATCGAACGGAGTTCTTAGGGTTTCGCTTTGGACAGTTTTGAAGTGGTACGGTGTTAATGAAGAGTAGTGTACCAAATGTCCCCTTTTTTACACACGATGGTCAGGCCCGGCGTACCACTTGGTACGGGCATACAATCAGAAGTTTCATTTTCAACCCCAAACTTTTTCAGTTTTGTAAATTTTCATCCAAAAATCATAATTTTCCAATTTTAAGCATTTTAATGATGATGAGCTGATTCACGCTTCGATTGTGGTTTAGAAAACAAAAATTTGCCATTATCCATATTCAATTGATCTAAAATAATGCAAAAACAAAATCTTTTTTAATTTTAGCAATTTTATATCAAAATACACCAAAATCTTTTTAATTTTTCAAATTTATGCTAAAACATACCTAAAATCTTTTTGCAATTTTCTAAAATGAAACAAATCAACAAAACAAAATTAAATGCGATAAATTATATTTTTGTGAGAAAGATCGCAACATGAGATCATATCAGACATATGTACCATACTCATTTCAATTTTAGAATAATCAGTATGCAAGCCAAGTTGTGCACGAATACAACATTTTGATGTTTATTTCCGCCAAATCAAATCAATTTCTATGTCTTTCTGATATGTGTTAGGTATTTGTTTATCAAGAACAGAAATCATGGTACCCACATATTCAAGTAATTGATAACCTGACTTATTAGATTTTTGATTCTTCTCTTATTCATCACATAATTTATATGCAGAGACAAGCAATTCATAGTGTTTCATGAGAAATCAGAACGTCAAATCATCTACCTTAAGGTCATCTTTTGATACGCAGATAAGGCCTCGGATTTAACAAAATAAGAAAGAGAAAACAAGTTGAAATTGTATAATTCGACAGCAATCAAGTCGATACTCCCATATACGCAGAGAAAGCCCGATGAATTATACGAAACACCAAGAAAAATAAAGCAGAGCGTCAAACGAACAACAATCAGGTCGATCTTTCGATACGCAGAGAAAGTCCGATCGTTAGACAAAATAAAGAAAATCAAACAAGTTTAAATCTTTTAAAAGAAAGCATGCATACACTAGAACATTCTCTTATTCTATTGTTGTATTTTCAGGTAAAATCAAAATTACACAAAAACAAGAATAGTGTTACACCATAGATTTCAGGCTACCATTATCTTTAAATCATACTTGCATATATCATATTTGATTAACACATTTAGTAACACAAACAAGTACCTACAGACTTTCTTCCTACTTTATCCATAGTCAGTATCATATTCTGATGTACTATCATTTCTCACAGAGGTTGGATCACATTTCTCAACTTTTGCATTTTTCAATTTTTTTTAATGCTTTTTTCATTTTGAATACAAGAAATCACAATCTTTTTGTAGTTTCCATAATTCTCCCCTAAAAGGCAAAAACAGAATTGAAATAAAAACAAAAGCAAAACTGATAAACCGAAATAGCTTACTTGGCTTTAAAGCAAGTAACACCATTGATTTGCAAGAGATATTGAAAGCGTGTTTTATCAAAAGCTTTGGTAAACAAATCAGCCCTTTGAAAATCAATATGGATTTTTTGCAAATCAATTAACTTCTTTTCAAAGAAATCACGAATAAAACGGTATCGAATGTCAATGTGCTTAGTTTTTTAATGTTGAACGGGGTTTTTCATGATGCATATCGCAGCTGAGTTATCAATAAAGATAGGAGTGGTTAGAAAGTTCAAACCATAATCGCGCAACTGCTGTTGAATCCACAAAACTTGTGAACAGCAACTAGAAGCAGCAACATACTCTGCCTCCGTAGTAGACATCGCGATTGAGGTCTGTTTCTTGTATTGACAGGATACAAGCCTCTCCCCCAGAAATTAGCAACCGGCAGTAGTGGATTTGAAATTAATTTTACACCCACAGTAATCCGAATATGAGTAGGCTGATAACTCGAACTTATTATCATTAGGATACCAAATGCCAAGATCCGGACAACCCTTCAAATAAGCCATGATCCTCTTCACTGCCGTCAAATGAGAAACCTTGGGGTCTGCTTGATACCTAGCACACATACAAACGGCAAACATTATATCCGGTCTAGAAGTAGGAAGATACATTAAGGACCCAACCATGGCTCGATACAGTGTTGAGTCAACACTGTCACAAGACTCGTCTGGCGCAAGACCATGATTAACCTGTATGGGAGTATTGGGACTTCGGACATCTCCAATCTTGAATCTGGCCAGGACATCATGAACATATTTAGTCTGATGCAAGAAAATGCCATTCGCCGACTGATTCACTTGAAGACACAAAAAGAAATTCATCTCTCCTATTAAACTCATTTTGAACTTTGTTTGCATCACAAGCTCAAATTCTTTGCATGGCTTATCGTTTGTACTTCTGAAAATAATGTCATCAACATAAACTTGTATTAGAAGCAGATCGTTCCCCGTTTTCTTTGAGAAAAGTGTGCAGTCAACCTTCTCATGTTTGAAACCATTCTCAAGTAGGTGAGTAGATAATGTCTCATACCAAGCTCATGGTGCTTGATGAAGACCATACAAAGCTTTATCTAGCTTGTAAACGTGTTCTGGGAAGTCAGGATCATAAAAACCAGGTGGCTGCATGACATACACTTCCTCACGAATCTTCCCATTCAGAAAAGCACTTTTAACATCCATCATATACACCTTAAATCCTTTGTATGACGCGAAAGCCAAGAAAATGCGGATCACTTCAATTCGAGCTACGAGAGTGTAAACTTCATTGAAGTCGATTCCTTCGATCTGCGTAAAGCCTTGAACCACCAATCGAGCTTTGTTCTAACGATGATGACTCGATCATCCTTTTTACATTTAAACACCCAGCGTGTTCCACAAGGTTCTTTTGAATTCTTAGGTAAATCAACAGGGTGCGAGACACCCAATATCTGAAATTGTTGCAATTCCTCCTGCATCGCCTCCATCCAAGAAGAGTCTTGTAATGCTTGATCAACAGTTTCAGGCTCAAGTTGAGATAAGAAGCAAGAGTGAAAAACCTCATCTTAGATCCCCAAATCACTAATCTTAGCAATAAGTGCATCAATGGAATTAGATAATTGATGTCTTGTGCGAACACCATAATTAGGATCACCGATAATATTGTCTTGTGGATGTATGTTATGAATTCTAAGAGTAGTAGTATCAGGAACCACCACATTGTGTTCAAGATTAGTGAAAGTCTTGTCTACAACCTCCGAACTAGAAGGATCATCAATTGATAATGTATTCGGAACAGGAAAACTAGTACTCGGTAATGTAATCGGATCATCAATTGGTCCCGATTCAGCCTCATGAAAATCACTTTCATCATCATTAGACGAACTAGCAGTTTCCAAATTAGAAACATTCTGACTAGATGAAGCAGCATGAGGAACAATAGGAAGCTTCGGAATATTCAATCCATGCTGAGACATTGTATGATGAATAGCAACAACTAAATCGTCTTGTGAAGGTTCATAATCAGAAACAGTGCTTGCTGTAGAGAAAGAATTATAAAAAGAATCATAACCAAATCCTCGATTTAAAACAGGTTTGGCTGGTGTAAAAGAATGTCGTTGACAATCAACATGCAGATAATTCTCAACCGTCTTGGAAGCATGATTATAAACTATTTTCATTGGATGTTTGTATCCAACAAAAAATGCCTTCAAAAAAAATTTCATCAAACTTGCCAGATTCCTTGAGAACGGTACACTTACACCCAAACGGTTCCAAATAGCTCAAAGTTAGCTTATGACCTTTAAGAAAATGATAACTTGTCTTATCCAACCGTTTGACAATAAGAACACGATTGAGCACATAACAAGCCATAACAACAGCCTCAGTCCAAAAGTTAATTGGTAACTGTGCATCGGCTAACATTGTTCGTGCTGTTTCTAATATTGTTCGGTTCTTTCTCTCAGCCACTCCATTTTGTTGAGGAGTAAACGGAGCACTAAACTCTTGAATAATACCCTTCGACTCAAAAAACTCTGTCATACGTGCATTTTTTGAATTCGGTTCCATTATCACTTCAAATGCAACAAATTCTTTTCTTGTATGCAGATTCAAATGTTGACAACAAGTTTTGAATTATACCAGGAGTTTCATCTTTCGTAGTCATAAACTGTAGAGGCTAGATTATAAGGCTTGTAATATTAAATAAGTTGGGCTGGGCTTAGAGGGTTTCATTAGAATCATAGGCTAGTTTGCTATTGTAGTTGGGCTAGTTTATGATTGGGCTTGGGTTTACTATTGGGTTTATGATCAAAAGGGGCCCAATAGTAAACCCAATGGGGGTCTATATATAGACCACTTGACCTTCTTATTTGTGGTTGCTGTTTACGATTTAGAGAGGGAAGCCCAAGGTGTTTACGATCCAAAGTGATTACGATCGTAAACCCGAGAGGAGTGAGTTTACGATTACAAGTTTTGTACCCGACAAGTTTCCTTGTGTGCAAAGATCAAGTTTTTATTGTTTATATCATCGTTTTCTTGTGTTCTCTTCATCTTTCTTCTTGAATCAATCACCTATGAGGATTCCGCACTCGTTTGTGATTAAAATATCGTGTTTCTGGAAATTTTCTGGACCTACAATTGGTATCAGAGCCAAGAATCTTAGATTCGAGGCTCTCACGATATTGATTCAAGTGTTTTCTGGGTTTGTGTTCGTGGTTGTTTGAAGATTCGAAGGTTTCAGGAGTTTACGACTGTTGCTGCTGCTGTTCATCGAGTTACTGGGTGTTTACGATAGCATTTTCTGGGTTTTCTCGGTGTTCACGACCATTTCTGTTGAAGATCTGCTGTGTTCTTGTGTTTACGACATCAAGATCCCATTTTTAAGGCGTTTACGACTCGAAAACAAGTGTTTACGAGTGTACTTGTTTATCGTAATCAAGTTTACGATTTGGTTGGGTCGGAATCAAGGTTTACGATTTTGCAGGATCGGGAACAGGTGTTTACGACTCCGGTGGTCGTAATCAGGAATCGTAATCAGGCGTCTCGTCAGTTAAGGAGTTTACGATTTTGGGTTGATCGGAAACGGCATTCACGATCGTAATCAGGCGTTTACGATCGTAATCAGGTGGTTTTTATCGTAATCTCAGTATTTGGACGCTTGGACATTAGTTTTAGGTTCCCTAAGCTTTCGTAATGGATTCGGTTGAGAACAAGGATGATTTCGCAGCTGAAGTTGACAATACTGAGATATGCCCCAATGCTACCTGTGCTCGTATAATTCCTAGACTTAGGCAAATCTGTAAAAATTTTCAGTCAGAACTGTTTGAGGTAAAATGCGAAAGGAGTTCATTCAAGGGTAGATGGCAAAAGAATGAGGAGAAGGTAAAAGCTCAGAAATTAGACATAGTGAAATATAAGAAACTTGCAACTGAGAACGCTTATCTGTATGACAACGCTAAGTTAGAAATAGCTGAGCTTAGTAAG
The DNA here is from genome assembly GCA_039602395.1 of Deinandra increscens subsp. villosa. Classification (NCBI taxonomy): domain Eukaryota; kingdom Viridiplantae; phylum Streptophyta; class Magnoliopsida; order Asterales; family Asteraceae; genus Deinandra; species Deinandra increscens. The sequence goes on along the minus strand of JBCNJP010000010.1, from coordinate 44,073,595 downwards.
CAGATAGATGACCTTAAGCATAAAAACAATGAGTTGCAGGTTAAACTTGATATGAATCAAATGAGAAGCAAAAGAATGCTTGATGCTGGAAAGGAATTGTCACATGCTGTTGTGACTGGTCAAGTTGGAAAACACACACCTGGATTTGGGTCAGAAAAGACTGATAAGGCCTTGGCTGCAAACAGCATTATTCCTCCACCAGTTCCCAGAGACATTATAGGAATACTTCTTAGTGAGGATCAAGTTGAACGAACCAAATCTGATTATAAAGAAGCTGCTCCTCCTATTGATAGTGTCTTGGTTGGAACTACACCAATGACTCAAGAAGAAATTGACAATGAGACAAAAATGACTTATGGTGAAGGGAGAGTAAAGGATATATCAGACAATGATGCCGAGTGCCAGAAATATGACAGGTGTCACAACTCTAAGTCTGATGAAGCTGGGATAGAGTTGAAACCATACCCTAAAATTGAAACCCCATGCTTCAAAGTAATTGACGAAGTCAAAAGGGAAAAGGTGATCTTGACGACACGGCCTGAGGGGAAGATCTTTATGACATCTGGATCAATGTTTGACCAAGAACCAGATGTAGGATATGAACTACCATCCTTCTCCTCCAAGTTCAAGGGAATAACTGATGGCATGATAAGTGAACCTAAAGTTGAGAGGCCAAAGATCACCATCAAGCATCCAAGTATGAAACCAACAGCTGGAGTGAAGAATGAAAAGCTCAAGGGAGTAGCTATGTCTCCCATCTCTTCAGTTGGATCATGCAATTGCCGCTGTAATTGCAAGAATGATGCATCAACATCAGAAAATCCAGAGAGCTCAAAGACGATGAGGACAGGTTCTACTCAGGCTTCCAGGAACCAGCAGAAAGTCAAATCTGGAGCTATTGACAAGGCAACGAAGCAGACACAAGGCAAACCAGCTCCATATCAGCCACCAAAGACGAATGGGTACACGTCTGACTTCTATCTAAAGAAGCAGACTTGCTTTAATTGTGGCTTCGCTGGTCATATTGCTAGAAACTGTCTTTATCGCCCCTATGAACCCTATTTTCCGAAAAGTCAAAGGGTCTCATCTCAGGAGTCTGTGAAGTCTAAGCCGATGATGGTGCAGAAACCTAAGGCAATGAAGACTGTTACTCCTAAGGTTAAACCCTCTGATCAACATTGGGGCGCTGCCAAAGCTGAAAGAAAATCTTTAAATCAAAACAACAGCTTTCCAAGTTACCAAAATTTCCAAAAACAGGTGAAGAAACCATTTTCAAAACAAGCAAAGTCTGAAAAACCCAAGGTTACCCCTCCCAAGGTAACTAAAAATATTTTGAAAAATGATTCTAAAATGCAGAAAGTTGAAATACCTAAAGTCACAACTCAAAAGGTGACTAAAACAAAAACTGTTTTGAAAAGTGAATCTAAAACGAAGAAGGTTGAAATACCTAAGGTCACAACTCCAAAGGTGACTAAAACAAATGTTAAATCACCTGGAACTTGGAAACCAAAAATCAAGGCAGTTCCATCCCAACTTCCTGATTTCTCAAAGGGGATGTTCTTACAAGAAGTATCCTTTATTGATTCCTCAGGTGTACCCAGAAAAACAATGGCCTGGGTACCAATGGCTAACTAATCTCTCACTCTGTGCAGGAACAGTCAAGGAGGACTATCACTAACATTTTTATTATTAATCTGTTTGTTGATAAGTGATTGTTCCAGGCACGGTTTAGGAGACGTATCTTCATGTCATGACAAGCAAATTTTTATGGAGGATATGTTTCCTTGAGAGGTAAGAGGCAAAAGGTAAATTTCAGCATGAAAGGTACTGTACTTAACTTGGTTGTTTGAATGTTGAGGCAGCAAAGGGTCTTTTGAGTCAAACCTATTTCATTAAAGTGTCAATTAAGCTGTTGATTGATTAGGTGTTTGACTTCAAATGCAATGAAGTGTGCATGTCATGAAACCCAATTTTCTAAAATTTTCAAATCAATACTTTGAAAGTTAGCTTGGCCAGATGTGTGTAAAGTCATTTAATTTGTTTATGTGTTTGTGTGTTTGTTTTAATTAAAAAAAATTGATGTTCACAAGATTGTGACATTAAAAATCAAAAAGCAAGGGGAAGAAATGGAAAAGATGAATAATTTGACCCCTCAAAATTGTGTGCTTTTCAATTTTTAATTGTTTGTGTCTTGTTTTTGAGAAGTTTAGGGGAAGTAAAATGAATGTCCGGGTTGGAGATGGCTGACACGCGTAAGGCGGAAGTGAAAGGCAAGCTCCACGGTGATATGCTCGGTAGGCTCGACCTAAACTTATGACCTCCAATGAAAGTGTAGTGAACTTAAAAGATATATATGTTTAGTTTCCCATCCCAGGTTGCATGGTTTAAAAGACTGAGTCCCGGCAAAAATGGGTTGAGAGTGGTAATTACCTAGTATTCACTCGCTCACACGCCATGTCTCTGCTGTCATGACTACACCACATAATAAGAAAAATGAAAAAAAAAATGAAAAAAAAAATGAAAAAGAAAAGAAAAAGAAATGAAAAAAAAATAATCACTCAGTTGGTCTTCTTTGCGTGCTTAGCGGCCGACCTGATCACCAACTGATGGTTAATGAAAATAAGTGGTAGTCATAGCGGTGTTGCATGGTTCCTCAAGTTGGGGGTTTGTGAATCCTCAATAAACTCTGAGGTTGGGTAGGTTTTGCTGTGTACGCTTGGGTGTAGGGACAATTAAACATGATGGTAATATTGTACTATATTAAGCATGACGCATTCGGTTGGGATTAAACGGGTTTGAGTTTAAAGCGGACAAACATACCGGCAATCACCTGGACTAGCTGAGTAACTAAAGCTGAAAAGGGTTCCTCAGTCAGATTCATACGGTTTGATCCCTTGTAAACTTTCTCATGTTTGGTTTTTGTAAGTATTTGTTTGTTTTTATCTTTCGTGTGTGAGTCGTTAAGTTCTTTTTGGTGTGTTTTCGTCTTGGCCAGGTTGATTTGAGAAGTCAAAATATGTTTTTCAAGGGTTTTAATGCATGACAATATGCCCCCGACAGATCTTGCCAAATTTTTAGGGGAAGGAGTATGGGATAATAAGTATTATCCGAAGGGAACTCGAGGATGATACTTATTATCTAATGGAAAAGACTTCCTCCGTCAGATCTTGACAAATTTTTAGGGGAAGGAGGGAGGATAATAAGTATTATCCGAAAGACTTCCATAATACATAGTATCTGAAGGGAACTCGAAGATAATATGTATTATCTCAGGGGAAGTCCTTAGCTGAGGGGAAGTTATCAGCTAAGGGGAAGTCTTTAGAGGTCTTGGGTTCAGGGGAAGTTTTATAGAAAACCCGTAATCTATATTAGGGTTTTTGGTTAAAATTATGTTAATTTGAATCAACTGAACAGATGATAATTACCTCCTAACCCAAAGACCAGTCATCACATGTCTGGTAGTGTATATTTTTTCAAATGTGTGTCAGACAGATTGATGATAGAAAGATGTTGCTGCTGCTCAAGTTAAAGAACCAACCGGACAAGACTTCCATCTGAAAAGCAACTGTTCAGGGGAAGTTGTTGGTATCTTTACAAGTATCCAAAAGCTTCAAAAGTTTTTCAAAGAAAATGCTCACAAGTTTAGGGGAAGCTGAAGATTTCAAGTCAATCTTTGAAAAAGAAAATGATACAGAGAGCAGTCAGAGTTCATGAAGTTTGAAGTTCAACAATCAAGGTCTTCACAGTTAGAGGTTTTTCAAAATTTAACCTCTAATTGTTTTGAAGATTCAAGACAGTTACCGAAGATTCAGCAAGAACCAATTCTTTCAAGAGAAGCAAGTCAATGAGAATCCTCCTCTTGTTAACTTGTTCATTTCAAGAAGTTCAAACTGATGCTGATCAAGAGGAAGTCCCAAGTGCCCGTCACGAAACCCAATGAAGATTTCTGCGGAAAGAATCTTCATCAACATCTATGCAAGCCTCTCAAGAAGAAGAAGTTCAAAGATCGAAGACATTTAATATCACAAGCCTAGGGGAAGATTGTAGAGGCTAGATTATAAGGCTTGTAATATTAAATAAGTTGGGCTGGGCTTAGAGGGTTTCATTAGAATCATAGGCTAGTTTGCTATTGTAGTTAGGCTAGTTTATGATTGGGCTTGGGTTTACTATTGGGTTTATGATCAAAAGGGGCCCAATAGTAAACCCAATGGTGGTCTATATATAGACCACTTGACCTCCTTATTTGTGGTTGCTGTTTACGATTTAGAGAGGGCAGCCCAAGGTGTTTACGATCCAAAGTGATTACGATCGTAAACCCGAGAGGAGTGAGTTTACGATTACAAGTTTTGTACCCGACAAGTTTTCTTGTGTGCAAAGATCAAGTTTTTATTGTTTATATCATCGGTTTCTTGTGTTCTCTTCATCTTTCTTCTTGAATCAATCACCTACGAGGATTCCGCACTCGTTTGTGATTAAAATATCGTGTTTCTGGAAATTTTCTGTACCTACATATACGCCACCCCATGAGAAACGAGAGAAATCATTCGGGATCACCAAACAATAGTATTTACCATCAATACTACGAAAAACATTCACAAGACCGAATAAATCCATATGAAGTAGCTCCAATGGTGTAACAATCGTATTAATACGTTTGGCAGGATGCGATTCCTTCTGTTGCTTTCCCGTTTTACAGGAAACGCACACATCATGAAATGTAAATCGATTCTTTGAAACGCCTTCAACCAGATTATGATTCACCAAATAATTCATTTTTCGGTAATTGATGTGTCCCATACGGCGATGCCACAAAACAGATTATTTTTTGGTGGCTTTTGAAATGAAACACGTTGTAGGAACCGCAGACGAAGACTTACAATTCATATTCAGAACATAGATATCTCTAAATCGTGGTGCATGCATCACTATCCATTCATCCGGGATTTTGATTCCAGGCTTCAAGATCAAGCACTCAGAACTTGTAAACGTAGTTGTAAACTGTCTATCACAAATCTGAGACACACTCAGTAGGTTGTGTTGCAACTCTTCCCCAAATTGTACACGATCAAAAGTGACACTCTCATTCCCTATTTTTCCTTCACCGGTAATTCTGCCACCCTTATTTTCAGCGAAAGTAACATTCCCACCATTAATTGGTTTCACTTCAGACAGCAGGGAGATGTTACCCATCATGTGCCGAGAAGCCCCACTATTAACTACCCAAAAGTTGTTGACAGGCCGAGCTCCCTGCACAAATCAGCAAATAATTAGTTTAAAACTGGAACCAAGCTTTCAGCTTTGGGTCGACCGGTGTCCTCAGAAAAATTTTCAGTGGCTTTAGATGATAACTTTGGAAGCCACTTTTGTTTTAACGATTGAATAAATGAGTCAGATGTGAAAGCATAATTTCATGAATTACCAAAAGTACTTGAATTATGTTTGAAAAAAATTTCACGCTTAAAGTGATTTTTGGTAACCATCTTCTCATCTACCATCTTGTCTTTTGAAACAGACATTAAATCAGAATCAGAATTTTCTCACTTTTCATTTTTCACAGCGAAAGCTCTCTTCTTTGCAAGGATATGACACCTATTACGTAAGTGACCACGTTGATAACAATGATAACACCTTCGACAATGATCACAACTTCCATCTCCCGTACCTAGCGTATGGTTGAAACTGCGTCTCTTTTCCCTTCAAAGGTTGGGGGTCTACATCCACTAAAGGATTTAAAAGAACAGCCTCGGCCGCCTTCCCCCATGCCTACAACAGGAACAGCACCTGAAGAATTTTCTCCTCCAGCACTTCCACTAGTGTTTCCTCTAACACCGGCTGCACCAACACCAGCGGTTCTTTGGAGTTGAGCTATTACTTGGGCAGTAACAGCTGCTACTTGCACGTTAGAAAATATATTAGCTCCTGTATTAATCTCAGGTTCAAGATTTGCACGTGTGTGTCTTCTAGCACCAGTCGTTTCACCGGTACGACTACCACCACGTCTAGCCATATCCTACATAAGATGAATGACATTTCAGAATTTATGTGACTTAAAGTCTCCAAATTTTGAATACATGATAATAGATAAGCGCAGACGTCAATACAATTATATATATATATATGATGTTTTCAAAACCTAGTTACTTTTATTCACACTCATCCTTAGTGTCAATAGCTATCCTGTCTGGCATCTATAGTATATATCTCTCTTGCTTGGTCTTCCCATAGTCCTAGTTTAAGTCTAGACACTGTATTAGTATCTAAATCTCTTAAACCAAGGCTCTGATACCAACTTATGACGCCCACTTCCAGACTTGGCTCTAGAAGGGGTCATGCATCGGATTTACTTATAAACATATGGTACATCAGAGATAACTAACCAGCGGACAATTTAAAACTTTTATTTATATATGCCAAGTCTATAGTAAGAGAGAGACAAATACAAAAGCTAACTACAACTAACTAAGCCAGCTCTTCAAAAGTGTCTTCTCAGGATATGTACTACCCATTATGCTTTGCTCACCAATGAGCCTTGCCCTTCCAATCCAAAGCTTCAGCTTCATCTGATATACATAACTTTCAAGTGTTGGCTTACGCTGGTGAGTTTTAAGTTTTAAAGCTTTACCTTTGAACTCACAACACACTGTTTGGTTAAACCCTTTTCTGTAAATAGTCATTTAAGTATAAAGCATATAGATTTATACATAACACATAACTAGGCACATTTTCTGTAGAACACGTCTACCCCAGTATACTTCTAAACCTCGTAAATAGACTATCTTTCTATTCCTTTTTAGACTATCCTTTCTATTCCATCTGCTCGAGCATATCATTACGAACATGTCATATGTATATTTCTGTCACTTCTCGTTTCAAGTACCATCTAAGGGAAATAGTATTGCTGATTGCTATCTGTTTTCACCTCACGCACTAATTGTTCGGTTAGTCACACCACATTGGGAAGCACTATTAAACTCCCAGTTTCAGAAGCCCCCACTTAATACTTGACAACCCTTGTGACCTTGTGGATTACCATTCTTGAGACGTTCTAATCATCTGATCCAAAACATCTTATTAGCAATCCTTCCTTCCACTATACCATTACCCGACCCTAATTAATTGAATACGTGCCTTAGGTTTTATCAGTGGACTAGTATAAGCTATTCAAGTGTTGCAACTAGTGAAAATCCCCTAGTTTACCGTCCACGATTATATATAGGATGTACCAGTGGCGTATCCACCTCATTTCTGATAAATAAAAGGCATCACTTGTTCTCGCACATAACTACCCTACGATGTCTAATAACAACTCCTTTACCACTTAATCATTTAAAGGTAAAGTAATACTAATATCACATAACATATTCAATACAGTCAATGTATATAATAACAATTATAAACACCTAAAAGCATTTTCATAAGAAAATATGTATATCAACCCAAAACAGTTCAAAATATTTAAAAGTGGGCTCATAAACTCACCTTAGCTTTGCGAAGCTAATATACTCAGTAAAGTCCTCGTGAATCAGTTATCTAACAGCTTTAACATAATGTCCCTATCAAGACATCCTAAAGGTTATGAATAACGTTTTAAGACTAACCCCATTAACCAAAAACCCAACTCTTTATTGGTTATAACCCTTAATTGTCAAAATGACCGTTTTGCCCCTTATAGGCAAAAGTGCATTTCTAAATGATAATATGAAGACACACATTCCTATAAGTAAACGCTCACTCCAGGGTTGCCCAGTGAGGTATGCCATGTTCCAGTTGAGATTTATGCGACAATCTCGCTATGCCAGAAACCCCAGGGTACAGGCGCTTACCCTTTTGGTCCGCGTGAACTTCTAAATACCCGAATACCTCGGTATAATTTATATTTTATCAATTAACAAAATTGAACTCATATATACTTAATATATATGTAAACATGTTCTAATACCAAAAACCATAAACCCGTTCTCCCCGGATCACTCGAATTTGGATTAACATCCTTTAAAACCCTAATTTGACGAAAGTCTCAAAGTATCATCAAAACCCTTTTTATTATTAAATAAACTTAGGGATTTTATTCATAATATCATATTATGATATACTTCAAAAGATTAGACCCAAACTTAACTTCGTTTGTAAATTTTGCCAAAACAACATTAAGAAAGCCCAAATTTTGACCCGTTTCTCAAAATCATACCAAACCTTTTTCCAATCATGGAATTAACTTAGGGCTTTCTTAAAACATTTTATTTTAAGGTTACATACCAAAAATAAGACCTTAATTCCAACGGATTTCTCAATTTTGAAGAATCATACTCAAGAACCCTAATTTCAGATCTTTTCTAAAAAAGCATATCTAGATGTTATGAATCATAAAATTGATTGAGGGCTTTTGTAATACATACCAAATAGAGCTTGACTATAGTAAATTAGCTTCTAAGACCTCCTGGATCAACTGATTTCAAGCTATGGTCGTTCTTGAGAGTTTTAAGGTTTTTCTATGATTTGATTTGTGATTTAGCAATGAATCTTATGAACTAAGGCTTCTATTTATAGTATAAGGTGTTAAATATGGTCTATACACGTCCCATGGTGACTAAGGATCGAAAAAGACACGTGTAGGGGTTCAAAATGGCGGCTGATTGTGATAAACTCGTATTTTGCCGACATCAGTAAACTCTTGCGTATCGTTCCATCTTCTGGCTCCAACCTTCACGATACGCGTTCCATCTTCGGCACCCCGTATACTAACACGTATTTATCCATAGATTAGCATTGCAACTACGTATTCACATATATCATTATGCATGTGTACATGTAACTCATATATAATATATATAACACATAAACATGTATTTACTAACATTTTAACTTGTTAAACACGTATATCTAGTATAATTGTTATATTAACTATTAATTACGCATTTCTTATTGTGTTAACATGTTATCCACATAGACACGTATAAAACATGATTACTTTCATATCTAGATATATAAACACACATAAATAACATATTTATCCTTACTTGAATTTTCGAAACGTTACAAAACAACCCAAAAATCTCGATCTAAGAACTTGATTTGCAAACTGATACATGAACTGGTCCGAACATATAAATTTGTTTATCCGAACTGAACAATGTGATCCAAACTGAAATAATCCGAGGTGATCCAAACTGGTTCCGAACTGAAACACTGAGAACCGAACTCGTCCGAAATGTGACTTCGGGTATACAAACTGAAATCCGAACTGAGAGCAACCGAACTGAATCCGAACAGGACCTTTGCTTGACTGAAGTAACCCGAACCAAACCGAACTCACACTTCGCTTAAATGAACCTATCTGAACTCAGACGAACTTACACTTCGGAGCAGTTATTTTTCAGACATACAGTTCTTCATCCGAACTCAAACGAACTGGACCATTTTGAGCACAAATTTCACGAGTTTTGAAGATTTTGAACGTGATTTGCAGCAGTAGAACAAAAAATACTTGAAAGGAATGATTTAGGATCAAATTTTTCAAGAAAAACACATCACAGATGATCAAACGAAAGCAAAGACGCACTAGTTTTTCAAAAATCCCCCAATTTTTTGACTAAAAACTCAAAAAATAGTTGAGATTTGATCTGTAAAGTGAACCGAAAGCTCTAATACCACTTGTAAGTTCGTGAGTTGGATCGTCTACTCGATCAATGATCTTAACGTGTAATTAGAGTAATAGAAATCGACACAAAGAAGTAGATACAAAGAGAATTGTATTGATAACCACTCAGAGAATACTGATGCATAGCATCTTGTATATAAATAAATAAATAAAAATCCCGCATTTAAATAGGCTTTTAAATAAAAAATATCAAATTTGGTGCTTAATCGTTTAATATTTGAATTATATATTTTTGATTGGGGTTTCTATTAATATTTGAGAAATATATCATTTTCACATTAACTTTGGATTTTTAATTGTGTTTATTAGAATGTGATATTTATTGTTGGGTTTATTTGTTGAATTTTAGGTAATCGGTGCGTCCGTGGTGATTTTAGAAGAAAACCCCAATTTACTGAAGTGAAATCGGAGCTCGGTAACAAAAGCTGTGAAGCTTAAAAGAAAAAGAAAAAAATAATAAATATAACAAGAGCAGCAGCCCAGTCTCTTTGTCAGCCCAGTCTCGGCCCAGTGCAGCCCAGTCTTGCTGGCCCAAAACAGCAAGCCCAGCAGGAGCCCAGGCTCCCCAGCTGTGAAAAGTAAAAATTCGCTGGAGGCAGGGATCGAACCCCTGACCTCCAGGTCAACCAGCGAGTCCCCAAGCCACCAGGCCAACTGTCCCTGATGTTTTGATTCTGGCTTAACAGTCAAGATTGAAGCTTTTTGACCTAATCGGTGCGTCCGTGGTGATTTTAAAAGAAAACCCCAATTTACGGAAGTGAAATCGGAGCTCGGTAGCAAAAGTTGTGAAGCTTAAAAGAAAAAGAAAAAAATAATAAATATAACAGGAGCAGCAGCCCAGTCTCTTTGTCAGCCCAGTCTCGGCCCAGTGCAGCCCAGTCTTGCTGGCCCAAAACAGCAAGCCCAGCAGGAGCCCAGGCTCCCCAGCTGTGAAAGTAAAAATTCGCTGGAGGCAGGGATCGAACCCCTGACCTCCAGGTCAACCAGCGAGTCCCCAAGCCACCAGGCCAACTGTCCCTGATGTTTTGATTCTGGCTTAACAGTCTTTAATAATCTTCTCTGCCAGGCCCAGTTTCTAGCCCAGCAACCTGTGCGTGACCAGAACGCATCAGACCTCATTTTTTCGCTATTTAAGCTTTGGAGGCGCCGTTTTCTTCATTCTTTGACCTCTAAAAAACCCTAAAAACACCTAAGAAGATCTGGAATAATAGAGGAAGATTAAAGAGTCAAGATTGAAGCTTTTTGGAGCCAAATTAGAAGATTTTTGAAGCTTTCGGTTTGAATATTCATCTAGTAGTTGTTTCTCATCTTTTTAAATTCTTTTTCTTGATGATGAATGTTACCAAGATTAGATTTTTATTGATGATGAACATGTATCTAGGCTGATCTCATATTGTTTCACCTAGATTTGATGATTTTAGACCCGTTTGACCTTCAAAGTTTAACTTTTTGACATGATCTTGTGAAATTGCTCTTTGATTCTGATTTGGATGCTTTGGATGATTTTGTATGCATGTTTAGCTTCTGTTTTTATCATGTTATGTGGGTTAATTGATATGGATTGTAGAACTACAACCATTTATTGATTAGCTTATTGTTAATCGGTTGACTTTTTGGAGTTTTATTGATTAATACATGATCCGGAGACCTCCTACATGATAATATGATATGGATTTGGGGCTGAATTTGTGTGCATCTATATGAGATTGAGTTGACCAATTCATTTCATGTACTCGGAAATAGCTACGCATTGTTTAGTGAGTTTTGGTGCTTATGACCATAAGATTCGAGCTCGCTTATTCGTGTTTAGAGTTTTCTAGGTCCTAGGCTATGCATTTCAGAATCATTGCATGCGTTAGGGGCCATTTAGAAAGACTTTTCTTGTGGTTTCCTTTTACGTGTGCGTTTTGTCCGCTTTGACCGAAGCGATTAGACCATTGGGCATTTTTACATAGTTTTTCTATCCGAACTTCAAGTAGGATTACCTTAGTGATTAGGATGTGTCTATAGTTCTATTTCATTTTGGTTTTCATCATTAGTGGATAGTGATCGTGTTGATTAGTCAAACTAGGAGTCTTATTGGGTTTAGATGATTCTTGTCTAGGTGATACTTTTCTCCGACTCATTTTTCTATAGCTTGCTTTCGTTACCTGTTTGTTTTCTGTCTGCTTAGTTAATTAGTTTAGCTTTCATAATTAATTCTCAAAATCATTTTCATCAGTTAGATATTAGCAAAGATCCAGTATCGGGAGTCTACATACGCGTCCACGGATTGATATCCGGTTCTTACCAATACTTTACTGCATACGACGGGTTCACTGCCCTGGTGTGTAGTTTGGTCACTTGGTGATTACCATTTAAAACTTGACCGGTTTTATAGACTACATTTTACACATCAAGTTTTTTGACCGGGGACCTCTAGTGTGTGACAAAGCTATTTATACTAAGAAAACACACACTAATCTGGCCAAGAAGCTTGTAATTCTATACATGACAAAGCTATTTATACTTGTATATTAATTCTCAAACCAGGTGTCACCCGAACTGCCACTTCGGGTCAGTTTGTATGCACCCGAACTGGCAGTTCGAGTCACTTTGGACTCAGGCTCTCTTGTAGCTTTTGTTTTGAACTTGATACTTGACACACATGTTCTGATACTTCACACGACGAACATGTAATGCTCTAACAACATACCATCACATATGCACTACACCTAGCCACTTCACTATTCCTTTTATCCAAGACATGGAAGCTAAGATTCATGACTAACTATAGGACATACTTCAATCAAAATGGGCTATTGAACATGCATAATCACCAATTTTCCTATCTAGGCTCGTTTGAGTTCCTAAACACACATTGAAATTGCCAGATAACAACTAAGAAATAGCATTGAATCAACAAGCAGAATACGTCTATCCTACCAATCAAAGCAAGTACTACTAGGAATGGATCAAACACAACATTCAACAGCTCATTTCTAAAATACAAAAGGAATCATAAACATTATACTCAAATCATTATGTCAAACAATAGATCAATGTCAAATCATAGGTAAATACTCAGATAGTCACATTGTCTTAGAGGATATCAAGAGAGTTACCCTCTCATGACTAAAGTAACATTCAAAACAGAAAATGAATAAGTAAACATCATTGCTAAAGAAAACCGAAAGGCAAACAGTGGTGGAGTCTTCAACTGCAACGAATACTCGAACGATTTAGCACCAATCTGGACTTCCGATGGCTTCGATCTTCAATTCAAACCTTGGAACAGCTCTTATTTCGTATGGAAGGGTCTCTGGCCTCTCTAGAGCTTCAAACGAACAAAATGACTTGTATTTATAGTGTTGAAGTAGGGTTTCAGAAACATACGTAACGACTCGTAATGGGGTAACGGGTCGTGAGCGCCGGCTTTTATCTATAAATTAGGGTTTCCGGAAATGATCCTGTAACGGCACGTAATGTAAAAACAAGTCATGACGTGAAAATTAAGTCAATCTTCTGAATCTTTGTACAATTTCTCCTCAAAACCTCCTAGAATCTGCAATTATCACTTTGCCCCCCTCTATTTACTTGGTCATAACATTTCATAGCAAACAAGGGTAAAATTGACCAAAACAACGCATAAACTATCAACAAGTGTGGACGCTTAACTAATAAAAAGATGTGTACTTTAGAGCACATCAGTAACTGTGTAGTTCTCTTGAGCACTTGTAAGCGGTTTTCTAGCATAGTAGATTGGGCGAAAGTGTTTGTCCTTTCGTTGACCAAGAACTGCTCGCATAGCATAGTCACTCGCATCACACATGACCTCGAAGGGAAGAGACCAGTCTGGTGCGGTCATGATTGGTGCATTGACTAATAGATTTTTTAGAGTGGCAAAAGCTTCCATGCAATATTTTTTGAAGTCGAAGACAGCTTCTTTTTCGAGCAAGTTCGTCAAAGGACGTGAAATTTTTTGGAAGTCCTTGATGAAGCGACGATAGAATCCTGCGTGTCCGAGGAAACTACGAATAGCACGAACTGAAGAAGGCGGTGGAAGGTGTAAGATATTATCGATTTTGGCTTTATCCACCTCTAATCTAGCCCTGGATATCTTATGGCCAAGAACTACGCCTTCTTGAACCATGAAATGGCATTTCTCCCAGTTGAGGGCTAGATCAGTTTCTTCACAACGAGCAAGCATTTTCTCCAAATTAAGCAGACAATGATCGAATGAGTTGCCGGAGACCGAAAAGTCATCCATGAAGACTTCCATGGATTTTTCAATCATGTCCTGGAAAATGGCAACCATGCAACGCTGAAAGGTAGCAGGAGCATTAGATAGCCCAAAAGGCATACGTCTATAGACAAAGGTACCCAGGGGATAAGTAAAAGTGATTTTCTCTTGGTCCTCTTGGATGAATAGGGATTTGGAAATACCTAGAGAAACAATCAAGAAAGCAGTAATACATGTACCCATATAGACGCTCAAGCATCTTATCAATGAAGGGTAAAAGAAAATGGTCCTTTCTGGTGGCATCATTTAGCCTTTGATAGTCTATACAGACTCTCCAGCCAGTAACTGTTCGAGTAGGAATGGC
>JBCNJP010000010.1:44022317-44058851 GCA_039602395.1 Deinandra increscens subsp. villosa | reverse complement strand
CATTTAGGGTTACGGTAGGGCTGGTACGAGTTATTGATGAAGACGCTGACGTGGAAAGACCTGATTGGTCCGAAAGGAATTTCAGTCTCTCTCCTCGTTTTGTCCTTTCTTTAATTCTACCGAGATTCATTTTCTGTTGTCGGATTTCCATTGGTCCAGAAGAAACCGCGTGGGACCACCACTAGTCAAAGAGCCGTTGAGCTTTGCTTGCTATCGCCATGCTATTGGCTAATTGTTCTCCTCGTGGGCCCCAGGCGCAAGATGCAACCGTTGAAGGCATGTCTGTTTTCGAGCTCTCATTGGTCTATGCCTACCTCACACGGATTGCGTCTATTAACCATTGGATAAGATTTTTTCCAGCCGTAGATGGGCTTGAGAATCTGAAATCTGATTGGCCCATTCCATTCTACATGGATTATGGATTTTTCTTAAGGATTTAATTCACTAATTAAATATTTTAGCATTTTCGTTAATCACGGGGTTTTTTCTATAAGTCTTTTACAAGATTAATGGAGATAACGCCGCAACGAAAATTTGAAATTTTTTTATTGGTCGAAGATTTATTCCGTTTATTTATTGGGGTTTCTGTTTATTGACGTCACGCGTAACGTTTGCTATCGACCACTGACGGCGCGGATGTCAACTAACCGGATTAACTGGAATCTTAGTTAATTATGGAATTTTTCCGATTAAATCTCTCGAGAAGCCGTTTCTTGACAAAAAAATTGATGGAATTTTCCAGATTGCATCGGTACTCAGAAATCTTCACGGAATATTATTCCGAGCTCGTTTTTCTTCACCCAAAATTACGAAGACTCCAGTTATTATTATTTTACGCTCGGGGTCACAGGTTTTCTCAGATTTGGCATATTTCTCGATTAGAGTGACGTTTCTCGTGACGTTTTTCACCCGTCACTCGAATCGAATATTATTTTGACATCCAACCAAGTCACGCGGAAAAATTGCAGTATTTATGGATCATTCACAACTATCAGCATCCGGCTTCCGGTTTTTCGCAAGATTGTCCGATTTCAGGATTTTGGTACCGTGTTCTCTACGGAACTGAGCAGAACGGTTCCAGACTCTGCATCTGATTTTTCACTTACGCATCGGATGTTTTCGGAGGGATCTAGAGAAAAGGGGGAATATTATGGAAATGGATTATTGGGTCGATTATCAGAAGTTGGAGCATTTTTAGTGATCAATTGGTTTATCTGATTCGATTTGTTGCGGTTTTGACTCCGATGTTCAGCATTCTTAGTATTGTACCCGACCGTGTGAACCTAGTGAGCTGCAGCACTTGGCTCTCAACTGGAGAAACAAGAAAAGAAGAAGCTTATTCAGAGGGGGAATCTCTACGACAGAAAGTCTCGGGTTTATCGGTTTCTCATTGAAGATGTATGGCAGAGCGGTTCTTCAGCAGTTGAACAGATTTGAAAGCATCAGTCAAGGGGGAATATGTTGGAACAAAAATCTATGTGACTGACGCCATCAATCTGTTTACTGAAGCATTCGACTGAAGAATCCATGTGAATGATTCAGAGACATGGGTTGTGATGCTCGAGGCTTGTAGATTGGACCGAAGACCGTTTTCTAGAAAAGTCAACTATTCGGGTCAACGATCAACGTAAAAGTCAATGGAAGATCAGTTTAAGCGAGTCAAGCTTCAGATTAATTAAATCAACTTTGATTTAATTAATATTTATGTTATTTGAGTTTATTTGTATTTAATCAAATTTTTTATGTGAAAATCGGTCCTTACAAATGGTATCAAAGCGAGGTAATCAATCAGATTTCTTCTCACGATGAATCTGATCACTCAAATCTTGATTTTGAGCTTGAATGGAGTGAAGATATGAACACCCACTTAGGACACTTTTTCTATTTTTTCTTCATTTTGGATGGATTCTGGACAGATCTGATGTTGTTTGATGTTAGATTCGTGTTCATGGAGTTCATTTGGATGTTATTTCATGTTCTACTTCTTCAAATCTGTGAGAAAAATGGAGATCAGGAGCTATTTTTCGCAACTTGGGTATTTTTCCCGTTTTTTCGGGTTTTGAAGATTTTGGAGTTTGATTCTCTGTTTTCTGGGCTATTCTTGATGGATTTGGATGAAACGAAGCATGATTCTTAGTGTAAATCGCGTTCCGGATCTATTGGAATCATCCGTTTTGTCTGAATCTCAACCGTTTGGGCAGATCTGAAAAAACACACACTAGTGCATGTTTCATGGTGTTCTTCGTGTTCTTTAGTGAATTTCCAGATTTGGGGTTGTTTTGATCAAAGGTTGTTGCTGTTTATGGATTATTTGTGGCTAGGACAATCACGTGAATGGCTTATCTCTTCGAATCCGTCATGAATCTACAATCTACACTCGTTTTGGAACATTGCATCTGCTTCAAGAAGTTATTCTAGTATGTGTTCTTCGTGTTCATCAAATTTTCTAGATTTATTCAAGTGTTCTTGAAGCTTTTAAGATTGTCTTAGCGGACTTGTTTTCTGCTTAGCGAACTTCCGACTTCAGATGTCGTCTTAGCGAACTTCGATCAGTTTTTAGCGATCTTGGTCCGTTCTTAGCGAACTTGGTCCGCTCTTAGCGGCTAGAAGTATGTTTTAGCGGACTTGAGCTTAGCGAACTTCATCAGCTTAGCGAACTTGAACATTGTTAGCGGACTTGATATCTGGGTTTTTGTTCGAGACCGTTTTAGAGTTTTTGATCGTTAAGATGTATGGAGGATCGAATTTGGAGTTCAACGGCTTAAAATTCGAAGGATTTCATCAAGTATCGACTGAGATATGGTCTTTATACGGTTTTCCGGCGGGTTTCGCGATTAGCGGGCGACATTTAGGGTTACGGTAAGGCTGGTATGAGTTCTTGATGAAGACGCTGATTTGGCAAGACCTGATTGGTCCGAAAGGAATTTCAGTCTCTCTCCTCGTTTTATCCATTCTCTAATTCTACCGAGATTCCATTTTCTGTTGTCGGAGTCTCATTGGTCCAAATGTGGCGCGTGGGACCACCTGAGAAAAGAGAACCGTTGAAGCATTTGTCTTGTCACATTTTAATTGGAGAAAGCATAGGCGTGTGGGCCAGCGCTGCTCAAAGAGCCGTTGGAAAGCTTATGGTTGTCAGCCTCCTATTGGCCAAGAGAGCCCTCACGCGGATTGTCCCTTCCCAGCCGCTAGATGCACAAAATTAAGCCGTTGGATTAGTAAGGTGTGTTCCTTTAGCTGATCTCTGATTGGCCCATTTACACCTCACATGGATCGTGATTATAACTGTTGGATTAGTTTTATTTCACCCGTAGGATGGGTATTAAAGATCAAATCTGATTAGTCACTTTTCTTTGACATGGATCATGGTGTTTTCTTGGGAGATTTAATTAAACAAATGGATATTTTAGCATTTTTCGTTAAATGCAGGTAATTCTAATCAGCCTTTAACGAGATTAATGAAGATGATGCCTAACGAAATTTTCAGAAAATATTTCATTGGTCATGGATTTATTCCGTTTACTTATTGGGATTCTTGTTTATCGACGTCACACGCACGTTTGCAATCGACCACTGACGGGTTAGCTTTATTATCCGGTTATTATGCAGCTTTTTCCGTTACGTCTCACGGTTTTATTTTTAGCTGATGCAGCGCTGATGTCAGCTAACCGGATTAACTGGAATCTCAGTTAATTATTGGAATTTATCTGTTAAATCTCTCGAGGAGCCGTTTCTTGACGAAAATTGACGAAATTTTTCAGATTGCACCGGTTAACTCAGAAATCTTCAATGAATATTATTCCGAGCTCATTTTTCTTCGCCCAAAATTACGAAGACTCCAGTTATGATTATTTTACGCTCGAGATCTCAGATTTTCACAGATTAATTCAATTTTCACATCCAACCTCAGTCACGCGGATCATTCACAACTGTCAGCATCTGGCTTTCGGTTTTTCGCAAGATTGTCCGATTTCAGGATTTTTATCTGGTTTCTCTAGGCAACCGATTGCGACGGTTCAACTCTCCGCATCTGATTTTTTACGCTTCTGACTTGATGTTTTTGGAGAGATTTAGAGAAATAGGAGGAATTATTATGGATTTGGATATCGGGTCGATTATTAGAAGTTGGAGCATGTTCAGTGTTTGACTGGTTTATCATATTCGGTTTGTTACAGTATTGACTCCGATGATCTGCATTTTCTTAGTATTGTACCCGACCGTGTGAACCGGGTGAGCGGAACACTTGGCTCTCAACTGGAGAAACGAGAACAGAAGAAGCTTATTCAGAGGGGAAATCACTACAACAGATTGTCTCTGATTTATCAGTTTCTCATTGAAGATTTATGACAGAGCGGTTCTTCAGCAGTTGAACAGATTTGAAAGCATCAGTCAATGGGGGAATATGTTGGAACAAAAATATGTGTGACTGACGCCATCAAATCTGTTTACCAAAGCATTCGACTAAAGAATCTATCGTGAAATGATTCAGAGACTGGGTTGTGATGCTCGAGGCTTGCAGATTGGACCGAAGACCGTTTTCTGGAAAAGTCAACCGTTCGGGTCAACGGTCAATGTAAAAGTTAACAGAAGATCGGTTCGAGCGAGTCAAGCTTCAGATTAATTAAATCAACTTTGATTTAATTAATATTTTATGTTATTTGATTTTATTTGTATTTCGTTTATTTATCATGTTTTCACTAGTTAGTCACCCTCACTATATATATAGTGAGGGTGCCTCATTCACAAAAAACAAAAAAGAAAAAGAGAAATGCTCCCATGTTGGATGATGCATTCTCTAGAGTGATGTGAGCTTCCATTCTAGAGAGAGATAGAGTCATGGATTTCTAAAGAGATTGTGTGTTTGTCATAATTTCTTGTTCTTGTAATCATTCGGTTTAATGAAATCATTCGACTAGTTCATCATCTTTCTTGTGTTTTGATTTCCTAGATTCTTCTCCATCACCATCCGTCTCCTCATCCGATCTTCGTTCGAGCTCACGATCGGGATTCTTGTAGTGAAATCAGTCCTTACAACTAATTTGGAAGATAACTCAACAAACTTAAATTCAACATATACTTTAGATAAGTTATTCATAAATTATAAAGTTACCAATGAAATGGTAATTTAATAATTAGACCCGTGGGGATTTCGATTAAACTATTTAATTCGGATTTGGGAAATTACATTTGATAAAGTCATCCGTACTTACCTTAAGGTAAGTATGTAAATTCATTTTACTTACCAACCAAAGGTTTGTTTATCCCTACGTGAGTATAAGAGTTTAGCCAAGCATAAGCATGACTTTAATGATTTGCTTAATAGAAAATGAGTAGCTCATAGACAAACTTTAAACAAAATCTTATTGAGTTAATATTCTTACAAACTTGAAAGATTAAGACTAAGAAAAAAAGCCAAGTGGGTTGACAATGAACTAATCTATATTAGGTAGGAGAAGAGAATAATTGAGCAAATGAAAATGGAGGAGGTAGGCGGCTTTTATAGGTAGAAGATGGCATCTAGCATGGGTCGTTCCTGGCAAGGCATGGGCCATGCTTGGCAGTCGATCGCTTTAGAAGATTCTGGGGCAGAGGCACGGGCCGTGTAACATCAGTGGCACAGGCCGTGTGCAACAGTCAACAGGGGCACGAGTCATGTGGCGTCAGAGACAGAAGTCAACTCTTTCAGGGAGAAGCGGGAAGAAGGCACAGGTCGTGCCTGGCTAGGCACGGGTTGTGTTTGGGCCAAAAATCACCGAGCTTTGCATTTTGTCTTCATTTTCCATTGTTTTAGCTCCTTTTGTGAAATTAACCTGAATGAAACAGAAAAACTAAAAAGGTAACAATGTTTGGTTATTTTGTTAGTAGTACCCTGTTTTGATCCACTTTGTGAGGAATATTTGCCATAAAATATGTATAATTTGACTCACATCATTCACATAAGTATTGCATAAACAATTACGACGTGTAGTGTTAGTCTGATATCATTATTGTGTAAGTGATTACCGGACTAGGGAAACTTGATGATTTGGGAAATTTTATATAATATTATTGTGGAGCTTTTTTTTTAATTTGCAGGAAGCAAATGTTTTTTTAAGTATATCTAGTCCATCATTATTGTGCAAATAACTAACGGACTAGGGAGACTTGATATATGTCAAATCCAGAAACATTTGGAGTCGGAAGCGCACTAGTCAGATTAGCTAATGGAGACTGAAGGGAATTATCAGCAAGTGATTATGGACGGGGATCACATGAAAGCGCTGCAGGTGCATTTTCGGGGCAACAAGACGCAAGTGTTTCGATGAACAGATGCGACCCACAGACTCTATAAATAGGCCTTCGTGGGTTCATATAGAGGTCCTAATTTTACATACACTTGATTCCTACTCGTTGATTATACTTGTTATCTGTAACATTGTTCTTGATATTGTAACCTCAAGTTTAGTCAATAAAATAGACATTTGATTCCTACTTGTTGATTCTACTTGTTCTCCATTGTTGTTCTAATCACCTGAGGCATCGAATCTCACCTGGTGGGATTTTGTGTTTCATCAACCACGGTCATCGGTTGTCAAGTTGCTTCTTTTCTCGACAACCTCTCTTGCCTTTTCTACCTCGTCATAGCCGACTAAGAAGGAACCAATGTTTAATTGGGATCTAGCCATCATGTTTATCATTCTGGAAACCAAGACTAAAACTGGATGAAGTCATGAAAGGAACTAAAGCAGTGTAAACTTAACATTACTTTCAGGGATGCAACTACTCTTAGCCGTTTGTAGAATTTTAGACTTGCAAGTCGAAGACCGAGATCGAAGCTAGTAGTTTTTTAGTTATTATCATTACGTTATGTTTTTATTGTTTTCCAGTCTGAACGTCTGATTTCCTCCTGCTCTGACTGCCGGGGTGTATTTGAATATATTATTAGGTATTGTTATTAATTAGTATTAGGATTAAGCATACGGACTCGATTAGGTTTTAAAGTTCCTTGTCCTCTCTATAAATTATAACCTCAACGATTAATAATATTCATTCAGTGTTCACCTTTCTCTTACATATATTTTACCTTTTAACCTAGTAAGTCCCTTTCGCCATAACTATAAATTTTACACTCCTTTCGTATATCATCTAGTTATATTATCATAGGAGCTCTCTGTTGAGTACATGTGGATAAATATGTTGAAAATGTCCGACAACACAGTTCATAAAAGCAGTGAAAATTATGTACGTCTTTATTATCAATCTTTTCACTTGTAGTTCTAAAGTTCTTATAGATGAAAAGAACCATTATCAGGTGGCAATATTCAAGATATGACATTGACAGATAATAACAAGAATTAATTAAGAAACATGAAGTTGCACATTTAGCTGCCACACATCTAAGTGCTGAAAGGTCGTCGAATTGAAGGGGGGATTGCGCTCGATCCTACTCAGAGATCAAAAAACCTTAATTAATTAGTAACGTAAGTGCCCCTAGTTAGAGAGGTTTCAGAAGCAAGTAGGTGGTATTTTTTGAATCCCTTGTCGATGTAATTCGACCATGACACTATCATGTGCAGGTGGTCGTAGTCCAAGTGGAAGAGGCTGCCACGGCTTCGATAGTATGTCTCCTATTGCTGCATCTATGCTTTCCTTCGACTGTTGCAAAAATAGGAACAATGTTTAAAACTAGTCCATTTTTCTCTAGAAGTTAATATATATATATAGGGAAAGATCATTTGAGAACCAAATGGTTTTGAGAACTTTTGAGAACCATTCTGAGCCACTAGTTATATATAAGGAAATCCCCACATGAATTTGAGTGATCCCCCCCCCCCCCCCTTGAAAATTAGTAGCTCACAATGGTTCTCAAAAGTTTTCAAAACCAATTGGTTCTCATTTGAATCTAACCATATATATATATGTATATATATATATATATATATATATAGAGAGAGAGAGAGAGAGAGAGAGAGTAAGGATCCTGCGAAAACCTAAAAATTAACTAACACTAAAACCTTAATAACTTTTACATACGTTAATATTTTTCTATAAAACTTGCACCAAAAATCTTAAAATTCCATTGTCTTTGATTTTGTAAAAGAAAATGATATTTTGAAAAAAAAAATTATTAGTGCACATGTACATCATTTTCATTAGTACTACACAAAGAGAATTGTCATGCAAAAAAATATTATTTAAGTTAAAAACATCTAAAAACACTAAAAAATTTATAGAAATAATTATAATTCTACATATGCACTATAATTATTTGTTATAGTGCACATGTGTAGCATAAAATTTAAAATATTTTAAAACGTTAAATCTATTTTCATAGTTAAATATAACACAATTATAAGATTTATGGTGTAATTTCTTTATTAAAATATTAATGTATACGACACGTATAAAGTGGTTTTTTATTAGTGCACATGTGCACTAAATAATAAACCACGAAAAACTAACAAAATTATAATGTACTAGTTGGCGGGATGCGCGCGTTGCGCGCTTGCTGTGGTGAACCATAGGTAACGGTGTTTTGAAAAACTTTAAAGAGCTTAAAGAACTTGTACTCATCGCTTGGGTGAAGGTAACATCAACAAAAACCTTTCCATGCTTAAAATACTTGTACAAAACGCTTGTTTGGATGTAAATCACAATTACTATTCACTTCAAATTACTATTCATTTAGTTCTCAATTGTTTATAGGGTAATTTGGTGCGATTTTTTTAAAAAAAAATATTAACGCGTACTATATGTATGAGTTTTATTAATAGTGCACATGTGCACAAATAAAAACGACGATACGTTAAAGTTTTTTTATTTTTTTTCAGAATTAAATAATTCATAATTCTAAGGCTTTTGGTGCAAATTTTTATAAAAAAATATGAAAGTATGAAAAAGTTATTATAAGTGTTTTATTATTAGTTTTTAGGTTTTCACAAAAAGATGTGGTTTTTACATGATCCTTACCCTATATATATATATATATGGAAAGTTATGGTACAATAGCATTTTTCGTGCGAAGGCACTAAGTGGGAGAGGTTCAAATGAGAAGTTTGTTTTGGGTAAGAAGGATAAGAAGGATTTTCAGCCATTGGATCTTGATCTAATAAAAAAAATGAAGGAGGGGTATTTTAGTCTTAGCCACTTTTGTTGACTTTTTATCTATTTCCCCCAATTTCTTTAAACATTCATAACTTTCATATAAGACATTATTTTTTTAAAAAAATTATACCATAAAAACGAGCATTTTTTTATCTTTAAAACGCATATAGTGTTGCTATATAAAAAATGAAAAAAAAAATTACTCTTTCGATTTTTGACACAGGTCATTGTGTCATTGTGTCGAAATGTTCAGATCATTGTGTCATTGTGTCGTCGTGTCAAAAATATATATAGTGTTGCTATAT
This sequence comes from Deinandra increscens subsp. villosa, assembly GCA_039602395.1. NCBI lineage: Eukaryota > Viridiplantae > Streptophyta > Magnoliopsida > Asterales > Asteraceae > Deinandra > Deinandra increscens. Next base: position 44,049,465 of record JBCNJP010000010.1, on the reverse strand, counting down.
ATAAAATTAAATACTCTTTCGGTTTTTGGCACAATATGAAACAATGATCTGAACATTTTGACACATCATTGTGTCATTGTGTCAAAATATTCAGATCATTGTGTCATTGTGTCGTCGTGTCAAAAGTATATATAGTGTTGCTATATATAAAATTAATTACTCTTTTGGTTTTTGTCATCATATGAAACAATGATCAAAACATTTTGACACATCATTATGTCATTGTGTCAAAATGTTCAGATCATTGTGTCATTGTGTCGTCGTGTCAAAAGTATATATATTGTGTTGCTATATATAAAATTAAAAAAAATTACTTTTTCGGTTTTTAACACCATATGACACAATGATCTGAACATTTTGACACAATATGACACAATGATCTGAATATTTTGACACAATGACACAACGACAAAATGACACAATGATCTGAACATTTTGATACAATCGAAAGAGTAAAAAAAAATTGATTAAATATATAGCAACACTATACGCGTTTTAAAGATAAAAAAACGCTCGTTTTTATGGTGTAATTTTTTTTAAAAAATAATGTCGTATCTAAAAGTTATGAATGTTTAAAAAATGGGGGGAATTTGATAAAATGTTAAAAATACCCTCCTATCTTTGATTTTCTTTAGTTTTATTCTCTAATTTACCCAGGAAAATTTTAAGCCATAGATCTTCATTTAATTGAAGATTTAATGGCTATGATTCCTTCTTATCCTTCTTATCCAAACTAAATTTCTCACAATAACCTCACCCGGCACTAAGTAAGAGTAAAATTATTCACGCACGTTTGATAATAATCACATAAGCTTTATTGATAATCACGCAAGGTATATTTAATAATCACGCAAGTATATTTAATAATCATGCAAGCTAAATTACATAATCACGCAAACTATATTTTATAATCACACAAGTTATAAAAAAATAATAGACGAACTTTAAAAAAAAAAATTCTTAAAACAAGTAAAAAAAGTATAGCGATACTATACTCGAATTAAAGAGAATAAAATGTCCGATTTTATGGTGTAATTTTTTTAAGTTATCATGTGGATATATGTGAAATTATAAAAAAATGAAAACAAAAAAAGAATATCAAATTACCTATATAGTTTTCATTAATATAGTTTTTCTTTGGTTTTCCAGTTTTTTCAGATAAAAATACTTGAACCTTATAATATATATATATATATATATATATATATATATATATATATATATATATAGGAATGGGAACAAATAATAACTCATCCTTATAGCACTAACCAAATAACCTCATCTTAGTGGTTGATCATTTTGATCTTATGGTTGTGAATGAATCTGACTTTTTTGTTGTGATCTATGGCTTTGATTTAAAGAGGGGCAAATAGGTAAAATGTCCCAAATATATTTCATAAACCAAACCTACATTTCTTCATTTATGTGCACCCCAATACTACCGCCGCTACTCTGCCTCCTTTAAGAAATTCCGGCAGCAACAAACACACGCCACCGCGAGCCACGACCACCGCGAGCCATGACCACCGCCGCTACCCCTGCCACTGACGTCTGTAAGTGTGAAGGAGTCGGAAGTCGTTCTTGATTTTGCAGATCCGGTGGAGAAGAATGTTTCTCCGGCTTCGGAATCTACGGTAGCACCACCACCGCCACCACTACATCCGCTGGATTCAACACCCGTTCATCTATACCTCAACCATCGGACTTCTACCCGACCACCGCCGCTACTGTTGCCGACCACCGCTACCGCTCCTGCCTCCACCGTCCGGTTTCCGTTTACCACTGTCGCTAATCCTACGGGGAAGGTCCGACGGGTCAGCTCCACCGAACTATTCTGGGGTTTTGATTTCATTTTGCTTCAGAGCCGGCACCGGCAGCGGTGGCGACGGTTGCGGGGAGAGCCCGTCGATGAAATTCTCGGTAATGTTCCAGATCCAGTATTGTTTTTTGATTTTTTTGAAATTCTTCCTGTATTGATTTTTGTTTGTTTTTTGATTTCTTTTTTTTATTCTTGGTAATTGCTCTATTTTTTTGTTTGTTTTTCGATTCCGATTCCCTTTTTTTTCTGTATTATTTTCGATTCTTTTTTTTGACATTTATTTTAGTTTTATGAGATGTGAAAAGTTAGATGATGAAGTTTCCATGTCTATTTTGTAAGAATGGTATGAATTTGTATTTTTTTTAATCATTTAGTTTTTTCAACTCTCCATAAAAATGGTATTAGTTTGTTTGTATTTTTATGATACAAAAATTGGCAAGAACGATGTTACAAACTAACTTGTCAGTTGTATAGCATTAGTGTTAAAGTGCATTGCTGACTTGTATTTTATGCATCAGAAGTTGTACATTTTTTTTATAAATATCTGTTAGATTGTAAATAACATGGTATTACTGATCATGACACCACTATTAATCGTTATAGCATCAGTGTTTTATTTGTGTTTTTGTTGAACCTTGATGCTTTTGCAGGTTATAATTTGTGTATATATAGTTGTACATTTGATTTTTTTACACCACTATTAATCGTTATAGCATCAGTGTTTTATTTGTGTTTTTGTTGAACCTTGATGCTTTTGCAGGTTGTAATTTGTGTATATATAGTTGTACATTTGAATTTTTTTTGTTGTATCTAGGTAGCACCAGTGTGTACTGATCATCACACCACTGTTAATGATTATAGCATAAGCGATGTTGTACATATTGATGCATTTTGTAGTTTGTACCGGTTATTAATGTATGGATGTATGTTAATAGTTGTGACCGTGATGTTAAAAGTTTTAACACTAGTGCTACATCGCACGTCTGAGAAAACGATAATAAAAACGGCGAGACTATACTTGAATTAAAGATAAAAATGCGACGAGTTTAACGGTGCAACTTTTATAAAAATCCCACGAAGTATAAAAAAGTTATGGACTTTTTTAAAATGAAAGAGGGTTTTTATGTGATTATGTACATTGACAGTTTTGCCCTTTTCAATTAAAAAAAAGAAATGACAAGTGTCATCATCTAGTGAAATCTGAACTTTTTCAACCATTAGATGTTGGTTAATTAGTTATTTCTCTAAGACATGGTTAATATCTATCCCCTTCCCTATATATATATATATATATATATATATATATATATATATATATATATATATAAGAGAGAGAGAGAGAGAGAGAGAAAGGATCAAATGAAAACCCCTCCGAGTTGTGAAAACCTATCAAACTCTTCAAAAATACGTTAAAAATTTTGTTTTTTTGTTCTGATTTTTTATGGTGCTTCTCTACGTTATAACGATCTCCCTGATTTAAAAAAAAATCAGAAAACCGCCGACGGAATATTTTAAAAAAATATAAAAAACGGTGTAACATATGTAACATTCTCTTGTTACATATGTAACATGCCTGTAACGTGAAAGTATCAGATTTCGGATTTTTTTTAATCGCTCGGCGGTTTTTTGATTTTTTTCACCATGGGGATGAATAGAATGTGTAGAATCACTAAACGAATTTGAAAAAAAAAATAAATAAAAAACTTTTTAACACCGTTCTGAGATAGTTTGCCAGGTTTTCACAACTGGGAGGGGTTTGCCCTAGATTTTTCCCTTATATAGGAGGAGGATCGTTTGAGAACCAATTGGTTTTGAGAACTTTTAAGAACCATTTTGAGTCACAAGTTTTCAAAATAAAATTTTCTCATTTGAACCTAACCCTATATATATCATTTGAGAACCAATATGGATCAAGAACTTTTAAGAACCATTTTAAGCCACTATTTATATATATGGAAAACTCCCCCATGAATTATAGTGGTTGAGATTTGGTTCTCAAAAGTTCTCAAAATAAAAAATTCTCATTTGAACCTAACCCTATATATATATATATATATATATATATATATATATATATATATATATATATATATATATATATATAGGGGAAAATTATTGTACAAAGGCTTTTTTCCGTGCGAAGGTGCGAAGTAGGTGGTAAAATTGTCCAACTCACGTTTGTTAAATCACGCACTATTTGACACCGTGTTTTTTGTAGCAAAATGGTGTCAAAAGGGCAATTGTAACCATTTTGCCACCAAATATGTTGTGACAAAAAACCTCGCCACGATGATTTTTGGCAAAAGTTAGTTGTGCGGGCAAATAGGTGTCACCAGTGTTTTTGCCACCGTGTTTTTTGTAGCAAAATGGTGCCAAAAGGGCAATTGTTACCATTTTGCCACCAAATATGTTGTGACAAAAAACTCCCGCATAATCACGCAAGCTTTATTTCATAATAATGCAAGCTATATTGATAATCACAAACGAGATATTTAATAAATAGGTTTTTGCCACCGGGATATTGGTAGCAAAATGATGTCAAAAGGGTAATTATCACCATTTTGCCACCAAATATGTGGTGACAAAAATCTTCTTTTGTAGTTGAGCTAGTGGCAAGTATGTATCACCAGCATTTTTACCACCGTGTTTTTCTAGCAAAATGGTGTCAAAAGGGCAATTGTCACAATTTTGCCACCAAATATGTTGTGACAAAAAATCTCTTTTGTAGTAGTAAAATTTCATAATAACGCAAATTATATTGCATAATCACGCACACTTTATTTCATAATCACGCAACCTATATTTGTAATCACGCAAGATATATTTAATAATCGGCCAATATTTGCCATGATTTTTGTGGTAGCAAAATGGTGTCAAAAGGGCAATTGTCACCATTTTGCCACTGTGTTTTTTGTAGCAAAATGGTTTCAAAAGGGCAATAGTCACCATTTTGCCACCAAAAATATTGTGACAAAAACCCAGTTTTGTTGTAGTAAGCAAGCTTTATTTCATATATCACGTAAGGTTTCGAGGATACATAAACGAGTTCTAAATTTTTTTTTTAATAAAAGTATAGCAATACTATACTCGAATTAAAGAGAATTAAAATTTAGGGAAACTTTTTATGTAGGTTATACCCATTTTACCCCTCCAGGTTATTTTCACGCTTATTTTTTCCGTTCACATTTGGATTAGATCTAAGTATTTGAAATTTCACACACACACATATATATATATATATATATATATATATATATATATATTTCATAAATCACGCAAGGTTACGAGGATACATAAACGAGTTTAAAAAAAACTTTTTTAATAAAAGTATAGCAATACTATACTTGAATTAAAGAGAATTAAAATGCTCGATTCTATGGTGTAATAACTTTTTTAAAACCGATGTCATATGAAAAAGTTATAGACGTTTAAAAAAATTTGGGGAAACTTTTTATGTAGATTATACCCATTTTACCCCTCCAGGTTATTTTCACGCTTATTTTTTCCGTCCACATTTGGATTAGATGTAAGTATTTGAAATTTCACACACACACACACACACACACACACACACACACACACACAAATATATATATATATATATATAGGGAGAGGATCATTTGAGAACCAATTTGATTTGAGAACTAAAAAGAACTAATTTGAGCCACAAGTGTATTTACATGTATCCCCCTCCCATGAATTGTAGTGGTCCCCCCTTGAAATTTGTGGTTGAGATTTAGTTCTCAAAAGTTCTTAAAAGAAAAGCTTCTCATTTGAACCTAACCCTATATATATATAAAAGTTCTCAAAAGAAACAATTCTCATTTGAACCTAACTCTATATATATATATATATATATATATATATATATAGAGTTAGGGTAAAATACATCCAGCAAAAACGCTACATCCATTGCGGATTCATCTGGGGCGTCCATCAAGATCATCCAACAGCCAGGATCTATGGTGTTTCCGCCTATGGTGTTTTTTTCCCCCACCGAAAACACCATAGGCGGAAACACCATAGATCCTGGCTGTTGGATGATCTTGATGGACGCCCCAGATGAATCCGCAATGGATGTAGCGTTTTTGCTGGATGTAGGCTAACTCGACTCTATATATATATATAATAATATATATGGGAGAGGATCATTTGAGAACTAAAAAGAACTAATTTGAGCCACAAGTTTATTTACATGTATCCCCCCCCCCCCCCCCCATGAATTGTAGTGGTCCCCCCTGAAATTTGTGGTTGAGATTTAGTTCTTAAAAGTTCCTAAAAGAAAAAGCTCTCATTTGAACTACAAACCAACAACCGAGGATAAGAAAGTAAAGAACATAGCCATGAAGTTGAAGAAGTATGCCTCTATTTGGTGGGTAAATGTGTGTTCTAGATGAGAGAGGCAAGGAAAAGAGAAGGTGCGAGATTGGAGGAAGATGAAAAAGTTACTGAAAGAGAAATTCATGCCTACATATTACCTTCAAGAGAGATTCTCAAAACTGGAGTTATTAAAACAGGGTTCACGTTCTGTAGAAGAATATGCACAAGAATTTGAACATCTTATCATGAAGTGTGGATTAAATGAGGATGGCCCTTGAACCTTAGTTCGATTTCTAGGTGGCCTCGAGTATAAAGTTGCTCAGATTGTGGAATTGCAACCTTACTGTTCCCTCTCTGAACTCACTATTCTGGCTCATAAAGTAGAGATGCAACCAAAGGGTAGGGGTCAACTTGAAGCTTACAACAATAAGTGAAAACCCAACCCTTTACCTTAGAACAACCCAACTACTAAGCCATCATCCTCCACCCCTGCTCCCGAAATAACTCCACTCAATTCTAAAGCTCCCCGTCGTTGTTTCCGATGCCATGGTCTAGGACATATATCTTCGGGAATGCCCCAACAAACGAGTCGTCACCCTTGCATATTTTGAAGGTCTCGATAACCCATGGTATGATGAAGAACCACACCAACATAACACCGAAGAAGAAGTCCAGTTAGGACCTGATGGACACTGTTTAGTGGTGCGAAGGGCTCTAAATGGGATTGTCGTTCATGGTACCGAACTTCAACGAGAGGCCTTGTTTCAAACCCGATGTACTGTGCGGGACAAGGTGTGTTCACTAGTTGTGGATAGTGGGAGTTGCACCAACGTCGCATCGCAAAGTATGATCTCAAAGTTGAGCCTTACAACTGAGCCTCATCCTTCTCCATATGATATTCAGTGGTTAACCAAGGAAGAGGTATTCGTGTCACAAACCGCATCTTATTTATCATTTAATATTTGGCGTGACTTTATTCCAATGGATGCGTGTCATGAATTGCTTGGCCGTCCTTGGTTGTTTGATAGGAGGGTTGTTCATGACAAGTATAAGAACACCGGCCTATTCATTTGTGAAAGACGGAAGGAAGATAACTCTACTACCCATGACATATTCCACTGTTTCTAAACCTCAAGATTTAATCACTACTAAGCTTGCTTACCTACAAGATTTTATTTGGCATAATGACGTTTTACAAGTTGAATTTAATATGTCAAAGGTGGTCTACATAGTTGTTGAACACAAGCTAGCTAGCAAGGACAAAGCTCCAACCTATTACACATGCGCATGGGCCCGTAAAAATGCTTCCTACACATGTGCATGGACCTATCAAACTACTTCAGCCTGCTTATATTAAGCTAACCTGCTACAATAACTATCACCCCACATTAGAGATTGGATTCTCAAGTTTGAGGTCAAACTTTCTCAAAGGAGAGGAGGATGATAGCAATATATATGTGGGGTTGTCAAAGAAGTTAGGCGTTGTTATTTTTTTATGAGAATGGGTCAACAACTTCGGATTGTCCAGTGGGTAAAGTGGAGCACCATGATGTAGGATAAAGAAGACTACCCATGCATGTTTACATGCTCTCACACGTCCTGCTGTAAAATTTTAAACTACCCATGTTCTTTTTCAGTTTATTTGCCATGCTTCTTTTAGTTGTACTCTTAGCATTAAAGTTAGTATCTTAGCTTTTATCTCCTAGAAAATAGCTAGTAGGTACTAGGAAGTTTCCTTTATGTATGAACATTTCGTGTCATTGTGAGTCGGAAGTTTAAGATCAAGTTTTATTTGTGTTGCTCTTTGTTGAGTCGACTAACCTTTGCTAACTCGGATTTGGGAGCGGTGATCTAAGGAACCAAAGATCGTCCCGGTGGTGAGTCTATATCCGGGTTGAGATTCGTTGCCCTACGGATTTACTAAGGTGGTGTTTTATGTATCCTACATGAATTCCTAGTATTTGTCTTCCCGATTCGATCCTGGTATTGTACGTTCGTGATACAACAGAAAACATAGAGAGCATTCCAGAGTCTAAAATTGTTTCTTATTGACTCTAGGACTTTAACTAAATACATGATAGTCACCTTTGTTTGGCGTCGTTGTCAAGATAGAGAAGGTTTAGCAAGTGGCTAATAAGTATGGTTGTAAACCGACTTTTCCTCTGTTCACGTATCCCGGCGTTCTAATAGTGGTGAATATGGCGAAGTTTAAAGGTTGGGAGCCAATCCATGCGAAATTTACATCAAGGTTAACTACCTAGAAATCGAACATCTTATCTATTGGGGGAGAGCTACTCTTTTCCTACATATTGTCTTTCTCTATTTCTCATGCAAAAAAAGTAAATGAAATTCTTGAGTGGCTTCGTTCTATTTTTTCTTTTCGGGGGGGGGGGGGGGGGGGGGGGGGGGGGAATGAGAATGTGTGGAAATTGACTTGGGTGAAATAAGATGTTGTGGTAATGGTAAAAACAAAGGTGGATTTGGTATTGATAGCATGAAAGCTCTTAACAAGGCTCCCTTTTTGAAATGAAAATGGAGGGATCATATTAAACCTAAAGTTTTTTGGGTTGAAGCAATTGACTCGACTTATAAAAGTAAACATTTTTCATCCTCAGAAGTAGGTGAGTAGTACTTAATGATAGTAATTTGATCTCCAATTTGGCTGTGCAAAGTGAACGAATGTTGGGGTGGCAGAGCCGACTTCTTTTTGGAACGAAATTTAGATCGGGGAAACAAACCTAGGGATGGTGTTTCCTAACTCTTTGGAGTTGGACAAAGATTGTATAGTTGCTAATAGGAAACGTGTGATGTGATGGAATTGGGGATCGGAGACTGAGGCAAGAGGAGGGATCGAGGAGCCTCAGCGTTGAGGGTTTGGAATCTTTGTTAAGTAGTATGAATTGGGGCAATAATATAGACTATTGGGTTTGGATTTTAACAACCGAAATGAATTTTGTGTTAAGTAGGTGAGGAAAGATATAGAGAAGAAGTTTTTGTCGGATGCTCTTTTTTTTTACACAATGGAACAAATATCATTAAGAAAGAATCAACATCTTTGCATGGAGATTGTTATTGTCAAACTTCCGACAAGGGTTAATTTATGCAATGGAGACTTTGATTTCCTTCTATATTATATGTCCTATGTATTTTTTTAAAGCAGATTGTTGGAAAAAAAATAAGTTTGACTGACACCATTAAATCTATTCTCGAATAATTCGGTTGAACAATCTATTGTGATTTGATTCAGAGATGCGGGTTGTGAAGATTGAAGATTTAATATTAATTAAATCAACTTTGATTTAATTAATATTTGTTTATTTAATTTTTATTTGTAATATGCTCATTTGACATTTGTGTTTTACTATGAGTGGGTAGTAGAGCACAAGGGCTCTCTATATATAGGAAAGGATGGCCTCATTTGTTAGATGATGAAAAGTTGAGAGATGTGAGCTATCCCTTACCTTTTGAGAGTCTCATCTTGGGTTTGAGCTCAACCTAAGATGACCATGGAAGATTCATGAGGGTTATAATGTATTGTTGTGATTTCTTGTTCATGTAATCATTCGGTTCAATGAAATCATTCGACTTTATCATCATGTTTGTGTTTTATCCTAGATTCTCATCATCTCGTCTCTGCGTCTAATCTCCATTCTTGCTCACGATAGGGATTCTTGACGTGAAATAGGTCCTGACAAATGGTATCAGAGCCATGTTCCGATCAAATCGCGTCTCACGATGAATCTGATCACTCGAATCTTGATTTTGAGCTTGAATGAAGTGTAGATTTGAAAACCACTTAGGAGATGAATAATTCTATTTTTGTGCATTTTTTGGAGCTGTTTGGATGATTTCTGGATGAATCTGATGATAGATTCTTGTTGTTGGGTTCAATTGGATGTGATTTCGTGCTCCAAATGTTCAAATAAGTGGAGAAATGTGAGATCAGTGCTGAAAAAAAGTAACTGGGGTTTATTCACGTTTTTGGGTATTTTTGAAGATTTTCGAGTTTGATTTTGAGTTTTTGGTGATATAATTAGTGTTTTTGGATAAAATAAAGCTTCATTCTGATGGGAAAACGTGTTCCGGAATCCATTGGAAGAATCGGTTTCACCTGATTCGCAACAGATTTGACAGATCTGGAAAAACATACACTTAACAGAGTTACTAGGTGTTCTTCATGTTCTTGATAGATTTCTAGATTTCAAGGGCCGATTCGGGACGTTTGAAGCTGCGATTCGAGTTTTTTTGTGGCCAAAATGATTTCTTCTTATTCTAAGCTTCATTTTTCATTCATGGATCTGTATTTTTCTCATGTTTTGGTGGTTCAAAATCAATCATGAAGTTATGGGTTTACTGCTGTTATTCAAGTCTTCGTAAAATTTTCTGGGTTTGTTGAAGATGTTCTTAGCGACTTCGCTAGGTTTGAAGGTGTTCTTGACGATTTCGACTTAGTTCTTGGCGATTTCGACTTAGTTCTGGGCAATTTGGTGATTGCCTTGGGTGATCTCGCCAACCTTGGCGATCTCGACATCTGGGTTTTCGTTCGAGTAATTTTCAAATGTTTTGTTCGATTAGGGTTGTAGAGAATTGAACCACGAGTTCGTGGGTATAAAATTCGAAGATTTTCGGGAAGTATTGATGGAGATATGAACGAAATACGTTTTTCCGGTGACTTTCGCGATTTTCCGGTCGTTTTAAGGGTTTTAAGGGTGATCGCGCGACTTCTAAAGGAGATGATGACGTGGCGATTTTCTACTTGCTGCATGGGAAGGTTGAGTCTCTCTCCTTTGTCGGCTGCGATGACCATACCTTAATTTGTTATTTATTTTACATTGGCTGATGACATATTCTCGTGGGACCCTGCTGAAAAAGATCTGTTGAAGATATGGGGCTGTCGAGATGTTATTGGTGGAGAGAAATGGTGTGGGACCCAGGCAGGAACAAAGAACCGTTGAGTATGTGCTTTTCAGCCTTTCTTCTGATTGGTTGGAGCACCTCTCACTAGAAGTGAACATTTTGGTTTTTTCAATGAACCGGTTCCGGTTCTGGTCAACATTATTGGGACCGGTTCTCCCTAAGAACCGAATCAAGTTCTAAATCGATTCGGCGCTCGAAAACAGGGAACCAGTGGGACCGGTTTGGGATCGGTTCCCATATAACCGGTTTCCCCAAAAACCGATCACTGTACATTTTTTTCTAAGGAAATGGGCTGTATTCTTTTTGGCTCTTTTTTCCCCTCTTTTGCCACTGTTGTTTTATATAAATATTTAAAACTACCATAAGCAAACAAGTAAAATTTAGAGTAAATTACTATTTGCATCCCTGAGGTTTAGCCAGTTTTGCCACATGCATCCGATTTTCAAATTATTAACAAATCTCACTTCAGGTTTGTATTTTGTTGCCATCTGAGTCCCTCGGGCTAACAGAGTTAATTTTTTTCTGTTAAGTGAAGGGTATTTTGTCAATTTACAAATCAGGGATTAGTTCTGTAAAATTAATAAATGAGTAAATTACTATTTGCATCCCTGAGGTTTGGCCAGTTTTGCCACATGCATCCGATTTTCAAATTATTAACAAATCTCACTTGAGGTTTGCATTTTGTTGCCATCTGAGTCCCTCGGGCTAACAGAGTTAATTTTTTCTATTAAGTGAAGGGTACTTCTGTCAATTTACATATCAGGGATTAGTTCTGTAAAATTAATAAAGATATTAGGCATGGATTATTTATGTAAATCATCTAAACTAATTAAATATCTATTATATATTTGTTTCCACCAAAACTCTTTCTTCTTCATTAACACAGACCACCACCACTCACTCCCATTGCTCCGTCACCACTACCTCCACCACCACTCCGGCGACTGCCAGAACTCGTGCGGTTTCCTCCATCAAATAAATCAGAACTAGAACACCAAAACCACCACCACGCCCCCTCCCTCCCCCCAATTCCGATGAAGTAAACACCCCTGCTTCGTCGGTACCACCACAGCGACCACCACTCCCCCTCTCACCACCACATCCTCACCAGAACACCCACAATCGCAACCACCATCAATAACACCGTCATCCCCATTACAACATCCGCTCCCTCCTCCCATAAACCCTAACCCTAAACACCTAAATCTTCCGGCATCACAACCATTACCACCCCAACCCCTAATTCCGAGGTGAATCGTTTCTCCGGTTGCTCGTGCGACCGCAAGTCTACAACACCTCCGATCAGAAGCCCCTCGCCACTGTCCAGCGGTTCCCACCGCCATTGCCCACTATTCCAGTCGCTAATCACCATCCCAACACCACCATCTAACATCATCTACAACCACCGCCACTGCCGATTGCGACCAAAAATCGTCCCAGGGAGGCCTCGAATTCGAACCAGAGATTGACTCGGGAACCCGGAGGTCGCGGGCAAAGAAGGGTGGCTGAATGGTGAAGGTCGCCGTATCAGAGAAAGGGGGTGGAAGGAGATCGACGGGAACGAAGCAGGTCGCCGTTTATGGACCGCCGTTTATGTGGCTGTTTGACGGTGGTGTATGTGGCTTTTATGTGATGGTGCGACCACCGTTTATGTGGCTTTTATGTGATCGACGGAAAATGAATGATGATCGGAAATGAAACGATCAGAAAATGAATCGGCCGAAGGTTTTTTAATTCCTTTCAAAGTCAGTTTCTCAAATCACAAAATAAACCTTCTAAGTTTGAAAGTGTTCATACCATCCCCTTCAGTTTGATTTCAATTAAATTAAACCCACAACTAATATACCATTCCACTTACTAGAAAAATTACCGAAATACCCTTCCACTTAACAGAAAAATCTAACACTTGTTAGTCCCAATGATTCAGATGGCAACAAAACACAAACCTCAGGTGAGATTTGTTAATAATTTGAAAATCGGATGCAGGTGACAAAACTAACCAAACCTCAGGGATGCAAATAGTAATTTACTCTAAAATTTATAATATAACAACTTTTGTAAAAAAAACATATGCTCACGTTACGAGTTCGGAATTCAGAAATAAGACACACGATTACGAATACGAAATACAATATGAAATAAGATAACATTAAATCTAAACGTTTATTCGCCCTCATAGCATCTTCATTGGAAACCGGTTCTGGTACCAGTTCTAGGACCGGTTCTCGGGATCGGTTCTACAGGAACCGTTTTTTCGGTTCTGGTCGCTGAAACAAGGAATCAATTAAGAGCCGCCCGTTCTTTTTGGGACCGAACCGGTTCCTTTGATAACGCTTCGGAACCCGACCGGTTCCGGTCCCGGGACCGGTTTTTTTGTTCACCTCTACCTCTCACTCGGATTAATAATTGTAGCCGTAGATCCATTGAATCTCCATCGTAGGATCATTGTAGTGTGTTTTCTCTTGCTGAATTCTTATTGGTGAGCCGTCATTCACTTGGATGGAACACTCCAGCCATTGGATTTAATTATTCTGGACCGTTGATATTTTTTTTCGGTTTAAGGATTTATTCTGCTATATTTCGACCGGGTTTCTAGTTTTTGTTGACGTCAAGACCACGTTAGCTAACGACCCTGACAGACTAGCTTTGCTTTTTCGTTAAGTACGCGGCTTTTGCGTTATGTCTCACTACAAGTTATTTAGCTGATGTCAGCTAACCGTATTAAGTGGAATCTCAGTTATTTATTGGAGTTATCCGTTAAATCTCTCGAATGGCCGTTTCTTGAAGAAAATTGATGGAATTTTTCCAGATCGCGTTGTCTTCACCAGTTTGACTCAGAAATCTTCACGGGATATTTTTCCGAGCTCGTTTTTCAAAACCTAAAAATTACAAAGACTTCGGTTATTATTATTTCGTGCTCGGGATCTCAGTCTCAGTTTTTTCACCGATTTGGCACTTTATTTTTGCTTCCAACCCGGTCAGCATCCGGCTTCCGGTTTTTCACGAGATTGTCCGATTTTAGGATTTTAGTACCGTTTTCTCTATAGAACTGAGCGGAACGATCCCACTCTCTACATCTGCTTTTTCGCTTCTGCATCGGATGTTTTCATAGGGATCTAGAGAAAAGGGGGAATTATTATGGAACTGGATTATTGGATCAATTATCAGAAGTTGGAGCATTTTCAGTGTTTGATTGGTTTCTCTCATTCGGTTTGTTGCGGTTTTGACTCCGATGTTCAGCATTCTTAGTATTTTACCCGACCGTGTGAACCGAGTGAGCTGCAACACTTGGCTCTCAACTGAGAAAACAAGAACAGAAGAAGCTTATTCAGAGGGGGAATTTCTATGACAGAATGTTTCGGGTTTATCAGTTATTCTTCGAAGATGTACGACATAGCGAGTCTTCACCAGTATGACAAATTTGACAGCGTCAGTCAAGGGGGAATATGTTGGAACAAAAAATAAGTGTGACTGACGCCATCACATGTATTCTCGAATAATTCAATTGAAGAATCCACTGTGATTTAATTCAGAGACACGGGTTGTGAAGATTGAAGATGTAATATTAATTAAATCAACTTTGATTTAATTAATATTTGTTTATTTTCTTTTTATTTATAATTTGCTCATTTTATTTTTGTGTTTTGCTATGAGTGGGTAGTAGAGTACAAGGGCTCTATATATAAAGGAAGGGATGGCCTCATTTGTTAGATGATGAAAAGTTGAGAGATGTGAGCTATCCCTTACCTTTTCAGAGTCTCATATTGGGTTTGAGCTCATTCCAAGATGACCATGGAAGATTCATGAGGGTTAAGATGTATTGTTGTGATTTCTTGTTCATGTAATCATTCGGTTCAATGAAATCATTCGACTTTATCATCATATTTGTGTTTTATCCTAGATTCCCATCATCCCGTCTCTGCGTCTAATCTTCATTCTTGCTCACGATCAGGATTCTTGACGTGGAATTGGTCCTGACACGGATCTATCCTACTCCCTAAACAAAACTACACCAACATTACATCATTGCTTGGATTTGAACCCAGGACCTCCAACTAAGAGAACAAAGCCTCTACTAAGTGAAGTAGTTCAACATCCCACATTGGCATTATATGCCCTATGTGTTAAGTGGGGATAGAGTGTATGGAATACATTTTTGGATCATGTCATATCGCGGCTAAGGTTTGGAATCATTTTGATTTGGTTGGAGTTACCGGATAAAACTTTTAGTAATCGAAAACATATGATGGAGTGGTTTCGACGCTAACCATCGAATTAAGAAAAAAGAAGCTGAATGATGGTATTTTGTCATATCGTGGTGCTTCATTTGAGTGCAGCGAAACGAGGTGATTTTTAAGCTAAAAACATGAAGAATGATACACAGTTGATTTGATCAAGCAATTTTCTTTTTTATGGTTTATGTGTAGAAATATGTATGGTTAAAAAACTTTCTCCGCTTCATGTAATTATCTTTCAATGTGTGGTTAGGTTTTCTAACTCCCACCCGTTTCCAAAAAAAAATTATTAGAAATATATAGCGAAAAAGAAATTCTTTAATTTTTTTTTGTTCAGTCTGGATTTGTTGACTCCGCTACCCTCCTGGCTAGGGGTCTGCAGAAATAACCGAAATCTAAAAAACTCAACAAACCGAATCGTATACGTATCTCAATAAACCGATCCTAACTGTGAATTCGGTTTATGGTTCGGTTTCAAACCGTATCCAAAATTATGAATTTGGTTTACGGTTCGATTATGGTTTTGGGTTTTGTTTTTATTTGGTTTATTCGGTTTATTCGGTTATCTGTTTAAACCGAATAAGATATATATATATATATACATATATATATATATATATATATATATATATTATAAACCCGTTTAATAGGGTTTTTAACCCACTAAAAGTTTTATCCACAATTTACTAAAATTGGACCCAATCCCCCATGACCCATCCGTTGGGGAATTGTTAGGGTTAACGTTAACTGGTTACATAATCGTCAGGCCATCCATTCGTATCATCGCATGTCATCCCAGAATGCCAGTTGGCCATTACCCACTTCCCACAATCCACAACGGCAAAAGAAAGTGTCTACCAGACGAGAGACGACCACTCGACCTTATCTGATTGAGAGAGAGAGAGACTAAGGAAGCTGCTCAGTGTTCGTGTTCAATTTCGTTTCTGTTTAGAATCCACAGGTATGCGAGTTCAATTTTGTTAAGTTCGATTTTTGTCTCTGTTTATTCATATGAGTTTCATTTCATCTCTGTTTATGTGAGTGTTATTATGATGCAGGTAAATGTCTATGGAGGGCGAATCTAACTTGACTCAAACTCAACCAAATAAAGTTCCTAAACCACCAAGGAACTATCCTGAAAGATCAGTTGTATGGAAATGTTTCACAAAGTATCTGGACGAAAATGGAAAACAAAGGGCACAATGTAAACAGCAATCTCGAGCAAAATTTCCGTAGTTGGAACATTTGAAACATTTAATCGTTCTCTTATCCAAACCAAGTTTTCCTCCTTGAAGAATATATGTCTTTCCATGTTTCTTCTGATACATCTAGTATGATCACTCATATGAATAAATGCATGTCAAATTCCGAAAATAGTTCAACAAATCAAACAAAACTTGCATTTACACAAGAGAATGATGTGGAAACTTGGAAGAGTAAAGCTAATCTATACTCTTTTAGGTTTGACCAGAAAAAAGCTAGGAGAGCAATAGCTGACATGGTGATTATTTATTAGTTTCCTTTCAAGTTTGTGGAAAAAGAAGGATTGTATAGATGTATGAAGATTTGTCAACCTTCACTTGTCATTCCTTCTTGAAGCATGGTAACAAGGGATTGTTATCAATTGTTTATGGTTGAAAAAACTAAGCTGAAATCTAAAATGAAAAAACTAGTTCAAAGAGTTAGTTTAACGATGGATACATGGACATCTTTACAAAGAATCAACTACATGTGTCTCAGGACATATTATATTGATGAAAATTGGAATTTGAAAATAAAAGTTATTAACTTTTGTATATTTCCAGCCATCGAGGAGTTGATATTGGAAAATTCTTATAGAATTGTTTGGTTGATTGGGAGTTACAAAATATTATAACTATTACGGTTGACAATGCAAGTAGCAATGATGTTGCAATTGACTATTTAGTTGGAAAAATGGAGAAATGGGGTGATGGTTGTATTCTTAAAAGGAAATGGACACACATGAGGTGTATGGCACATGTAATGAATTTAATTGTGCAAGATGGACTAAAGGAGTTGGGTGAATCTGTTGATCGTATTAGGACTCTTGTTCGATGGGTTAGAATTTCACCGACAAGAATAAAAAGATTCAAGGAGTATGCTTTGTTGGAAAATGTTAGATATCAAAAGGATTTAGTATTGGATGTACCTACTCGTTGGAACTCAACTTATATGATGTTAAATATTGCATGTGAGTTCCAAGTAGCATTTGAAAGATATTTAGATAATGAACGTGTGTTTTATCGGGAAGTTGAGGATGGGTGTGGGCTACCAACATCAGTAGATTGAGAAAATGTGACTAGATTAGGAGGTTTTCTTTGACATTTTTACGAGCTCACTATTAGTATTTCAGGTATTACATTCGACCTTATCTATTTATTTCAACTTATTTAAACGATATGCATTAAATTTGGCTCAATCATTAACAATGGCTCACATTTAATGGCTCACATTTAAGTGATATACATTAACAGTGTCGGTAAAAAAAGCAATTTTACTATTTTGTTGTCAAACGTTAACTGTTTGATTATATATATTTTAAAAAGCAATTTTACTATTTTCTTTGACATTTGGATTTACCTATATATATTTTTTATTGAAAAAAGCAATATTAAACTGACTTTTTTGATTTGCACTCCATTAGCTAGGTGATTCTTATGAACTGTCATTGGTTTTCTATATGGTCCTTATGAACTGACTTTCTGTTTTAATATATTTTTAATTTAAGGTTCAAAATACATCACCTCAAACACGTATTTGGACTCCATTAGCATGTACAGATAGTGTCTTAAAATAATGCAGTTAAGTGTTGATAATAATCTGAGGAAAATGGTCGAGTCAATGACATTGAAATCTGATAAGTATTAGGGTGATGTCAAGAAATTCAATTTATTGGTGTTCATTGCTTCTCTTTTTGATCCAAGGACAACATTGGCATACCTCAAGGTCCAATCTTCATGGTATATATGGAATTGATAAAGGAGACGAGGTATGTGAATTATGTGAATGTGTGTTGCTTGAAATATTCAGTGATTATAAAAAAATTTACTTGGACAAGAAAGCGAACAAGGTGTCATCTTCATCATCTAAAATCGTTGAAGAGGAGTCTTCAAGTAGCAAGAATATTAGTTTGTTTGATAGTATTGATGATACAAGGAGAGCCCTTAGAGAGAGAAATATGGCAGAGGTAGAGTGCTTGACTCATTTAGGAGTTCTTTAACTGCTGAAGCTTTAATTTGTTGTCAAGATTGGATTCGTTCAAATAGTGTTGATTGCAATGTCGAAGAAAACGTTGAAAACCTTAATAACTGGAAGAAGGTCATTTACTTATTTGTATTTATATTTTTTAGCCAACATATTTTTTATTATATTTTCTAGTTTAACACCTAGTCTTTTTTATTTACTCATTTTTGTGTCTTGTAGACATGAGAAGGATAACGACCGAGGTCGATTGAAGAGTTACACGAAAATATGGCATGGAAAAGAAACTTCATATTTGTTTTTGTTCACTTCATGTGTTGGAAGTTCTAATTTCCATGAAAACTTTGAAGTTTAAATTATCGGTATTTTGGTTGTATGTTTTTAAACTCTAGGAATATCTTAATAATGTTTGTTCATCGCTTTTTTTGTTAGCCGAAAAAATATGCAAAATATATTATTCCATTGAATACGGTTTATTCAGCTCTGAACCGAAACTGAACCATATTGAATACAGTTTCTTCGATTCGGTTTGTAAGTTTTCAAATACGGTTTGGTTCGGATACGAATGCGATAAAAAATAATTTCAAACCGAATAAATTGAATCGAATAAACCGTAAACCGAACCGATAAACACCCCTACTCTTGTCTGCAGACTACCTGGTATTATCAACCACGAACCATTACCAATTCCCAAAAAGGTCGATATTTGGATCATTATTATATAGCTAGGTACGTACTTACTAGATGTGGGTGGGGTTGCATGGTCCACTAGCAAAGCCATAAAAGTAAAGTGCTAAAAGTCCCCAAGGTTTTGAGCCTCGAGGGATTAGCTAGCTAGTAATGTATTTATTTGGAATTGAAGAAAACGGTAGGTAGGTAGGTACTTACAGGATGTAGATCCAATGGTGGCCGGGGACAAGATTGTCCAGTGGAAGTGACGACACCACTTCCTTTTCCGTTGTACATGGCGCTGGCGGCATGGGTTGGTGGTGGAATTTGAAATCTCTGACGGACAATTAATTAACCAAATCAAAAACATATTCTATTTCCATCCCACCAAACAAATTAATTAAGAATAATCATCATGCATATAATAAGCTTACCGGTTGTGGTAATATATGTGGCATGTATGGTGCCTGCACAAATTAATTAAGGTAGGAAAATTATATAATAAATTAAGCTAGCTAGTAAGACGGACAAAATTGAAATTAAAATTGGAAAGGAAAAAAAAACACACTCTAATTTGGTGCCAAGATGGTAGTAGAGGAACAAGTGGTGAGGAGGGTGGTCTATATGAATCCATGGAGGGGTGACCCCATACATGTAAGGGTCTATAGTGATGAGCAAATGGTGGTGGTGGTGGTGAAGGGAAGCCCATGCTTGGTGTTGGTGGTGCAACCCAAGCCCTTTTGCTACTCACTCCTGCACGACAGTGGTTCCAATTTGCCGCCTCCGCTTCCCTTGCAAGCAAGTGTTTTCGATGCGACCTGTACTTCTGCACTACCAAATTAAATTACATCTCTTGAAAAGTAAGTTCACTTTAGTTAATTGCTAGTTTGTATATCTTAATTTCTTAATTACAGTTATTAACAATAGTACAACTTTTTAAAATCGCTTCCATGCACATAATTCACGATCTCAAGAATCTTTATGAGACTTCGAAAACCAGAAGATCGATACAAAAAATGATCCCATTTTTTTGTGAACGGAAATATTATTAAAAACAACCCACCACTAGCAAGGCGCTAGAGGCCGGTGAGAAAGCGAGAACAATACAAAGAAAAAGAAACCCAATCTTTCCAAAGAACAGATCGGGCTTTACAACGGTGAACAAACCAAAGAAAACTCAAGCTTTTGATCTTAAAAACTACCCGATGAATAGAAGGAGGCCGATTACTGAACACCGCATTGTTCCTCTCCAACCAAAGGCACCAACACCCTTTTCGCTCTCTAATCTGGGAGAGACCCTGTTTTGTGCATATTCGCTAAATCCAACACCAAAAATGCAATTACCGGGGGGATTTTACATCACTGAGCCATCATCTGCCACACCAAATTAGCAAAAGGACACCCTGTAAACAAGTGCGTCGACGATTTAGCCCCATCGTCGCACATAATGCATTCTGTCGAAGACATGGGGATGTTCTGGTGCAAAAGATTAACGCGAGTAGGGAGACAGTCCAAAATAGCCCGCCAAACCAAAATGTTCACCTTCAAGGGGATTCTTTACACCACTAGAATCAAAATTCGAGTTTTGATTGAGCATCGAATAAACAGTGCATCGAAGAGCCTTCACCTAAAAAGTTGTTGTCCAATTCGTCTGACCACCTCTAATTGCCATTAACCTCCGTGATCATATCCAGAAGGTCGATACCTTGCATAGTAAAAATAAAAAAAAAACTTGACAATCGCTTTCCATATACCTGGTTGCTGCAGGATGAAGAGGAATAAACGAGTGGTCTGTAGCCCTGGAATGCAGACACACCACCACCTAACGCCAAAGGTGGTTAGGCTCAATTTTTAAGCGCCACACCCACTTGGAAAGCAAACAGCAGTTGCTGGTTTCGAGAGGCACCAACCCCAAACCCCCTGCTTCTTTTCGATCTAAGAATGTTGTTCCTTGCAACCTAGTGAATTTTTTTTCCTAGAGGAGTCGCCTCCCTATAAAAACTTCATACAAATTTTTTGAAAAACATCTAACACCTTACGAGGGGCCCGATAAAAGGAGAAAAAGTATGAAGGGAGGCAGTCAAGTACCACCTTAATCAGAGTTAGACGGCCACCAATTGACAGATTACGGGCCTTCCAAATCGATAGGTGCTTATGAAAGTGTCAACAACCCTTCGCCAATGCTTAGCCAAGTTCATGTTGGCCCCCACAACCTAACCAAGGTACTCGAACGGAAGCTCGCTAATTTTATAACCCAAAGTGGAGGCTTTGAGGGCAATTTTAGGGTTGTACACATTAATCCCAGCCAGGCTACGTTTGTGGAGGTTAACCCGCATGCCCGATACCATGAAAAAACCTCATAACAATGCCTTAAGTTCAAACAGTTTCTTTTAGTCCACTGGCCCAGGAGCATCACACCATCAGCAAATAGATGGTGGGAAATAGGCGGACCATTATGAGGAAGATGCAACCCATGAAAAATACCCAAGTCCGAAGCCTTGGCCACCATCTAGTGAAAAACCTCCATGACAATGATAAAAAGGTAAGGCGAGAGGGGATCACCTTGACGCACCCCTCTATAGCAATTAAATTCTTCGGAGGGCGACCCATTAATTAGAACCAATGAGCGAGAAGCCTTTAGAATCCCATTAACCCACAATCTCCAAACCGGCGGGAAGTTCATTTGAAGGAGGATGGAGTCTAAAAAATCCCAATCCAAAGAATCATATGCCTTATTAAAATTGATCTTAAAAGTATGGCTTGAATCTTCGCCCGCTTAAGCCAAGCAAGAGTTTCGTTGAGAATCATAGGCCCATCAACAATATTCCGTCCCGCCACGAAAGCCATTTGGTTTTCCGAAATGATGGAGTCTATAACCAGTTTCAAACGATTAGCAAGGACTTTTGAAACCACTTTTGGTATACAACCAAGAAGAGTTATGGGCCTGAAATCACCAAAGGATTAAGGATCAATCGACTCGGGGATGAGGCAAATGAACGAAGAAAAACATCCTGGGCTAAAGGAACCAGATTGATGAAACAATTCTAACACCGCCTTGAAATCCACTCCAAGCAAGTCCTAAATATGCTTGATAAAAGCAAAATCGAAACCATCGGGCCCTAAAGCCTTGTCGCTCCCACAATCCCAAATCACACATTTCACGTCCTCTATGGAAAATGGGACAATAAGATTCGAGGCATCTAAGTCTGAAATGCGGTTAATCCCTTGGCAATAAAATATACACGTAAAAAGAAAGACATGTATAATATTAGGGAGGGTAATATAGAGAAACACTAATTTTTTTTTTTTGTTTTTGAAAAATTGGATTTAAATAATTCCAACTTTTGAGAGTTGATCGATAATAATCCCACTTTCATCAATCACTCTCAATGGTCCCAACTTTCACCCTATTTACTAATAGTGGTCCCGCCATTAAAAAACTTAACACTGTTAAGTTTTTGTTGTCGTGGCAGCTGACTTTGCTTACGTGGTAGGTGACTTTGCTGACGTGGTAGATGTCACGTTAGCAAAATTTTAATAGTATTAAGTTTTTTTTAATAGTGGGACCATTATTAGTAAATAGGGTGAAAGTTGGGACCACTGAGAGTGATTATTGAAAGTGATATTACTGGCCAACCTTCAAAAGTTTGGATTATTTAAATACAATTTTCCTCTTTTTTGTTTGTGAAAACATACAAAACTAATCAGCAGCACTGCGTGCTCTTTCTTTAATTTATCGGTTCTAAATTTTTAAAATAAATCAGAAAATGTAATGAGAAAAATGAAAAATTGTATATTTACAATTAGTTTGTTTCACTCTCACATATCAAAAAATTAGTTTCTCTCATCTATTCGGTTGAAATATCATAGATCGTCTGCATCGGTGGTCCTTGACCAAGCCCGTAGCTGAGGTAGAGGAGCTCGTCCGACGGACAGCGATGGGCAACCCTTCTTCACAGACGGAGAAGAGGAGGTTGGAGGTGGGGACCACTGCCATTTGTTTTCTATTTTTTCCTATTTTTTAACGAAAATCCTTATTTTTCCATTTTCTTTTATTTATCTTTTACTTAAAAAAAACACCAATGGTAATATTTAAAAAATAACATAATTAATTAATAATTTTAATTTATTTTACATTTATTCAATTAAATAACGGTTATGTTTTTTGGTTTTCTTTCTAACGTCTTTTATTTATAAAAAAAATCTATAAATACAACACATAATCTGAAATAATTTCACGTTCAATATTCATCTTCTTTCTCACATACTCTCAAAATCGTTTGCTAAACCATGGATCCGCACCATAAATCATTCACTCCTGCTCCTAACCTTATGCCATGATTACGTTTATTTTATGTATTTTTATTATTGTAATTTAGGTTTATTTTATGTATTTCTATTGTTGTAATTTAGGTTCTTTTATGTATTTATATTATTGTAATTTAGGTTTTTTTTATGTATTTCTAAATTTTGCAATTTAGGTTTTAATTTATAAAAGTTTTAAATTATTAATACCTTTTAATTTTCTTTAACTAAGTATGGTATAAAAGAAATAATTAATTAAATAAGAAGTAATTTATTTTACAAAAACATAAAAGAAATGGTGGTGTGGAAATAAAGAGAAGTTTGTGGGAAGGGTTGCGTTGGGACCGAAAACTGTTTGTGGGAAGGGCTGGAGAAAAGCTGATGTGACATGGTGACTGGACAACCCTTTGGATGGGTAGCTCTTACCGTTGCGGACAATCTTAATCCTTCTAAGCCCTTGATTAAATGTTGTAATGATTAAGATTGTTTCTTTATTTTTTTTATTTTTCTCTAATTAATTTCTTACTATATAGCAATTTTACTAGATGCTTTTACATTTTCCAAGTTGAAGTTAAAAACAAAATATGGACCACTATGGAGGCGATGGATTGGATGTTGTCTAAGGCTTGTTTGATGGTCATTTTCCATGGGGTGCGGCTGCCTAAGGACGATTCGATTCTTTCTCATGTTTTATTCGCTGACGATGTTATGGTAATCGGTGAACGGAGCGATCTGAATGCTCTAAATATCATCCGTCTTTTGCGGGTTTTTTATTTAGTTTCTGGGCTTGAGGTTAATCTAAAGAAAAGTGCCTTATATGGTATAAGTATGAATGAGCTGGAGGTTAAAAGAATGGCTGAGGTTATTAACTGTGCAGATGGTTCTCTTCCTTTCGGGTATTTAGGGATGAAGGTCGGTGTGAATATGAATTGGATCCACTCTTGGAAAAATGTAGTGGATACTTTTGAAAGGCGTTTATCTCGGTGGAAGGCTAAGGTCCTTTCATTTAGGAGGAGGCTCACCTTGATCAAAAGCATCCTTGATAACCTCCATACTTATTATTTTTCGCTTTATAAAGCTCCCAAAAGCGTCATAGATCAACTGGAGACGAGCAGGTTTAGATTCCTATGGGGCAGCTCTCATGACTAATGAAGATCCACCGGGTGAACAAGAATGATGTGTGTAAACCGAAAAGCCTAGGTGGCTTGGGTCATGTCAAGTTGGAAGATTTCAATATGAGCCTTCTTTATAAATGGCTTTAGCGGTTGAAGACGGAAGAAAGCAGTCTTTGGTGTCGGGTTATCTCGGCTATTCATGTGGTGAATAGACGTCCGGAGGTTTTCCCGTGCAAACTCTCGATTACAAACGTTTGGAAAAATATTGTTTCTATTAAAAAGTGTCTCTTGGATAAAAATGTGGTGTGGGACCAGCTCATGATCCATGAAAATGGGGATTGGAGAGGGAATAGTGGGGCTAAGCTCTTTTTTTTCAACGCCTGAGGTGAGAAGACTTTTTAACATGAATTGGGAAAGGGAGAACCAGGAATGCAAGTTTTCTTGGAACAAGCTTGTCCCTATCAAGGTTAATGCTTTTATGTGGAGGGCTCATCGAGATCGGATTGCCACCCATTATGCGTTGCAGTGAAGAGGGATCTTTGTCACGTCGGTTATGTGCAGATTTTGTAATGAGGGCGAGGACTCGATGGAGCATTTGTTCACGGGTTGTATGTTCACTTCGATCATTTGGCAATGGGTCTTGGAGTGGTTTAAATTCCCAGCCCTTTTTGTCTTTTCTATGGAGGATATTCTGGAGCTTCACAAAGACCGCAAGGTGGCTATGAATAAACAAGGGCTGCTCCAAAGCATCATTTATACCAAGTGCTAGAGCATATGTAGGGCTAGAAACTAAGCTATTTTTCAAGATAATGTCGACGATAAGTAAAATAATTTGTAATATTAAAAGTTAGAGTAGATTATGGTATGATAATAGAAATAGAAACACACCAATGATCTCTAGCTCAATTGGCTAAGGTGAGGTACCTAAAGACATTAAAAGTGGGAGGTCTTTGGTTCAAGTCCCACCTGTGACAAAAAAAATAAATGGGGTTCTAGGTTGGGCCAGGGGGTTTTCTCACATATGGTGAATTTCCTCCTGATGGGGAACGAAGATGATCGGGTGGGTGGGTAATGCTCCTGTCAGTTATTAAAATTTTCCGTTAAAAAAATAGAACTAGAAAGACGATAGATTGGTGTAATCTTTGTATGATGTAATGTGTTTAGGGGGTCCAGGCTAGGTCCGGATTTTTCGTTGTTTTCAATATATTGTCCTTCAAAAGGAAAAAAAAAAGTTATATTCTTAGAGTACAAACTACTTCAGATAAAATCATTTGCCTGCAAAGTTATTTTTTATGCTGAAAGTATCATTTTCCTGCAAAGTTATTTTTTATGCTGAAAGTTTACATACGAAGACTTTTAACTATTTTTGTTTTCCTATAATTTATGTTTGGAAAAAAATGGACCTTAATAATCCTACCTAATCACGATTGGCGGATAATAATCCCATGTAATTTTTTGGCCAAAAAACGGTCATTCTTTTACACCCTGTTATTTCTAATGGTCTTTCCGTTAAAAAACTAACACCGTTAATGTAAACGACTAATAATGCCATTACAAAAAATTATTTTATTTAAAGAAATTCAAGGGTAAATAATATAATTTCCATAATTTGATTTAATTAAAAATACCCAAACCACTCCCCCCCCCACCGTCTTCAACCCCCGTTGACCAACTCCGACACGACGAACTAACCGCAAAATGCCGGCGCTCATTCCCCGGTGAAACCAATACTGAACTCCACTTTACTCACTACACATGCGCTCCGTCGGGATCTTCGTCCGAGTTATCATCGTCCTCCTCCTCTTCCTTATCTCTGTCTGCATCACCTCCCACCGACGACATTCCAGTAACAAACCTAACAAAACCCTAACCCCCGCAGTACCGAAGGAGATATAAGAGATCGTCCAAAACGAGCCCTCTGCCGCCGTGGATCACCGTACGGTAGTGCCGGAGATCCAAATCGACATAGGAAGTCGGAACACCGCGTTGTTTATTCTGATTGGCAGTCGAGTGGTGAGAGTAGGGCTACGAGTAACGACACGACGTCGTATGGCGATGGCGGCGGTGGTAATTCGTCGTTGACCAACTCACCCATGAAGGTCGTCAAGGGGATCGGTCGCCGGCGAACCAGGACGGCGATGAGGAAGAAAACGGATGTGGGGGGGGGGGGGGGGTTGTGTGATTGTCTGGTTTGGGTTTTTTTTAGTTAAATCAAATTATGATAATTATTTTATTTACCCTTGAAGTTTATTTAAATAAAACAAGTTTTGATAATGACATTATTAGCCATTCACGTTAACGGTGTTAGTTTTTTTAACGGAAAGACCATTAGAAATAACATGGTGTAAAGGAAGAACCGTTTTTTATCGAAAAATTAATTCGAATTATTATCCGCCAATCATGAATAGGTAGGATTATTAAAATCCATTTTTCCTTTTTGTTTTTGTAAGACTTATAAATAATCTGGTTTTTTTTCTCCAAAACCCAAATAAATGAATTAATACTTTGTAGACGAAAAAAAAATAGTAATGTTAAAAGTACTGTGT
>JBCNJP010000010.1:43971565-44021817 GCA_039602395.1 Deinandra increscens subsp. villosa | reverse complement strand
TAAATGCATGTCAAATTCCGAAAATAGTTCAACAAATCAAACAAAACTTGCATTTACACAAGAGAATGATGTGGAAACTTGGAAGAGTAAAGCTAATCGACACTCTTTTAGGTTTGACCAGAAAAAAGCTAGGAGAGCAATAGCTGACATGGTGATTATTTATTAGTTTCCTTTCAAGTTTGTGGAAAAAGAAGGATTGTATAGATGTATGAAGATTTGTCAACCTTCACTTGTCATTCCTTCTTGAAGCATGGTAACAAGGGATTGTTATCAATTGTTTATGGTTGAAAAAACTAAGCTGAAATCTAAAATGAAAAAACTAGTTCAAAGAGTTAGTTTAACGATGGATACATGGACATCTTTACAAAGAATCAACTACATGTGTCTCAGGACACATTATATTGATGAAAATTGGAATTTGAAAATAAAAGTTATTAACTTTTGTATATTTCCAGCCATCGAGGAGTTGATATTGGAAAATTCTTATAGAATTGTTTGGTTGATTGGGAGTTACAAAATATTATAACTATTACGGTTGACAATGCAAGTAGCAATGATGTTGCAATTGACTATTTAGTTGGAAAAATGGAGAAATGGGGTGATGGTTGTATTCTTAAAAGGAAATGGACACACATGAGGTGTATGGCACATGTAATGAATTTAATTGTGCAAGATGGACTAAAGGAGTTGGGTGAATCTGTTGATCGTATTAGGACTCTTGTTCGATGGGTTAGAATTTCACCGACAAGAATAAAAAGATTCAAGGAGTATGCTTTGTTGGAAAATGTTAGATATCAAAAGGATTTAGTATTGGATGTACCTACTCGTTGGAACTCAACTTATATGATGTTAAATATTGCATGTGAGTTCCAAGTAGCATTGTGAAAGATATTTAGATAATGAACGTGTGTTTTATCGGGAAGTTGAGGATGGGTGTGGGCTACCAACATCAGTAGATTGAGAAAATGTGACTAGATTAGGAGGTTTTCTTTGACATTTTTACGAGCTCACTATTAGTATTTCAGGTATTACATTCGACCTTATCTATTTATTTCAACTTATTTAAACGATATGCATTAAATTTGGCTCAATTCATTAACAATGGCTCACATTTAATGGCTCACATTTAAGTGATATACATTAACAGTGTCGGTAAAAAAAGCAATTTTACTATTTTGTTGTCAAACGTTAACTGTTTGATTATATATATTTTAAAAAGCAATTTTACTATTTTCTTTGACATTTGGATTTACCTATATATATTTTTTATTGAAAAAAGCAATATTAAACTGACTTTTTTGATTTGCACTCCATTAGCTAGGTGATTCTTATGAACTGTCATTGGTTTTCTATATGGTCCTTATGAACTGACTTTCTGTTTTAATATATTTTTAATTTAAGGTTCAAAATACATCACCTCAAACACGTATTTGGACTCCATTAGCATGTACAGATAGTGTCTTAAAATAATGCAGTTAAGTGTTGATAATAATCTGAGGAAAATGGTCGAGTCAATGACATTGAAATCTGATAAGTATTAGGGTGATGTCAAGAAATTCAATTTATTGGTGTTCATTGCTTCTCTTTTTGATCCAAGGACAACATTGGCATACCTCAAGGTCCAATCTTCATGGTATATATGGAATTGATAAAGGAGACGAGGTATGTGAATTATGTGAATGTGTGTTGCTTGAAATATTCAGTGATTATAAAAAAATTTACTTGGACAAGAAAGCGAACAAGGTGTCATCTTCATCATCTAAAATCGTTGAAGAGGAGTCTTCAAGTAGCAAGAATATTAGTTTGTTTGATAGTATTGATGATACAAGGAGAGCCCTTAGAGAGAGAAATATGGCAGAGGTAGAGTGCTTGACTCATTTAGGAGTTCTTTAACTGCTGAAGCTTTAATTTGTTGTCAAGATTGGATTCGTTCAAATAGTGTTGATTGCAATGTCGAAGAAAACGTTGAAAACCTTAATAACTGGAAGAAGGTCATTTACTTATTTGTATTTATATTTTTTAGCCAACATATTTTTTATTATATTTTCTAGTTTAACACCTAGTCTTTTTTATTTACTCATTTTTGTGTCTTGTAGACATGAGAAGGATAACGACCGAGGTCGATTGAAGAGTTACACGAAAATATGGCATGGAAAAGAAACTTCATATTTGTTTTTGTTCACTTCATGTGTTGGAAGTTCTAATTTCCATGAAAACTTTGAAGTTTAAATTATCGGTATTTTGGTTGTATGTTTTTAAACTCTAGGAATATCTTAATAATGTTTGTTCATCGCTTTTTTTTGTTAGCCGAAAAAATATGCAAAATATATTATTCCATTGAATACGGTTTATTCAGCTCTGAACCGAAACTGAACCATATTGAATACAGTTTCTTCGATTCGGTTTGTAAGTTTTCAAATACGGTTTGGTTCAGATACGGATGCGATAAAAAATAATTTCAAACCGAATAAATTGAATCGAATAAACCGTAAACCGAACCGATAAACACCCCTACTCTTGTCTGCAGACTACCTGGTATTATCAACCACGAACCATTACCAATTCCCAAAAAGGTCGATATTTGGATCATTATTATATAGCTAGGTACGTACTTTTCTTTGGAGATTGCTTCGAGATAGGCTCCCGACTAGATGTAAGTTGATTGAAAATGGTGTTATTTTGTCGGATTTTAGTTGTGTTTTTTGCGGGGACCGTTTGGAATCAAGTGACCATGTTTTTGAGCTTTGTTCGGTGGCTAAAGCGTTGTGGAACAAGCTGCGATCTTGGCTTCAGCTCGACAGTGGGTTTAATGGGAATCCGAGGGAGACTTTGGATAAACTTGATGGTTCGGTTTTGCCTAAGAAGAAAAAGGAGGTTTTAGATGGAATCTTTTGTTGTGCTTGGTGGTCAATTTGGAAGCTTCGCAACGAGGTTGTCAACAATAGAAACGATTTAGACAATTTTGATATTTTCGATTCGGTTATTAGATTTTCTTATTATTGGATGTCGGCTAGAAATAAGTGTTTTAGTATGTCGTCTAGCAATTGGCTAGACAATCCTTTATTGTATTTGTAACTTTTTTGCTTGTTCGGTAAGGTTTCTAACCGGCTCGCGTTTGTTTATTCAAGTTTCTTTGCTGTTCAAAAAAAAAAAAAAAAAACTAGATGTGGGTGGGGTTGCATGGTCCACTAGCAAAGCCATAAAAGTAAAGTGCTAAAAGTCCCCAAGGTTTTGAGCCTCGAGGGATTAGCTAGCTAGTAATGTATTTATTTGGAATTGAAGAAAACGGTAGGTAGGTAGGTACTTACAGGATGTAGATCCAATGGTGGCCGGGGACAAGATTGTCCGGTGGAAGTGACGACACCACTTCCTTTTCCGTTGTACATGGCGCTGGCGGCATGGGTTGGTGGTGGAATTTGAAATCTCTGACGGACAATTAATTAACCAAATCAAAAACATATTCTATTTCCATCCCACCAAACAAATTAATTAAGAATAATCATCATGCATATAATAAGCTTACCGGTTGTGGTAATATATGAGGCATGTATGGTGCCTGCACAAATTAATTAAGGAAGGAAAATTATATAATAAATTAAGCTAGCTAGTAAGACAGACAAAATTGAAATTAAAATTGTAAAGGAAAAAAAACACACTCTAATTTGGTGCCAAGATGGTAGTAGAGGAACAAGTGGTGAGGAGGGTGGTCTATATGAATCCATGGAGGGGTGACCCCATACATGTAAGGGTCTATAGTGATGAGCAAATGGTGGTGGTGGTGGTGAAGGGAAGCCCATGCTTGGTGTTGGTGGTGCAACCCAAGCCCTTTTGCTACTCACTCCTGCACGACAGTGGTTCCAATTTGCCGCCTCCGCTTCCCTTGCAAGCAAGTGTTTTCGATGCGACCTGTACTTCTGCACTACCAAATTAAATTACATCTCTTGAAAAGTAAGTTCACTTTAGTTAATTGCTAGTTTGTATATATTAATTTCTTAATTACAGTTATTAACAATAGTACAACTTTTTAAAATCGCTTCCATGCACATAATTCACGATCTCAAGAATCTTTATGAGACTTCGAAAACCAGAAGATCGATACAAAAAATGATCCCATTTTTTTGTGAACGGAAATATTATTAAAAACAACCCACCACTAGCAAGGCGCTAGAGGCCGGTGAGAAAGCGAGAACAATACAAAGAAAAAGAAACCCAATCTTTCCAAAGTACAGATCGGGCTTTACAACGGTGAACAAACCAAAGAAAACTCAAGCTTTTGATCTTAAAAACTACCCGATGAATAGAAGGAGGCCGATTACTGAAAACCGCATTGTTCCTCTCCAACCAAAGGCACCAACACCCTTTTCACTCTCTAATCTGGGAGAGACCTGTTTTGTGCATATTCGCTAAATCCAACACCAAAAATGCAATTACCGGGGGGATTTTACATCACTGAGCCATCATCTGCCACACCAAATTAGCAAAAGGACACCCTGTAAACAAGTGCGTCGACGATTTAGCCCCATCGTCGCACATAATGCATTCTGTCGAAGACATGGGGATGTTCTGGTGCAAAAGATTAACGCGAGTAGGGAGACAGTCCAAAATAGCCCGCCAAACCAAAATGTTCACCTTCAAGGGGATTCTTTACACCACTAGAATCAAAATTCGAGTTTTGATTGAGCATCGAATAAACAGTGCATCGAAGAGCCTTCACCTAAAAAGTTGTTGTCCAATTCGTCTGACCACCTCTAATTGCCATTAACCTCCGTGATCATATCCAGAAGGTCGATACCTTGCATAGTAAAAAAAAAAAAAAAACTTGACAATCGCTTTCCATATACCTGGTTGCTGCAGGATGAAGAGGAATAAACGAGTGGTCTGTAGCCCTGGAATGCAGACACACCACCACCTAACGCCAAAGGTGGTTAGGCTCAATTTTTAAGCGCCACACCCACTTGGAAAGAAAACAGCAGTTGCTGGTTTCGAGAGGCACCAACCCCAAACCCCCTGCTTCTTTTCGATCTAAGAATGTTGTTCCTTGCAACCTAGTGAATTTTTTTTCCTAGAGGAGTCGCCTCCCTATAAAAACTTCATACAAATTTTTTGAAAAACATCTAACACCTTACGAGGGGCCCGATAAAAGGAGAAAAAGTATGAAGGGAGGCAGTCAAGTACCACCTTAATCAGAGTTAGACGGCCACCAATTGACAGATTACGGGCCTTCCAAATCGATAGGTGCTTATGAAAGTGTCAACAACCCTTCGCCAATGCTTAGCCAAGTTCATGTTGGCCCCCACAACCTAACCAAGGTACTCGAACGGAAGCTCGCTAATTTTATAACCCAAAGTGGAGGCTTTGAGGGCAATTTTAGGGTTGTACACATTAATCCCAGCCAGGCTACGTTTGTGGAGGTTAACCCGCATGCCCGATACCATGAAAAAACCTCATAACAATGCCTTAAGTTCAAACAGTTTCTTTTAGTCCACTGGCCCAGGAGCATCACACCATCAGCAAATAGATGGTGGGAAATAGGCGGACCATTATGAGGAAGATGCAACCCATGAAAAATACCCAAGTCCGAAGCCTTGGCCACCATCTATTGAAAAACCTCCATGACAATGATAAAAAGGTAAGGCGAGAGGGGATCACCTTGACGCACCCCTCTATAGCAATTAAATTCTTCGGAGGGCGACCCATTAATTAGAACCAATGAGCGAGAAGCCTTTAGAATCCCATTAACCCACAATCTCCAAACCGGCGGGAAGTTCATTTGAAGGAGGATGGAGTCTAAAAAATCCCAATCCAAAGAATCATATGCCTTATTAAAATTGATCTTAAAAGTATGGCTTGAATCTTCGCCCGCTTAAGCCAAGCAAGAGTTTCGTTGAGAATCATAGGCCCATCAACAATATTCCGTCCCGCCACGAAAGCCATTTGGTTTTCCGAAATGATGGAGTCTATAACCAGTTTCAAACGATTAGCAAGGACTTTTGAAACCACTTTTGGTATACAACCAAGAAGAGTTATGGGCCTGAAATCACCAAAGGATTAAGGATCAATCGACTCGGGGATGAGGCAAATGAACGAAGAAAAACATCCTGGGCTAAAGGAACCAGATTGATGAAACAATTCTAACACCGCCTTGAAATCCACTCCAAGCAAGTCCTAAATATGCTTGATAAAAGCAAAATCGAAACCATCGGGCCCTAAAGCCTTGTCGCTCCCACAATCCCAAATCACACATTTCACGTCCTCTATGGAAAATGGGACAATAAGATTCGAGGCATCTAAGTCTGAAATGCGGTTAATCCCTTGGCAATAAAATATACACGTAAAAAGAAAGACATGTATAATATTAGGGAGGGTAATATAGAGAAACACTAATTTTTTTTTTTTGTTTTTGAAAAATTGGATTTAAATAATTCCAACTTTTGAGAGTTGATCGATAATAATCCCACTTTCATCAATCACTCTCAATGGTCCCAACTTTCACCCTATTTACTAATAGTGGTCCCGCCATTAAAAAACTTAACACTGTTAAGTTTTTGTTGTCGTGGCAGCTGACTTTGCTTACGTGGTAGGTGACTTTGCTGACGTGGTAGATGTCACGTTAGCAAAATTTTAATAGTATTAAGTTTTTTTTAATAGTGGGACCATTATTAGTAAATAGGGTGAAAGTTGGGACCACTGAGAGTGATTATTGAAAGTATTACTGGCCAACCTTCAAAAGTTTGGATTATTTAAATACAATTTTCCTCTTTTTTGTTTGTGAAAACATACAAAACTAATCAGCAGCACTGCGTGCTCTTTCTTTAATTTATCGGTTCTAAATTTTTAAAATAAATCAGAAAATGTAATGAGAAAAATGAAAAATTGTATATTTACAATTAGTTTGTTTCACTCTCACATATCAAAAAATTAGTTTCTCTCATCTATTCGGTTGAAATATCATAGATTGTCTGCATCGGTGGTCCTTGACCAAGCCCGTAGCTGAGGTAGAGGAGCTCGTCCGACGGACAGCGATGGGCAACCCTTCTTCACAGACGGAGAAGAGGAGGTTGGAGGTGGGGACCACTGCCATTTGTTTTCTATTTTTTCCTATTTTTTAACGAAAATCCTTATTTTTCCATTTTCTTTTATTTATCTTTTACTTAAAAAAAACACCAATGGTAATATTTAAAAAATAACATAATTAATTAATAATTTTAATTTATTTTACATTTATTCAATTAAATAACGGTTATGTTTTTTGGTTTTCTTTCTAACGTCTTTTATTTATAAAAAAAATCTATAAATACAACACATAATCTGAAATAATTTCACGTTCAATATTCATCTTCTTTCTCACATACTCTCAAAATCGTTTGCTAAACCATGGATCCGCACCATAAATCATTCACTCCTGCTCCTAACCTTATGCCATGATTACGTTTATTTTATGTATTTTTATTATTGTAATTTAGGTTTATTTTATGTATTTCTATTGTTGTAATTTAGGTTCTTTTATGTATTTATATTATTGTAATTTAGGTTTTTTTTATGTATTTCTAAATTTTGCAATTTAGGTTTTAATTTATAAAAGTTTTAAATTATTAATACCTTTTAATTTTCTTTAACTAAGTATGGTATAAAAGAAATAATTAATTAAATAAGAAGTAATTTATTTTACAAAAACATAAAAGAAATGGTGGTGTGGAAATAAAGAGAAGTTTGTGGGAAGGGTTGCGTTGGGACCGAAAACTGTTTGTGGGAAGGGCTGGAGAAAAGCTGATGTGACATGGTGACTGGACAACCCTTTGGATGGGTAGCTCTTACCGTTGCGGACAATCTTAATCCTTCTAAGCCCTTGATTAAATGTTGTAATGATTAAGATTGTTTCTTTATTTTTTTTATTTTTCTCTAATTAATTTCTTACTATATAGCAATTTTACTAGATGCTTTTACATTTTCCAAGTTGAAGTTAAAAACAAAATATGGACCACTATGGAGGCGATGGATTGGATGTTGTCTAAGGCTTGTTTGATGGTCATTTTCCATGGGGTGCGGCTGCCTAAGGACGATTCGATTCTTTCTCATGTTTTATTCGCTGACGATGTTATGGTAATCGGTGAACGGAGCGATCTGAATGCTCTAAATATCATCCGTCTTTTGCGGGTTTTTTATTTAGTTTCTGGGCTTGAGGTTAATCTAAAGAAAAGTGCCTTATATGGTATAAGTATGAATGAGCTGGAGGTTAAAAGAATGGCTGAGGTTATTAACTGTGCAGATGGTTCTCTTCCTTTCGGGTATTTAGGGATGAAGGTCGGTGTGAATATGAATTGGATCCACTCTTGGAAAAATGTAGTGGATACTTTTGAAAGGCGTTTATCTCGGTGGAAGGCTAAGGTCCTTTCATTTAGGAGGAGGCTCACCTTGATCAAAAGCATCCTTGATAACCTCCATACTTATTATTTTTCGCTTTATAAAGCTCCCAAAAGCGTCATAGATCAACTGGAGACGAGCAGGTTTAGATTCCTATGGGGCAGCTCTCATGACTAATGAAGATCCACCGGGTGAACAAGAATGATGTGTGTAAACCGAAAAGCCTAGGTGGCTTGGGTCATGTCAAGTTGGAAGATTTCAATATGAGCCTTCTTTATAAATGGCTTTAGCGGTTGAAGACGGAAGAAAGCAGTCTTTGGTGTCGGGTTATCTCGGCTATTCATGTGGTGAATAGACGTCCGGAGGTTTTCCCGTGCAAACTCTCGATTACAAACGTTTGGAAAAATATTGTTTCTATTAAAAAGTGTCTCTTGGATAAAAATGTGGTGTGGGACCAGCTCATGATCCATGAAAATGGGGATTGGAGAGGGAATAGTGGGGCTAAGCTCTTTTTTTTCAACGCCTGAGGTGAGAAGACTTTTTAACATGAATTGGGAAAGGGAGAACCAGGAATGCAAGTTTTCTTGGAACAAGCTTGTCCCTATCAAGGTTAATGCTTTTATGTGGAGGGCTCATCGAGATCGGATTGCCACCCATTATGCGTTGCAGTGAAGAGGGATCTTTGTCACGTCGGTTATGTGCAGATTTTGTAATGAGGGCGAGGACTCGATGGAGCATTTGTTCACGGGTTGTATGTTCACTTCGATCATTTGGCAATGGGTCTTGGAGTGGTTTAAATTCCCAGCCCTTTTTGTCTTTTCTATGGAGGATATTCTGGAGCTTCACAAAGACCGCAAGGTGGCTATGAATAAACAAGGGCTGCTCCAAAGCATCATTTATACCAAGTGCTAGAGCATATGTAGGGCTAGAAACTAAGCTATTTTTCAAGATAATGTCGACGATAAGTAAAATAAATATTAAAAGTTAGAGTAGATTATGGTATGATAATAGAAATAGAAACACACCAATGATCTCTAGCTCAATTGGCTAAGGTGAGGTACCTAAAGACATTAAAAGTGGGAGGTCTTTGGTTCAAGTCCCACCTGTGACAAAAAAAATAAATGGGGTTCTAGGTTGGGCCAGGGGGTTTTCTCACATATGGTGAATTTCCTCCTGATGGGGAACGAAGATGATCGGGTGGGTGGGTAATGCTCCTGTCAGTTATTAAAATTTTCCGTTAAAAAAATAGAACTAGAAAGACGATAGATTGGTGTAATCTTTGTATGATGTAATGTGTTTAGGGGGTCCAGGCTAGGTCCGGATTTTTCGTTGTTTTCAATATATTGTCCTTCAAAAGGAAAAAAAAAAGTTATATTCTTAGAGTACAAACTACTTCAGATAAAATCATTTGCCTGCAAAGTTATTTTTTATGCTGAAAGTATCATTTTCCTGCAAAGTTATTTTTTATGCTGAAAGTTTACATACGAAGACTTTTAACTATTTTTGTTTTCCTATAATTTATGTTTGGAAAAAAATGGACCTTAATAATCCTACCTAATCACGATTGGCGGATAATAATCCCATGTAATTTTTTGGCCAAAAAACGGTCATTCTTTTACACCCTGTTATTTCTAATGGTCTTTCCGTTAAAAAACTAACACCGTTAATGTAAACGACTAATAATGCCATTACAAAAAATTATTTTATTTAAAGAAATTCAAGGGTAAATAATATAATTTCCATAATTTGATTTAATTAAAAATACCCAAACCACTCCCCCCCCCCACCGTCTTCAACCCCCGTTGACCAACTCCGACACGACGAACTAACCGCAAAATGCCGGCGCTCATTCCCCGGTGAAACCAATACTGAACTCCACTTTACTCACTACACATGCGCTCCGTCGGGATCTTCGTCCGAGTTATCATCGTCCTCCTCCTCTTCCTTATCTCTGTCTGCATCACCTCCCACCGACGACATTCCAGTAACAAACCTAACAAAACCCTAACCCCCGCAGTACCGAAGGAGATATAAGAGATCGTCCAAAACGAGCCCTCTGCCGCCGTGGATCACCGTACGGTAGTGCCGGAGATCCAAATC
The DNA here is from genome assembly GCA_039602395.1 of Deinandra increscens subsp. villosa. Taxonomy (NCBI): domain Eukaryota; kingdom Viridiplantae; phylum Streptophyta; class Magnoliopsida; order Asterales; family Asteraceae; genus Deinandra; species Deinandra increscens. The sequence goes on along the minus strand of JBCNJP010000010.1, from coordinate 44,011,356 downwards.
GACATAGGAAGTCGGAACACCGCGTTGTTTATTCTGATTGGCAGTCGAGTGGTGAGAGTAGGGCTACGAGTAACGACACGACGTCGTATGGCGATGGCGGCGGTGGTAATTCGTCGTTCACCAACTCACCCATGAAGGTCGTCAAAGGGATCGGTCGCCGGCGAACCAGGACGGCGATGAGGAAGAAAACGGATGTGGGGGGGGGGGGGGGGTTGTGTGATTGTCTGGTTTGGGTTTTTTTTAGTTAAATCAAATTATGATAATTATTTTATTTACCCTTGAAGTTTATTTAAATAAAACAAGTTTTGATAATGACATTATTAGCCATTCACGTTAACGGTGTTAGTTTTTTTAACGGAAAGACCATTAGAAATAACATGGTGTAAAGGAAGAACCGTTTTTTATCGAAAAATTAATTCGAATTATTATCCGCCAATCATGAATAGGTAGGATTATTAAAATCCATTTTTCCTTTTTGTTTTTGTAAGACTTATAAATAATCTGGTTTTTTTTCTCCAAAACCCAAATAAATGAATTAATACTTTGTAGACGAAAAAAAAATAGTAATGTTAAAAGTACTGTGTTGTAATTGCAGATCTGATTGACATATACCTGCAGATGGCTAGCAATGTTATGGCGAGTGAGACATCCAATACCCATAATCTCGAGAATTCTTGAAGGGACCGCCTTATCCACCCCCAACTGCTCCACCGCCTGCACGAATCTCCGATGTAACTCCGGTGTCCAATCCACCTACACGAATCCCAATTAAAGTTTAACTTTTCAGAATGCCTGCCTGCCATGACCCGTATTTTATTCTGCAACAAAAGCTCCTGCAGCTATACTTTTGCTAAATTAACGTACATAACTATTTCTGGTCTACATGCATACTGTTTCCTATAAATTACCCTAGTTAATTGTATCCTTTTAATTAATTAAATAAAAGGAGAAGACATCGATCTGCTGCAGATGGATGGATGTATGTATCAGTTACAAAAGAAACCCTAGCTAGCTAGCTAGTTAGGTAAGACCAATAATAAATCTTATCATATATATGAATTTTCTATATATACTATACCTTCACTTTTCTCAGCTTCCCCAGGTGTGATGAATTCTTTCTTTTATTATTGATTTGTTTGTCATCTGCTGCTGCAGCTGGAGGCACAACATCTTGTATTCTTCTTGTGTTGTTGTTAAACTCACATGAGTCATCTCCCCCACTAAGACAGTACGAGCTGAATTCTCCAGGGTCCGTCTCAAGACCAGGCAACATATGATCCATTCCATCGAATAAATCGTCGAAATCAATACTTTCAAGCAAATTGTCATCCGAGAAATCATTCTCCTCTCTAGTGATGTTGTTTCCAGCTAGTGGTGACAAAGCAGCTAACATTACGTTACAACACTTGACTCAAAGATGATATAAGTTTAATTTTCGGAAACGGAAAGAATTTGGACTTCAATTCCGATGGAGAAATACGATGTGATAAATTATTTGATTGCAATTTGGATGCCTTATTGCAGTGAGAGATCGAGAGTGGATCTCAACCACAACACCTTTGAGTTGAGTCACTGAGAGTGACAGGGGTCTTCTTTGTTTGTACTTACGCGGATGATGATTTTGTATTTTTTCTTCTTCTTATTATTATATCTCTAGGCAGACTTATATTAATAATACACAAGTGTGTGATGATATATATGTGGGTGAGGTTTGTTCATCAAAATAAATGGTGCACTCGTGACTAGTTCTAATATTTTATGGCATTTCTTGGGTGAGATCTAGAGTTAGAACAAAAAAAACCGGTATCGGGATCGGAACCGGAACCGGTCCGGTTCCGAACTGTTATCAAAAGAACTGGTTCCGTCCCAAAAAGAACCGGCGGTTTTTAATCGATTCCTTGTTTCAGCGATCAGAACCGAAAAAAACCAGTTCCTACAGAATCGATCCCGAGAACCGGTCCCAGAACCGGTATCCGATGAAGATGCTATGAGGGCGAATAAACGTTTAGATTTAATGTTATCTTATTTCGTATTGTATTTTCTATTCGTAATCATGTGTTTTATTTCTGAATTCCGAACTCGTAACGTGAGCGTATGTTTTTTTTTTAAGTTAAATAGTAATCTATGTTGGTTTTATTTATAAAAGTTGTTATATATTAAATTTTACTTGTTTGCTTATGGTAGTTTTAAATATTTATAAAAAAAAAGTTGTAAAAGAGGAAAAAAAAGAGCCAAAAAGAATACAATCCATTTCCATAGAAAAAAATGTACAGCGATCGGTTTTTGGGGAAACCGGTTTTTGGAACCGGTTATATGGGAACTGATCCCGAACTAGAACCAAACTCGAACTGGAACCGAACCGGTCTCACTAGTTCCCTGTCACTACTAGAAAACTCGGACTTTTCCTACGCTATTTTTGGTCGGAAATTGCTTGAAAAGGACTGATACCAACAAATTCCCGAGGAAATCTGCCCTGGTCGGATAAACGCTCGTGGGAAAAGTTTCCGTCCAATTTCAGACAACATTTTCCGACAATTTTCCGACGAAAATATATTTATTTAATTTATATATTTTGCGACCATTTTCCGAGGAAAATTTATCATTTTTTTTTTAAATTTTCTGTCCATTTTCCGAGGAACATAAATTTGTTTTTGACAATTAACTTTCCATCCATTTTCCGAGGATTATTTTTATTTATTAAAAAAAATAATAAAATACAAATGTACAGTTACAAAACCAATAAATATTTCCAGATTTAAAAAAAAAACACCAAAATTATAAAACAAGTTCAACCACATGATAAACCATAAACCATAAACCAAAATATATCCATTACATGTTACAAAACCAAAAACTAACGTCTTAAGCAATATGCATATGATAAGTTTAACATAAACCAAAAACTAATGTCTTAAGCATTAATACAAAACTAATATCTTAACCATAAAACCAATATTTCTTTAACTAGAGGGATGATTACCATGAGCTTGACCAAATTGTTTCATAAACTCGGTCATTTGTTGTTTCAATATTTCTTGAAATTGTGTTTGCTCTTGAGCTCGTGCTTGTCGTTCATTTTCAATAACTTGAGTTAGTTGACTTTCCATAGTTTTGACACGAGCTTCCAATTCTCGCACCTAAAAAGTTAAAGAACATGAGTAGAGTTAGTGTCTTGTAAAACAAATATAATTTATTAACAGTTTGCTATTTTTCAAGAGACAAGTCACATTCTCTAAGACGCCCTAGTAAAGGTTTCTGTATTTTCTAAATGAAACTAAACATGTTGTCATCCAAAATCCTAGCCCCCAAATTATAAGAAAATGAGAATCTGTTACATGGAAACTCCCATTTTCTAATATAGAAACAAACTTAAAATTTATGGAAGCTTAACTTAATTAAATGATTTCCAATTTTCAGATTCTGGAAAATTGGGCATTTGCTTGTTCTAATCAACTTTTTTGCCTATAATATAGACTTGAAATACTTAACCCCTCACCTCAGTTCCTCCAGTTTTTGTTGGTTATGAAGATGTTAATAAATTGCATGTTAAATTATATAAAGAAAGCTTCCTCGGTAAATTTTCAAAAAAAAATATATATATAGAAAACTAATTTATAAAGAAGATGACTAGTTTAATGAGGTGTACCCGCTTTTGTGACCGTTCATAATCAGCAATTGACGGGCCAGATCCTATAGTTGATGGCTTCCCGGTTACTACAAATTGTGGATCTGAAGAACCAATTCCAAAAATCCGTTTGCCACGCCCTCCGTGTTTACCCACCCACAAGTCAGAATCATCTTGTTGCTTTCCATATTTCTTAAACATGTCAGTCTCGTACACACCCTACAATTTATTAAAACATGTGACTGTCTAAAAGTTAATATATACAATTAATTTGGTGAAGAAAACTTACATATGCTTCCTTTGACCGAGCTGTACAAAACTTCAAGTCTTCTATGCTTTGAAACTCACCGGATTTAAATTTTTCCTTTGAATCTTTGGTAAGATGTGTGGCAAAATATAATTCCTTAAAGGTCGGGTCACGACCCAACTCTTGTTTCTACATAAAAAAAATACTATCGTTAACTCGCAGTAGTTTGATTATGCCAACAACATTAAAGATATGCAATTATCCTTTGTAATTTCTTATATGTTTCAAAGCAGACCAAATTCACCTAACTTAGAAACCTAATCCACGTGTTTGCCTCTTAAAAACTAATAAATATGTATGAAAAATAAACACAGATCCTCATGAAAAATAAGAACAGATCCCTTTAACAGCCCTATTTCATACTCAAAATCCAAAAAAATCACATACACAGGTTAACTTGCAGCTTTATAAAAGATATGAAATTGAACAATTAATCCAATAATCCAACAGCATTAAAGTGAATTACAATTAAATGTGTTAGCTTACCAGTACGATACGATGTTCATCATATCCCCTAGAACCACCGGTGTGTCGGGATATCGCACCCGAGCTATCGGCGCTCATGCGGTTCTTTCTCGCACACTCGGACCTCTGATGCCACTTCTCCGTGTCCCAAGCCTGAAGAAATTTGTAGATTATCAAGATTTATTAGATTGGTATTGGTATTTCAAGATTATCATCAAATTTATAGAAATTAGTAGACCGTTATATTATATTCACATACCTTACACATTTTACGCCATCTGTCAAGATCCACCCCCTTAGGCGGATAGTCACACATTATCTTAAAGTTATTTTCTTTCGCCGGGATAAAATGTCCAGCATCCTTAGCTTTTTTTTTGAAACACTTCTCCAATAACTCATTAGGTCTGGATAACGATCCTTCATCACGTTCTCAAATGCTTCTCTAATGGCATAAAGGCATGATGGATCAAAACGATACTTTGTCTGCAAACAACACAAACAATGATACTTATGTAGGAGTTTGCTAATATAAGTCTCCAAGATAAACAAGAAGAAAAAAAAGAGGATGTTCTCAAGGAGACACCAACAACCACTATGTTAGCTTTTCCAATATGTGATCCCTAATGGGTCAATGTGTAAAAAAAAAAGAAAAAAAAAACACTTAGTAAAAAGTATATATTATGTACCACATGTGACACACTTATACTTCATAAAATATGGAAAATAAGTTTCCTGACCTACAAGTGATCTGTTTCGTTATTTAATTATGGAATTTCAGATTTCTTGAAGGAGAGAGATCTAGAAGCTTCTGGTGGTGGTTCTGACAGTTAAGTTGTAAATCTGGGCGACAGTTAAGTTTTACCCTAAAAGATTGAAATTAGATTTCTGATTGTTTGTTAAAAGGGTAAAGTTCTCACACAATTAAATTAAAGCCTTGGTTATCTCATTTTTGTACTCTAAAAGTTGATTAATTTGTGACGGTCTTCATTATGGAATTTCAGATTTCTCATTTGCAGCATGCTCAATGGTAAGAGACCTTCTATTATATATTACCTAAATACAATACTTAAGAAAATTGAGTACTACAACTAACTGTTAATGATATATAGATGTTGGTGGGAGCAATATCATCTGTGTTTCTACTCTATGTTATTATTAAAACATTGCACTCTTTTAGAATCTGTGTTATCATTGAAAGTGTGACTTAAGCTTTGCTAAGTAGTCATCATATCAGGAATGTTTGTTAAGTAATCATCATACCCTTTAAATCACGAGTGGTTGATAATTACCTTAAAAATATCAAACACCGCATCAATTGCTTCCGTAGGTACTTCTTTCCATGTTAACCACACTCCATTATGTTTCTCATTAAACATAGTCTTGATTGCTCTGTGAACCTTACCTTTTGCAAACCTACAATATTGGAGTAACCAATTAAGTATAATAACATAAACACTATAAACTGAAATGTTAGATCAACACACTTTTCCCCAATGCGAGTGACGAATTCCCTCCCATCAATATTGGAGTCGTGTGGCGTACTGATGTCATCCTCATCATCTGAATACTCATTAGTGTCGTCTGCATTAGTTTCCTCTGCATAATTGTCATCCTCATCATCCAAGGGATCCGCATGACCACCATGACTCGTACTGCCAACGTAACCATGATGTTGGTCTAAAGATCTGCTATCACCAGACCGTGAAGCAGTATAAGGGACACTAGCTTTAGATGTTGACGAGTTTACAGGATGAGGGACACGTCTGATAGGCCCGCCGGCTCTGGATGATGATGAGTTTCCCGTATGAGCAGGGACGCGTCCACGAGATCCAGATGCCATAATCAAGTACCTGCATTTAAAAGTCAGAATAAAATTCAGAGTAAACAACAGTGCATTATCTAAAATTCAAAGTAAACAACAAACAATATTTTTAAAGAACAAAATTCCATTGATAAGCCTTATCTAAAACATATATTTGTTAGTCCTTAAAATCAGTAGTCAGCAAAACTTTGAAAAGAAACTGAAATAAGAACTAAATAAGGATGAATCAAAGTAAAATGTCAACTAAGAAAAAAGAGCATTGATATCAAAATCTTCTGAACTAAAGAAATGAAGTAACCTTTTGAAAGCTGAAACCTAAGAAACGAAACTCGTAATAAATTAGCAAACAAGGGCAGGGGGTTTGATTAATTCTTTTTCTTCCATTAACAATCATGATCATCTGAAGAGTCGTCATAATAAACCATTTCATCTTCTTCGCTATCTGTATCTTCTTCATCTACAAATTCTTCTTCTTCGAGCTCCTCTTCAATTTCTTCATCATCTTCCTCGTCAGTTATTATCTCGACGGCATTAGTATTTGTGACTAAACATAAGCGTTCACTACTAGTTACTTCATCCGGGGGTTCAAACCGTTCATCAAACTGAAGAAGCCCATTTGTATCTGTGTTCCCATCATCGGCGTCTTCACTTTCAGGACATGTTACTTCATATACCCCTCTTGGTTTTGTCTTCACAACCGCCCATAGATCTTTTAAGTCGCTTTTCCCGGCAGGATATGGTGTATAAAAAACTTGTTCCGCTTGTGATGCCAAGATAAACGGGTCGTTAGTTTGAAGTCGAGACTTAGGTTTGATCATAACCAATTCAACAATCTAGTGGTGTATAAAAAACTTGTTCCGCTTGTATGAACCTTTGTGAAGGCATCTCTAGTGGCTTTAACATTTTCTTGGTCTCATAAAAATTTCTAGGTAGCTTCTCATCGTTAGGTAGACTGTCTTTGAATATCGGGAGCATTCTATCAAATGTTGAGTCGGAAACATTACAATCTGATTTCCAATTCAACAATCTAGTGGTGGTGGAAAGTGTACTAGCTTTTTCAGAACCGGCCCACAAAGGTTCATCGGCTTGCCCTAACATGGTATAGAATGCCTCGGCTGTTTGGTTTGGTTCTTGTCGTTGCTGATGATAATAAGGATGGTGATTTTGGTGCATGCTTTCCATAACCATTTGATCATAACCAGTATAATCACCAAGATCGTCATCGTTGTCTTCGGTTGATATATAGTCTGTATGATGACTTAAGTCGTGAGACGGCATGGGATTTGAACATTGACCCACGTCTTGTTTAGGAAATGTTTCACCATGCGCATACCATACCCAATAATCAGGCATGAATCCTTTGGTAATTAGATCTTGCTCAACCGCCTCTCTACTCTTGTATTTCTGATTTTTGCATTTGGCACATGGGCATCTAATTAGTAAAACCTCCACTCCTTCTATAGTTTGGCTTCCAACATCAGTTAAATTAGTGAACGCGAAATCCAAGAAAGAAGTGACATGTTCCGCAAATATCGGATTGAAATACCCACCTCTAATGACTCTTGTTGTGTACATCCATTCTCTATCAGAAGACATCTCTATGACTCCCGGTTGCTACAAGCACATAACCTGCTAGTGTAAAACTAACCCAATCCTTAACTCGGTTAGTGTAAAACTAATCTTAACTCGGTTAGTGTTAAATATACAGCCATTGGTTACGAAATTTGAAATATGCAAATAACAGTAGCGGATTAAACAATTAATGGATGTATATAAGATATATAATCTACAATTTTGTTGAAAGAATGTTATCAAGGTATAACCTGCTTGAATTATAGACAAATCAGCAAGATAAATTTTATGTGAAGCCATGTGGACCATCTGTTGGAGGAACTCAAGTGAAGCCACGTGATGAGCTCTTCTGGTTCGGTAAACCCGAAATATTACTGCGGTTGATTCAGTTTATCTCCTTTCAGGTGAAATTCTCATTTTTCTTAATTTCTCACAGATTATACAGATAATGTGGCTTATAACTTACATACCACATAGTAATGTCTAATTAGATACCAGGTCTAGAAAAAGTATTTCCTAACTCTGACTACTTATTAGTCAAAAGAACTCATTTGACTGAGAAAAGTCAACATCAACCCATACATTCTCTGCATATAGATGGTAACTAACTTCCTATGATTCACAACTTTCCTATTAAATTTTATGTTTCTCCTGCAACTTTAACAAACGCTGCACAAAATGAATAATCAATTTCAAAAGGCCATTTCGAGGAATAATTCACAACAACGTACAGTCACATGAAATTAAAATGCCAGTCATAAATTTCTAAGAATTAAGAACTATTGCTGCTCATCTTCCTTCATAAACCTTCCTATAAACTTCTAAGAATTAAGAGCTATCGATTGTTTGCATGCCAATGGGATCATACATAGAGATTTAAAGCCTGGTAACAACATTAAGAGCTATCGATTGTTTACTGCATTTTGATGCTTTAGTAACAGTTCATACAACATTCAGGAAACAACATTATTAAAATATGAACCTTATAAAATAAAATCGAGGAGAACATAAAATGATCAGGGCCTGAATAAAAGTTAGGCTAGTAAATCTGATGTTGTGAAATACAACAGAAATCGCAATCAGATTAACTTGTATAATAGTTTCTAATCCTGTAAAAAATGTATATAAAATCTCCTAGAGGCATAACCTATAAAGGAATCACAAAACACATTTTGGCCATTAGAAATTAAGTTAAAACATGTAGCAAATCTGAATCTGGGAAGTAATACACATTAACCAAACCAAAACAGAGAACAAACATAATACAAAATACATAATATGAGCCAATACTATCTATCCTCTTAACTCTTGAACTCTTTAGAACAATTAGAAGCAGGTAAACATAATCGATCCATCAATAATGATTTCAAACGAATACTACTTAAGATCATCAAACCACATCCATCTGTATTTCAAATGTTAATTGGCTAAAGTCACAAGCGATAAGCATAAGAGCAGAATTAACCTAATTAACCTAAATGTAAATTGGCTAAAGTTACACATTCATCCAAAACATGAAAAACATACCTAATTAACCTGATCGAACTCGCGATAGAATGAAACAATAAGCCCTAAATCAGATTAAATCATCGCATAAAAGTAAATGAAGAGATGAAATTAACCTGATCAAACTCGCGAGTGAGTGGCAGAGGTGAACGAAGAGGTGGCGGCGGAGGTGGACGGCGAAGGTGTACGGTGGAGGTCGACGGCGACGGTGTACGGCGGAGGTGGATGGCGGAGGTGGACGACGAATTTGAGTTGAGGAATTTGGGTGTAATGCGTTTTTGAGTTGAGGAATTTGGGTGTAATGCGTCACGTTTCTAATCAACTTTTTTTTTTAGGGAAATAGTGTTCCTCGCAAATTCCTCGTATTTAAATAATTTTTTAAAATTTATTTTTATAATAATATACCTTTTCTCGGAATTTACTCGGAAAACTTTTTTCTCTATATTAGATAATATAACAATATAAGGTTTCCTCGGAATTAGCTTGAAAATATTAATGTATTATATAGATATCATTAATAATATTGGCATTGGTCGGAAATTCCTTGGAATTATTTATTTATTTCTTTTTGGTCGGAAAGTCGTCGGAAATTCCGACCAAAAAAATTTCGTCGGAAAATTTCGTAGGAAACTTGACTGTTTTCTAGTAGTGTGTTTTCAAGCGCCGATTCGATTTAGAACCGGAACCGGTTAGTTGAAAAAACTGAAATGTGCACCTCTAGTGAGATATAGTGATTGGAGCAAGGAGAGGTTTAAATGAGAACCAATTGGTTTTGAGAACTTTTGAGAACAATTTTGGGCCACTAATTTTCAAGGGGGGAACACTCAAATTCATTGGGGGATTTCCTTATATATAACTAGTGATTCAGAATGGTTCTTAAAAATTCTCAAAAGTATTTAGTTATCAAATGATCATCTTCCTATATATATATATATATATATATATATATATATATATATATATATATATATATATATAGGGTTAGGTTCAAACGAGAACTTTATGTTTTGAGAACTTTTGAGAACTAAATCTCAACCACAAATTTCAGGGGGACCACTACAATTCATGGGAGGGGGATACATGTAATAAACATATGGCTCAAATTAGTTCTTTTTAGTTCTCAAATCAAATTGGTTCTCAAATGATCCTCTCCCTATATATATATATATATATATATATATATATATATATATATATATAGGGGAAGGATCCTGCGAAAACACCATTTTTTTGTGAGAACTGCGTAAACAAATCTTAAAACCTACATAACTTTTTCATACGTTAATATTTTTTTAAACAATTTGCACCAAAAGTCTTAAAATATATTATCTTTAATCCTATAAAAGTTTTAAAAAACTTAACGTTTTTTTTATTTTTTTAAATATTTTTTTGTGTGGTGCACATGTGCATCACAAAAAAAACTCATACTTTTAGTATGAGTTAATATTTTTTTTCTTAGTCGCACCATATGTCATATATTTTCATCATATTTTTTGCGTTTTTATTGAATGATGCACATTTGCATCATACCAAAAAAACGCTCATAAATGTGATATACATTAATAGTTTAAAAAGAAATTGCACCCTAAATCTTATAGTTGTGTTATCTTTAGATTTAAAGAAAAAAATAGCATTTTATAACTTTTTTTAATTATATGATGCACATGTGCATCACACGGGAAAAAAAATGTTCAGTTTTTTTTATAATATTTTGCTCCAGATTTAAAGATAACGTAATTCTAAGACTTTTGGTGCAAATTTTATGAAAAATCGTTAACGTATGAAAAAGTTACGTGAGTTTTAATATGTGTTTTCGCAGTTTTCACAAAAAGATGTGTTTTCGCAGGATCCTAACCCATATATATATATATATATATATATACTAGCCGTGTGCCCGCGCGTTGCGGCGGCAATAGTTTATAGTGTGTTATTCGTCTTTTGTTCGCGCGTTACTTCGGCGTGACAGTTTACCATCGTGGTATTCGTTTATTTTAGCAAGATGCTTCCCAATGACAATTTACAATGTGATATATGCGTGTCGGCGGCGACAACAACTAACGCGGTGCTTTTTTTTGTTACTTTATCAATTCTCTCGTGATATACATTTCATTGTACGTCTGTTAGTTCTATTCTATCTAATATTCTAATCTCCACCGGTCAAAAATAAAAATATTTTACCAAATGAATGAAACCATTAGCCTCCACATTCAGGTTTTCACCCCATTACTCCCATTTTCTTACTATTTTATAGTTTAATAATCTTGATAATGTTATATATTGTGATTTTATGTTCGTAATTTTTAGGCTGGGAACTAAATAAAAATGTCTGAATTTAAACTCAAAACCTTCAACTAAGAATCAAGAGTTTCTTATCTCACGTTGGCAAACACCTTAACAAACTCTTAATAACCTTTATATTATTCTTTTTAGAACGGCTAATAACACCATATCAAATTACACAAACCTATTATGGATGGTGCTTAACTCTTAGCTTCATAGAATCTTCACCATCTTGTGCTCTTACAACGACTTTTCCATTAACAAATATCCTATCAATTAGAAAAAATATAAATAATTCAATAATTAATTTTATTAAAACACGTACAAATACTACAATATTGATGGGACTTTATCTTTCTATTTGACAAATATACACTCTTTCTTGATCAAATGACATAACTTCAAAAGATATTAAAAGAAAATAGTTTAAAAATATAAAAAGTGAAAACTTATATATTTTATTTTTCTTGATCAAATTACAATGTAGGAAAAAGATAACTACCCACCACTCTAGTCAACCTACACCCACATGACAAATATGTGAAAAAAGCAGAAAGCAAACTGAAATTTACAGGATACACAAGTAAACATTAATGCAAAGTAAAGTCAAAGTGAGATGGTGACATTTCAATATAGTATTCATCCTCTTGCAGGTGAAGCAAGTCAGCATCAGCAGGACCTTCGATACCCTGATAAAAGTAGTATGACATAACCTACACAATATGAAAAAAAAATCAACAGTATCTTTCAAACACGCAGGTCCTAAACTATAACCGTCCAATAAATTTAGGTTCAAATGAAATCAAACAAAGATGCCAGGACAAACTTGATGTAGCTTAAAAAAATTGACCAATCAATAAAAGAAAAAAACAGTTACTAATTTACTACTCACTGTCCTAGCAGGGGCGTTAACCCCCATTGTAACCAAAACCGAATAATTGTGCCAAATTGGTTTCCCAGCTCTTGATTATGTATAGGGAGGGTGACAATGAAAATATCCTTTCCTCTATAGAACCTCATTGTGATTATTTGGTCTCAATTCATTTACGCATGTTGAAATATGAAAATCATGGGGTGAATTATAATCATGAGCTTCCGTTATCCTACCCCATGTCGCCCCGCTCTTTCCTGGCCCTTGGTCCATGTGGTGGATATCTGCCCATCAAGAAAGTCTTTTTAAGAAGTGACACTTTTGGATACTATGCCAACCTAGTAAAACAATCCAATTAGTCTCTACAACGAAACTAAAAACACTGACATAAAAAGAAGATAATGCACACATACTCAACAATTTAGAAACTTTGTAGCTACCATGACTGAACCTGAAGTAATTTAGAATTCAAATTGAGAATCAAATAACCTTTAGCAAACTATGAAGGAAGTACCCATCTGTATTCATGGAGATCCTTGTTGAAAGCCCTAATGACTCATGTAATTAACTGGACATTATAATCATGCAATACTTATTTTTTCTTCAATAGTTCAACCGATGGACAAATAAAAGACGCAAGTGATTGTAGTATATACTCTATGACCCAAAATTAGACACTTTGGCTCAAACCTCTTGTCATCTTATTACAAAACAACCAAAAAAAAGTCCTTATAAGCTGCCATAACAGGTTCAATATTTTACGTGACATGTTTTCTAGCAATTGACCCATATATCAAAGGGGTGTGGTTTCACCAACCTGAATCGTTTACACATCTGATTCATCTACTTTGTAAAGCTGAGTTAAATCATGTTGTTGACTTGTTTATCAAATCTTACCAATTTAATAAGTCTTACTTGTTTGAACAGTCCGAACTCTGTACCTATTTAACCAAAAAGCATTTAGCTCAAGTAATATAACGTACCAACTGAAGTGAGAATAGAGTAAACCAAAACTGCATGTCATTAAGCATAACTAATATCCTTTCACTGCATGTCATTAAGCATAACTAATACCCACCATTAGCATAAAAAATATAAACTCAATGGCTGAGTTTGATGATATTAAAGAAATCTAAGTCTTGAGAGGAGTGGTAACTTGGGCCAATATAATGCATCCAGCCCCAAAATGTATTTTAGAAAAAGTAAATAAAAATATATCTAAAAAAACTGGTGTGTTACAACCTCATGATGACCAGTACTAAAAATGGATGGTCCTTTTAACTTAAACCCATTAGTGGACCCCTCTTGGCACGTCTACTTTAGATAATAAAAATAAAGATTTAATACCAAATAATAGATATACAACCTCATGACTGTCTTATAAACAAATTAAATTTTCATTTCAACATGTGCACACTGTATTGTGATTAAACAAAGATCAAAGAAACAGATGGATAAAAATTTGGTGTCTTACCTTCAGTCGTGTCAGTTTGGAGCATTTCAGGTGGCCTTTATGGTAATGACTTCTGTAATACATCAGGTAATAGACCATTAATTTAAAACTGCACCAACATCAATCAATGTAGCATGAGTGGACATGGACATGGATCTACACATGCTTGATATATTCCACAAACTTGTAGCTTTGATTCACCTGAATGTAGACTTGAAATAACAAATGTGGAATAGAAGACACCCTAGGGCCTGCACAAAGTAAAAGTTTAGCATCAGTATATTTGGGGGCTAAGCCAAGCTGTTTTCAACCCAAACCCATTTTAACATTTTACCCAACCTGCTCATTTTGCCACAGTGTTTCCTTATGGTGTTGTGTGCTTTCTTATATTATCTTCTTCGATGCCAACTTCTTCTGGCTCCTCAAAACTTATGATTCGTTGAAGTACTACGAAGATCACATAACTTCCATAATCCATCAGGTCCATGTAAAATATTATCCGCCTTAAAATCACTACGGTTGCAATTCAAATTTAAAATGATTACTAAGCATGATGACGTTCTTTAATAAGAATAGTTACAGGTATTTAAAGAGACATGATTTATTATCAATCTTTCTCTCTGATTCAACCCTTTCTTCTTCACTTTGAACCCTACCATAGCATCAGAACAAACCATTTGAATCAGTTACCCATGGAGCCACATCTAACAACCCTCTTGTATTATTATGTTAGAAGATTTAGATGTATAATAATGATAAATGAAAGAGAGTTTTTGAATCGACCGACATCCATCAATGCGTGTATATAGCCATTTCTAAGAACGTTTAAAGATTACATCAATGAGTTTTTTAATCGACCAACCCTACTGTATTATTATGTTACAAGATTTAGATGTATAATAATGATAAAAAATACCTTGTTATTGAAACAATCTTCTAACAAATCCAACATGTGCTGAAATTGTGTATATATTAAAGATTTATGTCCTTGCTCTTTCAACTTCAGTGGTTCAAATAAAGAAAAAAAACCCAAAAAAGTAAGAGAACATGTGGCGACCCTAAAACTTTTGCTTTCTTTCCCCAGCGACGACAGCCGAGGCTGCAAACGCTACGACGCAAGAATAATTTTCGGGACGAAAATTCCAATTACAAGGGGATGATGTGACATCCGAGAATTTCAAGGTTTACTTCCGTTAGACAATCTCCGTTAGTTACGTTATAAGTGTTAACTTAGTAACTAATGCTTAACTAGGCCGAATACGTCCACGTCCTTTGGTTGATCACCGAACCCGTCCATATGTGTTATGTGTTTAACTATTTATTGTCATTATGTGCAATGTGATTTAAATACATGATTTAGTATTGTGAATAGCATGACAATTTATGAATCGTGTTTATCTTACTTAGAATGTGAAATTGACCACTTTTGGTAACCAGCGAAACTACCGGGCGAAACTATAGTGTCGCCCGACAGTCTTTTGGCTCACTCGTGATCAGAGCCAGTTTCGCCTGGCCAGCGAAACTGCCAGCGAAACTAGCCTCTGATATAAATAATCTTAATAAACCCTAGTTCTCCCATTTTGCCTCATTTACACAAAACACACACACACTCTCCTGAGATATTCTGGACCAGCTGATTCCAGCCAAGAATCAACAAGGAACCATCATCTCATCTCATCCATTTGGCCCTAGATCGAATCGTGAGTCCCCAAAACCATTCTTTATGCATTTATATGTGTTTTCTTGGTGTTTTACTTTAAAGCATGACCAAACCTCCATGGAATCACTTGATCTTCTGATATGTTGTCTAGGAATGATAGATCTACAATAAAGTCAGTAACTTTACGTGTGAAATCCATCCATGTTGAAGATTTATGCTAGATTAGGTCATTTTAGGTTAAAATGTGTTTTTGGTGATTTGATGATGAAAATGCATGTTTAAGGTGTTAAAGCTTACTGATTTATGTTGGTAAATGGTTATGTATGCTAGATAATGAATTGCATGTAATATGGAAGCTGTTAGATTGATTTTTAGGCTGATTTATGTGTTTTTCGCGACTAGCGAAACTGTCATGTTCTCTGGGCGAAACTGTCCAGCGAAATTATGCATATCTTCAACCAGCGACACTATGGAGCGAAACTGTAGTGTCGCCGGGTAAACCAACCAGACCTGTCCGAACGAAACTACCGAGCGAAATTCCCTGAACGAAAGTTCAAACCAGTTTCGGGCGAAACTAGGCTAGCGAAACTGTGCCAACAGTTTCGAGCGAAACTAGCCTAGCGAAACTGTGTCATCGGGTATTGCCTAGCGAAAGTGCTGCCCGTGCACACAGCGAAACTGCCTAGCGAAACTGCGAGCGAAATTGTGACCAGAATCCAAACTTGTGCAATTTACTTGAATACTATGCCAAGACTTACATGATTTTGCTATGATGATACATGCTTTGATTTCTGATGTATGTGAACCCTTGTTTATGATCAACCATCGGTGTCGTGTGTCGTTATGTCGTGTCGTAGTTCCAACGTGCTATGTTATGGGCCATAGTGACGTCAAGATTAGACACAAAACTAATACTTAAGACCTAAACGTGTTCATAGGTCTTCATTAAGCAATACTTGGATTATATATCAGTGTAGCTGAGCAACCTAAGGTGAGTTTCACAAACCCTTTAATTGTGAGCCCGTTTGGGACACAACGGATGAACTTAACGATAAACAACACTGACGTTTTGAGGTATTACAATTGGGATACCTGTTATGGAAGTTGGAGTGTTGTATGGGAACACTTGCAACTGTCCATCCTTGGGGTTTCTATTGAAACCCGGAAACGACCATTTGACACTTAAACTCTTTTTGGGGATTTCAAATGAAATCCAGGATAAACTGTTTTAATATGACTAGTGTAGGTTAAAGTCTAAACCAAATGATATCACATGATTTCTAAGGATGCCTTAAAACTTAAAAAGACCTCAACCTAGTACTGTTGATCTGAGAAGCGAGGGGATGTTGGGTAGATCTACTGAGGGTTTGACAAACCCTGCTCCGCGGTACACAAATGTGTAACCAACCGGTTGGAGGCCGAACGGAGTTCAATGTCAGCCTATTTTAGTTGTGGGCCTCCCAAATGGGACACAACTGGAGGCACCAACCATCGGCAAATGTCGAACTCTGTTACGTCAGCTTTCAGCCCTAGTACGACTCCTTAGTGCATGGAAACCGGATTAGCTACCCGCGATATCGGTTGACTACTTTAATCCTTTACTTAACTAGTGCATATTCGAAAATTCAACTCTTGGCAATTGCCTTGCAAAACTATTACTTATGTATATGTTGATACATACGATTATGAGACCGGGCCAATGCATGTCATGCCCACCGTGAACTCACCAGCCATTAGGTTGACACTTGTGTGGTTTTCACTTTTGCAGATCATTGAAGAGTATCCACTGGAGGTTGGCATGGCACGTGAAGACTTTTACTTTCATTAAACTAACTTGGGATTTTGATTTGAAACAATGATTTGTAAAGCACGTGGCTAGTGCTAAGATACTTATGTTTTTATTCCGCTGCGTAACTTTGAAACTGTTTTGAAATGAATGTTTTGGACTTTACTCTGATTCGTTTAGTATTTGTAACTAATGGTTGTGGTCCTGGTTTGCTCGCACCCCTTAACGGTATAAACTCCGTTAGTGGTTATTTGGGGGTGTGACAGATTGGTATCAGAGCCATAAGTTGCAGAGAACTGGAATCATTTTTGAAAACGATTTGGAAACTGCAACTTGAAACCTTAGTTACAAACGAACAAAACAAACTCTCAAAAACAAAATTTTTACGTGCCAACCTGGGATACTCGCTCTGCTGTGTAAGTAAATACTCCATATGTAGATATATATATGTAAATATATATAGAGACCGTGTCTAGGTAGTCTAACGGAAAACCTCAGGAAATTTTCACACACGAATACGAAATGCGAACACTATTCCGGGGAAAGCGACAACGAAACGATGCTACATGCTACGTCCTGATTTCTACTACGATGACTACGCCGACAGTGACTTTTATGGGAAGCCGACTTTCGACGATAGTACTTACGACTTATGGCATTCTTCGACGACGCCTCAGTTTTGCACGAAAATTTTTGGACTAATAGTGGGATAATGGGAACTGGCTAATATACATATTATGGGATATGTATAAAATACAATTGTGACTGAACACTGGCTACTTTAACTGTCCAGCAAAATGTCTGGAAGAGGACACGGAAGAAACAACATCAACATGACGCCTGCACAGCTGCAAGCAATGATTACTGAACACGTGCAAGCCGCGGTGGCAGCCGTCCAAGCTGCATACGCCGCACAGGGTAATTATTATGCCGGTTAAGGCACAAAGCGATTATAATTGACTTGTTTAAACTTAAAACCCGAACTATTATTGCATCAGGAAACCACCACTGCACGTTCAAGTCCTTCATGGACTGCAAGCCGATGACGTTTTCCGGCGAAGAAGGAGCTGTAGGACTCCTCAGGTGGATCGAGAAGTCTGAGAAGGTCTTCTCTATGTGCAGCTGCCCTGCTGGAGATAAAGTGAAGTATGCGACTGGTACCTTTGAGGGAGCTGCTCTCTCCTGGTGGAATGCTGAGATTCAGATGATTGGGTTAGATGCGGCCAATGGCATGGAATGGGGAGCGTTTAAGGAGTTGGTTATGGAGGAGTACTGCCCTCGAGATCAAGTCAAGAAACTGGAAGGAGAGTTTTTGAACTCCAAAATGTCTGGGTCAGAAATTGAAGAGTATACTGCCCGTTACCACGAGTACGAGGTACTGTGCCCCTCGATGGTTGATGCTGAATTTAAGCGCATTGAGCGTTATCTAGAGGGTCTCGCACCCCAAATCAAGAGCCTGGTGACAGCCAGCAATCCAACAACTGTGCAACAAGCCATCCGTCTGGCTCACAAGTTAACCGATCAGGAGATCGAAAGGGGTACTCTACCCGCAAAAGCCACTGAGAAGACTGCCTTGAGTGGCAAGCGTAAGGCTGAAGAAGAAGCTCCAGCTACATCTGTGAACAATCAATCTGTTGGAAATCAATCTGGGAGGTCCTCTAACTCCCAATATCAGAACAAGCGACCAGACAACACAAGGTCCAATTTCAGCAACAGTGGGGGTAACAATCGCCAAGGTGGGAATGGACACTACAAGGGTAAAGCTCCGTTCTGTAACAAGTGCGGAAAACACCACAGCGGTATGTGTAACAAAGGTTTGGAATGTGGAAGATGTGGGAAACCGGGGCATGAAGCCAACAACTGCTGGACCAACTTGCAGAAGTTGAACAACGGCGGTCAGAACCAAGGAGGAAATAACAATAGGGGAAACGGAAACAACCGTTACGGGCAAGGAAACAATCAGAACAACAACAATGGTGGAGCCCGTGGCTGTTATGAATGTGGTGCTCAAGGCCACATGAAGAAAGATTGCCCGCAATTGCGCAGGCAGGGTAATGGTAGCAATGGCAACGGTGGGAACCCGGGCAACGGGAATGGTAATGGTGGAAACGGTAATGGTGGGAATGGTAGAGGTCGTGCCTTCGTCATGGGTCAGGGAGAAGCTCGCAACGACGCCAACGTGATTAATGGTAAATTTATATTGAATGGTTTCTTTGCTACTGTGTTATTTGATTCTGGTGCTGAAAGAAGTTTTATTTCCACTAAGTTTGCTAGACTAATAAATGCTAAACCGATTGCCTTAGATGCTACGTATGTGGTAGAACTAGCGAATGGTAAACTTCATGATACGACGCAGATAGTTAAGGACTGTAAGTTAGAACTAGCTGGCCACACATTAGGAATCGATCTTATGCCTTTCCCGATTGGTAGTTTTGACGTTATAGTAGGAATGGATTGGTTATCTGAAAACCGAGCTGAAATCTTATGTAAAGAAAAAGTGGTTCGTATTCCACTCGAAGAAGGTGAAGTGTTAACGGTTCAAGGTGAAAAAGGTGGAGCAGTCACTGGTATTATCTCGTTTCTCAAAGCTCAAAAGTGCCTTCGTAAAGTTCACTTCGCGATTCTTGCAAACGTCACCGATTCGACACTTCCCGAGCGCAGAATCAACGATTACCCGATAGTTCGCGACTTCCAAGATGTATTTCCTGAAGATCTTCCTGGTTTGCCTCCATTTCGTCAAGTGGAGTTTGGGATCGACTTAACTCCTGGAGCCGCTCCGATTGCACGCGCACCTTACCGTTTGGCGGTAAGCGAACTCAACGAACTCTCCACACAACTTCAAGAGCTACTCGACAAAGGGTTTATCCGTCCCAGTTCATCTCCGTGGGGAGCTCCGGTATTGTTTGTTAAGAAGAAGGATGGAACGTTCCGTATGTGTATTGATTACCGAGAGCTTAACAAAGTTACTATTAAGAATCGGTATCCACTTCCTCGAATCGACGATCTCTTCGACCAACTACAAGGTTCGAGCTACTTTTCAAAGATTGATCTACGGTCTGGATATCACCAACTTCGTGTCCGAGATGAGGATGTCCCAAAGACTGCTTTCAGAACTCGGTATGGACATTACGAGTTTCTAGTTATGCCGTTTGGGCTAACTAATGCACCTGCGGTGTTTATGGATTTGATGAATCGAGTGTGCAAACCGTACCTCGATCAGTTTGTGATAATCTTCATTGACGATATTTTGATTTACTCCAAGACAAAGGAAGAACACGAGAGACATCTACAACTGATTTTGGAATTACTCCGTAAGGAACAGCTTTATGCTAAGTTTTCGAAGTGCGATTTTTGGATTCGCGAAGTCCAGTTTCTTGGACACATTGTTAATCAGGAAGGAATTCATGTCGACCCGGCTAAAGTGGAAGCTATCAAGAATTGGTCTACTCCTAGAGCGCCGACCGAAATCCGACAATTTTTGGGACTTGCCGGATATTACCGAAGATTCATTAAGGGTTTCTCGCAATTGGCTCAACCCTTAACAGCATTAACGCACAAGGGAGTGCAATATAGATGGGGTGAAAAAGAAGAACACGCGTTTCAAACTCTCAAGGATATGTTATGTTCAGATCCGATTCTTGCGTTACCCGATGGAGTTGACGACTTTGTAGTTTACTGTAATGCATCCATCCAAGGACTCGGTTGCGTGTTGATGCAACGGGACAAAGTGATTGCCTACGGGTCCAGGCAACTGAAGGACACTGAAAAGAATTATACAACGCATGATTTGGAATTAGGAGCCGTTATTCATGCACTCAAGATTTGGAGACATTACCTCTACGGGACAAAGTGCACAATATTTACTGACCACAAAAGCTTACAGCACATCTTTAATCAGAAGGATCTCAACATGCGACAATGACGGTGGGTCGAGTTACTAAATGACTATGACTTAGCAATTAAGTATCATCCGGGAAAAGCCAATGTGGTGGCTGACGCCCTAAGTCGAAAAGAGTACGAAAAGCCTCGACGAGTACGAGCGCTGCAACTTACCATTCACACGGGATTGCCGGATCGGATCCGCGATGCCCAACAAGAAGCTTTATAAGAGGAAAATTTCGCAGCTGAAGCACTGCGAGGGGTGGATGGTAACTCCGAAATTAGGTCCGACGGACTCAGATACTACAATGACAGAATTTGGGTTCCTTTACTTGGAAATCTCCGTGAGCTCGTGATGGACGAGGCTCACAAATCAAGATATTCGGTGCACCCTGGATCGGATAAAATGTACCAAGACTTGAAGAGTTTGTATTGGTGGCCGAATATGAAAGCCGACATTGCTCGATATGTGGCTAAGTGTTTAACATGCTCAAGAGTTAAGATCGAGTACCAAAAGCCTTCTGGGTTATTGCAACAACCAAAGATCCCAGAATGGAAATGGGAGGATATCTCCATGGATTTTGTAACAGGATTACCTCATCGATCGAATCGACCGGATGCGATTTGGGTTATCATTGATCGACTAACCAAATCTGCACACTTTATTCCTATGCGGGAAAACGACAATATGGATAGGTTAACGAAGCTGTATATTGACCGAATTGTGGCACGTCATGGTGTGCCTAAGACTATTATCTCAGATCGAGATCCTCGATTTACTTCCCGACTATGGGAATCTATGCAAGAAGCACTGGGAACCAGACTGGATATGAGTACAACTTATCACCCGCAGACCGATGGACAAACGGAACGAACCATTCAGACTTTAGAAGACATGCTCCGTGCTTGCGTTCTCGACTTCGGTAAAGACTGGGAAGCTCATCTTCCGTTGGTGGAGTTCTCCTACAACAACAGTTATCATTCAAGTATCGGTGCAGCACCTTTTGAAGCTCTTTATGGCAGAAAGTGTAGATCGCCCGTGTGTTGGGCTGAAACAGGTGAGAAAGGACTCACCGGACCAGAACTCATTCATGATACAACCGAATGGATTATTCAAATCAGAAAGCGGATAGCCGCAGCACGTGACAGACAAAAGAGCTATGCCGACAAACGCCGTAAACCTTTGAAGTTCGAGGTAGGCGACAAGGTGCTATTGAAGGTATCTCCCTGGAAGGGAGTGATACGTTTTGGAAAGCGTGGAAAGTTGAATCCTCGCTACATCGGACCGTTTGAAATCATTGGGGAAGTAGGCCCGGTGGCCTACCGTTTACAACTCCCTGCCGAACTCGATGGAGTTCACAACGTGTTTCACGTCTGTAATCTGAAGAAATGTATGGCTGAAGACAACGAGATAATCCCTTTGGAGGAATTGGAAATCGACGAACATCTGAGATTTATTGAGCAACCGGTAGAAATCATGGGACGCGAGGAGAAAACCCTCAAACGTAGCAAGATTCCGATCGTCAAGGTTCGATGGAACTCAAGACGTGGACCAGAATATACTTGGGAACGAGAGGATCAGATGAAGAAGAAGTATCCTCACTTGTTCGAGCAAATGTCCACAGAAACTCAAGGTATGATTTAATTTTGGGGACCAAAATTCCTTTAACAGGAGGAGGATGTGGCGACCCTAAAACTTTTGCTTTCTTTCCCCAGCGACGACAGCCGAGGTTGCAAACGCTACGACGCAAGAATAATTTTCGGGACGAAAATTCCAATTACAAGGGGATGATGTGACATCCGAGAATTTCAAGGTTTACTTCCGTTAGACAATCTCCGTTAGTTACGTTATAAGTGTTAACTTAGTAACTAATGCTTAACTAGGCCGAATACGTCCACGTCCTTTGGTTGATCACCGAACCCGTCCATATGTGTTATGTGTTTAACTATTTATTGTCATTATGTGCAATGTGATTTAAATACATGATTTAGTATTGTGAATAGCATGACAATTTATGAATCGTGTTTATCTTACTTAGAATGTGAAATTGACCACTTTTGGTAACCAGCGAAACTACCGGGCGAAACTATAGTGTCGCCCGGCAGTCTTTTGGCTCACTCGTGATCAGAGCCAGTTTCGCCTGGCCAGCGAAACTGCCAGCGAAACTAGCCTCTGATATAAATAATCTTAATAAACCCTAGTTCTCCCATTTTGCCTCATTTACACAAAACACACACACACTCTCCTGAGATATTCTGGACCAGCTGATTCCAGCCAAGAATCAGCAAGGAACCATCATCTCATCTCATCCATTTGGCCCTAGATCGAATCGTGAGTCCCCAAAACCATTCTTTATGCATTTATATGTGTTTTCTTGGTGTTTTACTTTAAAGCATGACCAAACCTCCATGGAATCACTTGATCTTCTGATATGTTGTCTAGGAATGATAGATCTACAATAAAGTCAGTAACTTTACGTGTGAAATCCATCCATGTTGAAGATTTATGCTAGATTAGGTCATTTTAGGTTAAAATGTGTTTTTGGTGATTTGATGATGAAAATGCATGTTTAAGGTGTTAAAGCTTACTGATTTATGTTGGTAAATGGTTATGTATGCTAGATAATGAATTGCATGTAATATGGAAGCTGTTAGATTGATTTTTAGGCTGATTTATGTGTTTTTCGCGACTAGCGAAACTGTCATGTTCTCTGGGCGAAACTGTCCAGCGAAATTATGCATATCTTCAACCAGCGACACTATGGAGCGAAACTGTAGTGTCGCCGGGTAAACCAACCAGACCTGTCCGAACGAAACTACCGAGCGAAATTCCCTGAACGAAAGTTCAAACCAGTTTCGGGCGAAACTAGGCTAGCGAAACTGTGCCAACCGTTTCGAGCGAAACTAGCCTAGCGAAACTGTGTCATCGGGTATTGCCTAGCGAAAGTGCTGCCCGTGCACACAGCGAAACTGCCTAGCGAAACTGCTAGCGAAATTGTGACCAGAATCCAAACTTGTGCAATTTACTTGAATACTATGCCAAGACTTACATGATTTTGCTATGATGATACATGCTTTGATTTCTGATGTATGTGAACCCTTGTTTATGATCAACCATCGGTGTCGTGTGTCGTTATGTCGTGTCGTAGTTCCAACGTGCTATGTTATGGGCCATAATGACGTCAAGATTAGACACAAAACTAATACTTAAGACCTAAACGTGTTCATAGGTCTTCATTAAGCAATACTTGGATTATATATCAGTGTAGCTGAGCAACCTAAGGTGAGTTTCACAAACCCTTTAATTGTGAGCCCGTTTGGGACACAACGGATGAACTTAACGATAAACAACGCTGACGTTTTGAGGTATTACAATTGGGATACCTGTTATGGAAGTTGGAGTGTTGTATGGGAACACTTGCAACTGTCCATCCTTGGGGTTTCTATTGAAACCCGGAAACGACCATTTGACACTTAAACTCTTTTTGGGGATTTCAAATGAAATCCAGGATAAACTGTTTTAATATGACTAGTGTAGGTTAAAGTCTAAACCAAATGATATCACATGATTTCTAAGGATGCCTTAAAACTTAAAAAGACCTCAACCTAGTACTGTTGATCTGAGAAGCGAGGGGATGTTGGGTAGATCTACTGAGGGTTTGACAAACCCTGCTCCGCGGTACACAAATGTGTAACCAACCGGTTGGAGGCCGAACGGAGTTCAATGTCAGCCTATTTTAGTTGTGGGCCTCCCAAATGGGACACAACTGGAGGCACCAACCATCGGCAAATGCCGAACTCTGTTACGTCAGCTTTCAGCCCTAGTACGACTCCTTAGTGCATGGAAACCGGATTAGCTACCCGCGATATCGGTTGACTACTTTAATCCTTTACTTAACTAGTGCATATTCGAAAATTCAACTCTTGGCAATTGCCTTGCAAAACTATTACTTATGTATATGTTGATACATACGATTATGAGACCGGGCCAATGCATGTCATGCCCACCGTGAACTCACCAGCCGTTAGGTTGACACTTGTGTGGTTTTCACTTTTGCAGATCGTTGAAGAGTATCCACTGGAGGTTGGCATGGCACGTGAAGACTTTTACTTTCATTAAACTAACTTGGAATTTTGATTTGAAACAATGATTTGTAAAGCACGTGGCTAGTGCTAAGATACTTATGTTTTTATTCCGCTGCGTAACTTTGAAACTGTTTTGAAATGAATGTTTTGGACTTTACTCTGATTCGTTTAGTATTTGTAACTAATGGTTGTGGTCCTGGTTTGCTCGCACCCCTTAACGGTATAAACTCCGTTAGTGGTTATTTGGGGGTGTGACAGAACATCATGAATCAAGATACCGAATATCTGAAAGGAGCAGTTAGTTAATCATACAAACAGACAAACAAAATTCTAAACACAGGTTTGATAAACACAGATTCTCAACTTTATTAAAATCAATAAAGATGCATACAAACAAACAAATTTCTGAACAGAATCAAGAAACGGACCTCATGGATTTAAGCAACTGAGAAATCTTTAAGCTACAACAAATTTAAATCGAGAAAATTAAGTCTAAAATCAGATATATAGATATATGATTTGAGAGACGCATACCTCGTATATGAAAATTTCGGATAGTCGGATCCAAGTACAGGCAATTCATGGTTCATTCATAGAGCCATAACTGTTGTTGAAGAAATGATGCAAAATCAGGTCCCCTTTTCGAAATCGAAGATGTAGGTGTCAAGAACATCATCTAGCAAACAAATATTTGTGAAGGTGAAGAATCTAACCTGTAGATGTCGACTTAAAAAAATGAATCGTTCCTTTTCTGGTGTAGCCCTAAGAAATTAGGGTTTAAACCACAAAATTGTAACAGTTCATAAACAGGCATACATTGAATCGTATACGCAAACCCTAATTATATGAAACTAAAATCGAAAGAAAAACTTACCCGTGGTTACACCGGACAGAAGTTTTATGAGTTCGTCGTTGTTCCTCACTGAGCCACGAAAACCAAATCCTCGTCGCCGATGGAGAAGACGGAGCAGTGGCTTTGAGAGAGAGGAGACCGTCACATTTTGGAAGGGAGAGAGCTGCGCGATCATTAAGTATGGTAGGTAATTGAATTCAAAAAGACCACGCGTGACCATTACAGGGAAGAGAAACGGCCGGTGATCATTACGCGTGATAGGATATTGAGAGATGAAGAATCGAGGCTGTCTTGAAAACGACGATGAAAGAAGCGGCTTGCGAGTTCTCGAGGTCGGTCTTGCGTGTGTTAGGAGGTAGTGTGGTTAATACCCATATTAACCTCATATTATGAAGGAATTTAACTTATCTGACTTTGAAGATTTATAATTGATGCTTAAATTACTTGTACACATTGCAAAAACTCTTGTACGCGTCTTAAAATTAAGGAATTTAATGACAAAAATGCCCCCATGAACCAATATGTATTATATAGTAGTATATATATATATATATATATATATATATATATATATAGTGAAAAGTTCATTGTAGACACCTCCATAAGTGTAGACAGGTAGACACCTTTTTTTCACCATTAGATCTCTTGATCTAATTGTTATGATTAATTTCTTTTTTATTTTTTTTCCTTATTCTCATTGTTCAGAAAATTTCACATGTGAAAACACATGTGAAATAAAGTAATTTCACATGTGAAATAGGTGTCTACCTGTCTACATTTATGGGGGTGTCTACAATGAACTTCACCCTATATATATATATATATATATATATATATATATATAGGGAAGGGTTCCGTGTAGACCCCTTAAATTTTGTAGACCCCGTAGACCCCTATAAAACTCAATAAAAATAAAACTCAGTGTTGTAAATTTGGTTTTTTTTATTACGATAAGCTTTTAAGAACCAAAAAAATAAATAAATAAATTTAAAAAAAACAAAAAACATTAAAAATCGAACATTTTAAGACAATGAGTTTTAAAATAATGAGTTTTAAACGCAACACTGAGTTTTATTGAGTTTATTGAGTTTTAAACTCATTGATTTTTAAAACTCATTGTCTTAAAATGTTCAATTTTAATGTTATTCGTTTTTCTTTTTTTTTAATTGTCTTTTTTTGTTCTTAAAAGCTTATCGCAAATAAAAAAAACTAAATTAACAAAACTGAGTTTTATTTTTAGTGAGTTTTAGTGAGTTTTATTGAGTTTTATAAGGGGTCTACGGGGTCTACAAAAAATAAGGGGTCTACACGGATCTTTTACCTATATATATATATATTTATATATATATATATATATATGTATAGGGTAAGGATCATGTAAAAACCACATCTTTTTACGAAAACCTAAAAACTAATACTAAAACCTTCATAACTTTTTCATACGATCATATTTTTTAAAAAAATTTGCACCAAAAACCTTAGAATTATGAGTTCTTTATTTCTGGAAAAAATTTATAAAAAACTTTAACGTCTCATCGTTTTTTATTAGTGCACATGTGCATTAATAATAAAACTCATACATATAGTATGCGTTAATGTTTTTTTTAGAAAAATCACATCAAATACGTTATAATTTTGTTAGTTTTTCATGGTTTTTTATTAGTGCACATGTGCACTAATAATAAAGAACTTTATACGTGTCGTATACATTAATGTTTTAAAAGAGAAATTGAACCATAAATCTTATAATTGTGTTATCTTTAACTCTGAAAATATATTTAACGTTTTATTTTTTTTTAATTTTATGCTACACATGTGCACTATAACTAATAGTTATAGTGCATATGTAGAATTATCATTAGTTCTATGAATAATTTAGTTTTTTTAAATGTTTGTAACCTAAATAATATGTTTTCGCATGACAATTCTCATTTGTGTAGTACTAATGAAAATGGTGCACATGTGCACTAATAATACACATGTGTACTATTTTTTTTTTTGAAATATCAATTTCTTTTCCAGAATCAAAGACAATAGAATTTTAAGATTTTTGGTGCAAGTTTCATAGAAAAATATTAACGTATGTAAAAGTTATGAAGGTTTTAGTGTTAGTTTTTAGGTTTTCGCAAAAAAAAAAGTTTTCGCAGGATCCTTACCCTATATATATATATATATATATATATATATAGGGGAAAGTTATTGTACAAAGGGGACTTTCTATGTGAAGTGTGCGAAGGAGGGTAATATTGTCCGTGTACGCTTGGTAATCACGCAAGATCTTGCCACCGTGTTTTTGGTAGCAAAATGGTGTTAAAAGGGGCAATTGTCATCATTTTGCCACTAAAATATGAACGGTGTCAAAAGGGTAACTGTCACTATTTTACCACCAAATATGTTGTGAAAAAAAACTCTATACACACAAGTCATAATCACGCAAGTTATATTACATAATCACGCAAGAATACGGACTTAAAATAAAAGTGTTGCCACAATATATGTTTTGGTAGCAAAATGGTGTCAAAAGGGGAATTGTCACCATTTTGCCACCAAATATGTTGTGAAAAAAACCTCTGTACATGCAAGCCATAATCACGCAAGTTATATTATAATCACGCAAACTTTATGAAAACGAACTTAAAAAAAAAGTTTTGTCACCAAATATGTTTTGGTAGAAAAATGGTATCAAAATGGCAATTGTCATAATTTTGCCACCAAATGTTGTGAAAAATATATATACATAATCACGCAAGCTTTACTTCGTAAGCAATTGTCACCATTTTGCCACCAAATAAGCTTTATTTTCATAAGCAATTGTCACAATTTTGCCACCAAAATATGTTTTGGTAGCAAAATAGTGTCAAAAGGCAATTGTCACCATTTTGCCACCAAATACAATAATCACGCATACTTTATTTCATAATCACGCAAACGTCACCTGGACGCATAGTCGAGTTCTAAAAAAAAGTTTTTTAACTTCAAAAAAGTATAGCAATACTATACTCGAATGAAAGAGAATTAAATGCTCGTTTTTATGGTTTATTTTTTTTTAAATAATGTCGTATAAAAAAGTTATATATGTTTAAAAAATTGGGGGGAGCTTGAAAAAAAATGCTATACCAATTTTACCCCTCAGCTCTCTTCACACTTGGAATTTCCTTTTTATTTTTGCAATATCGACTAAATCTAAACCATTGATTTCTTATATCAATTGCCCAGATGCCTTCGCACGCTTCGCACGGAAATAACACTTTGTATTGAACTTTCACCTATATATAAAGGGAAAAGATCCTGCAAAAACACCATTTTTTTTGTGAGAACTGCGTAAACAAATCTTAAAACCAAATAACTGTTTTCGTAGTTTTCACAAAAAATGTGTTTTTGCAGGATCCCAACTATATATATATATATATATATATATGTGTGTGTGTGTGTGTGGAGAAGATCATTTGAGAACCAAATGGTTTTGAGCACTTTTCAAACCATTATGAACGACTAGTTATATATAAGAACGCCCCCCCCCCCCCTGAAAATTAGTGGCCCAAAAATATTCTTAAATGTTCTCAAAACCAACTGGTTCTCATTTGAACCTAACCATATATATATATATATATATATATATATATATATATATAGGGAGAGGATCATTTGAGAACTAATTGGGTTTGAGAACTAAAAAGAACTAATTTGAGCCACAAGTTTATTTACATGTATCCCCCCTCCCATGAATTGTAGTGGTCCCCCTGAAGTTTGTGGTTGAGATTTAGTTCTCAAAAGTTCTCAAAACAAAAAGTTCTCATTTGAACCTAACCCTATATATATATATATATATATATATATATATATATATATATATATATATATATATATATATATATATATATATATATAGGGTAACGATCATGCGAAAACACTTTTTATTGCGAAAACGTGAAAATCAATATTAAAACCTACATAACTTATTTATACGCTAATGTTTTTTTATAAAATTCGCAACAAAAGTCTTTGATTTATGTTATCTTTAATTCTGGAAAAAAAATAGAAAAGAATTAACATTTCGTATTTTTTCATTGTTGCATATTTGCATCATTATCATTAATAATGCACAAAGACGAATTATCATGCGAAAAAATACTTTTTATGTCAAAAACTTTAAAAAACAACTAAAACAATTACGGTAATAATGATAATGCTACATAGTGCACATGTGCAACATAGAATTAAAAAAATTATAAAATGTTTTTTTATATTTTAGTTCTAAAGATAACACAACTGTAAGATTTAGGGTGCAATTTCTTTTTAAAAATCTTAAGTATACCACACGTATGAGGTTTTTTTTTTTTTTTTTTTTTTGTGTGATGCACATGTGCATCATTTGAAAAAATACGAAAAAAATAACAGAAATATAAGATATATGGTGCGACTTAGAATAAAAATATATTAACGTATGTTAAAAGTTAGAGTTTTTGTTTTTTTTTTGTTTTTTTTTGTGATGCACATGTGCATCACACACAAAAAAATGAAACGTTAATTTTTTAAAATCTTATTTTTCCAGAATTGAGGATAGCATAATTCTAAGACTTTTGGTGTAATTTTTTTTAAAAAAATATTAATGTACACTACGTCAAAAATGACTTTTAGCCACTGTTTTTCTGAAAACGCATAGCCATTATTCTAACATTTATTCTACGTGTGACGAAATATATAGCTTTTCGGGCCTTTTAGCCACACATTTTTCATTCATGTGACGAAAAACACACCTTCTCAGATGCTTTAGCCACACTTTTACAAACAAGTGTGGCATTTATTAGTCACGTAAAAAAAAGTGTGGTCAAATGTGACCAACGACCACTGTATTTGTTTCACTTTTAATTCACGTGACTAAATATGAACAACGACCATGGTATTTTTTTGTGACGTGAATAAAAACTAATATATATATAGCCACTTATTTTAATTTGTGTGACCAAAGAATAATGTTTATTATCCAGCTAGTAAAAGGAAAAAAAAACAGTGACTATAACTATCTTTTAGTCACGGTTGAAATTTTAAAGCGTGACTAAAAATTTCAGTTCCCCCTTAGCCAATTTTTCAGTTCCCGCTTCTCTAATTTTTACTCCCCCCTCTTTTAACTTTCACTCCCCCCTTATCCAAATTTCAGAATCCAAATCCGTTCTCCAGCTATCTATCCCCATTCTCCCCCCACCCCAATTTCCCATTCTCCCCCGTTCGCCCTAATTAACACCATCGGAATCACCATGCATATAAGCGGACCTCGCTTCTTAGCTCTTCTCCGGCGAGCTTCTAGGATCAAGTTAGAGGGAGACAATCTCTCCAAACGCGAAATACTATATGCTACAAAGATCCATGAACAAAGGACCATCTGCTAATCTGTACGTTTCTCTCTCTCTCTCTCGATACTATTCAATCGTATATCTTAATCCTGGTCCCGTAATATGAGATAACGAAATCTATCTGTTCAGCTTTTAAATTCATACTCGACAGATTGTAAATCTATGTGTTCCTTTATGAAAAGGGATTTACACACAAAGATTGAGACGATAAAGCCTGCTCTTTCGATTTTCGATTTACTTTAAAACTTTTGATTTTCGATCAGGTTCCCGTTCCTCTGAAGTTTCTGACGCTGGAGGTTTTCGTCTCGCCAATATTTTATTTTAATTTCATGCTGCTATTATATATGATTAATACTTTTAGTCAATTTAGGGTTTCTCGCATTATGTTTGCAGGTAAATCGAAGGTTTTCATCCGAGTTACTGGTCTTGCAATTTTGTTAGGAAGCTTGGTAAATCGAATGTTTGCAGGTAAACCAAAAGTTTTCTACAAGAGCAATTTTCATCGTCAGAATGATTGCTTAGGTTTCGTTGTATTTTTATGTAGAATGCAGCAGTGTCCATGTTTAGTTTTGGATTTCAGATGTGGGGCTAGCAGGTTTCAGGTTTGGAAAAAGAAATTAAAATATAAAAGATCCTTCAAGAATCATTTGATGCTTACCAAGTTTCGTCTCTTATCATTTTAATGATTCTTTATTTTGATAATGTTTCATAATTCTCCCTTCTGATTATGGTTTGGATCTTTCCTTCTCAGTCGGTCTGCTTCTTCAACTCATCAGTTTTGATATTGCAGGTATGGCGTTTTTTCTTTCTGTTTGGGTATGATTTTTAATGTCTGATTTTAGGTTTGTTTTTGTAGTTCCTTTGATTACAAAGGATTGTCTAAGTTTTGATTTGTTTATTTACTGTGTTATTAGCTTTAATTTATTTGAAGCATTCAGGTTTCGATGTTGATTTTATGATCTTAATTTAGAGTTTTTTCTAGAAAGCTAATAGAATTGGAATGAAATTGTGTTTTGCAAGGTGCCTATCGTTTATGAGCTTATGTTATCGTGTTGTTGGGCTAATTAAATTTTGATTTGTTTGCAAGTCTCACCCTTTAATTAAATCTAATTGTATGTGAATATTATTTTTTTGTATGATGATAAGCATTTAGGGATTGACTTACTCCCCTGATGAACTTTCATTGAAAGCTAGGTAAAGGCAATCCATGAAGTAGTTTACTAAGTAAACCTGATTGTTAAGGTGCATCAGGGTAGATAACCTGTGAATGCGGAGTTCTTCGCCATTAAGGGAAAGTTGGGATAGATACATGGACGTTGCAGATTTTAATGAATCAATAGATGTAAGGAAATGAAAATATGAGTCAACCGGTTCAAGACGAAGATTTCCGGTTGAAGATATGTTTAAGCGGAAAACACTCAAGCGGAAGACTTGTCAACCGGAAAAGCTCAAGTGGAGAACATTTCCGGGTGAACTCTTTTATCCAACAGTATAAAGAGTTCAACCGGAAAAGTACTGAAAGTTTACTTTTGCAGAAATCAGGCCTGCAACTACTTTTATTCTCCAAAGTCACATCCTAGCCGTCTCCTACTTATAGATAAATGCATTTTGCACATTTCCTCTTATGTATGTTTACTAATGTTCTTTTAGTAAGTTTATTGTTTGACTTTCATGTACGGTTAGATTAGCCCGTATGAGATCAACGGCTGTAGTTGATCTCCTTAGTACTATATATAGTTGTTAGCTAGTTCATTCACAAGTACCAGATTTAGTGCTTACACTTGTAACAGTTTGAACTTGAGTTAATGCAAATAGTATCGAGAAATTTATTATCTTGTGTTCACTAGTTTATGCAATCAATACAATCAAACTACAAGTATGAGTAAAACAAAGCTTAAGTAAAAACAAGTGTGATACAACTTTATTCCGCATGGTTGTGATCCGCAAGTAAAGAGTTCTTGTTTTGATTATTTCTCTGAGTAATCAACGGTCCTACAAGTGGTATCAGAGCATTGGCTCTCCACTTTGAAGACTTCTAGTGCTTCAAAGTTGATACTTTACTTGTTTACTTAAATTTTTACAAGCTTTTTCTGTTTTACAAACTGTTTTTCACAATGACTGACTTAACTCTTGGTTCACTTAATGGTAGCTCTAACAAACCACCAATTTTCACTCCTGATGACTTTGATACTTGGAAACTCAGGATGGAAGGTTTTGTTAGAAGCCTAGACAGACGCATTTGGAACAGGTTGACTGTAGGTCCTTACAATCCAACTGTTCAATCTGCTGATGATGCCCAAGTGCAAATACCAAAACCACTAGACAAATATGTTGAAGCTGATTATGCTGAGCTTGAATATGATCACAAGGCTTACTGGACACTCCAGGCTGCATTACCCAACTCTATACTGGTAGGGTTCAAGGGATATAAGACAGCACATAGCTTGTGGAATGCTCTCAGTGAAATGTATGAAGGGTCTAGTGAGGTTAAGGAAAACAAAAAGGATGTTCTGAAACAAAGATATGAAAACTTCACTTACAAAACTGGTGAATCTATGACCAACCAGTATCTTAGATTTGTTTCACTTCTTGATGAATTACAAAAGGTAGAAGTAAAAACTGAACAGGCTGATGCCAACATAAAGTTCTTGAGATCATTACCTCCAGCTTGGACTGTTTACACAGTCAGCATCAGGGAGTGCAAGGATCTCAAAAATCTTAAACTAAGTGAACTCCATGGAATCCTTAGTGCTTATGAAATGGAGCTTAATTTTAAGCAGAACAACTTTCCTGAAGCATCACCACAGTTGCAAACCACTGCTTTGGTTACAACTGATTTTCAAAAGATCTCAAATTCTTCTCAATATCACTCACCCTCAGTCAGTTTCAATGAGTCACCCAGATGCTCAGAGAGTTCTTCAACACTGTTTGACAACTCTCACTCTGCCTATGTGGCAACTGACTCATCTCAAGGCTTCATACGTGAAGACTTGGAATGCATAGGGGCAGATGATCTAGAAGAGATGGACATTTTAACTCAATTAGCTATGGTTTCTGTAAGGGCCCAAAGATTTTATAAGAGAACTGGAAGAACTTATAAAGGGTCAAAGGGATCATCAATTGGGTTGGATAAATCTAAAGCTAAATGTTATAATTGTCACCAACTTGGCCATTTTGCCAGGGAATGCAAGCAGCCAAGGAGAGATGGACAGAACAATAACAACAATGTCCAACAGAGATCAAACCATGGAAGCAACAACAGCAGCAGTCAACAAAACAATAACAACAGCAACCAGCAGCCAACTCAACCAAAACCACTTGGAAATCAAAATGTGGTGGCAGCTGTAGCTAACCAGACTGAATGCTATGAGTGGGATGACTTTGTCACTGAGTTTGAGCCAATCAACCATTTTTTGATGGCCAAAGAAGATTCAACTGAACAGGTAAAAGAAAATCCTGAAAAAGTTTTGGAAAATTTGTGCAGCCCTGCCTGCATAGAACAAGTGTCAAAATACAGGAAACATAACACTGATCTGATTGATGAGGTTTCCAATTTAATTGAGTTAAAGAATTGCTTTAAGAAAACTGAAACTGCTTACATCACTAAAATTGAAAATTTAAACAAAGAATTTGATGTTTTAAAGCAAACTAACTCTATTTTGGAAACACAATTAGAGGATTTGTTGAACAAACTAACTATTTCAAGACAAGAAACAAAAGATGCAAAAGCAGAAAATGATGTTCTTGAAATTAAGTTAAAAGATGCCTTGTTCACCTGTGACAAATTCCAAACAGCTAACAAGAAAGCTGAGAAACTTTGGAATGGGGCAATGCATGGGAAAACAGGTATTGGGTACAACAATGTTGAACCACCCAAGGAATACTCACCTATTATTGCTCCAATCCAAGCACTTCAGAAGGAGTGCAGTGTGAGTCTAATTGTTGATAGCACTACATCTTCACCTTCTGAATCAAAATCTGTTGAATCATCATCAAACTGTGAAGTCAAAGATGCTAGCACATCAACATTTGTTGACCAATCCAAGGTTTTAAAACCAAAAGTTGATTTTCCACCACCAACTATTTATGAGCCCAAGGACTCAAAAGTTGGAGGTAAACTACCTGAGCAGTCAAAACCCAGTGAAACTGAGAAAATGGGTAAGCTAACTTACCACCAGGTCACAAATGAAGAATCAACCAAAAACACAAACACTTACCAAAGAAAAATGTTTGAATGTGTTTTCTGTGGTGAAAAAGGGCACATGGCTGCAATGTGCAAATTCAATCCTTTGAGCAAAGCTCAAAACTTGTTAAAACCCAAAACTGTTTCTACTCAGAAAAGATCTACATGTAGAATTTCACCTGTAAGAAGTAACACATTGAAGTATTTTGATACTGAGTCAAACAAAGTTTTAATTGGGAATAACAAAAATGGAAGTTTTTCAGTCTTAAAACCTTGGTTTTAAAAAGCGTGAGGCGTACAAAAGCGACGAGGTCCTATGTCGAGGCGCAAAGCGCAAAGCGCAAAGCGCAAAAGCGTACCGCTTCACGTACGCTAGGCGCACATAAAACATATATAAATTATATATAAACTACATTTAACATAGAGAACACATCGAAAGCTACTAATACCAACACACTACCATAACTAGTAATGTAGCAAACTAGCAATAACATAAACCAAACGAAGCAACAAAAGCGTAAGCATCTAAAGCTTCACCAAAAGTTAGAGTTTTTAAAGCTTCAACAAGATAGTAATCATCTAAAGCTTCACCAAAAGTTAGAGTATCCGAAGCTTCAACAAAATAGTAATCATCTAAAGCTTCACCAAAAGTTAGAGTATTTGAAGCTTCAACAAAATACTAAAATAGTAATCATATGATAAGTGAGCCAAAACTAGAAGCTCCCTGCACTATCCCCATCATCATCGAAACCGAGTACCACATCTTCCCCGTCATCCTCACTCAAGCCGATGTCCTCTTCCATCTCTTCATCTTCATCAATCAACCAATGAGCTACACCTTTTCCTTTAGACTGAGATGATACTTTAGAAGTAGAGGTTGTGGCTTGAGCTACACCTTTTCCTTTAGACTGGTTTTTTGCTTTGTTTCTAGTATGATATGCCGGATCAGATCCAGCCCATGCCAAATCATCATGAGAAAATTCTTCACCTTCCATATAACCCATAAGCCACTCATTACTTTCATCTATCTCCTTCAAAAGTATTGGATTTGTGGTGTCCTTTCTTTCATATCTTTGTTTCAAAGCACGATTAAACTTAACAAACACCAAGTTATTTAACCGACTTTGTGCCAATCGGTTTCTTCTCTTTGTATGAAGCTGTTAAGAATAATTATTAAGCTAAATACTAGATCGTTATAATGAATTTTTGTTGACAGCTTACCTGTTGGAAGACACTCCAATTTCTCTCGCACCCTGTAGCACTACACGTGAGACTAAGAATTTTGATAGCAAACTTTTGCAACTCTGGAACATCACCTCCAAATGCGGACCACCAATCAGCTGTTAACAAGTCAAATAATAAATAAAGTTAGTTACTGTATTAAATATTATGTCGTATTGCTTAGAGTTCTGCTCACCATAAAAACAAATTCTGAAATAAATTTAGACAACATAATCATATCACGTTGCTTACTACTTTGCTTGAATTAGCCAAAAATTAAATCATAAATATAAAAATCTTGGTGATGCATAAGTAATGTAGGTAATAAAAGTTAAACATAGAAGTAATCAATAGTAACTTAATCTTTATTTTTACCCGGGGATCTTGTATTTCATTGTCTTTTCGCCATCGGATTACCAAAAAGACCCACTGCATGTTGATACGAATCCAACTGCAAACTAACTTTATCTTGTGTTTTCTCATCCGGGATTAATCTTTCAATGCAAGCAATCACACCCGCCATGATCTCCCCGCTCTTTGCTTTTTCTTCATTTTCATAATACATCTCGGGATTCAAAAAGAACCCGGCAGCATGCAAAGGTCTATGAAGTTGGCACTCCCACCTTCTGTCAATAATTTCAAATGCTTTGGCATACTCCTCCTCTTTGTGCAAGAAACTTGCCGCAATAGCATCCTTTGCCCTTTTCATAGATTCATATATATATCCCATGGCTGGTTTTTTATCTCCATCAACAATTCTAAGTACTTTAACAAGAGGTCCTGTCAACTTGAGAGAATATGCTATATTTCTCCATAATCTTTCTTGAAGAAGAATGGATGCTACTTTCTTCGCACCCACATCTTTCTCCCATTTGCTAGAATGCCAATCAGAAGAGGTGACCATCTTGTGCAAATTATTCTTTTGCTTGTGCAACTGTGCAAGGGTGATGAACGATGTTTCAAAACGAGTCACAGCGGGCCTATGCAAATTCCGTTTGTTTGTGAACCTTCTCATCATGTTCACAAGACCAATATGATTATATATATAGGCATTCACGAACATGGCATTCTTCAAACAATCCTTTATCTTTTGAATCTTCCCTATATCCTCTAACATGAGATCAATACAATGAGCCGCACAAGGTGTCCAATATAAATGAGGCCTTGAATCTTCCAAGAGTTTACCTATAATTTACCTATAAAGAATAAAGACTTCTTCAAAAAACTTGTTATAAACATACTATATATACATCAGATTATTTTATTACAATCAGATTGATTATAACAAATAATCAATTTGTTTATTATAAAAAAACACATCAGTTTGTTTATTATTTAAACACATTAGATTATAGCACACCATTTGAAAAAACCAAATTATGTTCATGACAAAACCATCAGATTGTTTATTAGATTATCACAGAATGTTTATAAACTTATCATACTTTGAATTAAAGTTACATACCCGCCTTAACATAGTTGGATGCGTTATCCGTTACCACTTGCACCACGTTTTCCTCTCCTATCTCATCCACCATATCTTCAAGCATTATCTTTAATGCATGAGCGTCCTTTGTAATCTCCGATACATCTATAGACTTCACAAACACCGACCCCCTAGGAGAATTCACCAAAAAGTTCACAATATCTTTTTGAACGGTTGAATCACGCCATCCGTCGGATAATATAGAACAACCTTTTTGAGCCCACTCAATCCTATGATCGTTCATCTCCGCTTTGGTGTCCTCCACTTCCTTTGTAAGGATCGGTACCCTCAACTCATGCATGCTAGGGGGTTGAAATCCCGGCCCAAATTGTGCAACAGCTTCCATTGCAGTACGGAAGCTATCATAAGTAGCGGCATTAAAAGGAATTCCCGCATCAAAAAACCATTTACCAAGCTCCCGACAAGCATGGCCTCTCAATTCTTTTTTGCACACTTCATTAATTGTTTGTTGTCTTCCACCTTTTCTGCCTTTGGGTGTGTTTACGGGTTTAGGAGAAAAATACATATGTATGGGCCCCTTTTCCCTTGGCTTTTTAGGCGCATTCATTTGACTAGAACCGCATGCCCTCTTCACTTTTGTAACCACACATTCCTCCTCTTCTTCATCACCCAGATCAAAATCATCAGCCAATGGGTCCATACTTTGTTTAGCCTTGCTTTTTTTAACATATAGTCTCTAATCTCTTCACGGACATGTAAAGGACACTTAAGGCAACTTACAACGTTTCTAAAGCCTCCAGCTAGATGTTGCTTTAACCGATATACACCTCCATTAGTTTCTTTTCCACAAAAATTACAATAAAATCGGTTATTGTTTGCAGGATCGGCCTTGCCGTATTTTCTACCCGGGTCTCCCGTAGTACGGTAACCAAGATCAGCTTCACCACCTTCATTGTCCATGTAACTGAAATATATCCACAATAAAACATGATCAGTACATAATCAAAAGTTAAAGCCGTAACTCGGAAGTCGGAAATGATACGGCAGAAGTTAAAGCCGTAGTCCATTATAAGTGAATGTCCTGTATTTTTGGCATAGGGTAAAGTTAAAATTGAAATTAGGTAGGGTTCTTTGTAACTTTTTACCAATTGAGGAATGTGGCCTGTCAAAAACTCCTAATGGGTCGTCTACTAAAGCCCACCAGCTTTATTTTAGATTTTTTTGTAAGTTGGCCCAAGATGGTTAAGGACTGTACAAAAAGCGGGGCTTTTTCTCGCCTCTCGCCTCAACAGAAGCGCCAAAAAGCGCATACAGGCGTACACTTTTCGTTTTACTCGCGCCTTACGTTAGTCGAAGCGCTTAAGCCCTTGCCTAGGGTCGCCTTGCGGCTGGGCGCGCCTCGGGCGCGCTTTTTAAAACCAAGC
>JBCNJP010000010.1:43599719-43971065 GCA_039602395.1 Deinandra increscens subsp. villosa | reverse complement strand
CCCTGAAATTTGAATTTTCGTCCCGAAAATTATTCTTGTGTCGTAGCGTTCACAGCATCAGCTGTTGTCGTTGCTGTCGTCGCTGGGGAAAGAAAGCAAAAAGTTTTAGGGTTGTCACATGTAACACTTTACTTTAGATTTATCCAAACCCAATTTTCTATTTCCTGGAACAAAAGAATTCTTTCCATGTTTCTTGATAAATCGTCTTCCTTTTTCAACCATCATTGCAAATTGCCAATGCAAATCTAATTCAGTTAATTGATCATCATCCAGCTGTTCTAACTCAGTTCCACTTAAACCAGCATCACTAACTTGACCAAAAATCGATCCAGACGATGAAGATATAAAAGCAGATAATAATGCAGCCAATTCTTCAGTTGATTGAGCAGGATGAGAATTGTTTGATGATTTATCTGGAATGGTAAACCGACATCTTGGAGAATAACCCGAATTTTCAGTATGTCCAGCAAGAAAAGCTGTTACCGGTGGATTACTGCTAGAAATAGCATGTGACTTTGCCTTTGCATGAACAGTAGCATTATTTTCCCCAAAGTACAATTCAGGATTTTGAACTGTAGGATGTGTAGATTTCTTCACCAGCAATTCCATCTCACGAGCTTGTAATTTACTCGTTATTTGATTGAATGTCCAAGTTGAATAATTTGGATCATTTGTCAACATCATCACATAATTTTCCCATATTTCTGGTAATGCTTCCAGAATTTTCTCTTTCAATTCATCACCATCTTTCTTGACTCCTACAACATCAAGTTCATTTATCAAATGTGAAAACCGAGCAATCAAATCTGGAATCTTCTCATTCTCGCAATGCCTGAAATTATCAAACTCTTTCTTCAATACTTTCTTTCGAGTATTTTTGTATTGGTCATTACCCGTACATCTCTCTTCAATAGCATCCCACAATTCCTTAGCCGTTGTATATTGCTTAAATTGATGCATTAGCTCTTTTGGCAAGGCCATTGTAAGATAACTATATGTTTTCTTTTCTCGAGCAAACAATTTCCGTTCATCAGCATCGAAACTACTAATCATCTTTGGTTTGTTGGGACTTATCATCCGATATTCATATTCTTTCTCAATTGGAATCCAACTTTCAATATCTTGCGAATAAATGTAAGATTCAAACCGACTTCTCCAATTGTGATAATCTTCGAGCCTTAGCAATTTAGGAACCTTTTGAGTTGTTCCTATCTCGTTATCATAGTTCAACATGGCTTGCATTGATGTTTGAGCAGCAGTCATTGCATAGAAATCACTCATTTTGATGTAAAACTAAAAACTCCAAAACTTTAAACTCAAAAACGAAGGTCTTCCAAGCGGATTTTGGGGGTCAAAACTTGACGGTACTGGCCGTAGGCAGGTACAAGTCCTAGATCTCGGAAAGACGAACGTTTTGACTGGTATTGGGTTCCGTAACTCCAAACGGTTTGCAAGTTACGTCAGTTTTAGTGAAGGTATGTTTTCTGCCAGGGGATCAAAACAAATCGACGGATCAAAGTATTACCAGCGGACCAGTTCCGGATCAAATTAACAAGGCGGATCAGATATATACTAGCGGATCAGATTCCGGATCAGATTTTATCCGGCGGATCAAATTTCGTACGGCGGATCAGATTTTGATACGGCGGATCAAAATTGGTACGGCGGATTAGAATTTTCAGCGGATCACACTGGTACGCTGCAACTGTCGCGGATCAGACTGATGAAGATTGCTGGGCGGATCAGATGGCGGATCAAATGTTCCACCGGC
Source organism: Deinandra increscens subsp. villosa (assembly GCA_039602395.1). Taxonomy (NCBI): domain Eukaryota; kingdom Viridiplantae; phylum Streptophyta; class Magnoliopsida; order Asterales; family Asteraceae; genus Deinandra; species Deinandra increscens. The sequence goes on along the minus strand of JBCNJP010000010.1, from coordinate 43,969,294 downwards.
GGACCAACTTCAAACGAAGCAGAAATCGGCTGATTTTCACAGATTTCGACAAATGAAGGTAGAAACTGGATCAGTATGATGCGAAAACACTCCAGGAACATCCAGAAATCATTTTTATCCTCGGAATCACTCAGAATTATGAAAAATTGATGAAAAACGTAGAAAACCCAAACTTTCTCTCTCTAGAATTTCGAAAACTTACCAAATCACAGCAGTAGAGCAACCTGGAATGCTCTGATACCACTTGATAAACCACGATACGATCTTACTACAGCATGATTCGGTAATCGGATAACAACGAGAAAGTAAATAAAGCTTTGCTTTATTGATTCACTCAGAGAATACAATGCAGAGAGAGAAAACACACTCAGTTACACACAGTTAAGAGATATGTAAATGACAGAACTGGTAACTAGCTCTCTCTAACACAGACTATTTATAGTCACTTAGTCACAGACCAGCGGACCACCTGCGGACCATCTGGTCCGCCCGGACCATCTGGTCCGGCGGTGCATATGATACGGCCATGAGACTAACTGACTCACACAGAAGCTCTTGTCTAGATACAATACACGAGACACAACGTTAGCATAGGAATATGCTCTAACATTTTTAATTTACTAAGTTATAAAATCTACTCTTCCGTCACACAACATTATTTAAACGTGGCCATACATTCCTTTTTAGTCACACGAATTAAAAATCATAAAAATTCTGTGGCCGTTTGGTGCATTTCGCCACTCTTTATTAAGCGTGACAAATAAGTGCCACATGTTTTTGTAAAACAGTGACTAAAGCGACTGCACCTGATTGTTGTTGTCACATAAACAAAAAAATACATGGCTAAAAGGGTCCAAAGGCTATATATTTGGCCACGGGTACAAAATATGTGTGGCTAAAACTAGTATTTCTTACCTTTGGCCACGTTTTTTACAAAACAGTGGCTATTCGTAAAAAAAACCGTGGCCAAAGCCACTTTTTGACGTAGTGTAATTAGTATTAAACGAACTAACTGGTTAATTAAATAAATATTAATTATTTGTTTAAAATGACAAAACTATTTTGTGATCGCCCTCATACGCGATATATGAATTTGCTCATTTCTCATCCTTGATCTCTATCATAGGAAACTCACATGTATTCAGACCAGAAACTCCGGGGTGTTTCAACATGTTAAGTTAGTGAATTCGGCTCTTGAGTTACTTAATAGTCGGTTTATGGGACCAATCCGTGTCGTTTCTGCCCCAGATATGCCTGGCTTTGCTTTATCTTTAACTCATGAGTCTAATTTCAGAATCGGTGTTCATCATTTCACGGGTTCGATCCTTCGATTCGACTCTCATTTGTTACGTGACCGTGATGATTGTTTCGGCTGTGGTTCAGTCTTTCTTCACACTATTGTTATGTGATCATTTGTTGGTTCGTCAATCTATTTCATCGAGTGTATCATTTAATTCTAAATCTTTGGCCTCATCTAAAGGGTACTATGGGTGGATGTGATCGGTAATCACTATTAATCAAGTTATTCTTCATTTCAAGATATGTTATGTTATCAAATTGCTCGCATTTCAAGTTATGGTATTCAATTTATGTTATCAGATTTCTCGCATTGCAAGCTATGTTATGCGATTTATGTTATCAGGATTCTCGCATTTTAAAGTTATGTTTTCGGTCCATGTTATTGAGTTCATGTATTTTGAACCATGATAGTCGAGTTACGTTATCGGACTCATGTACTTCGAGCTATGCTATTCAGTTCATGTTATCGGGCTCATGTATCTCGAGTCATGTTATTCGATTCATGCTATTGGGCTCATGCGTTTTGAGTCATGTTATTTGATTCATGTTATCGGGCTTATGTAATTCGACTCATGCTATCTGGTTTATATCATCGGGTACATGAATTTCGAGTCATGTTGTTCGATTCATGTTATCAATACATGTATTTCAAAGAATGTTGTTCGGTTCGTGTTATCGGTACATGCATTTCGAGACATGTCGTTTGGTTCATGTTAACGATACATGTATTTCGAGACGTGTTGTCCGATTTTGGTAATCGAATTCATCCACCTCGAATCATGTAATTCAATTCATGTCATCGAATTCATACACCATGAAATACGGTTCATTCCAAGTCAAAGGAGTCGTGTTGTTCTGAAATGTACTGTTCGGATTACGCTAGTCGTGACACCCGAGCGAGTGCTAACCAGCTCATGACATCCAATACGTGGTTTTCCGTTTAGTTCGTGGTACTCAGTTTCCTTTGGTCTCACTTGCTTTAAGCCCTTTTTGTGCTCATCACTTGAATTTTATGGTTGCGTATCGTTCATTCTAGTGTTGATCATTACTCTACTCTTGCTAAATCAGAGACTCATATGCGCTACTACCGACGATTGTGTGTGATGCTATCTTAGCATACAATCGGTATGGGTTGTGGGGTATAGGTCTTAGGTATTAGCGAGGGTTGATTCGGATTCTGTCCAGATATCGTGTCTCGTAAGGTAAACCGGATGTGGATCGCTACCCATCTAGTTCACCAGAACTTGACGCTTTGTTTGGATAAGAGGTCTGAAGCTCCACATCTTTTTTTTTATCATTATTATCGATTTTGGTGTTGGTTTATTCTATGTGAATCTATGTGATTGAGTTGGGATATTTTGAAGAAATCCATGTTGCATCCATTACTCACCTGAGTCTCCTAAACCCCCTGTCTCGCTCCTAAAGTAGGGGAGACTATGGTCCTTTACCTTTGGTTAGTCTCTTGGTTGATTATGGTTATGGTGTATTCCCCAGATTTATCACTATGTTGATCGCCCTATGTTGTTGTATCAAGCTCGGTTTTCTGATAACGGTGGTGTAGAATAGGATGTTCTCCAAAGGTAAACACAACTCACTAAAGGTATTAAAGATGTGGTGGGTTTGCTGCGGTACACCCTATATATAAGCATTAGTAATTCCTTTAGGGTGCATTGGGAGTCAGACCAAGAATAGTGTGTGTGTGTGGGTTATGTCTCTGATCATCGGTTATATCACAATCTATTCTCCTCTATCACCATTCTAAACCTAACACTTGTGGTCGGGTAAAGATTTTGGTGCCGATATAATTGATTCAGTAATCGAGAATATTTTTCCTACCCTCGGTGAAATCTCATACGTAGTCTCTATGTTGGTTTCAAATGTCAACGTGTGTTAGATATTGGTAAACTCTTTTAACTACTCTTATCTCTAAAAAATTGAAGTCTCTTCTAATTTTGGGACGAAATTCCCTAAAGTAGGGGAGACTGTAACATTTGCAAATTATCCGATTGAGAAATCAGGCTCGTTTTGAACTTACGGACTTACCAATTTGTAAATTATTGAAAACCGGAAGAATTTTCGGGTGCAAACACCCCAATTAATGAATCTAAATGATTTATAATCTATTTTCAAAACCGAATACTTAATTACAATCAATTGGAATTAATTTAGGTGTCTCGAATTGAAAATAAAGCAATTTCAGGTTTTTATGCGATTTCGGTACATGATCCGTCGTTTACCGGGAACCTCATATTTTGTCACCATATATCAAATTCAACATTTCTATGAGTCTAATAATCAATTATAATGTCACGAGTCATCACACACTTGATCGAGTCGCGAATCGTTGGTGAATTGCCCAAAACCGATACGTACGCCAAAACCGACCAAAATTACATGTTTTGACCTAATTTATGCATACGTTTGAGTTACATGACATATTTGTTATCATTTTGAGTGGATATAAAGTTATGGTCATGATGGGACCCTTAATTGAGTGATTTGGGAAGAAACGGGACTCGAAAACATCGAAAAATGGCAAATCTAGAGTGCGGAACAAAGCAAAAAGCCAAGGAGCCATCCAAGAGGCTCTAGGCCTATCGCCTAGAGCTCCAGGGACTCCTAGGCGATACACTAGGAAGTGTATTTTCAGCAAAACCCTAACAGCCCACTATTTAAGCACCTTATGTCTCCACTAGCCTCCCATTTCACCCCAAATCACTCCCAAACAGCCATGAACTGCTGGAACCCTTAGAGATCACCTACTTTGAAGGTTTGAGGTCCAAGATCCATGCTTTATTTCTTAGGATCAAGCTAGAATCATCCCTTTCGGTATGTGACCTTCAAACTATGTTGTTGCAACTTGAATTTTCTCTTCTATCCTCATCAAGATCTGAACTTTATATGACTTTTGGCATGGATCCATGTTGTATTTCATAGATCTAGGGTTTATATGAGTAAAGGTTTCATTTTTTACATGATTTTGTCATTTCACTTGAATACATGATGAGATCTCCATAGATCTAGGTTTTTCAAGCAAATTGATGTATGGATCTTCATAAAAGTTGTGATTTTGATTATGGATCTGAGATTAGAACATGATGAATCATTGATATGATATAGATCTAGGGTATTCTTTGATAAATATTGGATTTTTATTGGATAAAATGACTAGATCTATGAAAAGCATGTCATCTAGGGTTAGATCTAGGGATTTTCTCACCAAGATTTTATTTTTATGTTTCAAATGGACTTGATCTACTTCATGAATGTTGTTTAGGACCATATTCAAATGTTATGATCATCAAGGTTGGGTTTTTTGTGTTAAAATGACTAGATCTCTATATGTGTGTCATCTAGGGCTAGATTTGTGTGTCATAGTCATCAAGATGTCATTTTTACATTCTAAAATGTTTATATCTATAATATTCTTGACATGTAAAGTTAGATCTATATGTGATATCACCAAATCATGAACTTTTATGAGTTAAAGTAGTTAGATCCACCCATGTATGCTAATTAGGGTTTGTTTTATGCCCAAAAGTTGACTATCATGCTAGATTTGACTAGATTCATGCTAGATTTGACTATGTCCATGCTAGATTCAAGTAGATATATAAGATCCTTGATAGATTATGTTAGATCTGATCTTGTATGTTAAAATTTGATTTACCTTGTTAAATTACCATGAAAATTGACTTTAGTTGACTTCCGTTGACTTGGTTTGACTTTTATAAATAGCCAAATTAGGATCTTTGACCTTACCCTGAGTTTAAGATTGGACCCATATCATACATATCACCACACCAAATCACCAACGAGTCGTGAGTCGGTTGTGTCGTGTCGTGTCATTTTAAGTCACGATTATCACTTTACTTATTTATTTACTTATTTTGGCTCAATCATGATCTGTCATCAAGATTCTCATTGAGTCTATCTTTCCTCATTCGTGGTGTCATTCTCTCAGACTGTGTCTCCACATCAGGTGAGTATTCATAGCCCCTCTTTATTTTAAACGATTTGAGGTGCAACATGTATCATATTCAAAACCCTTACTCGATATTCTTTACTCGAAAACTACATGCGAACTCTTTGTTGTTATCTGTGATCTATTATGTGAACGTGTGTGATTTGTGTTATATTGTGGTTGGACTCATACTCATACTCATACTCGTGTGACATTAACTGTAAAAAGCCGGGGTTATGGTGATAGATCTATTGGCTTGACAAGCCCACTTGGCCTGCCTTGGCTTGGGCGCCTTGTGATTGGAAACCTTGAGGTCAGGGTTGGCTCATACTGCATAGTTACCCTATCTCATTCACTGGATTACCTTACTCGATTACTCTTAACTCATTGACTCGCATGTTTTTAATCTATGTAGTATACTAAACCTATGTTTACTCACCAACTATTCGTAGTTGACCTTTATTTTATACATGTTGCAAGATTTGTTGTTAGTTGATGACTTCTTGCTGATGACACCACAGGATCGCATGCGGACTTAGTGTGACCTAATTAAACAAGCTGATTTGTTTCATTGTTGTTGAATTATACCATGTATTGTATTGATTACTTATAATTTATGAAATGGGATGGTTAAGAATATCGCAACATTAATTAGTGTTGTGTGCATCTGGACAATCATCACGCCCCGACATCTTCCGCCGTCGGTTGGGGTGTGACAATAAACATATGAGCTTTTCTGTAGTAACTATATACATAATTCTTATCATGATTTTATATGTTTTATTCTTATAGTTAGGGTAGAATTAAGAAATCTAGTTTTACATATTCTGTATATATATAACAGCAACAGATGAAAAAACTTAAATCTCTACTTCCTGAGGGCTCAGTTGACAAACCTAGACCAAATGATATTTTTAGAAAAGTAATGGGTGAAGGCCAAAATGGAGACATTGGTCTAGGTGTTCCTGCTTCTTGTCGTAGAGAGAACATCGAATTAAGGTCTCGTTTTGAAGAACTTAGTCATACAGTCGCCCAGTTAAGAGCATAAAAGAATGGGTTAATGAATCATTCTAGTGTTCCAACATCTATATCACAACATGTAGAGTCCGGGCTTTTGAGGCTTTTGCATTAGTTAATTATTTGATAGTTTGGTCTAGTGTTTTGTTAGTGGGCTTGTTTAAATGTGGGCTTGTGATTGTATAGGGTCCGATCGGTTTTGGGAGAGGCTTAGGGTTCGAATTTTGTAAAGAGATTGACTTGTTTACCAAGTCAATCTCTCCTATATATAGACCCTCCCTTAATCGATTTAGGGTTGCTAGTGTTTTGCGAATTGGGTGGCATAGCCGAGACCATTAAAGGTTCGGTTCTAGGTGTTTAGCAATCAACATTCAAGGTTTCTCGAGTTTACTCATCGGTTTGTGTTCTTTATTTGTGTTTTCGTAATATTTGATCTTAGCTTATATTGTTTATACTTGAATCACCTAGCTAAAACCGGATTCCGCACGGTTTTACTAGTCTTTGATATCGCGTGAGGGTTAGATTGATCCTTACAATTGGTATCAGAGCCAAGAAACGCAAGTTTCGAGGCTCTCGCGATATCCGATTCAAGTTTTTGTCAACTAACCGTTTGAGTTTTGTGGTGATTTTCGCAGTAGCAAGATTCGGAAGATTGTTTTTTGCAGGTTTTGGACTGAACAGAAGTGATCGTGACCTTCAGCCCCTGTTTTATAGACTTTTCGACCCAGCCAAGCACTTTTCGATCAGCCGGGCTGATCGAAAACCCTTTTCTGCCACCCCTTTTCGATCAAGAAAGCCCCCTTGAGGCTTTTCGATCAGACCATTTCAGTCGAAAAGTCCCCTCCAGTGACTTTTCGACCAGCAGTTCCAATCGAGAAGTCCCTCTCTGAGACTTCTCAATCAGACTTCTCGATCAGCATCCTCGATCGAAAAGTCCCTCAGTGACTTTTCGATCCGATTCATCTCAATCGAGAAGTCCCCTCGAGACTTCTCGATCCACCTTCTTGATCGAAAAGTCCCCTGTGACTTTTCGATCCACTGTGCTCATCGATCGAAAAGTCCCCTCAGTGAATTTTCGATCCATACCTCACTTTTCGATCGCTAGAGACTTTTCGACCTTCAACTTTCCGATCGAAAAGCACTTTTCAATCAGGCCTTTTTCGACCGGAAACCCCTATTTGATTCGTTTTTAAATCTCTGCTGCAATGGCCTTTGACATGTCTACCTTGTCGAGTGCCACTCTAGAAATGGACGCCAAAATCAGAACAAATGCCAGACCACCCCGTCTGTTGTCTGGCAAGGATTTCATGAGCTGGAAGTATCATTTTATGAACTACATCAACTACCATGATGCTAAGATCATGCGTTCGGTCGAGGTGGGAGACTTTGTCCCATCAACTGCAGGGGCACAGGGTCAGCCACCTACACCTAAAGCGAAAACTGAGTGGCTTGATGAAGACTGGGAAAAGGTGGAACGAGATAGAAAGGCACTGGCTGCTCTTACCATGGCCCTATCCCCTGAAGTCGCTGAAGCCTTCAAGGAATACACCTCCGCTAAGACCCTTTGGGATGCTCTTGTAGCTGCTTACGAAGGAAATGATGATATGAAGGAATCTCGAAAAGAAAATTTAAGAGAACAGTTCAATGAGTTTAACTATATTCCTTGGGGAGAATATTGAGACTCAGCTTCAACGCTTCATCAAGATAGTCATTGGAATGAAAGATGCTGGAGTCACATATACACAAGTGGAGGTCAACAGAAAGCTGGTCAACTCACTGCCGCCAAATTGGGACAGCACCATTGAACTGATTGAAAAGACGGTGCAAATGTCCACATCACCCCTAAGTGAGCTCATGTCTACCATTAGAGCATATGAAGAGAAGAAATAGAAGAGGGCAAGAAAATCGGGCAACGGGGCTTTAATGAATCAACTGAATCAAGCATTCATCTCTCAGCCAGCTGTCGCTCCAAACAACCCACCATCCACTCCAATGGGATTCATTGCGCAAGCCAGTGGGTCAAGTGCATCTGGAACATCAAATGTTGTCTCTTTAGATGTTAATGCTTTAACTAAAGACCCCGGTTTTGCCCTTGGGGTAGGGATAATTAGTTACTACTAGGCACTCACAGCAGGCTCACTTCTTCCCACGGATCTATCTCCTGATGATGTGAATCAAGTAAACCCTGATGACTTGGAGCACATGGATATATCCTACCAGATGGGAATGTCAGCCCTAAGAGCTAGGCAGTTCATGGCGAAGACGGGACAGAAGGACTGGAATGGTGGCAAAGGAATAAAGCTTAGCTTCAATAAAGCAAATCTGAGGTGCTACAATTGCAACGAGTATGGGCATTATGCCAGGGAATGCACCAAACCAAGGGTTGATAGAGAAAGCAAGACTGACAACCGTGGTGAGAGCATGAAGAAGGAGACAGGGGAGAATGACAAGGCACTGGTGGTTCAACATACGCCAGGATATGACTGGACATCATAGGTGGAAGACCTAAGTCTAACACTTGACCATGTGGCCCTGTTAGCTGAAGAGGAAGTTCAGAAAGAAGCGACTGCAGTATTTGTTGATGCATGAATCTTGTGTGGCCGTTACTGTTCGAATTGTCAAACAGACTGATTTGTCAAAGACATGAACTGAGGTCCGAACCTCAGCCGAACTCTAGGTTCGGAGTTGGCCGAACCTAGATGGCCGAACTCCAGGTTCGGAGTGAGTTCGGACAGAGTTCGGAGGTGCCAAGTTCGGACCTTATGAAGAAGTATAAATAGATTCGTCTTTGTATTTCTTTGCAAGTTTTTGTCTTGTTTCTGTGTGTTGAGAGGGGAGGTTCTGTCCGACCTCCCCCAGAGCTTAATCGTTGTATACTCCTTCGTTATGTAATCATTCAACATGATTCAATGACAAAACTTCCGTCTCATCCATAGAAACGATCCGTAAACGGTTTTTCAGTATTCCATCATGCATTCATGGCAGACATAACTCCAGGTTCCTCTGCCAGCAACTCTGAGGTATGTCTTAATCCTAAATGTCAAACTATACTTAATGAATCTCAAGAATGGCAACGTAAGTTCTTCAATGAAACATTAAATCATGAACTTTCTGATAAAGACTTGAGAGAATACAAAGGTAGGACTAAATCATTAAATGAGAAATTAGAAGCTGCCAAAGTTGACATAAAAAATCTTCAAAGAGATTTGAGTGACAAAACTACATATCTTAAAATTACTAATGAAGAGATTGTCACATTAAAATCTGAACTTGAACAACTTAAAGGTAAATTAGAAACATCACAAACCAAAGTTGAGCGCAATGATAAAATTGTGTCTGAAATGATGAAGGCTAGTTCTCTGTTTTATAACACAGATGCCCGAATGCGACATCTAAAAGCCAACTCTGGTTTGGGTCTCGGTACTGAGGTAAAAGATGAAAAATCCACTCATACAGTACCGATGCCCTTGATGCATGAAATGATCTCAGATTATGAGTGTTCTAAGACCTCCTTAGAAGCCAAGGCTGAGATAGAAAAGAAACTGGCCTCATGTTCCATTAAAATTTCTGCTCCTGTTTCTAACCTTACTAATACTTTTACTTCTTGTGCAGATAAAGGTAATAATGAAGCAGGGGTAGTAAATTGCAAGGAGTCCACTAAGAGTCCCATGAAGTCTGAAGTTGATTTTTGCTTTAAAAATTGTGATTTTGAGAAACCTGAAACTTTTGTTAAGTTTGAGTCAAAAACTGCAGAGTCTGATGTGTGTGATAAACTTTCTGAATGTGGTGTGTTTAATGTTGGTAAATGTGATTTAAAACCTGTGAAACCCCTTAGAACTGTTAAAATTTTGAGAAGGGGTAAGGGACCGCAGGTTGATGGTCCCAAACCCACAGGAAGTGTGAAAATTTCTGAGGATAAGGTTAATTATCCTACTCCCAATGTGCAGAAAGTACGGGACACAAAACCCCATGACTTTGTCCCGTACCCAGAAGTTAACTCTGCATATGACCAGGTCCAGCCGATACAACGGGAGTATATTCTGACCACAAAACCCCATGGTAAAGCCCTTTGGATCCATAAAAACGCTTCAAAGCCAACTTGGATCTCCACTGGGCGTAACCAACAACAGGCTCCCGTGTATCCAAAGAAACAATCCTGCCATGTGTGTGGCCAACCAGGACACATGGCAAGAAACTGCCTGCACCGTCCTTATGAGCCTTACTATCCTAAGAAGGTCCAACAAAAGACTGTCCCATTGGGCCAAACACATGTTGGCCCAAAACCCAAGTTTGGACCTTCAAATTCCAAGGTGCAGAAGTTCACATCACCACCCTCACAGGCAAAGATACATGCTAGGCCAACAGCAAAGACTGTACCTTCAAACCAAAAGGTGCAGCAGGGCAAACCACAGCCCAATGTCCACAAATGGAGCCCAAAGCCCAAGTCACCTAAACAGGAACCACCAATTGTGAAAAGTAAGGTGAATAAAAATGCTAAGAAATCTTCAAAGATTTTCACTAAACCTGCTACGGCTTCCAAGGTTGTTAAGCCTTCAAAATCTGTCTCTCGCCCAAAGCAGAATATTTTTCTAAAATCACCTGTTCCTCCTCAACCGCTTTTCAAAAGATTTTCAGAAACACCATTTTTCTCAAAACCTGAAGGAATCACACAATCAATCAATCAGAGGGATGATAGGTGGAATGTCCCAAAAGTTGTGAATTTGTCCTTCAAGCCTACTGGAGTGTACAAAAAACACTCCATGTCTTTTCAAGAGGTTAAAAGTTCCAAAATAAACAAAAATAATCAACAGGGGCTTGGGAAGGAAAATCACCCCCGAGATGTCAACATAAAAGACATCCTCAGTCCAAACAAGGACAGACCAGTCTCACCCAGACCAATTAAGGCCTGGGTACCAAAATCTAACTGATCTTCTCTGTATGCAGGAACAGCCAAGGAGGACTGGCAGCAACCTATGGTACGTTGACAGTGGTTGTTCCAGGCATATGACGGGCGACATATCCCTACTACAAGACTTGGAAAAATTTGATGGAGGTTATGTGTCGTTCGCCGGAGGAGTTGGTGGATATATCAGTCAGAAAGGCACAGTTCGCAACGGTTGTCTCAGCTTCCACGATGTCAATTATGTGGAGCAGTTAAAACACAGTTTGTTAAGTGTTTCACAGATATGTGATCGAGAGTATCCAGTTCTATTCAACAATAAAGAGTGTCTCATTCTTAAACCTGGATACTCCATCCCCGATGATTGGGTGTTAATGAGAACACCCAGATATGGTAACTCCTATGTGCTGAACATGCAGAAACCCCCACATCTGAGGTGGCCTGTCTCCTTTCTAAAACAGCTGAGAACCATGCTCAGCTGTGGCACCGAAGATTGTGGCACATGAATCTGAAGAACCTGAATCGACTTGCCAGAGGAGGGCTTGTTAAAGATCTCCCAATCAAAGAATTTGTTCTTAAGGAGAAATGTGTGGCTTGTGCTAAGGGGAAGCAGCACAAACGGCCACATAAACCGAAGGTCTTCAACAGAATCTCGTCTCCACTGGAGTTGCTTCACATGGACCTATTCGGTCCCGTCAGTATGTTAAGCCTTAACCGATGTGCATTTTGTTTAGTTATTACTGATGATTTTTCCCGTTTCACTTGGGTGTTTTTCTTGTCCAAGAAAAGTGATGTTGCAGGTATACTGATCGCCTTCATCAAGCTCATCGAAAATAAATTAAAGCTGCAAGTGAAGGCCATCAGGAGTGATAATGGGACGGAGTTTAAGAACCACACAATTGATAATTTCTGTGCCGACAAGGGAATTGAGCATCAATTCAGTGCTCCCTACACCCCCCAGCAGAATGGCGTCGCAGAACGAAGGAACAGGACCCTGATTGAAGCTGCTCGCACTATGTTGTGTGATTCAAAGCTACCAACCATGTTTTGGGCAGAAGCAGTCAACACTGCATGTTATGTCCAGAATCGGGTTCTCATCAACAAGCGGCAGCAGAAAACTCCATATGAGCTGATTTACAATGATAAGCCCAGAATTGGACACCTTCGGGTTTTTGGGTGTCTATGCACAGTTTTAGTAAACACTGATGTTCCCAAATTTGCTGCTAAGTCTGATGAATATTATTTTGTAGGTTACTCTGCCAGCTCCGCTTACAGGGTTTTCAACAAAACAACTGGCATTGTGATGGAGTCTACCAATGTGGATTGGCTCGAAGAAAATCCATCTGATGGTGGAGTGGGTCCTCCTCAAGCTTTCGATTATAATCAATTCTTCCGTCTTTTGGGTTTGGAATCTGTCATAGCTGAAGAACTTTATGAAGATACAGTTTCAGGACCGCCATTATCACACTCCATCACCAAGGCTCCAGTCATTGCTCCTGAAATAGATACCACACCAGTACAGGAGACTGCTGATCCTGTGGATTATCAAACACAGGAAACTGATGCGGAAATTGATCCCGCCTCAGACACTGCTCAAACGCAGGGAACTGATGCAGATGATGCAGCTGAAACAACTGATGAACCCGTTCTTTTAAATTTACCTCCTGAAATTCCCGTTCAGGCAGTTGCGGAGACCAGAATTCATAAATACCACCCCTTGGACAACATCATTGGTCCATTAGCATCCGGGGTGGTAACAAGAAGCCAGTCAGGAGACATCAATCACTGTATGTACTCCTGTTTTATCTCACAGATTGAGCCCCCCAACATTACTATGGCCTTGACAGATCCTAGTTGGGTGGAGGCCATGCATGAAGAGTTAAATCAGTTCTCCCGGCTTCAAGTTTGGAGGTTAGTAGAAAGGCCCGCTGACAAAAGGGTCATCACTACTCGGTGGCTCTATAAGAATAAAAAGGATGATAATGGCATCATTGTCAGAAACAAGGCCAGGTTGTTGGTTCAGGGCCACAAACAAATTCAAGGAGTGGATTATGATGAAGTGTATGCACCGGTTGCCCGATTAGAGGCAATAAGAGTCTTCTTAGCCTATGCATCCTACATGAACTTCACGGTCTACCAGTTGGACGTGAAAACAGCCTTTTTATATGCTGAAATGGATGAAGAGGTTTATGTCACTCAACCTCCTGGCTTCATTGATGAGGAACACCCGTATCATGTGTTCAAGCTAGATAAGGCCTTGTATGGCCTACATCAGGCCCCTCGGTCTTGGTACAAGACTCTGACTGATCATCTTCTAGCACACGGGTACACAAGAGGCATAGTGGATCAGACACTTTTCAGAAAGGAAGTTGGGAATGACATAATCATGGTGCAAGTATATGTTGATGACATCATCTTCGGTTCTACCAATGAAGACTTGTGCAAAGAGTTTGAGAAGGTAATGCGCACAAAATTTGAAATGAGTCAGATAGGTGAGATGGAGTTCTTCCTTGACCTACAGGTAAAGCAGAGTGACAGTGGGATACTTATCCATCAGGCAAAATATGTCACAGAAATATTGGAGAAATACAAAATGATGGATGCAAAGCCTGTCTCCACACCTATGGCGGCAAGACCAGCACTTACCAGGGATCCAGACGGTCAACCAGTGGGCGAGCACATGTACCGGTCCATGATTGGGTCTCTGATGTACTTAACCGCCAGCCGTCCAGATATGATGCTCGCTGTGTGCCAATGCGCACGCTATCAGGCTAATCCTAAACTTTCTCATCTCTCTGCTGTGAAACGTATTTTCAAATATTTGAAGGGTCGGCCTCGTCTAGGCCTCTGGTACCCTAAAGAGTCAGGATTTAACTTGTATGCTTTCTCTGACAGTGATTACGGTGGCAATGAGCTTGACAGGAAATCGACATCTGCTGGAGCTCAATTTTTAGGTGACATGTTGGTATCCTGGCAGAGCAAGAAGCAGCACACGGTGTACCAGTCGACAGCCGAAGTAGAATATGTGGCTGCATCCGCTTGCTGTTCACAGGTGGTATGGTTGCAGCATCAGCTGGGAGATTACGGTTTGAATTTCTTTGATACTCCCATTTTTTGTGATAATAATGCTGCATTGCAAATTGTGAAAAATCCCGTGCAGCACTCCAAAACCAAACACATAGATATCAAAACGCACTTCATTCGGGATTGCTATGACCGCAAGCTCATCCATTTAGAACGGGTGGCATCGGAGGACAATGTGACGGATATGTTCACCAAACCCCTTCCAAGTGCAAATTTTGAAATGTGTATCAAAGGCCTCCGAATGATAGCCTTTGATGAGTAGTCTGGTAATTTTGTTTATTAAAAAAAATAAAAAATAAAAAAATATATATATATTAAAAAAAAATTGAAAAAATTTCAAAAATACAAAAATAGTGTCTTTTCTGGTAGTTTAAAAAAAATCTAAAAGCAAGGGGAAGATATAAGATATACATTTCCTCTAAAGTGTGTGCTTTTAAATTTTTTACTGGTTTTGGTTGACCAGGTAGGGAAGTGATATAAATTTCCAGGTGTTTGCTGACTGACACGTGTAAGGTGGATGTGAAAAGCAGTGATTCATGGTCGATATGCTAGGTAGGCTCTGCTGACAATCAATCAAAAGGTATGTTTTATCACAACACTTGAAGATAACGTATGATGCTTGAAAGGAAACACTCACTTAGGTTAGTACAATTTCTATTTGACTGTGCATCAGGAATCCTGAGACACACGCCCGGTTCTGAGTGTTAATGTCATGCTCAAAAATCCCATTCCCTCTGCTTTGCGTAAGCAATGACCTGGGAATGCTGTACGTGAGTCAGGACTCCTCTGTTCTGCGAAAGCGGAGACCTGGAACCACCCTGATCCACGTACGTTTTAAGATCACATTGTATATATATGATAAACCAAAAAGATGCCAATGTGCACAATCAAAAGAGACCCTCAAGCGTCCAAAACCCTCAGCCTTTGTCACTGATGAGAACATTATTAAAAATGTTTCAAAAATTCAGCTGACTTTGTATATTATCCAACAAAACCCCCGTGATCTATTCTTTTCTTTTCTCAATCCAGTCTGGAGCATGATGTTGGGCTTAAGGAAAGGTGACGTGAAAAATGTTGTACGGAAACCAGGGGTACTTGATAGAGTGTACATATTATACCTAGGACTTATGTGTGTGACCTGGATAGATTGTCATAATTAATAAACCGTAAAATATAAATAATGTGATGAAACTGCTTGAGTAAGCGAAAGCGGCATGAGTTTAAAGATGGACCAAATACCGGCAATCGCCTGAACACGCGAAGTAACTGAAGCTGAAAAGGGTTCCTCAGTCACAGACTATCTGGTATGATCCCTGATAATGCCTCTTCACTCAAAATTCAGTTGGTTAAGATTTTTTTGTGTTTATTTTAGTTTATCGTAACTTCTGATTTTGTTTGTTCCATTTAGTTATTTATTTGTTTAGTCAAGTTGCCAGGTATTAAATCTCTCGGGCTTGAATTCAGGGGAAGTTTTTTTTTAACTGGGATTAAGGTTGTTTTTTTTGTAAATTTTATAAGAGAAAATGAGGTTGTTTTTAAAACTTTGGGTGTCATGTGATCATTTTTAAAAAAATTGAGGGGTTCATTGGATTTTTTTTAAACAAAAGTGGGAACCGGCCCCTTGTTCCCCTCACTTTACCCATTCTCCTTCCTCCTCTCAAAACCCTAGAAACTACTCACCTCCGCCGATCAACACCACCACCACTGCCGTTCCCATCAACCACTACCACGACCATCGCCACCCTCCTGCGACTCCACCACCACCATTCCCGTCATAACCCGCCACCGGAATACACCCAATCACACACATCGCCGTCGCTGCCACTGCCCTCTCCGATTCACCGCCCTCTGCCACCACCGCCACCATCCGACGCCCTCCCCTTGGTCGGAATCACCCTGTGATCTCGTCCCCACAGTTGATTTGACTCCATGGCGCCTCGATTGAAGCGTGCGGCTCGACCCCCTGCAAGATCGACCTGAGTAGGTGTTAAATTTTTGAGATTTTTGGTCGGGAATGGACGGGATAACGGTTTGGGAGCTTTGTTTAAATGAAATCATGTTAAATCATGTGTATTTGAACTTTTTGATTAAGTTGCAGGTGCAGTCTAAAGATGAAGACTACTTTTTCGATCAAGATAGAGGCTTTTCGATCAGGCTTTAATGCTTTTCGACTAGCCTTGGTGCCTTTCGATCGAAGCTTCTCGGTAACTCGAGACTTTTCGATCGAGACAGGCATTTTTCGATCGAAGGCTTATGCTTCTCGATCAAAGCTAAGGCTTTCCGATACATAGGACTTCTCGATCAGCCTAAGGCTTTTCGATCAAGCCATTAGGCTTCTCGATCAGTCTTAGGGCTTTTCGATCAGGGTCCTCAGGTGGTTGATACTTTTCGATCGGACGGATGCTTTCCGATCGAAAACCCTACTTTTCGATCGGAAAGGTACCTGATGATGTTTTCAATGGTTTTTCACTTAATTTTAAGCCGTTATGCTGTCCGTTTTCCATGAAATGCCTTTGAACTAATTAATTGTTGTGTGTTTTGGATTTCATCTGTGTTTGTGAGTGCAGGGATTTAGAGTTTGTCAATGATCAAAATCAAGTGGCCTATTTGCTGGACCCGCCTACTAAATACAGAGAGAAGTACCAGTCAATGATAGCAGGATTGAAGAAGTGCTGTCTACACTTTGCACTAACAACAAACCCGGTTATTTGCAAACGTATGCAGCAAGAGTTTTGGAAGACGGCAGATGTATCTGAAGATGGAAAGCAGATGGTTGCCAAGATTCAAGCTACCGAGGTGATTTTAACTGAAGAAAATTTCAGACAGGCACTCAGACTTAAAGATGTTGCTGCTGATCCCACTGTTCTTGACAAAGAAATGGTGTCACAGTGTCTGAAGGAAATGGGCTACCTCACAATATTTCCTCCTACCATGAAGGCTCTCATTCCACCATATTGGAGGATGCTGACACATTACTTGCAAAAATGTGTCATTGCCAAAAAGAGCTCTACAGATCAGTTGAACCAAGTGCACACCCATGCAATGGTGTCACTAGTTAGAGGTGTTCGGTTCAACTGGTCCAGGATGATATTTGAAGATGTGAAGGCGGTTGTGTCCAGAGATAAAAAGTTTGCAGCTGTTCCAAGGTTCATTCAGTCCGTTCTGGATTCAAGATATCCAGCCCTGAGGAAGACTAATGACACACATGATACTAAGACAATGGGTATTGAGGTTTTTCCAATGATAAATCCAAAGAAGAAGTTGTCTGATAAGATGCCATTTGGTGACAAGTTTGGAGAATTTGCAGAAATAGTGAGAGAGAAAGTTCCATTGGACAGAAATGCTTCTGTTGAAGAAGAACATAGTCGGCCTCCTCCTCCGAAGAAAGTTGTTGACCTTCCTGATGACTCTGACTGGGAAGACTTTGATCTAAATGATGTGAGGATTGGAGCACTCAATTTTGAAGGTGATGAGACTATCAATTATGACACCTATCTTGATGATGTTGACTTTGAGGAAGAAGAGACAGAGACAGCTGAGATACCACTGACTAGAAAACGGAAAGCCACGGAGGATCCTCCCCTCAGTGCTTCTGTTATTGAAGAAATGACTGAGACTGAGTCGATTGCTACAAAACACCATGTGGAAGGCCCAAGTGACCCAAGAAGAAGGAGATTGGACCCTCGTGTACCACCAGTCACAAGTTCAAGTGCTGGTCAATCATCTACTCAACCCACAACTCAAGAAAAGGGGAAAGCAGTAGAAACCCCTGAATACAGACTGGAAAAGGAACTTAGAGAAGAAATAAAAGCTCTGAAAGCTCAGAATGCAGTCCAAAGTGAGGTAATTGAAGACCTGATTGATATTCAGAAAATTCACAACACTGAGTTGGAGAATCAGAAGAAGATAAACCGAGAGTTTTCAAGACAATTCAGAGATCTTCATAAGCTGATTAAGCAGCTTAACTCGGATAGATCAAGCAGGTCCAACCCTAGTCAAGGTGATAAGGGAGATCCAGGTAACACAGAAGGAAGTTCAGGTGCAGGTGATTCCTCACAATCACCAGCATTTGACTTTGAAGCAGATATCCCTGAGGAAACTCAGACTGTATTACCCGAAGCCTCCACTGAAGATAAAGATACTCGGGATAGAGATTATATGACAATGCCAGCTTCTGAGTTTGACGGAGGTTGGGAGGCTCAGACATTTGCCTATCCTCCTGAAAGGTATCTAATCCAGTTGGGAGAGCATTATCATGATAAGCAAGGGATTAATGCTGATATTAAAGCCTGGATGTTTGATGGAGAGAAGAATATGTTCGTAGTAAGAAGAAAGGGTCAGTATCCATTGGAATACTACAAGAGTTGGACCCAGTTTTACTCCTGGACGAATGTAGATCTCACAATGCTGTACCAGGCACCATTCTCAAATCCATCAAACAATGAGCAAGCAAAGTATTTCTACAAGAAGCTGGAAAATGCAGTGCGAAGCAAGTTCAAGAGATTTGAAGAGTTTCCGCACAAGAAATCGTATGTGAAGAAGTACAGGGGCGTATTCAAATGGGATGGGAAGAAGAGTATCCCAGGAAGGGAGAGTGTACCAGCAAAGAAGTTCACAAATGTTCTGTATCCACCAACAGAAAAGACAAAGACAATACCTCTGCCCATGAGACATCCGGAAGATTGCTTGCATGATTTTCAAACCTGGGCTTATAGTGATTATTCTGGTGAAGCCAAAATTCTCTGCAAGTCAAAGACAATCAATGTCATGGAAGTTCATGATTTGATGAGATTTCACAAGAAGGATATAATGGTACTAGCAAAGCATCAGATTGAGAGTAATCAAGACACTGAAGAATATGCAAAGTGTTATACTCGGGCTGTAGCTGAGATTATGGCCAAGGAGCTGTGGTATGATCCAGCAACAGTGAATCTGTCAAAGAAGTTCAGGATGTGAAGTCTGACTAATGCTAAAGCCTAGGGGAAGATTATAGAGTCCGAGCTTTTGAGGCTTTTGCATTAGTTAATTAGTTGATAGTTTGGTCTAGTGTTTTGTTAGTGGGCTTGTGATTGTATAGGGTCCGATCGGTTTTGGGAGAGGCTTAGGGTTTGAATTTTGTAAAGAGATTGACTTGTTTACCAAGTCAATCTCTCCTATATATAGACCCTCCCTTAATCGATTTAGGGTTGCTAGTGTTTTGCGAATTGGGTGGCATAGCCGAGACCATTAAAGGTTCGGTTCTAGGTGTTTAGCAATCAACATTCAAGGTTTCTCGAGTTTACTCATCGGTTTGTGTTCTTTATTTGTGTTTTCGTAATATTTGATCTTAGCTTATATTGTTTATACTTGAATCACCTAGCTAAAACCGGATTCCTGCACGGTTTTACTAGTCTTTGATATCGCGTGAGGGTTAGATTGATCATTACACAACATCCCACTGTTGTAGCCAATGGACCTCAACGTTTACGGGCATTTTTCTATTGAGTATGTTACTTATGTTATCTCTATATTTTTATAGCAATATTTACATTACTTATGTGATGCATGCATTAAAATAACTATTGAAATTACATAACTACTTACATTATCTCTATATGTTACTTAATGTGTTGACTTAATTTCTTACAATGAGTATGCTATAATATAATATATATTAATACTAACATTGGTAGAACTAGTAAACCAAATCAGATTGTGTACAATGCATCATCTTATCAGGTTTTTGGTTAAACTTTTTTTGCTCTTTTTTCTTTTAAGAAATGTTTACATTACTTATGTTTTGTTTTTTTTTTTGATAAATGTATGTCAAATTGAAATCTAGGTTGGAGATGAAGTTTTCCTTAAAAGCAATTCAAACTCAGAGAATGTAGCCAGAGGAATGGTAAATAGTTTATATCCAAATCAAAAAGTTGGGGGCACAGAGATTGGGCGCGATTGGTGTGAGGTATATATTCAAGTAGCTGTGAAAAGAGATGAACATTTGGTTAGACCATATGGGTCATTTGACACAATCCAAGCTGCTATTGGTGCATCTATAACATGGCCATGTTCTTTCATTTCGGCATGTCATTATTGTTAAACATGTAATATATTATTAAGTTTCTAACAAACTTTAAGCTTATATATGGATGATTGATTTGTAGGTGGTTTGTGACGAGTAAGAAGGATGCATGATGACTGAAGACTATATTCTTCTAGTGTCTTTTATTACTTTAAGTTTCATGTTTAATGTTAGGATCTTGGATAGTAATATTATAACTTATTTTTGTTTAATGCTTTTATTATCGAAATGACTTATTTCAATGATAATTAAACTTTATTTATTCCACTAGTTGAAGTTCATATTTCGATAAGTTGATGGTATCTTATTTGTATTTATGAATCATGTTTAATAGAACAATTTTAAAGATGTTCGTAATCGTCCTTAAAATAGGTATGTTTGTGCATCTTAAAACCTTATAAAGTTTCTTATTTTGTGGTTTATTAGGACGCTATACCGTACCCTATTTTGTGGTTTATTAGGACACTTTAACGTGTCCTATTTTGTGGTTTATTAGGACGCCATAACGTGTCCTATTTTGTGGTTTATTAGGACGCTCTAACGTGTCCTATTTTGTGGTTTATTAGGACGCTTTAACGTGTCCTATTTTGTGGTTTATTAGGACGCTCTTAGTTTATAGGACCCCTTTAGAAATGACACTTTTATTAGTGGTCCTATTATCTCATGTGTCCTATAAAATAACATTTTAGGACCTTTTGGGTGTCCTATCAAGCTACTTTTGTTGTAGTGACAGGGAAAGATTGCACGCTGTATCTCATGGGATCAGATTTTAAGTTATTGTGGAAACCATGGAGATGAGGAGTCTCTAATGGTTCATACAAATGCTTTACTGAGAGCAGATTTTAAGTTAATATAATATTTTTATAACAGTCAGCAGTAAGGGCACATGTTTAGGTTTGCAGCACTTGTATTCTTCAGGTGCTTTTCTCCCTTTTGGCCCCATGAACCTGATTTTTCTTCAGCAGCTTCTTCATCCATTTTGATCTGAAGCAAGTGCATGTGAGAAAGAAAAGAGGGACTTGTTCTCTCTTTTCACTTGATCAGCAGAAAGTAGCCGTTATGATGATTCAGACAATCTCTCTAGTGCACCATGTGAGAAAGTAAAGAGGGATTTATCTTCAGCCGCTTCTTCTCCCTTTTAAGTTAGTAGTTTTTAAGTTGTAATTTTATAGATCAATGTATTAATGGAATCACACCTTTTGGATTATATATGTAATTGTGTTTGTTAAAGCAGCAGTTGATTTTGTTTGTTTATTTTTTACTTTTATTGACTCTGGTTTGGTCAAACAGAGGAGACCTGCAAGCACAATCAAAACAAGGAAACACTTGACTCAAAATTAAGATCCATAATATTACAGAATACATAAAGACAAAATACCAAATATTGTTGAGACTGTAATTTGCCAAAATTCAAAAACATTACAATGATCAATTAATCTGTTTTACGTAATATCATTCCAGTACAGTCATGTGACAACCCGTAAGTTTCCTAAGTCAAATCATACAATAATACGTGTAATTACCTGTTTCTGTGTGCATAAATCTGTGTTTTAGTTAACGTAGATAACGT
The DNA here is from genome assembly GCA_039602395.1 of Deinandra increscens subsp. villosa. Classification (NCBI taxonomy): domain Eukaryota; kingdom Viridiplantae; phylum Streptophyta; class Magnoliopsida; order Asterales; family Asteraceae; genus Deinandra; species Deinandra increscens. The sequence goes on along the minus strand of JBCNJP010000010.1, from coordinate 43,947,399 downwards.
AATGTGCATCTATCCGTTAGTCTTGGTGTAACCCTAATTTAATATCTCGACAATCGACCTTAAAAACAAGAACATTATATATATGATCGGTGGAACTTTAATAATAAGAAACATTTCACAACAATATATGTATTCTAATATAAAAAGAGTTTTTATATTATCTCGTCACCTTTGTAGTATTTTGCATACGTTCAAAGTTCGTGTCACCATTTGACGTAAAATAATCATTTAACGATAACGTTTATCCATTTATTTATTGACTACGTCAAATAATAAATCATTTTAACGTTTAGTATTTTCATAGCGAAAAACCATTTGGTTTTTATATAAACATTTAACGTCAACGTTTTCACCGTTTAACACCAACTATATTTAAACAAGACTTGCATCCTTCTTTCTTTAACCATGATTCATCATCCTCCATGCATGTTCATTCCCATGCATGATTAAATCCAATTGTCACCTTTGGTCATGTTATCTTTCGTGATCAAAACCCGACACTCGACAATTAGTAGCTATCATTAGTAGTAATCCACCACCTTTATCTTAACCTAATACTAATCTCCTACTAATTAAACCATGCACTATTCATGTGTACCTCACTTAGACATAAATCATCAACCAAGCCACCCTATGTTCTTACACTTACACCACCCTACATGTACAAGAAGATTCCCACCCTTTGACCATCTCTCCTCCTCTCCATGCTCCCTAGAACCGCCCCCCCCCCCTCCCCTTGGCTCCTCTTTCGGCCGAAACCACCAAACCACCACCACCCTTTCAAACCTTTTTCTTTTCCTTCTTTTGTGTACCACATATATATATACTTCTAAGAATAGAAACCCTAGCTCACAAACTTGTTTCCACAAAAGAAACACACACATAACTCTCTCCCTCTCTCCCAACCGTCGGCCCTCTCTCTCTCTACTCTCTCTCTAGTTTTCTTTCAACAAAACACATAATACTTGAAGGTTAAAGCTACAAGGAGCAACAAGGAAGCAAGATCTACCATCCTCCATCCATCTCCACGTTTTTCTCAAGTTAGTAGATGATGTTTTCTTGATTTTTTCTCTAGTTGATCATGTTAACTAGTTACATTTTCCATCTAGAACTCCAAACACAAGTCTTGGTTAAAAATGGTGACATTAAACTTGCATTTTCTTCTATGTTTCTAGTAACCTAAAACCTTGTTTAAAGTTCATGTTAGATCTAGTATGTCATGTGTTTTTACTAGTGATTTCATGTATTTTGAACCCCTCGTATGTCACATTATATAGATCTATAGAAAAACATGTGTTGATATGCTAGTATGTGTATGATATGCCTTGGTTTTATGAATAAACCACTAGATCCGAAATTTATGACTCTTGGAACCCTAGGTCCGAAATTTTTAACATGTTAGAAGGTTGTGGATAGCACCATACGACTTATTGATATGTTTGGACGGCTAAATCTATAAAAATAACCCACTAAAAAGTCCCGGAAACTATAGTTAAATTAGAGCCATTTTAGGTCAGAAACTTTGACCCCTCCTAAAGTGATTTTAAAATATGTCTTTAGCCTTAAAAACCCTAGTACAAGATCCCTTTTGAAAATAGCTAAATTTGGGGAAAAACGGGACCAAAAACGGACACTTTACGGGCCCGGAAAACCCATTTTTGTAAAGATATGTAAACAAAGGTTACAACTGATCTTGAACACATTTAAGGACTTTAGATGACTTATAATAGGGTTACAAAGTGTTTTGGTAGTTTACAAAACCCTAGAACGAGTCACAGGATCAAAACCGGCTAAAACGGACACATACCGGCAAAACCGACAAAACTATAAACTTAGACTTTTGAACTTAAATTTTCTGAATTGATATGATTCTATGATGAAAATAAATGTGTATGTATTTGTTTGATCATTGCCTTAGTCATATTTACAAATAACGTGAAATGCGGCTAGAACCGGCAAAAAGCCCGTTTTGACCTTAAACCGTCATTTCGTCCTATAAATGTCCTTTGAACTCACATGATATTTATTTGAGAAATATAAACTATTTCTAGACTAATTTTTATCATGAAAATAAATAATATTTTATTTTCACGCAATAAATATTTATTTTCAATAAATATTTTAATTAGGTCAACGATGTCGTAATATATTAACGGGTTACCATAACGCCAAGACTTGACCGACCCAAATTGGAGTGCCTTAGATGTCAACCCAATTTCTATATTCTAAGTTGTCTTGTAACATTGTATAGGACTGCTTACTTGCCTACCTTACTGAATTACTTGTATTCAGGTGAGTTTTCACGGCCCCTTTCTTTTACAGTTTTAATACTTGGGGGAGAATTCATTACAAACATAAATCATTGCCTGACAGATAGATTACTTGTTACCCTATCGATTACATGAGCTTTTCTAGTCCAAATCATATTGTATCATGCTTTTTCATGTTATGATGAAACCCCACTATTAGTTGAATCCGATTAATTTACGAACAGAAACGATGACTCGTGGATAGATCTATTGGGTTAACGCCCCTACTCTGATTGGTAGCTCCAATCCTGGCTCCGTTTTAATAGTCAGAAGAGTACATACAGTTATATTTGACCATGCGGTACTGTTGGACATAGTATCATGAGTGGGTAATCAGTTAGTTTCGGTATTCAAGGTTCATGGTAATTTATAAAACAGTATCTAAACATATTGTCAAACGATGGAATGATTCAATCAAACTTGTTTATCAAACTTTACATGCATGCTATCTAAACCTATGAACTCAGCAACTTTATGTTGACTCGTTTTAGTATATGAATTCTCAGGTGATTGAACTCTGCTGCATTCAAGACATCATATCATTTAGGACCTGCATTTTCTATTTCTGGAGTCATGGTCAAACCGAGCTGCACTTTTGGAGATTTCATTGCATAACACCTAACGGTGTCATGTTCTCAAATCTTTTTGAAATGTAATTGTTTTATTAACAATTAAGACAAACATGTTTTCACTACTATTTCCGCTGCAACTTTGAATGAAACTCCACCTTTTGAATTAACTTAACTTATTAAACGGCTCTAGTTGTTTAATCATCCAGAGGTCGTTCTATGTAATCTTGACTATGATCCATCTCGCTCGCACCCGACACAATAAATTACGGGGTGTGACAGATTGGTATCAGAGCCAAGGTTATAGAGAACTAGGTTGCATACTAGAACTTAGTCTATAGCCTAACGCTCTGCTAGCACCACCCCATGCATACCTTGCTTGCATTACATACATGCCTTACTTGTTGCATCTCTTAACTATTATAATTACACTAACGTAAGACTATTATTATGACTTGGAAACTTTATCACAGCATGTCAAACCCTGTTGAGCTATCTTCGGACTCAGAAGTCGAGATGGAGACAATGCCACCTCAGCCAGCTCCAGCATCTCCACCTACTGTCACGCCAACCTCACCTACTAGCGTGCTCGACCGTGTCACGGACGATGAGGAGACGGACTCCGAGGAAGATCCGGATGAGCCACCCTTTTATGACGTGGATATCACTGCTGATGACCCTCTCGATGACGGAGACTCCATTACGGTCACCTTGAGCTCATCCCGTGCTGCCTCTCCTGTGCGTGCCCCATCTTTTCGCCCGTATAGGACTACTCCCTCTGGACCCCTCCGCATGTATGCCGCGCGGAAATCCGTCTTTCGTTGCCCCACTCGTGGGATTCGCCTTGCCTCTCGTGTGGAATCACCTCGCAAGAGATCCCGTACCCCTGAGCCTACCCTTACTCCTACCGACTCGCCCTCGCTTCCCTTAAAGAAGCGAGTGCATTTTGATGATAGCACCTATGAGTTTGGCGTGACGTCGTCTGCTGCAGCCGCTAGAGTCACCCCTGTCGTTCCGGTTACCCCTTCTGTTCCGGTTACCCCTTGTTGTTCCGGTTACCCCTGTTGTTCCAGTTACCCCTTCTGTTCCAGTCACCCCTGTTGCTCCAGTCACCCCCACTGCACCTGATACCCCCGTAGCACCCATTGCACCCACTAAGGCTGATTCCCCACCTATCCTTGTTCATGGAGTTGCCGTAGACATCTTGATTTCCTCCCTCTTTGACGGCATTGCTCGCCGTGATGCCGAGATTCACCGCCTTCGGACTATCCTTCAGCTCCCACCTACCCCCTTAGCTGCCCTGGAGATCCGTATTTCTGAGCTCGAGAGCCTCACTGGCTCTTATGTCCAGACCTTCGACACTCTGCACACACTTCTAGGAGAAGTCAACGGAGTTGCCGGCGCTACCCTCGCTGCTGTGGAAGCCCTTGCCGCCAGCACACCGTCACTTGTGGATTTCAACGACGTTCTCCAGCTAACGCTCTCGGTCATCGTGCAGGTTGGAGAGATCTTGACATTGCTCCAGCACCCATGATATTAGCAGTATTGACATATTGGGGATCTGTTTTACCCCTACTTTTGTAATGTGTTGTAACTTGTACTATTGTGGAATCATGTTATCCACCAAAACCAATGTTGTCTTGTATGAATTGTTTTCAGTCACGGTTATGAACGTTATGATGTATGTTATGAATTCGCTATTATGATTGTGTTGTGATGTTATATTTCCTCTTGTATGTATGATTGATGTATGTCATGATATGTTTGGTTGTTATTATGATTGCCTTACTCTTGTTTTGCCCATGTGAAATTAGAATCATGCCTAGACGTGCCACGAGAGCTAACCCTCCTCCTCCTCCTCCGCCTCCGCCGCCGCCCATGAGCGCCGCCGAGATTGAAGAGTTGATCCTGCAACGTGTAACCGAAGCACTCGCCGCCGCCAATGCTGAACGCTCCACTGCCTCCGGTGGACGCCAAAGTGGTTCTCCTGCCGGTAAGTAACGACGTGGGATTGAAGATCAAAGATTGACAATTACGAAGTATTGTTTTCAATGAGCTTTTGATCTCTCGTTACAGGTACTCGGGATTGCAGTTATAAGGACTTCATGAACTGCAAACCCATCCATTTCAAAGGCACTGAAGGTGCTGTCGGACTGATCCGATGGTTCGAGAAAACTGAATCCGTCTATCGTATGTGCAACTGCCCAGATGAATACAAGGTCAAGTATGCCACTTGCGTCTTCAGCGAAGGTGTACTCACCTGGTGGAATTCCTATGCTGAAACCTTGGGACAGGATCTTGCCTATGCTATGTCTTGGGAAGACCTAAAGGTGCTCATGAGAGATGAGTACTGCCCTCGAGAGGAACTGCAACGTCTGGAAGTGGAATTCTGGAATCTCACCATGGTTGGTGCCGACATAGCCGGGTACACTCGACGTTTCCATGAACTAGCACACCTGTGCTCCACTATGGTTACCCCTCTGTACAAGAAGATAGAGAGGTACATCTGGGGACTTTCCCCTCTCATCCAGGGAAATGTCTTGTCATCTAACCCTACTACCCTCCAGAGCGCCGTACGTTTGGCCCACAGCTTGACCTATCAAGCCGCCCGCCAAGGTGCGTCATTCGCCAAGAAAACCTCTGAAGTTAAGACTGCTGTTATTCCACCCATCTCCGCTGGTAACATCAAACCTGACCACAAGCGCAAACGTGGTCACGACTGGAAGAAGAAGAAGCCTGCAGAAACCCCTGCTGCTGAAGTTCCAAAAACCATCAAGGCTTATGCAGCTGTTGCACCTACTGCTGATGCAAAGAGAAATGGTTACACCGGCAACCTGCCCCTGTGTAACAAGTGTAACCTACACCACACTCTAGACTGCAGTAACATCTACTGCAAGAATTGCAAAGCTAAAGGTCACATCTATCGGGACTGTCCGAGTCGCGCGAACAAGGTTCAGACCACTAACACCTGTTACGAATGTGGGAACCCTGGTCACTTCAAAAGCGACTGTCCTAAACTGAAGAAACTAGGAACTGATGTTGCACGTGGAAGAGCGTTCGTGCTGAATGCGACTGAAGCACGACAAGACCCGCACACCGTTACGGGTACGTTTCTGTTAAACGAACACTATGCATCCGTTTTATTTGACACCGGTGCCGATAAAAGCTTCGTGTCTAGCGATTTTAGCTCTATCTTTGATATCACCCCTACGAAATTAGACACTAAGTATATAATCGAATTGGCCAATGGTAAACAAATCGAAGCGCGTGAAATGCTCCCAGATTGTTCACTGGATCTATTAGGACACAAGTTCAACATAGACCTCCTGCCCGTCCAGCTCGGAAGCTTTGACGTAGTAGTTGGAATGGATTGGCTGTCCGCTAATCGTGCGGAAATAGTTTGTCACGAGAAGCAAGTCAAAATTCCCCTAGCTAACAATGAAACCTTGACCATTCAAGGGGATCGTGTCGATTCAAAGCTTCACATCATTTCGTGCATGAAGGCTCAGAAATTCCTCCGAAAGGGTTATCCTGCCCTTCTCGCACATATATCTTCCAAGAAATCTAAGGAGAAGAAGATCGAAGACGTTCCAATCGTTCGGGATTTCGCAGATGTGTTTCCTTCCGATCTACCTGGTCTACCTCCGCCCCGACAGGTAGAATTTCATATCGATTTAATACCTGGAGCCGCACCAGTTGCCCGATCACCGTATCGTTTAGCTCCATCCGAAATGAAAGAATTATCGAATCAGCTACAAGAACTTCTTGATAAAGGACTCATCAGACCGAGCTTCTCACCCTGGGGAGCCCCAGTTCTATTCGTCAAAAAGAAGGACGGATCATTCCGTATGTGTATCGACTACCGAGAACTGAACAAGTTAACGGTGAAAAACCGGTATCCCCTCCCAAGGATTGACGACTTGTTCGACCAACTCCAAGGATCTAGCTTCTATTCTAAGATCGATTTACGCTCCGGCTACCATCAACTGAAGGTTCGGGATGAAGATGTCGCTAAAACTGCTTTTAGGACTCATTACGGCCACTACGAATTCCTTGTTATGCCTTTCGGGTTAACCAACGCGCCTGCCGTATTCATGGACCTCATGAATCGGGTGTGTAAACCCTATCTCGACAAATTCGTTATCGTGTTCATCGACGACATTCTGATCTACTCCTGTAGTAAGAAAGAACACGAGCAACATCTCAAGCTCATCCTAGAATTGCTTAGAAAGGAGAAACTGTACGCCAAGTTCTCAAAGTGTCAGTTTTGGATCAGAGAAGTGCATTTCCTAGGTCACGTGATCAATGATCGCGGAATCCATGTCGACCCCCCGAAAATCGAAGCAATCAAAAGTTGGAGCCCTCCAACTACCCCGTCTGAAGTACGACAATTTCTTGGTCTTGCCGGCTATTATCGTAGGTTCATCGAGAACTTCTCCAAAATAGCCAAACCCCTGACCACTCTGACTCAGAAGGAGAAGAAATTTATCTGGGATGATAAAGCGGAAGAAGCCTTTCAAACGTTGAAGCAGAAGCTATATGACGCTCCCATTCTGGCCTTACCTGGAGGCAACCGCGATTTCTGCGTTTACTGTGACGCGTCTCATCAAGGTCTTGGATGCGTACTTATGCAACGTGACAGAGTCATAGCCTATGCCTCACGACAATTGAAAGTTCACGAGAAGAACTACACCACTCACGACCTAGAACTCGGAGCCGTCGTATTCGCCCTCAAGATCTGGAGACACTACCTCTACGGCACAGAATGTAAGGTCTTCACGGACCACAAGAGCCTCCAGCATATCCTAAACCAGAAAGAGTTGAATATGAGGCAACGAAGATGGGTCGAGTTGCTCAGCGATTACGAATGCGAAATCTTGTATCATCCTGGAAAGGCAAACGTAGTAGCAGATGCCTTGAGTCGTAAGGATCGTGTGAAGTCACTCCGTGTCAGATCTCTCGCATTGACCATTCACACCGGCCTACCCTCCAAGATTCGTGACGCCCAACTAGAAGCTCTTAAGGAAGAGAACGTCGGAAACGAAGGCCTACGAGGGATGGGCTGTCAGTTCGAGATCAAACCCGATGGTGCCAGATACTTCATGAATCGTATTTTGGTACCTGCGTACGGAGACCTCAGAAACCTAGTTCTGAACGAGGCTTACAAGTCCAAGTACTCAATCCACCCTGGTGCTGACAAGATGTACCACGGATTGAAAGAACTTTACTGGTGGCCCAACATGAAGATGGAAGTTGCCACTTACGTCGGTAAGTGCTTAACGTGCGCCAAAGTTAAGGCCGAATATCAGAAACCCTCCGATTTGCTTGTCCAACCGATAATCACCGAGTGGAAATGGGAACGTATCGCCATGGATTTCATCACCAAGCTACCGAAGAGCCGAAATGGTAACGTTACTATTTGGGTTATCATCGACCGTCTGACGAAATCAGCTCACTTCCTACCCATGAAGGAAAAGGATTCCATGGAACGACTAACTGCTCTCTACATGAAAGAGATATTCTCCCGCCATGGGACACCCGTCTTAATCATCTCTGATAGAGATAGTCGCTTCACGTCTAACTTCTGGCAATCGTTGCATGAAGCCCTGGGTACGCAACTTGACATGAGTACTGCTTACCATCCCCATACCGATGGCCAGAGTGAACGCACAATCCAAACCCTAGAAGACATGTTGCGTGCTTGCGCTATCGATTTTGGTAAAATCTGGGATGAACACTTGCCCCTATGCGAGTTTTCATACAACAACAGTTATCACACCAACATTCAAGTCGCCCCATTCGAGGCACTTTATGGTCGAAAGTGCCGATCTCCCATCTGTTGGTTTGAAGTTGGAGACAGCCAAATTACCGGTCCTGAACTAGTGATCGAGACCACCGAAAGGGTCTCGCAAATTCGAAACCGTCTGAATGCCGCACGCGATCGTCAAAAGAGCTATGCTGACACCCGACGGAAACCCCTATCATTCAAAGTCGGAGATAAAGTACTTCTGAAAGTTGCTCCGTGGAAAGGAGTCATCCGTTTTGGCAAACGTGGTAAGCTAAACACTCGATACATTGGTCCATTTCAGATCCTTGAAAAGATCGGACCAGTAGCCTACAAACTACAACTGCCAGCCGAACTTAGTAGCGTACACGACGTGTTCCACGTCTGTAACTTGAAGAAGTGCCTTGCCGACGAATCTCTCGTCATTCCTCTCGATGAAATTCAAGTTGACGAAACCCTTCACTTCTTGAAGACTTGCATCCTTCTTTCTTTAACCATGATTCATCATCCTCCATGCATGTTCATTCCCATGCATGATTAAATCCAATTGTCACCTTTGGTCATGTTATCTTTCGTGATCAAAACCCGACACTCGACAATTAGTAGCTATCATTAGTAGTAATCCACCACCTTTATCTTAACCTAATACTAATCTCCTACTAATTAAACCATGCACTATTCATGTGTACCTCACTTAGACAAAATCATCAACCAAGCCACCCTATGTTCTTACACTTACACCACCCTACATGTACAAGAAGATTCCCACCCTTTGACCATCTCTCCTCCTCTCCATGCTCCCTAGAACCGCCCCCCCCCTCCCCTTGGCTCCTCTTTCGGCCGAAACCACCAAACCACCACCACCCTTTCAAACCTTTTTCTTTTCCTTCTTTTGTGTACCACATATATATATACTTATAAGAATAGAAACCCTAGCTCACAAACTTGTTTTAACAAAAGAAACACACACATAACTCTCTCCCTCTCTCCCAACCGTCGGCCCTCTCTCTCTCTACTCTCTCTCTAGTTTTCTTTCAACAAAACACATAATACTTGAAGGTTAAAGCTACAAGGAGCAACAAGGAAGCAAGATCTACCATCCTCCATCCATCTCCACGTTTTTCTCAAGTTAGTAGATGATGTTTTCTTGATTTTTTCTCTAGTTGATCATGTTAACTAGTTACATTTTCCATCTAGAACTCCAAACACAAGTCTTGGTTAAAAATGGTGACATTAAACTTGCATTTTCTTCTATGTTTCTAGTAACCTAAAACCTTGTTTAAAGTTCATGTTAGATCTAGTATGTCATGTGTTTTTACTAGTGATTTCATGTATTTTGAACCCCTCGTATGTCACATTATATAGATCTATAGAAAAACATGTGTTGATATGCTAGTATGTGTATGATATGCCTTGGTTTTATGAATAAACCACTAGATCCGAAATTTATGACTCTTGGAACCCTAGGTCCGAAATTTTTAACATGTTAGAAGGTTGTGGATAGCACCATACGACTTATTGATATGTTTGGACGGCTAAATCTATAAAAATAACCCACTAAAAAGTCCCGGAAACTATAGTTAAATTAGAGCCATTTTAGGTCAGAAACTTTGACCCCTCCTAAAGTGATTTTAAAATATGTCTTTAGCCTTAAAAACCCTAGTACAAGATCCCTTTTGAAAATAGCTAAATTTGGGGAAAAACGGGACCAAAAACGGACACTTTACGGGCCCGGAAAACCCATTTTTGTAAAGATATGTAAACAAAGGTTACAACTGATCTTGAACACCTTTAAGGACTTTAGATGACTTATAATAGGGTTACAAAGTGTTTTGGTAGTTTACAAAACCCTAGAACGAGTCACAGGATCAAAACCCGGCTAAAACGGACACATACCGGCAAAACCGACAAAACTATAAACTTAGACTTTTGAACTTAAATTTTCTGAATTGATATGATTCTATGATGAAAATAAATGTGTATGTATTTGTTTGATCATTGCCTTAGTCATATTTACAAATAACGTGAAATGCGGCTAGAACCGGCAAAAAGCCCGTTTTGACCTTAAACCGTCATTTCGTCCTATAAATGTCCTTTGAACTCACATGATATTTATTTGAGAAATATAAACTATTTCTAGACTAATTTTTATCATGAAAATAAATAATATTTTATTTTCACGCAATAAATATTTATTTTCAATAAATATTTTAATTAGGTCAACGATGTCGTAATATATTAACGGGTTACCATAACGCCAAGACTTGACCGACCAAAATTGGAGTGACTTAGATGTCAACCCAATTTCTATATTCTAAGTTGTCTTGTAACATTGTATAGGACTGCTTACTTGCCTACCTTACTGAATTACTTGTATTCAGGTGAGTTTTCACGGCCCCTTTCTTTTACAGTTTTAATACTTGGGGGAGAATTCATTACAAACATAAATCATTGCCTGACAGATAGATTACTTGTTACCCTATCGATTACATGAGCTTTTCTAGTCCAAATCATATTGTATCATGCTTGTTCATGTTATGATGAAACCCCACTATTAGTTGAATCCGATTAATTTACGAACAGAAACGATGACTCGTGGATAGATCTATTGGGTTAACGCCCCTACTCTGATTGGTAGCTCCAATCCTGGCTCCGTTTTAATAGTCAGAAGAGTACATACAGTTATATTTGACCATGCGGTACTGTTGGACATAGTATCATGAGTGGGTAATCAGTTAGTTTCGGTATTCAAGGTTCATGGTAATTTATAAAACAGTATCTAAACATATTGTCAAACGATGGAATGATTCAATCAAACTTGTTTATCAAACTTTACATGCATGCTATCTAAACCTGTGAACTCACCAACTTTATGTTGACTCGTTTTAGTATATGAATTCTCAGGTGATTGAACTCTGCTGCATTCAAGACATCATATCATTTAGGACCTGCATTTTCTATTTCTGGAGTCATGGTCAAACCGAGCTGCACTTTTGGAGATTTCATTGCATAACACCTAACGGTGTCATGTTCTCAAATCTTTTTGAAATGTAATTGTTTTATTAACAATTAAGACAAACATGTTTTCACTACTATTTCCGCTGCAACTTTGAATGAAACTCCACCTTTTGAATTAACTTAACTTATTAAACGGCTCTAGTTGTTTAATCATCCAGAGGTCGTTCTATGTAATCTTGACTATGATCCATCTCGCTCGCACCCGACACAATAAATTACGGGGTGTGACAGATTGGTATCAGAGCCAAGGTTATAGAGAACTAGGTTGCATACTAGAACTTAGTCTATAGCCTAACGCTCTGCTAGCACCACCCCATGCATACCTTGCTTGCATTACATACATGCCTTACTTGTTTCATCTCTTAACTATTATAATTACACTAACGTAAGACTATTATTATGACTTGGAAACTTTATCACAGCATGTCAAACCCTGTTGAGCTATCTTCGGACTCAGAAGTCGAGATGGAGACAATGCCACCTCAGCCAGCTCCAGCATCTCCACCTACTGTCACGCCAACCTCACCTACTAGCGTGCTCGACCGTGTCACGGACGATGAGGAGACGGACTCCGAGGAAGATCCGGATGAGCCACCCTTTTATGACGTGGATATCACTGCTGATGACCCTCTCGATGACGGAGACTCCATTACGGTCACCTTGAGCTCATCCCGTGCTGCCTCTCCTGTGCGTGCCCCATCTTTTCGCCCGTATAGGACTACTCCCTCTGGACCCCTCCGCATGTATACCGCGCGGAAATCCGTCTTTCGCTGCCCCACTCGTGGGATTCGCCTTGCCTCTCGTGTGGAATCACCTCGCAAGAGATCCCGTACCCCTGAGCCTACCCTTACTCCTACCGACTCGCCCTCGCTTCCCTTAAAGAAGCGAGTGCATTTTGATGATAGCACCTATGAGTTTGGCGAGACGTCGTCTGCTGCAGCCGCTAGAGTCACCCCTGTCGTTCCGGTTACCCCTTCTGTTCCGGTTACCCCTGTTGTTCCGGTTACCCCTGTTGTTCTAGTTACCCCTTATGTTCCAGTCACCCCTGTTGCTCCAGTCACCCCCACTGCACCTGATACCCCCGTAGCACCCATTGCACCCACTGAGGCTGATTCCCCACCTATCCTTGTTCATGGAGTTGCCGTAGACATCTTGATTTCCTCCCTCTTTGACGGCATTGCTCGCCGTGATGCCGAGATTCACCGCCTTCGGACTATCCTTCAGCTCCCACCTACCCCCTTAGCTGCCCTGGAGATCCGTATTTCTGAGCTCGAGAGCCTCACTGGCTCTTATGTCCAGACCTTCGACACTCTGCACACACTTCTAGGAGAAGTCAACGGAGTTGCCGGCGCTACCCTCGCTGCTGTGGAAGCCCTTGCCGCCAGCACACCGTCACTTGTGGATTTCAACGACGTTCTCCAGCTAACGCTCTCGGTCATCGTGCAGGTTGGAGAGATCTTGACATTGCTCCAGCACCCATGATATTAGCAGTATTGACATATTGGGGATCTGTTTTACCCCTACTTTTGTAATGTGTTGTAACTTGTACTATTGTGGAATCATGTTATCCACCAAAACCAATGTTGTCTTGTATGAATTGTTTTCAGTCACGGTTATGAACGTTATGATGTATGTTATGAATTCGCTATTATGATTGTGTTGTGATGTTATATTTCCTCTTGTATGTATGATTGATGTATGTCATGATATGTTTGGTTGTTATTATGATTGCCTTACTCTTGTTTTGCCCATGTGAAATTAGAATCATGCCTAGACGTGCCACGAGAGCTAACCCTCCTCCTCCTCCTCCGCCTCCGCAGCCGCCCATGAGCGCCGCCGAGATTGAAGAGTTGATCCTGCAACGTGTAACCGAAGCACTCGCCGCCGCCAATGCTGAACGCTCCATTGCCTCTGGTGGACGCCAAAGTCGTTCTCCTGCCGGTAAGTAACGACGTGGGATTGAAGATCAAAGATTGACAATTACGAAGTATTGTTTTCAATGAGCTTTTGATCTCTCGTTACAGGTACTCGGGATTGCAGTTATAAGGACTTCATGAACTGCAAACCCATCCATTTCAAAGGCACTGAAGGTGCTGTCGGACTGATCCGATGGTTCGAGGAAACTGAATCCGTCTATCGTATGTGCAACTGCCCAGATGAATACAAGGTCAAGTATGCCACTTGCGTCTTCAGCGAAGGTGTACTCACCTGGTGGAATTCCTATGCTGAAACCTTGGGACAGGATCTTGCCTATGCTATGTCTTGGGAAGACCTAAAGGTGCTCATGAGAGATGAGTACTGCCCTCGAGAGGAACTGCAACGTCTGGAAGTGGAATTCTGGAATCTCACCATGGTTGGTGCCGACATAGCCGGGTACACTCGACGTTTCCATGAACTAGCACACCTGTGCTCCACTATGGTTACCCCTCTGTACAAGAAGATAGAGAGGTACATCTGGGGACTTTCCCCTCTCATCCAGGGAAATGTCTTGTCATCTAACCCTACTACCCTCCAGAGCGCCGTACGTTTGGCCCACAACTTGACCTATCAAGCCGCCCACCAAGGTGCGTCATTCGCCAAGAAAACCTCTGAAGTTAAGACTGCTGTTATTCCACCCATCTCCGCTGGTAACATCAAACCTGACCACAAGCGCAAACGTGGTCACGACTGGAAGAAGAAGAAGCCTGCAGAAACCCCTGCTGCTGAAGTTCCAAAAGCCATCAAGGCTTATGCAGCTGTTGCACCTACTGCTGATGCAAAGAGAAATGGTTACACCGGCAACCTGCCCCTGTGTAACAAGTGTAACCTACACCACACTCTAGACTGCAGTAACATCTACTGCAAGAATTGCAAAGCTAAAGGTCACATCTATCGGGACTGTCCGAGTCGCGCGAACAAGGTTCAGACCACTAACACCTGTTACGAATGTGGGAACCCTGGTCACTTCAAAAGCGACTGTCCTAAACTGAAGAAACCAGGAACTGATGCTGCACGTGGAAGAGCGTTCGTGCTGAATGCGACTGAAGCACGACAAGACCCGCACACCGTTACGGGTACGTTTCTGTTAAACGAACACTATGCATCCGTTTTATTTGACACCGGTGCCGATAAAAGCTTCGTGTCTAGCGATTTTAGCTCTATCTTTGATATCACCCCTACGAAATTAGACACTAAGTATATAATCGAATTGGCCAATGGTAAACAAATCGAAGCGCGTGAAATGCTCCCAGATTGTTCACTGGATCTATTAGGACACAAGTTCAACATAGACCTCCTGCCCGTCCAGCTCGGAAGCTTTGACGTAGTAGTTGGAATGGATTGGCTGTCCGCTAATCGTGCGGAAATAGTTTGTCACGAGAAGCAAGTCAAAATTCCCCTAGCTAACAATGAAACCTTGACCATTCAAGGGGATCGTGTCGATTCAAAGCTTCACATCATTTCGTGCATGAAGGCTCAGAAATTCCTCCGAAAGGGTTATCCTGCCCTTCTCGCACATATATCTTCCAAGAAATCTAAGGAGAAGAAGATCGAAGACGTTCCAATCGTTCGGGATTTCGCAGATGTGTTTCCTTCCGATCTACCTGGTCTACCTCCGCCCCGACAGGTAGAATTTCATATCGATTTAATACCTGGAGCCGCACCAGTTGCCCGATCACCGTATCGTTTAGCTCCATCCGAAATGAAAGAATTATCGAATCAGCTACAAGAACTTCTTGATAAAGGACTCATCAGACCGAGCTTCTCACCCTGGGGAGCCCCAGTTCTATTCGTCAAAAAGAAGGACGGATCATTTCGTATGTGTATCGACTACCGAGAACTGAACAAGTTAACGGTGAAAAACCGGTATCCCCTCCCAAGGATTGACGACTTGTTCGACCAACTCCAAGGATCTAGCTTCTATTCTAAGATCGATTTACGCTCCGGCTACCATCAACTGAAGGTTCGGGATGAAGATGTCGCTAAAACTGCTTTTAGGACTCATTACGGCCACTACGAATTCCTTGTTATGCCTTTCGGGTTAACCAACGCGCCTGCCGTATTCATGGACCTCATGAATCGGGTGTGTAAACCCTATCTCGACAAATTCGTTATCGTGTTCATCGACGACATTCTGATCTACTCCCGTAGTAAGAAAGAACACGAGCAACATCTCAAGCTCATCCTAGAATTGCTTAGAAAGGAGAAACTGTACGCCAAGTTCTCAAAGTGTCAGTTTTGGATCAGAGAAGTGCATTTCCTAGGTCACGTGATCAATGATCGCGGAATCCATGTCGACCCCCCGAAAATCGAAGCAATCAAAAGTTGGAGCCCTCCAACTACCCCGTCTGAAGTACGACAATTTCTTGGTCTTGCCGGCTATTATCGTAGGTTCATCGAGAACTTCTCCAAAATAGCCAAACCCCTGACCACTCTGACTCAGAAGGAGAAGAAATTTATCTGGGATGATAAAGCGGAAGAAGCCTTTCAAACGTTGAAGCAGAAGCTATATGACGCTCCCATTCTGGCCTTACCTGGAGGCAACCGCGATTTCTGCGTTTACTGTGACGCGTCTCATCAAGGTCTTGGATGCGTACTTATGCAACGTGACAGAGTCATAGCCTATGCCTCACGACAATTGAAAGTTCACGAGAAGAACTACACCACTCACGACCTAGAACTCGGAGCCGTCGTATTCGCCCTCAAGATCTGGAGACACTACCTCTACGGCACAGAATGTAAGGTCTTCACGGACCACAAGAGCCTCCAGCATATCCTAAACCAGAAAGAGTTGAATATGAGGCAACGAAGATGGGTCGAGTTGCTCAGCGATTACGAATGCGAAATCTTGTATCATCCTGGAAAGGCAAACGTAGTAGCAGATGCCTTGAGTCGTAAGGATCGTGTGAAGTCACTCCGTGTCAGATCTCTCGCATTGACCATTCACACCGGCCTACCCTCCAAGATTCGTTACGCCCAACTAGAAGCTCTTAAGGAAGAGAACGTTGGAAACGAAGGCCTACGAGGGATGGACTGTCAGTTCGAGATCAAACCCGATGGTGCCAGATACTTCATGAATCGTATTTGGGTACCTGCGTACGGAGACCTCAGAAACCTAGTTCTGAACGAGGCTCACAAGTCCAAGTACTCAATCCACCCTGGTGCTGACAAGATGTACCACGGATTGAAAGAACTTTACTGGTGGCCCAACATGAAGATGGAAGTTGCCACTTACGTCGGTAAGTGCTTAACGTGCGCCAAAGTTAAGGCCGAATATCAGAAACCCTCCGGTTTGCTTGTCCAACCGATAATCACCGAGTGGAAATGGGAACGTATCGCCATAGATTTCATCACCAAGCTACCGAAGAGCCGAAATGGTAACGTTACTATTTGGGTTATCATCGACCGTCTGACGAAATCAGCTCACTTCCTACCCATGAAGGAAAAGGATTCCATGGAACGACTAACTGCTCTCTACATGAAAGAGATATTCTCCCGCCATGGGACACCCGTCTCAATCATCTCTGACAGAGATAGTCGCTTCACGTCTAACTTCTGGCAATCGTTGCATGAAGCCCTGGGTACGCAACTTGACATGAGTACTGCTTACCATCCCCAGACCGATGGCCAGAGTGAACGCACAATCCAAACCCTAGAAGACATGTTGCGTGCTTGCGCTATCGATTTTGGTAAAAACTGGGATGAACACTTGCCCCTATGCGAGTTTTCATATAACAACAGTTATCACACCAGCATTCAAGCCGCCCCATTCGAGGCACTTTATGGTCGAAAGTGCCGATCTCCCATCTGTTGGTTTGAAGTTGGAGACAGCCAAATTACCGGTCCTGAACTAGTGATCGAGACCACCGAAAGGGTCTCGCAAATTCGAAACCGTCTGAAAGCCGCACGCGATCGTCAAAAGAGCTATGCTGACACCCGACGGAAACCCCTATCATTCGAAGTCGGAGATAAAGTATTTCTGAAAGTTGCTCAGTGGAAAGGAGTCATCCGTTTTGGCAAACGTGGTAAGCTAAACCCTCGATACATTGGTCCATTTCAGATCCTTGAAAAGATCGGACCAGTAGCCTACAAACTACAACTGCCAGCCGAACTTAGTAGCGTACACGACGTGTTCCACGTCTGTAACTTGAAGAAGTGCCTTGCCGACGAATCTCTCGTCATTCCTCTCGATGAAATTCAAGTTCACGAAACCCTTCACTTCTTGAAGACTTGCATCCTTCTTTCTTTAACCATGATTCATCATCCTCCATGCATGTTCATTCCCATGCATGATTAAATCCAATTGTCACCTTTGGTCATGTTATCTTTCGTGATCAAAACCCGACACTCGACAATTAGTAGCTATCATTAGTAGTAATCCACCACCTTTATCTTAACCTAATACTAATCTCCTACTAATTAAACCATGCACTATTCATGTGTACCTCACTTAGACAAAATCATCAACCAAGCCACCCTATGTTCTTACACTTACACCACCCTACATGTACAAGAAGATTTCCACCCTTTGACCATCTCTCCTCCTCTCCATGCTCCCTAGAACCGCCCCCCCCCCCCTCCCCTTGGCTCCTCTTTCGGCCGAAACCACCAAACCACCACCACCCTTTCAAACCTTTTTCTTTTCCTTCTTTTGTGTACCACATATATATATACTTCTAAGAATAGAAACCCTAGCTCACAAACTTGTTTCCACAAAAGAAACACACACATAACTCTCTCCCTCTCTCCCAACCGTCGGCCCTCTCTCTCTCTACTCTCTCTCTAGTTTTCTTTCAACAAAACACATAATACTTGAAGGTTAAAGCTACAAGGAGCAACAAGGAAGCAAGATCTACCATCCTCCATCCATCTCCACGTTTTTCTCAAGTTAGTAGATGATGTTTTCTTGATTTTTTCTCTAGTTGATCATGTTAACTAGTTACATTTTCCATCTAGAACTCCAAACACAAGTCTTGGTTAAAAATGGTGACATTAAACTTGCATTTTCTTCTATGTTTCTAGTAACCTAAAACCTTGTTTAAAGTTCATGTTAGATCTAGTATGTCATGTGTTTTTACTAGTGATTTCATGTATTTTGAACCCCTCGTATGTCACATTATATAGATCTATAGAAAAACATGTGTTGATATGCTAGTATGTGTATGATATGCCTTGGTTTTATGAATAAACCACTAGATCCGAAATTTATGACTCTTGGAACCCTAGGTCCGAAATTTTTAACATGTTAGAAGGTTGTGGATAGCACCATACGACTTATTGATATGTTTGGACGACTAAATCTATAAAAATAACCCACTAAAAAGTCCCGGAAACTATAGTTAAATTAGAGCCATTTTAGGTCAGAAACTTTGACCCCTCCTAAAGTGATTTTAAAATATGTCTTTAGCCTTAAAAACCCTAGTACAAGATCCCTTTTGAAAATAGCTAAATTTGGGGAAAAACGGGACAAAAAACGGACACTTTACGGGCCCGGAAAACCCATTTTTGTAAAGATATGTAAACAAAGGTTACAACTGATCTTGAACACCTTTAAGGACTTTAGATGACTTATAATAGGGTTACAAAGTGTTTTGGTAGTTTACAAAACCCTAGAACGAGTCACAGGATCAAAACCGGCTAAAACGGACACATACCTGCAAAACCGACAAAACTATAAACTTAGACTTTTGAACTTAAATTTTCTGAATTGATATGATTCTATGATGAAAATAAATGTGTTTGTATTTGTTTGATCATTGCCTTAGTCATATTTACAAATAACGTGAAATGCGGCTAGAACCGGCAAAAAGCCCGTTTTGACCTTAAACCGTCATTTCGTCCTATAAATGTCCTTTGAACTCACATGATATTTATTTGAGAAATATAAACTATTTCTAGACTAATTTTTATCATGAAAATAAATAATATTTTATTTTCACGCAATAAATATTTATTTTCAATAAATATTTTAATTAGGTCAACGATGTCGTAATATATTAACGGGTTACCATAACGCCAAGACTTGACCGACCCAAATTGGAGTGACTTAGATGTCAACCCAATTTCTATATTCTAAGTTGTCTTGTAACATTGTATAGGACTGCTTACTTGCCTACCTTACTGAATTACTTGTATTCAGGTGAGTTTTCACGGCCCCTTTCTTTTACAGTTTTAATACTTGGGGGAGAATTCATTACAAACATAAATCATTGCCTGACAGATAGATTACTTGTTACCCTATCAATTACATGAGCTTTTCTAGTCCAAATCATATTGTATCATGCTTGTTCATGTTATGATGAAACCCCACTATTAGTTGAATCCGATTAATTTACGAACAGAAACGATGACTCGTGGATAGATCTATTGGGTTAACGCCCCTACTCTGATTGGTAGCTCCAATCCTGGCTCCGTTTTAATAGTCAGAAGAGTACATACAGTTATATTTGACCATGCGGTACTGTTGGACATAGTATCATGAGTGGGTAATCAGTTAGTTTCGGTATTCAAGGTTCATGATAATTTATAAAACAGTATCTAAACATATTGTCAAACGATGGAATGATTCAATCAAACTTGTTTATCAAACTTTACATGCATGCTATCTAAACCTGTGAACTCACCAACTTTATGTTGACTCGTTTTAGTATATGAATTCTCAGGTGATTGAACTCTGCTGCATTCAAGACATCATATCATTTAGGACCTGCATTTTCTATTTCTGGAGTCATGGTCAAACCGAGCTGCACTTTTGGAGATTTCATTGCATAACACCTAACGGTGTCATGTTCTCAAATCTTTTTGAAATGTAATTGTTTTATTAACAATTAAGACAAACATGTTTTCACTACTATTTCCGCTGCAACTTTGAATGAAACTCCACCTTTTGAATTAACTTAACTTATTAAACGGCTCTAGTTGTTTAATCATCCAGAGGTCGTTCTATGTAATCTTGACTATGATCCATCTCGCTCGCACCCGACACAATAAATTACGGGGTGTGACAAGTCAGCTCTAAGGTAAACATTGTCACGTGGATCTACGGGTGGCTATACAATATCGTTGTGAGGAAAAAGTACCATAATAAATTCCTCATTGTCATCGTCTTCATACTAATCTCTGTAATTTCTGGGAGGTGTCATAAAGACAATATGCAGTTTATTATCCAGCTGGTCTTTTACATAAAACAACTGTCGTGTGTGTGACGCGAAAATGAAAGGGTCCTCCTTGTGACATGGTCTTTTAAGGTTGACCAAAGTGTAACCAAGACTATCTTTTTTGACCCCATGTGTATTCTCAAGCCAGTCGCACATAAATAGAGGGATGCTTTTAATATGGTATTCTAGTAGCCATATCTCTTTTAGAACCCCATAGTAAAGTTTTTGTCCATAGGCTAATACCTCGTTAGAGATGTGCATGTCATTTACCATACACCAACCCCGCTGTTTTGGTAAACCCTACCGTCTCGAGATTTTGTACGAAATGAATAGCCATTGATGTCATATACTTCATATTTCCTCACGCTTCTGTGTGGACCATGTGAAATCCACCTAACGGTCTCTGATATATAGTTTCTGGGGACTCTGCCATCTCCTTTTCAACCTGAAATTAATAGTAGGTTCATCAGGAGAGTTCATTAGGAATAGGAAGGTTATATTTCATCCAAAAATCAAATAAAGTTGTTCCAGACAAGCCAGTTCAGTTTTTCAGGAAAGTTACAGTTCATCCAGAATCAAAACAATAAGAAAATGGTTTCAGTTCACCAGGAAGGTTATAGTTCATCCGGATAGAAAATAGAGTCGTTCCGGACAAGTCAGGTCAATTTTTCAGGAAGGTTACAGTTCATTCGAAATTAAAACAATAAGAAAATAGTTTCAGTTCACTCACTAGGAAGGTTATAGTTCATCCGGATAGAAAATAGAGTTGTTCCGAACAATTCAGGTCAGTTGTTTAGAAAAGTTACAGTTCCTCCGGAATTAGAGCAATAAGCAAATTTAGCTGACCTTGTTGCGTAACCATTTACCAATTGTTGAGTTGTGCTTCTTCGTCAGCTCATTTAGTCTACTACCAGGATGTTCCTTTTCCAAAAATTTCATGTGGTCTCTACAATGACATGAATTGAAGTTATCTCTAAAAGTTTATAATTAATTAAACAGAACAAAAAGAGTTAATAATCTAAATTACTTACTCCATATAATGCTCAATTTCAGGCGTATTTAGCAACACAAATAAATACGCTTTCGATAGGAGCTCTGGAGAGACTTCAACTGATCTACCAGCTGACCCAGGACTTCCATCCGCGCTGCTATTCTTTTTTGTTGGAACACCAATAGTTGTGATATTTTTTTAGTATTTGCTGAGAAACTGAATAGTTTCTTCTACAATGTTCTCCTCAGCAATGCACCCTTCTGAATAAGTTTTGTTTCTCACGTGGCCCTTTATTACCTTCATACACCTTTCAAATGGATACATCCATCGAAAGCATATTGGGCCACATAGTTTTACCTCCCTAGTAAGGTGCATCATCAAATGAAGCATATCATCAAAAAATGATGGCGGGAAATATTTCTCAAGCAGGCATAGTGTGAAATAAAGATCTGATTGCAATTTATCTAATTCTTCGACGTTGATCTCTTTGTTGCATATTAATTTGAAAAATACGGAGCCTGATAATAGCATATCTTGTTGGTTCAGGCATGACTGACTGAATTGCAATTGGCAGAAACTGTTGCATCAGTATATGATAGTCATGTGACTTGAGCCCCATAAGTTTCTTGTCCTTTAGACTAACCAAACTTGAAAAGTTAGAACAATAGCCTTGTGGAACCTTCAAGTTATACAACGTGGCACAAAACTTTTCCTTTTCATCTTTTTGTAACTTGTAACACGCTGCTGGAAGTACTATCTTGATCTTGCTCTATTTAGGCTGCAACTCTGGTCTTAACTGCAAAAAGTTCAGATCCTTTCTAGCATTCAGTTCATCCTTTATCTTTCTGGGAAGGTTGAGCAGAGTTCCAACAAGACTCTAATCCACATTCTTTTCAATATGCATGAAATCAATGCAATGTTGGACACTATTATGCCCCCAATTTCTAAGTCTTCGAAACCATATATTGAATTACTTCCAATATGGTGGTTTCTCTTTGTTCTTTCTTTTTCTCTTATCAATCTTCCCACCTATTCCAGTTGAGGTCTTTGGGATTTTTTGAATCAGTACACCTTAATCCCTTTCCCCATTTGTTCCTGATATGTTGAACTTCGTTGTATATCTGTTCCTCCGTCATAGGAACTACAACATCTTTCAAACTCTTGTGAACCATCGAAGGCCTCTGTTTGCTTTCGGAAGGCATGCGTATGTGGTAGATATCTTCTGTGACCAGCATAACATTGCTCAGCTGAGAGAGGAAGCCTAATGCATTTAGTTTGTTCCCGACATACCACACAACCGTTGAATCCACTGTACGGGCAACCACAAAGTGTGCCAAGTGTAGGGTAATAATTAATCGTCCATAAAACAACTACACGCATAGTAAAGTGTTCTTGCGCATACGCATCATATTTTTCCACACTGCCTCAAATAGCAGCTCTAAGTCATTAATCAATGGTTCCAAAAACACATCAATATCGTTTCCAGACGCTCCCGATATTAATAACGAAAGCATGATGAACTTTCTTTTCATACACAACCATGGTGGAAGTGTAACACCCAAGTTCAATTTGATGCCAAACATTACCGTTAATGACGTTAAATTCGGTCCCAGAAATTTTCTTTTAAAAACATACACTTTCACAATCATGAAATGTCACCATTGTGACTAGACTTTACAAAATAACGTTCAAGTTGACATCCATATGGTTAAACATCGTTTACATGTTATATAACCCAAAAGTGATGATACGTTTAATCGTTCTTCATGTGAATCGGTTCTTGAAGCCTTGATGAGCGTCCATTAAGCTTTTCCTTTACCTGCACATACTCACTTTAAATAGTGAGTTTCTAGTGCATAAACAGAATATAAAAATCATGATTAATGGATAACAATAAGTAAATTCGGACAAGAGTTCCAGGCGTATCGCCTAAAATTTACTACCTTTCAAGCGATACGCTTGGACTAGCAGGCGTATCGCCTATGGAGTGACAAGCTCCAAGCGATACACCTGGAGCCCGATTTCCATGGACTGAGCTAAGCTCCGGCCAATTCTATACTTAGCCAATTTTCCAGCCATTTTACCCTATTTGCAACAGAACTCACCCAGCTGGTTTCTAACCGTCTTTTAATTGTTCCAACACCTATAAATTGATTCTAAATACAAGTTTTAGTCATTTAGACATACCTTGGTCGATTACCAACCCAATTTGCATTAACGGGACTCATCCGACCCATTTGACCCACTAAGGGATCTCTTGTGGCAACCATCAAGGGTTGCTATCCAGAATTCACCCAACACATGTAACTCACATCTAAGATCATAATGTAGGCAAAATGGCAATGTGCTAATTATATGTAAAACTATCAATTAGTCCTACACAACCGTTATGAGTTTAGCCTTATGCATTACCGTTACTACAAGTTTTGTGCATAGTTCACATAAATTCCACTATACTTATCGTTAGTTCACTAAATCATTATAGTAATTGGCCAAATAAGCACTTGTACCATTATTTGACCCGTTAAGACGGGTCATTGCCTTTGGTTTACCCCAAATGCCTCACTTGACCATATTTAAGCCTTGGAATCTATGGTTCTCTAACCATTTAAGATTTCCATTCTTTTGTTACTTGGCATAAGCTCTACAAGCCCATTTTAGCCATTATAACTTTCATACGTTATTCAATTCATCCGAATCTTTTCAATGGTCAAGTTTATCATTGGATAACCTATTGGCTTTGAGCTTCACGGTTCCTAGAACCATTCGTCGCCCATTTTACACTTCATAGTTCATTATTCCAATTAGCAAAAACACATTTACTTATCTACATCATGTAACATAATCAATGTTACCTTTAGAGCTTGATCCATAGCTTCCACCAATCCCGGAGTTGTTCCCTTGATCACCTTGATTGCCTAATGGGTCACTAACAATGTTAGGACCATAATCATAGTAGCACTCTTATCACATTTCGATAACATGGCTTCTATGCTACTCAAACATATTACTAATTCGCAAGGATGGCAATCAAGCAATATTTATCACGTTTACATCTAGATATATGCATCATCAACATTAACATGACAACTAAGGCATACATCAACCATATTAGCTAATGCACATGATTTCACCTAATTGGTTCAATTTTGTGAACTTATAGCTTCCTATGGTCATCCAACATCACTACAAGCAAATTTGTTGCATTTAACACATTTTGACTCTTTGAGGCATTTTGTCAAACACCTTGTGTGCATACTTAGATACACACATAGAACTACATTTCCATGAACTCCCAAGTAACCATTTTACATGTTGTTGGTGAAATTCATCACCAACCCGTCATCAATAAACCATTTAACACTAATTTCATACATGAAATCAAGCAATGGAAGCAATTACACAAGTATCATAAGTGGTTACTTATATGAAGGTTCAAGAATGGGTAATTGGTGACTACACCACAAATTGTTAACCAAATTAGGAATTTATGCCACATATGAGTTCTCTAACATCATGGGATTCATATAACATCATAAATTTGCAGATTCAAGGCCCTAATTTCGTGACCTACACATGCAATGTTCATAGGGTTTTACTTACTTGACACACTAAGGATGATGAGGGGTGATTGACTACTTCAAAACCAAGATTGCATGCCAAAATCACAACTTGAATCCTTGGATTACCGAAATTTGAGAGGAGCAAGGTGGAGAGGAGGGAGTTCGATCTCCAGGTCGTATTCACGACCTCCTCACCCTTTTTTTTTCTTTTTGTTAATTCTTGTTTAGTCTATTTACAAATCTGGCCCCTCCATTCTAGATATTTGGTTTTATTTCACCCAAACATGCATTTACCCATTAACTCCCATAATTCACATGTCATAAACTTTATTAACACAAGGGGGTTATTTTTAACTACTAAAAATTTTACTTGACTAAACGTTAACGGGAAAATTTATCTATTAAATTTTTGGGATGTTACAACTCCACCCCCCTTAAAGGGGTTTCGTCCCACGAAATGATTTACGTACCGAATAAATGAGGGTAGTAGCGTTGCATTTCATCCTCGGCCTCCGACGTCAAGTCGGAGCCTTTTCTATGCTCCCAGTGAACCAACACTTGGTTCACTTCCTTGTTTCGAAGCTTTTTCACCTTACGATCAAGAATCGCAATGGGCCTTTCTACATAGTTGAGCTTCTTATCCACAACCAAATCATCTATAGGCACATAGGCGCTTTCATCCGCTAAGCACTTTCGTAGGTTGGACACATGGAATATGATGTGGATTCCGCTCAATTCTTCCGGTAATTCCAATTGATAAGCATTATCGCCCACATCGGGCCAATATTTTGAAAGGTCCGATAAACCTAGGACTTAGTTTACCCCGCTTTCGGAAACGAATTACACCCTTCCATGGGGACACTTTCAACAAGACCGTGTCCCCCTTTTTAAATTCAATAGGCCTTCGTCTCTTGTCCGCGTAGGACTTTTGTCTATCTTGGGCCGCTTTCAAACGAGCCCTTATCATGTCAAGCCTTTCGGAAGCTATTTTAACCACTTGCTGACTAGCTAGTTCTCGTTGACCCACTTCACCCCAACACACAGGTGTTCGGCATTTTCTACCATAAAGCATTTCGTAAGGCGGCATTTCAATGCTCGAGTGATAGCTATTATTGTAGGAAAATTCAACAAGTGGAAGGTAGTGATCCCAACTCCCACCAAAGTCAATAGCACATGCCCGCAACATGTCCTCAAGTGTTTGGATGGTTCTTTCACTTTGTCCATCCGTTTGGGGGTGGTAGGCGGTACTAAGTAAAAGTTTTGTACCCAACCACTCCTGAAATTCCCTCCAAAACTAGGAGGTGAACCGGGTATCCCGGTCGGATACGATTGATACGGGGACACCATGGCGTGATATAATCTCATTGATGTACACATCCGCCATTCTTTCAGAAGAGTAAGTCTCCCGGATTGGTATGAAGTGAGCACTCTTGGTCAATCTATCAACCACCACCCATATAGCATCGTATCCCTTAGGTGTTTTGGGTAATTTGGTCAATAGATCCATAGTTACGTGCTCCCATTTCCACATTGGAATTTCTAAAGGTTGGAGCTTGCCATAAGGCTTTTGGTGCTCCGCCTTGACTTGTAAACAAGTCAAACATTTTCCCACGTATTTGACTATATCCCGCTTCATACCGGGCCACCAATAGTCATGTTTTAGGTCGTGGTACATTTTTGTCGCTCCCGGATGAATTGAGTACCGCGACTTATGGGCTTCATCAAGTAACAAATTCTTCACTTCACAAGTGTTTGGAACCCAAATTCTCCCGAATCGGGTTCTAAGCCCACTTTCTTCTTCTACCAAGTTTTTCACTTGGCCGACAATTCGCTCTTTCTTTTGGTTTTCACTTTTTATAGCCTCCACTTGAGCTTCTTTGACTTTGGTGATCAAATCGGATGTCACCACCAATTTCATCGATCGCACCTTTATAGGGGTGTAGTCCCCTTTTCGACTAAGGGCATCCGCTACCACATTGACCTTGCCCGGGTGATAGTGGATTTCACAATCATAATCCTTGATGGTCTCGAGCCACCTTCTTTGCCTCATATTCAACTCTTTTTGGTCAAAGAAATACTTGAGGCTTTTATGGTCGGTGAAAATGGTGCATTTCACCCCATAAAGGTAGTGTCGCCATATTTTTAAGGCGAACACCACCGCCGCCAACTCCAAATCATGAGTTGGGTAATTTTGATCGGTCACCTTTAATTGCCTTGAACCGTAGGCAATCACCTTGCCCCGTTGCATTAAAACACAACCAAGGCCCAATTTTGACGCATCGGAATATACCACCATATCTTCCGTTCCCTCCGGGAGGGTTAAAACCGGTGCTTGTGTCAACTTTTGCTTAAGGCTTTGAAAAGCCTTCTCTTGATCTTCACCCCACACAAACTTGGTGTCTTTCCGGGTTAGTTTAGTCATAGGTAGGGCTATCTTCGAGAAGTCTTGAATAAATCTCCGATAGTAGCCCGCTAACCCTAGAAAACTCCGCACCTCCGTCGGATTCTTTGGGGGTTCCCATTTGATGACGGCTTCAATCTTTGCCGGATCCACCATAACCCCTTCGGCGCCAATGACATGGCCTAGAAATTGCACCTCCTTTAACCAGAAGGCACACTTGGAGAATTTTGCATATAGCTTTTCCTCCCTTAATCTTTCTAGTACCTCCCGTAAATGTTTAGCGTGCTCCGCTTCGTCTCGGGAGTATACCAGAATGTCGTCAATGAACACAATCACCGACTTGTCAAGCATAGGCTTACACACCCGATTCATGAGATCCATGAAAGCCGCGGGTGCATTAGTGAGTCCAAAGGACATCACTAAAAATTCATAATGACCGTATCTTGTTCTGAAGGCCGTTTTGGGAACATCTTCCTCTTTCACCTTCAGTTGATGGTACCCTGAACGTAGGTCTATCTTCGAGAACCATTTTGCCCCTTGAAGTTGATCAAATAAGTCATCAATTCTAGGCAATGGGTACTTATTCTTCACCGTGAGTTTGTTTAACTCCCGGTAGTCTATGCACATCCGCATGCTACCGTCCTTCTTTTTCACGAACAACACCGGTGCTCCCCACGGAGAGACACTCGGACGTATGAACCCTTTATCCAACAACTCCTGGATTTGGGTTTTCAACTCTTGTAGTTCCGCCGGTGCCAACCTATACGGAGCTTTAGCCACCGGCTTAGCATTTGGCACTAAGTCAATTTTAAACTCCACCTCTCGATCAGGTGGTAACCCCGGTAATTCATCCGGAAATACATCCTTGAATTCTTGCACCACGGGTAAGTCATCCATTGCGGGACTTTGAATTCTAGTATCCGCCACCATAGCCAAGTAGGCTTGGCACCCGTGTAACATGAGCTTTTTAGCTTCCATCATCGAGCATAAAATTGGGATATTCTGCTTTTCACCATAAATGGTGACTTTGCTCCCATTTGGCGAAGATATCTCTATCGCCTTCCGGTCACAAATGACCTTTGCGTGGTTGCGGGATAGCCAATCCATCCCCACCACCACCTTGAATTCTCTCATCGCCATTGGAATGAGATCTATCAAGTACTCCTCGTCATCGATGGAGATTTTGCATCCCCGACATACATCAAAAACAAGAATACTTTTGTCATTAGCTATTTCTACCTCTAGGGGTACATGTAATTTTTCAATTATGAACGAAGGATGCTTAATAAAATCATACGAAACAAATGATCTATTAGCTCCCGTATCAAATAATACATGCGCAGGTATCGAATTAACAAGGAATGTACCTGCCACCACATTGGGGTCTGTTTTGGCTTCTTCGGCCGTAAGTTGGAATGCCCGAGCTGTAGCTTTCGGCGCTTCCATTTTCGCCCCACTTTTTGCCCCCTCCTTCTTGAGTTTTGGGCATTCGAATTTTCTATGCCCCGTCTGATAGCAGTTGAAACATCGTGGTTCTTCAGACGGGCAATTTGAGATGACATGACCTTTTCTGCCACATTTCAAGCAGGGGCGGTCTTTGAAGATGCACTCTCCCGGGTGCATTTTCCCACAAATTTTACACTTCGACCCGGTTCCTCTTGTGTCCTTCTTTTTGGACGAGTCGCCCACTTTTTGTTTCTTGGAGGGGCTTGGATTTCCCCCAATGGGCTTTCTTGCTTCTTGGGCCTCTTCCCGGTTTACATCCATTTCTCGCGCCCGTGCGGCGTTAATCATTTGTTCCACCGTGGTGAAACGATCTAGAGGCAAGAAATTCTTTATTTTCGCCTTCAACATGTTCCGGTAAAAGAACATTCGTGCCCCTTCAGTGGGTAGCACATCTGAGCAGAATTTTACCCTATCAAGGTAAATACCGGTGATCTCATCAACCGTTTGAGTATCCCCTTGCTCCAACTTAAGGAACCCTTGTTTCAACTCGTTGACCGCAGAGGGTGGGCAGTGGTGCTCCAGAAATAATTCTTTAAATTCCGCCCAAGTTAGGGCGTCTGCCACTGCCTGCCCTTTTTCTAGGACTTTTGCGTCCCACCAATCTTTTGCCCGATCTACTAGTAGACCCGTAGCAAAGATCACCTGATCTGCAGCCTCACAATGGCTTCTTTTGATCACCCCTTCCACATTGGTCACCCATCGGTGACTCGCTATTGGGTCAGGATCTCCCGCGTATTGCGGGGGTTTACACGCCATAAAGTCTTTGAAGGAACTCCCCTTCTTCTTTGGCGCAGTTGCCTCCTCTTTATTTAGGAGGGCATTCTTTAACTCCTCGAACTTTTCGTTCAAGGTATGTAATAGATCCTCCTGGATCTTTTGTACGTACTCGGGGATAGCCGCCTGAATGGCGCTTCCCACTTCTTCAGAGATTTGGGCGCTTCAAAGCCCGCCTGTCTCTGCTCCTCTGCCAGATCACCGCCATCTTGGCCTGTCATTGATCTGCAGAAATTAAGTTTCCATTAGCTCAACAGCTTTTATTTACCTTACCGCGGCAAGGTTTTATTTATCATATTGGTCATAGCCAATATTCCCCCCCCCCCCCAGGCTTATACGAGGTTTCTAGCCGTAGCATTACCCCGTTTCTACCTGGGACACTTCTTCTACACATACAACATATTGGTCATAGTCAATATCCCCCCCCCCAGGTTTATACGAGGTTTCTAGCCGTAGCATTACCCCGTTTCTACCTGGGACACTTCACTCACGCACTTCCCGGTTCAGGTGTGAATACACCTCCCCGTGCGTTCCCCGAGTGATAGCTTATAACTTTGCCTTTACAGGCATATAAGAACATTCATTCATTTTAATACAAATTCAATAATTAATTTAAGGTTATGTACCTTGCCCGGACGCTTCATCAAGCTTGAACCGATCACTTTTCCCCTATCCCTTGAGCTCAAGGTTTGAGTTCAAGTACTCCCCGAGTACTTGATTCTCTCAAACCATGGCTCTGATACCAAATTGTAACACCCAAGTTCAATTTGATGCCAAACATTACCGTTAATGACGTTAAATTCGGTCCCAGAAATTTTCTTTTAAAAACATACACTTTCACAATCATGAAATGTCACCATTGTGACTAGACTTTACAAAATAACGTTCAAGTTGACATCCATATGGTTAAACATCGTTTACATGTTATATAACCCAAAAGTTATGATACGGTCTAATGGTTCTTCATGTGAATCGGTTCTTGAAGCCTTGATGAGCGTCCATTAAGCTTTTCCTTTACCTGCACATACTCACTTTCAATAGTGAGTTTCTATTGCATAAACGAATATAAAAATCATGATTAATGGATAACAATAAGTAAATTCGGACAAGAGTTCCAGGCATATCGCCTAAAATTTACTACCTTCCAAGCGATACGCTTGGACTAGCAGGCGTATCGCCGATGGAGTGACAAGCTCCAAGCGATACGCTTGGAGCCACGATTTCCAGGGATTGAGCTAAGTTCCGGCCAATTCTATACTTAGCCAAATTTTCCAGCCATTTTACCCTGTTTGCACCAGAACTCACCCAGCTGGTTTCTAACCGTCTTTTAAGTGTTCCAACACCTATAAATTGATTCTAAATACAAGTTTTAGTCATTTAGACATACCTTGGTCGATTACCAACCCAATTTGCATTAACGGGACTCATCCGACCCATTTGACCCACTAAGGGATCTCTTGTGACAACCATCAAGGGTTGCTCATCCAGAATTCACCCAACACATGTAATTCACATCTAAGATCATAATGTAGGCAATATGGCAATGTGCTAATTATATGCAAAACTATCAATTAGTCCTACACAACCGTTATGAGTTTAGCCTTATGCATTACCGTTACTACAAGTTTTGTGCATAGTTCACATAAATTCCACTATACTTATCGTTAGTTCACTAAATCATTATAGTAATTGGCCAAATAAGCATTGTACCATTATTTGACCCGTTAAGACGGGTCATTGCCTTTGGTTTACCCCAAATGCCTCACTTGACCATATTTAAGCCTTGGAATCTATGGTTCTCTAACCATTTAAGATTTCCATTCTTTTGTTACTTGGCATAAGCTCTACAAGCCCATTTTAGCCATTATAACTTTCATACGTTATTCGATTCATCCGAATCTTTTCTATGGTCAAGTTTATCATTGGACAACCTATTGGCTTTGAGCTTCACGGTTCCTAGAACCATTCGTCGCCCATTATACACTTCATAGTTTATTATTCCAAATTAGCAAAAACACATTTACTTATCTACATCATGTAACATAATCAATGTTACCTTTAGAGCTTGATCCACAGCTTCCACCAATCCCGGAGTTGTTCCCTTGATCACCTTGATTGCCTAATGGGTCACTAACAATGTTAGGACCATAATCATAGTAGCACTCTTATCACATTTTGATAACATGGCTTCTATGCTACTCAAACATATTACTAATTCGCAAGGATGGCAATCAAGCAATATTCATCACGTTTACATCTAGATATATGCATCATCAACATTAACATGACAACTAAGGCATACATCAACCATATTAGCTAATGCACATGATTTCACCTAATTGGTTCAATTTTGTGAACTTATAGCTTCCTATGGTCATCCAACATCACTACAAGCAAATTTGTTGCATTTAACACATTTTGACTCTTTGAGGCATTTTGTCAAACACCTTGTGTGCATACTTAGATACACACATAGAACTACATTTCCATGAACTCCCAAGTAACCATTTTACATGTTGTTGGTGAAATTCATCACCAACCCATCATCAATAAACCATTTAACACTAATTTCATACATGAAATCAAGAAATAGAAGCAATTACACAAGTATCATAAGTGGTTACTTATATGAAGGTTCAAGAATGGGTAATTGGTGACTACACCACAAATTGTTAACCAAATTAGGAATTTATGCCACATATGAGTTCTCTAACATCATGGGATTCATATAACATCATATATTTGCAGATTCAAGGCCCTAATTTCGTGACCTACACATGCAATGTTCATAGGGTTTTACATACTTGACACACTAAGGATGATGAGGGGTGATTGACTAATTCAAAACCAAGATTGCATTCCAAAATCACAGCTTGAATCCTTGGATTGCAGAAATTTGAGAGGAGCAAGGTGGAGAGGAGGGAGTTCGATCTCCAGGTCGTATTCACGACCTCCTCACCCCCTTTTTTTTCTTTTTGTTAATTCTTGTTTAGTCTATTTACAAATATGGCCCCTCCATTCTAGATATTTGGTTTTATTTCACCCAAACTTGCATTTACCCGTTAAACTCCCATAATTCACATGTTATAAACTTTATTAACACAAGGGGGTTATTTTTAACTACTAAAAATTTTACTTGACTAAACGTTAACGAGAAAATTTATCTATTAAATTTTTGGGATGTTACAGGAAGATTGTAAATGATAGATAGAACCGGCCACACAGTGTGATTTCTGTTGCCTCTATTCACGTTGACCCCATCAGTTGAAATACCAAGACAAAGACTTCTAGGATCGTTAACGATTTCGGGATATCTGTCATCTATAGCTTTCCATGCCGGTGAATCGGATGGGTGGCGTAACACACCGGGTATTTTGGAACTGGTGGCATGCCACCTTAGATCTTCTGGTGTGGTTTTCAGTTGAAACAGTCTTTTCAATCCTGGAATGATTACTACAATCATTAATACACACATGTATCTTGGTGTACCCTGCACCCATTGACTTGACAATCTTCTTGGCCTCATATGTATTTTTCACAATTTCATTACCTTCAGGTATCATATGTTTCAGCAAAGCTAAAAGTTTATTAAAAAACTTATCTGATGCTCCATGCTTAGTCTTCAAGTTCAATAGTTGAAATAAGACAGATAACTTTGTGAAGGTAGGACTTCCTTCATACAGGGGCTTCTTAGCATCCATGAGTCGTTCTTGAAACTTCTCATGGTCCTTAGTGAAATTTTTAGTAGCTCTGACCATTTCTGTTGTTCCTGATGCATCGAATGGCATTCCGGAATCGAAAAATGATTCCATGTGAAGCTCCTCTCGTGCGGGCTCGTGTTTCTCTCCGTGTTTAGTCCACCTTGCGTAAGTCAAATCGAATCCCTTGAAAAATAATGGTATTCTACCTCATCAACAGGATAAGAGTAATGGTTTAGACATTTAACACCGGGACATGGAATTTTCATCTTTTTCAAATTTGTAACTGTAAACTTTAAGAATGATTTAACTCCATCGGTATATGATTTCGTGGTTCTACCGGTTATCATCCAAGACTTATCCATGTTTTTTTTGCTAACAGATACAACAAAAAATATTATTAAAAACGATTGTTTTGCTAATACATACAAAAAACCCTTTTCAATAATATTTACTGTGAACCTGTTTATTGGAGAAGTAATAGGATGGAGGGAAAATTATGTCGATTAATGAGCAATGGAGAAATGGGGAGCGGGCAATTGGGGAAATCGAGAGTGATATGTGAAATTTTCAATTGAATTCGCTCATTAATTTATCCCACCTCTTTCAGAATTTAGTGGGCCCAGTTAGAATCATATTTAAATAATTATAATGAAAATTAGCTTCTAACTCAGGAATTCTAGTTCATCCGTTTCTGTTCATCTTCTCTCAATCCAGATGAAATCTTCTCCCTAAAGAATTCTAGTTCTTTCGGTTTTGTTCTTCTTCTCTAAAACATTAATATTTTAAGAGTAAGGTGTGTATATAACCAATAATTAAGTTGTACACATGACCAATAAGGTGTGTTTAGGGGAAATGAGGGTCAGTTGGGACCAATGAGTCTCAATGAGGT
Source organism: Deinandra increscens subsp. villosa (assembly GCA_039602395.1). NCBI lineage: Eukaryota > Viridiplantae > Streptophyta > Magnoliopsida > Asterales > Asteraceae > Deinandra > Deinandra increscens. The sequence goes on along the minus strand of JBCNJP010000010.1, from coordinate 43,912,759 downwards.
GTATATATAACCAATAAGTTGTGGTTAGGACCAATGATGGCCCAATAAGGTGTGTTTAGGGGCAATGAGGTTCAGTTGGGACCAATGAGTTTCAATAAGGTGTGCATATAACCAATAAGTTGCGTTTAGGACCAATGATGGACCAATAAGGTGTGTTTAGAGGCAATGAGGGTCAGTTGGGACCAATGAGTCCCAATAATGTGTGTATATAACCAATAAGTTGTGTTTAGGACAAATGATGGCCCAATAAGGCGTGTTTAGGGGCAATGAGAGTTAGTTAGGCCGGACCAATAAGGTTTACATAGGACCAATAAGGTGTGTTTAGGGGAAACGAGGGTTAGTTAGGACCAATGATGGCCAATAAGTTGTGTTTATGACCAATGATGTGCCAATAAGGTGTGTATATAACCAATATGTTGTGCATAGGACCAAAAAGGTGTGTTTAGGGGCAATGAGGGTCAGCTGGGAACAATGAGTCCCAATAAGGTGTGTATATAACCAATAAGTTGTGTATAGGACCAATGATGGCCAATAAGTTGTGTTTAGGACCAACGATGGCCCAATAAGGTGTTTTTAGGGACAATGAGGGTCACGTAGGACAAATTAGTCCTAGTAATGTGTGTATATAACCTTTAAGTTGTGTTTAGGACCAATGATGGCCCAATAAGGTGTGTTTAAGGGAATACGGGTCAGTTGGGACCAATGAGTCCGAATAAGGTGTGTATATAACCGATACGTTTTGTTTAGAACCAATAATGGACCGATAAGGTGTGTTAGGGGCAATAAGGGTCAGTTGGGACCAGTGAGTCTCAATATGGTGTGTATATAACCAATAAGTTTTATTTACGACCAATGATAGACCAATAAGGTGTGTTTAGGGGCAATGAGGGTCAGTTGGGACCAATGTGTCCCAATAAGGTGTGTATATAACCAATAAGTTCTGTTTAGGACAAATGATGGCCCAATAAGGTGTGTTTAGGGGCAATGAGGGTCAGTTAGGCCAGACCAATGAGTCCTAATAAGGATTGTATATAATAATAAGGTGTACATAGGACCAATAAGGCGTATTTAGGGGAAACAAGGGTGACTTGGGACCAATGAAGGTCAATAAGTTGTGTTTAGGACCAATGATGGCCCAATAAGGTGTGTTTAAGGGCAATGAGGGTCAGTTGTGACTAATGAGTCCCAATAAGGTGTGTATATAACCAATAAGTTGTGCATAGGACTAAAAAGTTGATATTGTTGGCAATGAGGGTCAGTTGAGACCAATGAGTCCCAGTAAGGTGTGTATATAACCAATAAGTTGTGTTTAGGACCAATGATGGCCCAATATGGTGTGTTTAGAGGCAATGAGGGTCACTTAGGACCAATGAGTCCTAGTAATGTGTGTATATAACCTATATGTTGTGTTTATGACCAAAGATGGCCCAATAAGGTGTGTTTAAGGGAATAAGGGTCAGTTGGGACCAATGAGTCCCAATAAGTTGTGTTTAGGACCAATAATGGACCAATAAGGTGTGTTTAAGGGCAATGAGGGTCAGTTGAGACAAATGAGTCTCAGTAAGGTGTGTATATAACCAATAAGTTGTGTTTAGGATAAATGATGGACCAATAAGGTGTGTTTAGGGGCAATGAGGATTAGTTGGGACCAATGAGTCCCAATAAGGTGTGTATATAACCAACAAATTATGTTTAGGACCAATGATGGCCCAATAAGGTGTGTTTAGGGGCAATGAAGGTCAGTTGGGAACAATGAGTCCCAATAAGGAGTGTATATAACCAATAAGTTGTGCATATGACCAATGATGGCCAATAAGTTGTGTTTAGGACCAATAATGTCCCAGTAAGGTGTGTTTAGGGGCAATGAGGGTCACTCAGAACAAATAAGTCCCAATAATGTGTGTATATAACCAATAAGGTGTACATAGGACCAATAAGGTGTTTTTAGGGGAAACCAGGGCCAGTTGGGACCAATGATGGCCAATAAGTTGTGTTTAGGACCAAAAAATTGTGTTTAGGGGTAACAAGGGTCAGTTGGGACCAATGAGTCCCAATAAGGTGTATACGATAATGTATAGATAATGTATATATTACAACACATTGTAAGAATATATATATATATATATATATATATATTGTGGAGACTATATAGGGTGAGGTTATGTGAAATAGCTCTTTTTAATATGTGTTCACATGTGAACTTTTCTGAATAATAAGACAAAAGAAAAAAAAAGGAAAAAATAAATTAATCACAACCATTAGATCAAGACATCTAATGATGAAAAAATGTGTCTACATGTTTACACTTATGGGGGTGTCTATAGTACTTGACATCTTTTTTTTACGTTACGTATACAAATTCATTAGGATACAATTCTTATTAAATTTATTGCTTAATATTCTATTTTACACTTAAAGATCATTTCAAAGTTATGTTTAAAATACTGTTCCAATTTCCTCTCACTAAACTTTTATCACCAAAACGTTTCATCACTCTCTTCTTCCCTCTACAGGATTCATCAGTCTCTTCTTCATTCTAAAATCTTCAGGAGGTCACTACCAAGTTTTAGTCAGTATTAATTTCACTATCATTTTTAGTAAATCATTTATTTCATCTCAAATATTCCATCGTATTTATTTCATTTTAGGATTCATCTCATTTACAATGGAGCGTGATGGTGAAACATTAAAGGACATTCATGATTATTGAAGGGAGAGTGACGAGGATCAATATAATGAATATTCAGAAGACGAACGCCGTGAAAATTCTGACAGTGAAGGGGAACATAATGAGGAATCAGAAGAAGAGGAAATGATAAACGATGACGCCCTAGTCGAGGATGAGGTTCATACTGAGAATGAGAATGAGGAACCCACAACCTCTGCTCCCCAAACTACAAATTGCTAGAGGGGGTCGTCGCGATTGGTAAAGTGGCGTGCCAAATTTAGTAACAATGGTGGGAAAAAATGGCCACTAACATTTGACAATGCTGGAAGGGTTATCGGGGAGCATAGATCGAATTTTCATGTTTTAAAGGAGATATTGTAAGGGCAGAGGTTGGATTGAAGTATCCTGATTGGAAGAAGGTGACAACATACATCAAGAAGACGATGTGGGCTCTGATTCAGTTTATTAAACATATTAAACATTTTCTCACATTAAGTCATGTGACTAAAAAATCTATGTTATTTTTTTAGCAATATTTCGAGGTTGATAACTGTCGAAAGAATACTATTATGGTAATGCTTGGTGGGTTGCTAAGGGGTTTTAGAAGAAAATTGCGTGAAAAATACATTCTTCCCAACCTGGCAAAACCAAAGGTGCTTGCGAAAGTTCCAAAGTCGTATTTCGGTATTGTGGAATAAGAAGATTGGGACAGATTTGTACAATATACAAAATCTGAAGAATTCCAGGTTTTTATTCAATTCAAGCTGCAGCTTTCATTAATTAATTAGCTAAGTGCATCTTATAATTAATGAGATTATAATTAATGAGATTATAATTATATATCCTACTGTTCTGTTGGAAAGGCTGTGTCAACCAGTGCAAAACAGGTTCGAGCACATTATATTTATGATCATACCATGGGCCGGGGAGGATATGCCTTTCTGAGACAAAAAATGGTAATAAGCTAATTAAGAGTGTTACATCCGGCCAGTCATGGTTAAGAACCTGCAATGTATGTTTCAAGTCCGATATATATTATTATAATACAAGGTACAAAACAAAGAGATTGAAGCTGATGAGGACCCTGTTCGAGCTCTTATGTGGAGGAAAGCAAGGGTAAACAAAGAGGGGAATACAAGACGCCTGTGATGAAGGGCCTAGCAGAGAAAATAGTATGTTTAATTGCTATATATATACCTAACTTACATGTTAAAAATTAATAGCACCTCACTACATTAACTAAATATTAATTACTACAGGCCGAGAAAGAATCAGAAATAAAGCGCGGGATCCTTGAATGCAGAACCGGGAACGGATACCCTGACAATGGTCCTTGGCAAGGAAAGGGATGGATTCGTAAAAGGTATGGGTTATGGAGTGAATTCCCATCAATATTGGCAGCATGGTAGTCCAAAAGAGCGCATCGAAAAACTTGAGGCGGAACTTAAGAACGAAAAACAGTCGTGTGTGAAAAAAGATGAAGAGGTTGATCACCTCAATTCTAAGGTTAAAGAACATAATGAAAAAATTGAGATGCTGATGGCGTTTATGAACAACCAAATGATTAATCAACGACAACTTGGTGGACTAGAAAAAGATGTATATTATGTAAGGGACAAATTATATATATATATATATATATATATATATATATATATATATATATATATATATGGGGAAGGATCCTGCGAAAACACCATTTTTTTGTGAGAACTGCGTAAACAAATCTTAAAACCTACATAACTTTTTCATACGTTAATATTTTTTTTAAAAATTTGCACCACAAGTCTTAAAATTATATTATCTTTAATCCTATAAAAGTTTTAAAAAAACTTGACGCTTTTTTTATTTTTTTAAATATTTTTTTTGTGTGGTGCACATGTGCATCACAAAAAAAAACTCATACTTTTAGTATGAGTTAATATTTTTTTTTCTTAGTCGCACCATATGTCATATATTTTCATCATTTTTTTGCGTTTTTATTGAATGATGCACATGTGCATCATACCACAAAAAACGCTCATACATGTGATATACATTAATAGTTTAAAAAGAAATTGCACCCTAAATCTTATAGTTGTGTTATCTTTAGATTTAAAGAAAAAAATAGCATTTTATAACTTTTTTTAATTATATGATGCACATGTGCATCACACGGGAAAAAAACGTTCAGTTTTTTTTTAAATATTTTGCTCCAGATTTAAAGATAACGTAATTCTAAGACTTTTGGCGCAAATTTTATGAAAAATCGTTAACGTATGAAAAAGTTACGTGAGTTTTAATATGTGTTTTCGCAGTTTTCACAAAAAGATGTGTTTTCACAGGATCCTAACCCTATATATATATATATATATATATATATATATATATATGGGTAAGGATCATGTGAAAACAACTTTTATTGCGAAAACACGAAAACAAATATTAAAACCTCTATAACTTTTTCATACGTTAATATTTTTATAAAAATTTTGCACCAAAATCCTTAAAATTATGTTAACTTTAGTTCTGGAAAAAATTAAAAAAAAAATCAAATTTTTTTTAAAAATTATTATTGCACAGGTGCAATAATTTTTTTTTTATTATTATTGCACATATGCAATAATATTAAAACCTTTATAACTTTTTCATATGTTAAAATTTTTTATAAAAAATTGCACTATAAATCTTATAATTCTTTTATCTTTAATTCTGGAGAAAATTAAAAAAAATTCAACGTTTTTAAATTTTTTTTATTATTGCACATGTGCAATAAAAAATTATTATTGCGCATGTGCAATAAAAATTATTATTGCACATGTGCAATAATATTAAAACCTCTATAATTTTTCATACGTTAATATTTTTGATAAAAAATTGTACCATAGATCTTATAATTCTGTTATCTTTAATTCTTGAAAAATTAAAAAAAATTAATGTATTTTTTGTTAATATTGCACATGTGTAATATAATTAATACGTATTATTGCACATGTGCAATAATAAAAAAAATCACGAAATTTTATATGTTTAATTTTTTTTCCCAGAATTAAAGGTGATATAATTTTAAGACTTTTGGCGCAAATTTTTTAAAAAAATATTAACGTATGAGGAAGTTATAGAGGTTTTAATATCTGTTTTCGTGTTTTCGCAATAACATCTTGTTTTTATTTGATCCTTCCCCTATATATATATATATATATATATATATATATATATATATATATATATATATATATATATATATAGGGTGTGGTTCCCGTGTGGACGGGCATTTTGCCTACGAACATGCATAAAAAACCCGTTTCTTGGTCCTAGAATGTAGATTTAGTGGTACTATATTATTAGAAATGGTGCTAGGTAGAAGTATACATGTATCAATAGAGTTTCTTGATCCATTCCTTGATGCTTTTTGAATTTTTACATATACCACCATAAAAAATTATACCAGCATAGACCTGCATAAATTTTTTGTGCATGAGCCAAATCCACTTTTGATCATACACCAGCACCATTTTCGATCATATATATGTACCAGCACACATTCCTGATCATATACCAGCATTAAACTACATCGTATGACCAAGAAAATGTAATTTTAGGCGTATTCGCACCGATCTTAGGCAAATTATATATATATATATATATATATATATATATATATATATATAGGGGAAGGATCCTGCGAAAACACCCTTTTTTTGTGAGAACTGCGTAAACAAATCTTAAAACCTACATAACTTTTTCATACGTTAATATTTTTTTTTTAAAATTTGCACCAAAAGTCTTTAAATTATATTATCTTTAATCCTATAAAAGTTTTACGAAACTTAACGCTTTTTTTATTTTTTTAAATATTTTTTTGTATGGTGCACATGTGCATCACAAAAAAAAACTCATACTTTTAGTATGAGTTAATATATTTTTTTTCTTAGTCGCACCATATGTCATATATTTTCATCATTTTTTTGCGTTTTTATTGAATGATGCACATGTGCATCATACCAAAAAAAACGCTCATACATGTGATATACATTAATAGTTTAAAAAGAAATTGCACCCTAAATCTTATAGTTGTGTTATCTTTAGATTTAAAGAAAAAAATAGCATTTTATAACTTTTTTTAATTATATGATGCACATGTGCATCACACGGGAAAAAAAACGTTCAGTTTTTTTTCTAATATTTTGCTCCAGGTTTAAAGATAACGTAATTCTAAGACTTTTGGCGCAAATTTTATGAAAAATCGTTAACGTATGAAAAAGTTACGTGAGTTTTAATATGTGTTTTCGCAGTTTTCACCAAAAGATGTGTTTTCACAGGATCCTAACCCTATATATATATATATATATATATATATATATATATATATATATACCTATAATTAATTAATTAATTAACTAGCTAATTATTGAATTGTACGTAGGACATGGTCAATTCTACACACAATACATCGGGAAAACAATCTCTTCAATCAAACTCATCTAAGAGGTAGAAAGATAAGGTACAAATCTGAAATAGTTCTGAAATTGAGTTGATACGGAAGATTCTTGTTCACTTGGATGAACATATTTCTCTAGTTATAGTTCATCCGGATAGTTACAGTTTATCGGGATAGTTAGAGTTCTTCCGGAATATAAATAATAACCGTTTCAGCTATGATAAGTTTGTACTTCATCCGGATAGGTACAGTTCATCAGGATAGTCCATTACCTCCTGGTTGCCGTATAATTATAGTTTATCAGTTAAAAAAGGGTGCAACATTTTTACCATTCCCATTAGATTAAAAAACAATGCTTTCGGATGTTGTAAATAAATATATTATTGCATGGACGATGAACCGAATGATCCTTCATTCTGATAACATGTCAGATAAATCACAGTCGGTTGATCATCCTACGGTTCAAAAAGTACTGGAACAACCACAGGTAATTACTACATTAATTTATCGTATCCGCTAATTAATTAACTATATATATATATATATATAATCTATATTACTTTAATATACATATTGGAGAGAGGGTGTTGAAAGTTGAAAAATTCAGAAATGTATAAGTTTTAATGCATTGTGTACAACACACCAATGCATCATCTATATCTCGGCCAGTTCTTACAAAAGAACCCGGAATGAATTGGAACCAAAACACAGAGCCGGCTCCCTCTTTTCCTCCTCCACACATACGACACGCCTTCAACAGTTCGGGCAAGAATTCAGAGTGCTTTCCCTTTTTTCTTCCTCCACACAGTCCTAATCCATGCCTACACAACCGTAATTCTTTTTCACCAGATCCATCCCTATTTTTCACGTGTGGTTATACCGCTCCATCCCTATTTCTGGTAGGATTTCAGGTCTCTTTCTCCATTTTCTTTTACAGAGACTCCTAATCCGATCATCTTTATCCTTCACACATATGGTGAATCAAACATAAATCGGACGCTTCAACTCATTTTGAACCCTAATCGGACGGTTCATCTCATTTGTTTCACGCGGATTGCTCATGGATTTGAATGTTTTTATGTGGATTGAGCCTAGGTTGAAGTGTATAAAGTCACAGCAATTTCTTCTCATTTTCCACATTCACCAGCTATCAATTTCACTCTTATTCTGGTAATTGGATTTGAATTTTTAGAAAATTTTGTTTTTGGGGTTAAATTGAAGACCTGAATTCTTATGTTGTTTATAAATTGAATGTACAAGGTGTGGATTCAAGAATAAATTGAATGTGCAAGGTGATTGAAGAAATCAGACGAAGAAATCAAGACAAGAAACCAGGTCTATAAACTTGGTAGCTCTCAGTTTTAAATTTTTGGTGTTCAAAGCTGATTTTTATCTTTTCAAACTTGATTGTTTACTATGATATATTTTTTGGTGTTCGAACCTGATTGTTTAACCTATTTGTCTGGGTCTGTTGATGTCATCAGACATGTTTGTTTAGGTATTGAGTTCTGGTTTTTCTTGTTGTTGCTTTCACCAATGGTTCTGTTGTAATATGGAATATGGTATTTATTTGATAACGATTTTTTGGTACTTTTGTGAATCAGCAATAAAACTACCATGAAATCTGTAAATATGATATTATTGCACTTAAAAGGCAATATATGAATTTGTGAATGTGTTATGTGCTTATGAGGGGATGTTTGAGATTGCTTATTTGGTTTTGATATTAGCAACAATTTGTTTGAGAGTGTTTGGATAGCTTAACCAAACTGTTTATTTCTGTTTTATTTTTGTTGTAGTCAGCTTTTATTAAATCTGTTAGTTATATAGTCTTATTTTTGTTTAAACACGTAGCTTAATCTCTCAATTCTTATAAGTTGAATTATTGTGAAGATTTAGATGTTGACGTGACCTCTAATGTATTTGAAGGCTAAAACAATGTTGAGTTCAAACAGTCAAATTAGGTTGATTTTAGATATGTGGCTATTGATTTTGGATCAACTAATAATTTTATTGTGGGTCTGAGGGAGGTAGCTGCTTAGGGGATTTAATTATGTGAGTTTCTTCTTAAGTTTTATTATAGTTGTGAGTTTCTTCAAACATAAATCGGACGCTTCAACTCATTTTGAACCCTAATCGGACGGTTCATCTCATTTGTTTCACGCGGATTGCTCATGGATTTGAATGTTTTTATGAGGATTGAGCCTAGGTTGAAGTGTATAAAGTCACAGCAATTTCTTCTCATTTTCCACATTCACCAGCTATCAATTTCACTCTTATTCTGGTAATTAGATTTGAATTTTTAGAAAATTTTGTTTTTAGGGTTAAATTGAAGACCTGAATTCTTATGTTGTTTATAAATTAAATGTGCAAGGTGATTGAAGAAATCAGAAGAAGAAATCAAGACAAGAAACCAGGTCTATAAACTTGGTAGCTCTCAGTTTTAAATTTTTGGTGTTCAAAGCTGATTTTTATCTTTTCAAACTTGATTGTTTACTATGATATATTTTTTGGTGTTCGAACCTGATTGTTTAACCTATTTGTCTGGGTCTGTTGATGTCATCAGACATGTTTGTTTAGGTATTGAGTTCTGGTTTTTCTTGTTGTTGCTTTCACCAATGGTTCTGTTGTAATATGGAATATGGTATTTATTTGACAACGATTTTTTGGTACTTTTGTGAATCAGCAATAAAACTACCATGAAATCTGTAAATATGATATTATTGCACTTAAAAGGCAATATATGAATTTGTGAATGTGTTATGTGCTTATGAGGGGATGTTTGAGATTGCTTATTTGGTTTTGATATTAGCAACAATTTGTTTGAGAGTGTTTGGATAGCTTAACCAAACTGTTTATTTCTGTTTTACTTTTGTTGTAGTCAGCTTTTATTAAATCTGTTAGTTATATAGTCTTATTTTTGTTTAAACACGTAGCTTAATCTCTCAATTCTTACAAGTTGAATTTTTGTGAAGATTTAGATGTTGACGTGACCTCTAATGTATTTGAAGGCTAAAGCAATGTTGAGTTCAAACAGTCAAATTAGGTTGATTTTAGATATGTGGCTATTGATTTTGGATCAACTAATAATTTTATTGTGGGTCTGAGGGAGGTAGCTGCTTAGGGGATTTAATTATGTGAGTTTCTTCTTAAGTTTTATTATAGTTGTGATATGATTTGCTTGGTGTGTTCATAAGTTAAAAGAACCTGTTAATATAATTGTATTCATTCTCTTTTTGTGTTGGTGGAAGTTAAGTCAATTAGGGGAATAAGGTTTCTGTCCCATGATTTTAAATTGGGTATTAGGTCTAGCCATTGCTGTATTTGATGTATATGAAGACATATATGAAAGCAAATGTTTAGTTTTAATTAATGGATGAAGTATGATTTGTGCACAACTTAATCATCTTTAAATATATCTTTTCTGACAATTGTCTTGATAGATACCTGGATGGAGTGGCTTATCAAATGCAATGGTTACTATTTTTGGTAATGTTTTTATTATGGGGGATTCAAATCTGTTCCGAGCTAACTTTCACAACTTTCCTATAATTTTGATAATGCTCTTCAGGTAATTAATTAATACTGCTCACTATAATGAGATTAATTATTTCAAAATTATGTTGTACTTATACTTGTTTTTTTCCATCTAAATATGCAAAATGAGGCTGTTATGGTACAATGTTATATAATTCGTGTCTCACTTGACTAATTTTGATGGAATTTTTCTGTCTAGTTGTTTCGAGAAACAATAAAAACTGAGTTTTGCTTCCGGGTTGAAGCCCACACAAACCTGAAAATTTTATGCAAGAAAGATGCATCATTCTTGTGAAAGGAGTTTCATGTGAGGAAGACGATTTAGTATGTTTTAAACTATAATGTTTTTTAGTTAAAAAATAGACATATATTATATTTATTTGACCCGTTTTAAATAAAACAGTCCAAACTCATCCCATTAAAATATTGGATATATGGATCATTTACTGTTGATATCTTAATAGGATTGAAGATGCATGGTAGAAGATGGAGATGGATATACTACATGCCACTAAGACCTGCTTTTGAAGGTTTGCTCCTATCAACTTCTTAGATAGGTTGCACCAAGTTTTTTTTTTCCTTTTTCTTGCATGACTATAGAGTACAACTGGCAAAACAGGAAGTTCAGGTTGGGTTTGGGATAGAATGGGTTATCACTCTTCTATGGTTCTGGTTAGGATAGGTTTGGGTTTGGGTTTGAAAGGGTCGACTCAAAAAATACACTCTTGATCAAGTAGATGACAGAAACTATATGTAATCAATAACCTCACATACTCACATTGTGTGGTGAACAAAGTGCGCGACAGGCTTGCATACTCACATTTGTTCGATAGAAACTAGAACATACATTAATATTACAATCACATGCATATAAAGACACAGAAATTTCCAGTACCATTAGTGTTCAGCCAATTTCTAAAGTTTTTTAAAATGTTCAGTATCCTTCAAATCACACACACTTACGTATGTGATCCATAAAACAAATACAGATTTCTTAGTCCATCTTTTCTACGTTAAAAACCTACACCAAAAAAATCAAACTAAAGATGTGCATACTCAACTCTGTATTTGAGTTGACTATAGAATCAAATTTTTAAAGGTCCAAGAATAAATACGTGAATACTTGAAAAAAAACAGAAGACAATTTGACTATTTAATTTTCCACTAGACTATGGTAAATAAGAACGAAAATTTGTAAATAGGGATATTATGTTTGGTTTTCGGATTCTAATTTCAGGTTGTTCAGGTTATAACTTATTATTCCTCTTTGCAACCTTCGATTTGAGTACGTATTCTTCCGTTTGTGTTATTATTGTACCGATTACACAGATGATTGGTAAAGTTTATAGCTTTTATGTGATTATTGTACTGATTTGGCTGCTCTGTAGGGTTTTAAAGGGATCCAACAGGTGGGGGAAGTAAACAGGTGAGTAGTTCTATACTAATTGAAACATAATGGGTTTTGAATCATCTTGAATAATGGTTTGCTTATAGTGTAAAATCGAATGTTTGATTTAGTTAAGTTACTTAAAGCTGTGCTGCTGTATTATCTTTTATGTCTGTTTTTGTGCTTTGAAGCAAAACTTATTTATCTATTTTGTGTTAGAGATGTTTGGCTCCATATTTAATTATATATGTTGCTTTATTTTGATTTGCAGGATGCAATGGCAGATATGCTTTGTATTTTGTTTGTTGATTAGGGAGTCCGTAGTTTTTATATGTTCATGTATTAAATCAAATGCTCACTTACAAGGAATATGGTACCAATTGATCAGTGTTTGATCTTTTCTATAAGTGGTTGATCTTTTAGGCCAGGAAAACATTAATGTATGAGTGGTTGATCTTTTCTATAATAAGGTACCTTTGTTCATACTTTGTATTGTTTTGCAAATTGAACATATTACAGGTCTGTAGTTGTGGGTCTGGAGTGTGGACTTCAATGTGAGAGCCGCCATGTGAGCAATAGGTACGATTTTAGGTATAGCAAAAAAAAACTAGTTTTATACACTACAAAGGGATCTTAATATGCTCTAATCATCATCATGTTGTCACAATTTCAGAAGAAGTGAGAAAATTGTAAAGGGGATAACATGTTCACTCTCTGATGATTTATAGAGAAATCCAAAAAATATGCAAAATTGATGTGTTGGGTTCTCAGCCTCTTAGGTATCAATAAATAACCCAAATTTCTAGTTCTAAAGTCTTTGAAGGTGGTAGCTTGCAGTGTTGATAAGGTATGTTTCATTCACAATGGCTACATATGTATACTTTAATCGCTTATCGTATTTGCTTAATATTAGGAATTTACAATAAAATCTCAACAAACTCAAAGTAAAAGTCTTATGACGTCCTTTACCAAATGTGTGATGTGGTCTTTTGCTTCTTTCCCAACGTGTGTAGATGTATTACAATGCAGAAACATGTTGAAGGTTGTAATATTGATGTGGTAAAATTTTCATTGCAGGGAGCTTGCATTGTCATAGAAGAAATTAAGAAATGGCAACAGGGGTGGATGAGCGACCATGGAGATGTTGGCTTGTAAAATTTTATACCTTATTGGAATCTCAGTCCATGAAGGGCAATAAAGCTCGGGGTTCGTGGTTAAATTGACAGCCAAGTTAATAATAACATATAGGTTAATCTTTTTGACAACAAGATCTAAATGGTGTTCTAGCATGACTAACGTTTTGGTTTTGATTTACTTACACGGATTTACATACATAAGAGAAAAGAAAATTCTAGCACATGATTAAGGTTAAAAGTTTTATTATAAGAGGTATAATTATCATTGAAATTAGTAATTGATATGTGATCGATGTTCTTATTTATGTACATATCATCTTTTTGTCCCTAGAACCATTAATATTCAGCCCTAAATTCGCTCATCAACGTTTGACCCTATGGTTAAGCACTTTTATGACTCGCATGTGACTGATATATTTGTGCTTTTGTAGATGTGCTTCCTGCTATTCAAGGTAAAGAACTTGGGTGAAGAACTTGCAAAAAATTTGACAACTTGTGGATTTGATTCTAACCTTTGACGTCAGCAACATCTTCTCCACTATAATATTATTTTCATTTCGTATAGTCCTTCATAGCTTTTCCTATTTTTTAGTTATATGTTACATTGTATAATCATGTTCACTTGATTAGAATATTATCATCATAAAGTTCTTGACGCGTTCTTGACGCTTTCTTCATTACTATCGAATATACCTGAGATTTCAGAAATGAAGAATTCATTGCTTCTTAGAAAGATCTGTGGATGCTCAAGTGAAGATTTCAGAAATGAAAATTGAGATTCTTGATTAATAAAGACAAGTGAAGAATTGCAATTTGTCATCGACCTTTCTGAATTACATTTACAAACTGGAGAAGAATGAAGAAAGCGTTAAGGATGATTTACATAAAGTTCCGTCACCGGTTGACGTATCAAGTGTTCCATCTACTTTTATTGAACCAAATGGCGAAATGCATGATTATTCAAAGTTTACAACACTTGTTTCAGCAAAGAAAAAGAAAAAGTCAACGTCTGGGAACAAGATAGTTATCAATGGACAAGCTCCAAAGTTTGATGCTAGTTCATCATTTTTGGAAGATGAGAAGATTTTTTATAAAAGTAAAAAGTCTGTTAGTGTTTCAACTGAAGCTGAACTTGATAAATCTCTGATTCATGAGAACAAACTGAAGGATATTAAAGCTAAATTTACAAGAAAAGCTAACGAAAGGAATGGTGCTGATTCTAAAGTCAAGTCATAAAAAGTTCAAGGGTTTTAAGCATAAAAGTTTGGGTTATGAAGTCAAGGATGTCTCCGTGCAACAGAAAACATAGAAACAGAAGACAATTGTTGTTAAGCATGTTCATCAATTTCAACAACAACCGAAGAAACACTTTGTTAAACATGTTCAGACTCAGCAACAACAAACTCATCAAAAGAAGCCAAATGTTTCTACATCAAGAAATGGTTGTTATCATTCTGGAGGTTCGTCGAGTGGTTCTTACTATTTACCTCAAAGATTATCTCCCAGGCATGATTCTTTTGATAATTTATTTGATTCATTTGCTTCTGATCATTCTTTTGGTTACTACGATTCTCCTGTTACGAATCATAGTTGGAAACCAAAGATTTTTTTCAAATTCCCACCAAAGCTTCATGAAAGAATTTGTTATGCTTGTCGTTCGACCTGGACATATGGCTCCAAATTGTCCGACGACTGTATACGTTCACAAAAATGCAAAATATGTTGATAAAAATGGTAAAATTTTTGATGAACCATGGTTTCCAAAATTTCAAACAACCAGTAAGTCGTCTTCGTCAAAGACGCCGGTTGAAATTTTTTCAGGTTCTGAACAAAAATTAAAATCTTCAATGAAATGGAAACCGAAAGTTGTTTCCAAGGCCAGCACAGACTATGTGGAAGACACCGGGCGACCCGACCGTGTTGAATCGGGTCGATCACAAAGCATCTAATGTTTTATTTGGTGTCAGCAGGTATTTCAGGAAAGCCAATACGTAATTGAAAGGTTGATGTTGGTGAAATATATGTGATAACTTAAATTGAATTTCCAAATCAATTTGTGTTTTCAAAATGCTAAAACGCAAGTATTCGTGTTGGTTGATTAATTTTTGTTTGTTTTCCACTTCATCTCATTTTGAGGGGGAGTTTGTTTTTGAAAAATACAAAAATAGTGTGTTGTTTTTCAAATAGTAAAAATGAAAATCTAAAAATAGAGTTTGTCATTATTAGGGGGAGAAAATTTGAAAATATAAAAACACTGAAAGATGAAAAAAATCAAAAACGTTGAAAAATGAGAAATTGTATCCGACATGATTGGGAAATGGTGGTACATTGGCTTACATTGTCTGACTCATGGATAAACTAGATGAAAAAGCCATAAAACCATTGTTCAATGTGCTAGGTAGGCTCAACAAATCAAAAAGTATTCAAATATGATATACACTAAATCTGATGCTTGACCTATTGGACAACATCTTGATGCGTATCTCAAGATGTATCAAGAAATAGATACGTGAAAAAGAAAATGAGAAGTCACTGTGTATACATGTGTTCATTTTGCAAAAATTTAAACTTGTTTGATTTTCTTTATTTTCTTAAATGATCGGACTATCTCTGCGTGTCCACAAGACCGACCTGATAGTTGTTCATTTAAGGTTCTACTTTATTTCCATTGGTGTTTCGTATAACTCATCGGACTTTCTTTGCGTGTCCACAAGACCGACCTGATTGTTGTTGAGTTATACAATTTCAACTTGTTTTATTTTCTTATTTTGTTAAATCCGAGGCCTTATCTGCATATCGAAAGATCGACCTTAAGGTAGACGATTTAACATTCTTATTTCTTTTTGCATGGAACACAGTGGACTATATCATGTATACAATCACAATGTGTTAAATCACAAGTGAAATCACAAAAATGTGATAAACAAACCATATTTGAGTATGTCTGATAGTGTGGGGTACACTGGTCAAAGCAAATCTAATCAGTATCTTAACATATCCAGATGTTATTGTTGGGTTATATAACTAATTATCGATTTACACACGAGTACGCAGCAGATTTTATCCTATGAATTAATCTAACTAACCTGATAGATAATGTGTACCTTGTTAGCTCGGCAAGAGAAGATCTTCTAGGATTTGAAGTAAATCCCTCTACGATCGCACACACGACACACCGATGTACGTATGCTAGTACTTGATCACGAACTCCTATCTTGATGAAAGCTTGGTCGAACCACAAGAAAATCGAATCCCTTGGATTCGGTTTCCTTTGCCGAAATTTAGAGAGAGAAAGAGAGAGAATTAGGGTTTGCACTTATCAGGTATAATGCAACCACTAAACCTTAAACAAAGAGGGTCTATTTATAGGTTTTATGAACACATAACACATATGGGCGGGTTTGGTGATCAGCCGAAGGTCGTGGACGTATTTCGGCCCTAGTTAAGCATTAGTTACTAAGCTAACACTTATAACGTAACTAACGGAGTTTGTCTAATGGAAGTTAACCTTGAAATTCTCAGATGTCACAGGGAGGCTTACTCGATTTTGGCTCTAAAGCCTACTCCCAAATCACTTTCCTAATTGTAATCCAATTACAACTGTCTAGTTATTAACAACTAACACCCTGTTAACAATTAACTGTTAAATATTCGTGATAAATATTAATTAACTGATTAATTAATTAAAATACATTAGTGTCGAGACGTGTGACCCCGTAGGCTTAAATACTTTCTGGACATACGTTTATTTTTACGTGATCATATCCCTACAGCTCCCACTTGAGCTCGTAATAATAAAGGTAATAACATTGGTTAGCGTCTAGCAACACGCCAATGCTCCCGGAAATATTTAAGTACAGTTTCTCAAAGTGTATTTAAATGGTACAGTCATTTACTATCCCTTTGTTACCGATACCGTTGTTAAATATGAATATGGATCAAAGTCATTTCATACTTTAACGATTCTGTTTCTCATTCCATAACTAATTAAAGATTACCAAATTCAAATCGAGACACATCTGGATTTCATTTGGGCATGGCCATGCAGACATCTTAATTTAGTCCCAATGAGGGGCCCAGTGGTATCTGCTTCAACTTTTAAGCTGAAGGAACAAATACTCTTGACTACACGTGTCCAGTCACATACTTCACTACACTTACTGAAAATAGCCCTTTTGTACTACCTTATCCAGAATAGTTAGAACTCTATCAAGTAGGTGCAATCCATATATGCATGACCTGCTTGTATCTCAAGTCTAAGGATAAGTAAAGCAACCATTTACGAATTTCACTTAATGACGACGATCCATAAAGTGACAATTCGTTAGTGGGGTAGCCCGATATGCATCCTATGAATACCATGTGAGTTTGGTGGGACCATCCATTATATATTCCAAGAATATTACCAATCACTCAGATTTGTCTTAGTTTAACTATATTCCCATATAGTTAATTGACAATGGACAATTTAGAATACTTGACAAGTACTCAAGGATTAAACATGCAAATATAGGACACAATTTACTATTAAATGAAATCAAACATATCAAGTACTTTATTTCATTATATAAATAGAAATTGTTTAACATCCCTTATCCAAATACCGAACAACAGACATACATGATTTAACTAGCTAATCTAAGTCCCATGCCCTCGACATGCCTTTCAAGCTTCGGCCTCGACAAAGCTTTCGTGCAAGGATCAGCTAAGTTAATATCTGTGTGAACTTTGAGTAATCTGATTTCACCTAGTTCGATCTGCTCACGAACATAGTGATATCTCCTGGCATAGTGTCTGGCGCCCTTCTGAACTCCAGGTTCTTTGGCAATGAATAATGCACCAGTATTATCACAGTACATATCAATAGGCAAGTTACTTGTAGGGATCACGTCAAGCCCACAAATAAATTTCCTTATCCAGACTGCCTCCATTGCAGCTTCCGAAGCAGCAATGTACTCAGACTCTGTTGCAGACATAGCAACTGTGGTTTGTTTCTTGCTTTTCCAATCCACAGCGCCTCCATTCAGAACGAAGACGTACCCAGACTGAGACTTCGCGTCATCTCTATCAGTCTGAAATCCAGTATCGCAGTATGCGGTCACTTTGAGCTCTTGATATGGATTTCCCCCATATACCAAAAACAAATCTCTAGTAGCTCGTAGGTACTTGAGAATGGTCTTAACAGCAGTCCAGTGACTTTCACCTAGATTCTGTTGAAATCGGCTAACGATATTCTGCGCAAACGCTATATCAGGTCTAATGCATCTCACCGCATACATTATAGAGCCTACAGTCGAAGCATAAGGGACTCTTTGCATACGCTTCACCTCATCAGGTGTAGAAGCACCTTGTTTGACCGATAGACCAAGTCCTTCCTGCATAGGTACTATACCATGCTTGGAATTCTCCATCTTGAATCGCTTCAAGATCTTATCAATATAAGCACTTTGACTTAGTCCAATCAACCGCTTAGTTCTATCTCTATAGATCTTGATTCCAAGAATGAATGCTGCTTCTCCCAAGTCTTTCATGGCAAAACACTTTCCAAGATGGGATTTTACATCTTGCAACATTGGAATGTGTTTTCCTATAATCAATATGTCATCTACATATAAGATAAGGAAAGTAACATTACTCCCACTAGCTTTACGATATACAAATGGCTCATCGGGATTCTGAATGAAACCAAACATTTTGATTTCTTCATCAAACCGTTTATTCCAACTCCTCTATGCTTGCTTTAGTCCATAAATGGACCTTTGAAGCTTGCATACTTGGTTGGGATGTTTTGGATCAATGAACCCTTCAGGTTGATCCATATAGACTTCTTCATCCAAGTAACCATTTAAGAAGGCAGTCTTAACATCCATTTGCCATATCTCAAAGTCATAGTACGCTGCTATGGCTAAGAGAATCCTAATAGCTCTAACGTCAGCTACTGGTGAAAAGATCTCATCATAGTCAACGCCAAAACGTTGAGTATAACCTTTCGCCATGAGACGAGCTTTATAGGTGTGTACATTTCCATCCATGTCGGTCTTCTTCTTGAAGACCCATTTACTCCCAATGGTCTTCGCGTTAGGAGGAAGATCAACCAAGTTCCAAACTTGATTATCTCTCATGGATTTCATTTCCACGTTCGCAGCTTCAAGCCATTTGTCAGATTCCGGATCTGATAATGCAGCTTTGAAGTTCGGAGGCTCATCGAGATCTCCTGACACGTTTTCCTCGGATTCGACTAGACCAATCCATCTATCCGGATTACGTATGACCCTTTTCGGATCTACGAAGTGAAATCGCCACATCATCGACTTGAGGTTCATCACTTTGAACATTCCCCCCCCCCCCCCAAGTTGATGATTGCTAGTTGTTTCAGAAGGTGACACATCTTCTAGTAGTTCTACAATTCTCCCACTGTTCTCTTGAGCTATAAAATTCTTTTCAAAGAATTCAGCATATCGAGCAACACGAACAGTATTTTCGGAAGGATTGTAAAAGTAGTAACCCATTGTTTCCTTTGGGTATCCCACGAAGATGCACTTAGTAGTCCTGGGTTGTAGTTTGTCAGGCGTATCACGCCTCACAAGTGCCTCACATCCCAGACTCTTAAGTAAGACAACACTGGGACTTCTCCATGCCACAATTGATGCGGTGTTTTTTCAACCTTCTTGGTTGGAACCATATTTAGAACGCGTACAACGGTTTCTAGAGCAAAATTCCAAAATGATATTGGGAGGGTTGTAAGGTTCATCATCGACCTCACCATTTCTAGTAAGGTTCGATTCCTCCTCTCAGATACTCCATTATGCTGAGGAGTGTAAGGAGGAGTAAGTTGTTGGACAATTCCACACGCTTTAAGATAATCCCTAAACTCTTGGCTTAAGTATTCTCCACCACGATCCGATCGAAGGATCTTGATGGTCTTTCCAAGTTGATTTTCTACTTCGTTCTTGAACTCTTTGAATGTTTCAAACACTTCATGTTTATGTTTAAGCAGGTAAACATAACCATAACGACTAAAATCATCCGTGAAAGTCACGAAGTAGCTAGCACCTTTTCTTGACACATGTCTAAATGGGCCACAAACATCAGTATGAATGAGTCCAAGTAGTTCTTTAGCCCTTTGCGGCTTGTTCGGAAAGGGTTTTCTTGTCATCTTTCCTGAGATACAGGAAACGCATTTATCAAATGATTCATCATTTGATTGTAAGATCCCTTCACGTTGAAGTCTTTCAATGCAGTTTTTGCCAACATGGGCAAGACGACAGTGCCAAAGATAGGTAGAATCCAAACTAGTTTTGGCTCGTTTGCTAATATTGTACATTGAATTATTTGAAACACAACCACGCATATCAATTTCATAAATGCCATCACATGGAACAACATCAAAATAATGAACATTATTTTTAGAAACTGAAATACCGATATTATTAAATACATTAATAAATCCTTGGTTTTTCAACAAAGAAACTGAAATGACACCTCTAGTAATAGAAGGTGCATAATGACAATTGTCTAATACAATAATTAACATAGTAGGCAGAATTAAATGATATTCTCCTATAGCTTCCACAACTGCTGGCAAACCATTTCCCACGAACAACTACAAAGCTCCAGGCTTCAGTTTCCTCCTCTTTCTAAGACCCTGTAACGAATTACAGATGTGAGTTCCACAGCCAGTGTCATACACCCATGAATCACTCTTAGAAAAGGAAAATAATTCAATTGTGAAGATACCTGAAGTACTAGTCCCACTAGTATTCTTTCTCTTCTTCATCAACTCAGCTAGATAGGTAGGACAGTTCCTCTTCCAGTGTCCAACTTCACCACAATGGTGACAGATCTGGTCTTTAGCTGGATGCTCTTTTGCGGCCGGAGGGGTTTGCTTGGTTTTAGGAACAAGCGCAACTGCCTTGCCTTTTCCCTTACCATCATTCTTGCCCTTCGCCTTTTGCGGTCGTTTAGCCTTTTGGATTTTTCCCCCTTTGATCATAAGAACTTGGGGTGTTTCAGTGGCCTTCTTAGGAATCATTTTCTCATACTCGACAAGCATAGCATGAAGCTCAGGTATAGTTTTAGTCATACCATGCATGTTGTAGTTACGCACAAAACCCTCATAATCCTTCGTAAGAGATTTGAGGATCATGCCAACTGCCACAGCCTGATTATACCCATAATTGAGCGATTCCAATTTGTCAAAGTAGCTCTTCATCTTGAGCACATGACTACTGACCGATTTACCAGTTTCAAGCTTCAAGTCGTGGAGTTCCACAACTAGGTCGAACAATTCAACACCAGCTTGTTTTTCATACATCTTCTTTAGCTCGTTGATCATATCACAAGGTGTATGAAATTCGTATTGCTTCTGAAGATCGGGAGTCATACTCGAGATCATCATGCAAGCAATCTCATCGTATCTGCTATACTCTGCATTGTAGAACGCTTTCTCTTGATCAGTAGCATTAGCAGCTGGCTCAGTCGGCCAATGATTTTCAAGGACATCGGTCCTCCGTTCAACTCTAAGGACGATCCTCAGTTGACGATACCAGTCATTGAAGTTAGATCCATTCAGCTTTTCTCTTTCAAACATTTGACGAAAAGCATGACCAACATTGTTTTGAGGAGGGTTTGTTGCCATCTACAAAATAGATTAAGTTCAAAAATCAGTATTTTCGATAATCTTTTCCTTAATAAATTTAATTACCCAATGTTTAAACATTTTTAAACAATTAAGCTTATTAAGGCTAGGATCCAATTGACATGCCATCATTTCATCAGTTGATCTGCTAGAAATGATGCACTCAAAAGGTAAGTGACGATCAATAATTGTACTCCAAGTACAATTCCTAGATTTTATGGGACCTACAAATAACACTTGTGAATCTTGCACCAAGTAATTTGTAGTCATGTTTCATCCCATCTTTTGCCACGGGCCAAGGGTCTCACCGCCTAGCTCGCTTTAAGTCGTCCAACTAAGAACGCACAAATTGTCCACCATTGTGTACCAATGAGTGGGAATTTGCCATGCAAATGCCATTTTACCATCGTGTACCAATGAGTAAGATGACATCCACAAGTGTCCTTTTCAAGGTGGATGGCAAAGACTTAAGTTTGGTTTGGGTCAAGACAATTTTGATGTGCGATCAAAAATGTTATGTGTGAAGATTCATGCACATCTTCACTACATAATGTGTTTATAAAAAAAATTTAGTTTGTCTTCCAAATCAAAAGAGCTCGGTAGCTCCATTCGCAACACACAAAGAAGCGTAGGGGAGAGGTTTGCACTTTTGCAATTAAAAACCTACCCACTTTAGGGAAGCATGGCGACCCGACTTATACCTCTCTTAGAGTGTGTTCAAATGGGTGAGCCGGTGTTTCTTTTGAGTTTTAGGACACAAATTTTATTTTTATAAACAAAATCATATTTCAATAGTTCATTAGCAAATTTTGATTTTCATAAAATATATTTGCAATAAAACCTTTTATTATGTCACAATTATCACAAATAATCACATAATCTTAGGGTTTCTAATTATCTAACATAATTTTAATTTTAATTCTCTTTGATCTAAGTAATAACCATGAACGATTTGCATGAAACTTCATGGTTTTTACTTCTTTTTAACATTTAAAATAAAGGTACAACATGTTGTTTAAACAATTATCAAATAACAAAAACTTGGGTTCTTAGTTTTTAGATCACAAGAATCGAATTTTTTGGACCTAAAATTAGGGTTTCCGATTCGGCTAGAGGTTTTCGATCCAAAATATAGATTTCGATCGGAATTAGGGTTTCCGATCGGGATCACAGTTTTCGATTCCGGCGACCTTGAGTTTACGATTTACGATAGGGTTTCCGATCGGAATCAAACGGCGGGTCGTAAAATAGGGTTTTCGATCGGAAACTAGGGTTTTCGTTTATTACCAATTTGCGAAACCGATTTTCCAATTGTAAAAGACGATTTTATGTGGATCGAAAATCTAGAATCTTGATTAGAAAACTTGTTTCTAATCGAATATGGTTACCCCCCCCCCCCTCCAAGTTTTTATTCCCGGTAATTAATTAAAATCATAGGTGGCTCGTGATACCACTGTTGGGTTATATAACTAATTATCGATTTACACACGAGTACGCAGCGGATTTTATCCTATGAGTTAATCTAACTAACCGGATAGATAATGTGTACCTTTTTAGCTCGGCAAGAGAAGATCTTCTAGGATTTGAAGTAAATCCCTCTACGATCGCACACACGACACACCGATGTACGTATGCTAGTACTTGATCACGAACTCTTCTCTTGATGAAAGCTTGGTCGAACCACAAGAAAATCGAATCCCTTGGATTCGGTTTCCTTTGCCGAAATTTACAGAGAGAAAGAGAGAGAATTAGGGTTTGCACTTATCAGGTATAATGCAACCACTAAACCTTAAACCAAGAGGGTCTATTTATAGGTTTTAGGAACTTGGAAAACAAGTTAGGGTTTGGGATGGGGAGGCTTACACGATTTCGGCCCTAAAGCCCACTCCTAAATCCTTTCCTAATTGTAATCCAATTACAACTCTCTTTTATTAACAACTAACACCCTGTTAACAATTAACTGTTAGTTTTAACGACTCCTCGTTATATTTTTCGTGATAAATATTAATTAACTGATTAATTAATACAAATACATTAGTGTCGAGACGTGTGACCCCGTAGGCTTAAATACTTTCTGGATATACGTTTATTTTTACGTGATCATATCCCTTCAGTTATGAGTATGATTATGCCAGAGTTTTAAGTTGGACAAATTAATCTGCAATCGGCATGGCTTGTAGAAGCATATTCCTATGCTAGCGTGTGTCTCGTGTATTGTATCTAATCTAGAGCGTCTGTGTGAGTCAGATAGTCATCTGGCCGGACCACATGGTCCGCCGGACCAGTTGGTACAGCGTACCAGATGGTCCGCTGGTGGTCCGCTGGCCTGTTGCCTAAGTGACTATAAATAGTCCGTGTTAGAGAGAGTTAACCGGTTCTGTCATTTTCATATCTCTTAACTGTGTGTAACTCAGGGTTTTCTCTCTCTAGCTTGTATTCTCTAAGTGAATCAATAAAGCAAAGCTTTATTTACATCGTGTTCATTCTTTGATTACCGAATCATGCAGTAGTAAGATCGTCTCGTGGTCTTTCAAGTGGTATCAGAGCATTCCAGGTTGCTCTACTGCTGTGATTTGGTAAGTTTTCTAATTCTAGAGAGAGAAAGTTTGGGTTTTCATCATTTCTCATCAAATTCTTCCAATTCCGAGTGTTTCTGTAATGAAAAATGATTTCTGAGTGTTTCTAGAGTGTTTTCGCACCTATTTGAACCATATTTTCGATCGAAAACGTCAAATTCGCGAAAATCAGTCGATTTTAGTTCGAATTGCATCTGGTCCGCTCGAAGATCATTTGGTCCGCAACTGGTCCGCCCCGGCAATCTTCATCAGTCTGATCCGCGGCAGTTACAGCGTACCAGTGTGATCCGCTGAAAAATCTGGTCCGCCGTACCAGTTTTGGTCCGCCGTACCAAAATCTGATCCGCCGAAGATATCTGATCCGCTGGAACATATTTGGTCCGCTGAGAGTATTTTGATCCGGTGAACAAGTTTTGATCCGCTAGTTTGATCTGGTACGGAGGTTGATCCGTTGGAATTGTTGGTCCGCTGGCAGAAAACATATCTTCACTAAAACTGACGTAACTTGCAAACCGTTTGGAGTTACGGAACCCAATACCAGCCAAAACGTTCGTCTTTCGGAGATCTAGACGTGTACTCACCTGAAAGGTCTGTACCCCCCAGTTTGACCCCCAAAATCCGCTTGGAAGACCCTCGTTTTTGAGTTCAAAGTTTTGGAGTTTTAGGTTTAACATCAAAATGAGTGATTTCTATGCAATGACTGCTGCTCAAACATCGGTTCAAGCCATGTTGAACTATGATAATGAGATAGGAACAACTCAAAAAGTTCCTAAATTGCTAAGGCTTGAAGATTATCACAATTGGAGAAGTCGGTTTGAATCTTACATTTATTCACAAGATATTGAGAGTTGGATTCCAATTGAGAAAGAATATGAATATCCGATGATAAGTCCCAACAAACCAAAGATGATTAGTAGTTTCGATGCTGATGAACGGAAATTGTTTGCTCGAGAAAAGAAAACATATAGTTATCTTACAATGGCCTTACCAAAAGATCTAATGCATCAATTTAAGCAATATACAACGGCTAAGGAATTGTGGGATGCTATTGAAGAGAGATGTACGGGTAATGATCAATACAAAAATACTCGAAAGAAAGTTTTGAAGAAAGAGTTTGATAACTTCAGGCACTGCGAGAATGAGAAAATTCCAGATTTGATTGCTCGGTTTTCCCATTTGATAAATGAACTTGATGTTGTAGGAGTCAAGAAAGATAGTGATGAATTGAAAGAGAAAATTCTGGAAGCTTTACCAGAAAAATGGGAAAATTATGTGATGATGTTGACAAATGATCCAAATTATTCAACTTGGACATTCAATCAAATAACGAGCAAATTACAAGCTCGTGAGATGGAATTGCTGGTGAAGAAATCTGCACATCCTACGGTTCAGAATCCTGAAGTATATTTTGGAGAAAATTTAGCTACTATGCATGCTAAAACAAAATCTCATTCTATTTCAAGCAGTAATCCACCGGTAACAGCTTTTCTTGCTGGACATTCTGAAAATTCTGGTTATTCTTCCGGATGTCATTTTACCATTCCAGATAAATCATCAAACGATTCTCATCCTGCTCAATCAACTGAAGAATTGGCTGCATTGTTATCTGCCTTTATATCTTCATCGTCTGGTTCGATATTTGGTCAAATTAGTGATGCTGATTTGAGTAGAACTGAGTTAGAACAGCTGGATGATGATCAATTGGCTGAATTAGATCTGCATTGGCAATTTGCAATGATAGTTGAAAAGGGGAAACGGTTTATCAAGAAACATGGGAAGAATTCCTTTGTTCCAGGAAGTAGAAAACTGGGTTTGGATAAATCTAAAGTAAAATGTTTCAAGTGTTCCAAGATTGGACATTTTGCTCGTGAGTGTTCTCAATCGTCTTCTGATAAAGTTAAATCTGATAAGCATGACGCAAAAGCTATGATGGCTCAAGCTCAAGCAGATAAAGAATTTGATGAATGGTCAAAACAATTTGACAAATCACCTATTGCTTTGACTGCTATTCAAGATACGTGTGCCGACTCAGACGAATTTTGTTATATCAACGGCCAACCTGTGGCTTTAATGGCAAATGTCGAAGTTGAATCGAGTGGGTATATGTCTGAGATCACTACATCTGAAACAAGTGATTCTGAAGTTAGTGGGTATGAGTCAACTTGTGAATTTTGTGCTGAAAAGGATAGAAAAATTCGTGAATTGGTTCAAGAAAAGGAAGGGTTAATGGTTGAGAGAACACTGAAGGAAACAGAATTAGAAAGTTTCAAGAAGAAAGTTGAAAATACTGATGAGATTTGCAAGATAAATGAGAACTTAATCGCCGAAAAGAATGTTTTGAAGGGAGAATTGTTGGAAGTTCAAGATAAATTGAATGAGTTCGTTAGTGCCGATAAAGAACAAATTTTGAAGTTGCAAAGTGAGAATGAAGAGTTGGTTAAAAGTGTTGAGAAATGGGAAAGTGAAGCAAAAGATGCGATTAATTATTTTGATAATTTGTTTGAGAAATCAGCTGCAAGAGTAGAATCGCTGAAGAAAGCTTATGATGATCTCCAGAAAGAGTTTAATGAAATTACTGCTAAGGAAAATGATCGTCAAATGGAACATTCAACATTACTTGATAAAGTTACAACTTTGACACATGACAATCAGTTGTTGAAACGAAATATTGAGATTCATGAAGATCGTGTCAAGAAAATTACTCAAGAAGTGTATGATGCTCATGATCAGATGCGACAGGAAAAGTTTCGGTTTAATACAGCTTCAGAGCAATTAATTGAATCAGAAAAAGCATTGGGTGAAGCTCAAAAGAAAATATCTGATCTTAATGTTGAAGTATTGGATCTTAAAAGACAGTTGAATAATTTGAAGAATTCACATTCTTTTACCAGTTAGTTATGCAAAGACGAGAATTTCAAGAAGGTTTTTGGAAGCGAGGAGTATAATCAGATTCCACTATCCAGTTATTGAATCTGATGCTCTTGCTGATATTCAAGTTTCTGACATAACTGGTGATTATTCTGAATTTGTGATTGAGAGATCTGAACAGAAGCTATCAAAGAAGAAAGAGGAGAAAGAGAAAAATGTGGTTGGTGTATCTCCATTAAAATTTGTTTCTAGTGGGTTTATGGGAGATACGAGTGTTGTTTCTAACGACAAACATAGTGAGGAAGATAAGAAGAAAGTGAGTGAAGAAACAGTTGCTGCTAAGTTGGTTGAAGCAAACAAGTTGAAGGATATTAAAGCTTCTTTCAATCAAGCTGCTAAAGCAGGTCCCTCAAGTTCTTCGACTGATTTATCAAAGCTGCCAGGGTACAAACAGTCAGGTCTAGGCAGTGAAGGGAAGAAGGTTGCAAAGAATGTCAAGAAAAACATGCCCAAGAAAGCACTAAAAGTAAAGAAAGACACAAGCTTGGAACAAATTTATTAGTTGGCTCAAGTCTTCATGTCTACAATGGAAAAGGGGTTCGGAGGAAAGATCCAAAAGAAGGCTTCATCTACAAGCTCTTCTGCTGAAGTTCAAACAGTGAAAGTTTTATCATCATCTGGATCAAATTCCACTCCTCGAAGTCCTACTTCAAAATGGGTACATTCTAATCGATTTCAAATTTTTGATGATATTTCTGATAATTCTGAGCCCGTTGAGAGGTGTTCATCAGTTCAGGGCAAATCACAATCTCAACGATCATATCGTTTGTGCTATCAGTGTCGCCGAAAGGGTCACATGGTAAAAGATTGTCCTGAAACTGGTAAAAAATCATTTTCAAACAAATCTGCCACATTTATCGATGAATCAGGCAGAATTTTTACTGAGTCCACACCGTCTAACACTAAGTCTAAAAAGAAACAATTTTTTAAATTTGATTCAAGTGTTGAAGGTTCATCACAAGATGATGGTTCAGTAAAAACAGAAAAGGTCAAAATGCAGTGGCGACCTAAGGTGGTCAGCAAAGCTGCAACTGATTTTGAGGAAGACACTGGTCGACCAGAAGCTGTGTGCTTCGGGTCATTTGAGTACTAATTTTTATAACCAGTGTGCAGGTATTCCTTGAAGACCCGTTGGTAATTGCAAAGTTGCTGATGGAGGAGTATTCTGCGGTATTAACTTAAATTGAATGCTTCATATTTCTAAACTGAAAGTTTTTCTGAAAGTTTAAACTGAACAGATATCCGTATCGATAGGTCAATTTTCTTTCTTTCATGCTTTTTGTTTGTAGTTTAGGGAGAGAAAATTGAAAACCAAAAATAGCGTCTTTGTGTTTTTGTTTTTGTTAAAATGAAAATCCAAAAATAAAGTTTTCATTTTAAGGGGGAGTCTGTAGAAGCATATTCCTATGCTAACGTGTGTCTCGTGTATTGTATCTAATCTAGAGCGTCAGTGTGAGTCAGATAGTCATCTGGCCGGACCACATGGTCCGCCGGACCAGTTGGTACAGCGTACCAGATGGTCCGCTGGTGGTCCGCTGGCCTGTTGACTAAGTGACTATAAATAGTCCGTGTTAGAGAGAGTTAACCGGTTCTGTCATTTTCATATCTCTTAACTGTGTGTAACTCAGGGTTTTCTCTCTCTAGCTTGTATTCTCTAAGTGAATCAATAAAGCAAAGCTTTATTTACATCGTGGTTTTTCATGGCTTATGTGTTACAATATTCAAAATTGAAGTGTAGATCAGCATGTTATGTCCAATATGATCCCAAGTCGTGATCTTTTTTACAAAAGACAAAAATAGTGTCTCATTCTGTATTGCATTTACTTCTAAAATACAAAAAATATAATTTAGGTTTGTTTTGATATAAACTTTAGAAAAAACAAAAAGATTTTGTTTCTAAAATCTTTTTGATTGGTCAACACGGAGTACGAAATCAATTTCAATATCAAAATATCTTGGAGTCTCGAAGAGACGTTTTGCACCAAGATTATTTATGTTGGAAGTTTTCTATGTGGAAAGAAATTATCACAACTTCAAGTCTTCTGAAGCTGTTGATAAAAGAGTTTACACGCGCTACAATATCAAGTATTCAAAATCAGACTCATCGTCAAGTTGAGGAAGAGTATGATTGAAAATACAAGTTTATGTGGAAGTTGATACTGCACATGTCGAGGGGGAGTTTGTTTATGCATGGTTCTTGGTCGTCATGTGAAGTATTAAATACAAGACAAAGAGCTACAATTGTGCTACTGTCCGAACTGAAGACGAACTGCAGTTCGGATGCACACGAACTTGTCCGAACTGGCAGTTCGGATGATCGTGGATTCGCATAGAAATATTCAACTATAAATAGCTTTGTCTTGTATAGGTTCAGAATTTCTTGGTCATATTCTACACCTTTTGTGTGTGTTTCTATGTCGGTTTTCTCTCAAGCTTATTAATACAAATTTCATTTGTATTTACATTTTGATCTCGTTACTTCTCATAATCACTAGATTGGCAAACGATCCAACGCTCACGCAATTTCAATTCGTCGGCGAGACACTTCTTCAAATTGTTGACGTGGAAGGTACTGTGAACGCTGCTGAGTTCTGGCGGCAACTGCAGTCTGTAAGCGATAGGTCCGACTTCCTCAAGAATCTTGAACGGACCAATGTACGGGGGCTTAACTTGCCGCCTTTTCCCAAACGGATTATGCCTTTCCACAAGGATACTTTAAGGATGACTCTTTCTCCAACTTTGAATGACAAAGGTTTGCGTCTTGTATTGGTGTAACTCTTCTGGCTATCTCAAGCGGCTTTCAGACGGCTTTGAATTTGAGAGACTTTCTCGATAGTCTCGATAACAATTTCAGGACCGGTTAACTGGTTGTCTCCAATTTCAAACCAACAGATGGTGGATCGGCACTTTCTACCGTAGAGTGCCTCGAACGGGGCGGCTTGAATACTAATATGGTAGCTATTGTTATAGGAGTACTCGCATAGAGGCAAGTGCTCATCCCAGTTCTTGCCAAATCCATCATGTAGGCACGTAACATATCTTCGAGAGTCTGAATGGTTCTTTTGCTCTAACCATCGGTCTAGGGATAGTAGGTTGTACTCACGTCAAGTTGAGTACCCAAAGCGTCATTAAGAGATTTCCAGAACCTAGGGGTGAATCAATTGTCTCTGTCGGAGATGATAGAGATAGGGGTTTCATGACGGGAGAAAATCTCCTTCAGATGAGGTATTGTCAGCACTTCCATCGAGTCACTCTCTTTTATCGCTAGAAAATGAGCAGACTTCATGAGACCGTTGATGATAACCCAGATGGTATCGTTTCTGCTATGACTCTTTGGCAGCTTAGTGATAAAATCCATTGCGATATGCTCCCATTTCGACTCTGGAATAATTGGTTGTACCAGTAGACCTGACGGCTTCTGATATTCAGCTTTAACCTTCGCGCACGTCAGACAATTTCTAACGTAGGTAGCAATCTCAGCCTTCATATTAGGCCACCAGTAAAGTTCTCGCAAAACATGATATATTTTAACCGCTCCGGGGTGAATGGAATACCTAGACTTGTGGGCCTCGTCCATGACCAGTTTCTTCAATCCTCAGTACACGGGTACCCAAAGTCTATTAATGAAATAATAGGCTCCATCCGGCTTTGATTCCAACTGACGGGCCATACCATGCAGGCATTTGGCTTTGAGATTTCTTCCTTCAGGGTTTCAAGTTGGGCTTCCCGAATCTGATCTGGGAGACCAGCATGAATGGTCAAGGCAACCGATCGGACTCGAAGAGGCTTCACACGTTCTTTCCTACTCAAGGAATCTGCTATAACGTTAGCCTTCCCAAGGTGATAACAGATCTCATAGGCGTAATCACTGAGTAGTTATACCCATCTCCGTTGTCTCATGTTCAGCTCTTTCTGATTCAGGATATGATGGAGGATCTTATGGGCCGTAAAGATAGTGCATTTCGTCCCATGCAGGTAATGCCTCCATATCTTGAGAGCGAACACAACGGCGGTGAGTACTAAGTCATGGGTCGTGTAACTCTTCTGATGGGTCTTCAGTTGGTGAGAATCATAGGCTATAACTTTCTCAAGCTGCATTAGCACACATCCTAGGCCTTAGTGAGATGCGTCACAGTAGACGACAAAATCATCGGTTCCTTCGGGTAGGGCCAGAATGGGTGCGTTGCACAACATTAGTTTCAGCTTTGGAAAAGCAACTTCAACTTTGTAATCCCAAACAAACTTCTTGTCTTTCTGAATCAATGCAGTTGATGCGTGCATATAGTATATAAATTACTAGATACTTTTGCATAAAGAAGTTTTACATTTATAAACCCTAAGATCACCTAAAGGACTTAAACACCCATACAGGTAAGTGTACCTATCGCTTATGTAGTAGGGTCCTATTGGTAAGTATAGGGGTCGATCTGTGGATATTCGTCTCCTACTCAAACTAACCTATTTCTGGCCTAACTACCCTAACCTAACTAACTAGCCTAGCTGTCACCTAAACTAGCTTAACTAACTAACTTATCAAATGATGATTTAAATGAAAGATATCAAACCTAATTACTAAAGGTAGCTATAAGGGAAACTTATATATAAGAAAAGGCATCATCTAGGGATAGAATCATCTTAACCTCATCAACTATATGGAAATACCTGCTTATGCTAAACTGTCTTAAGGATATAGAATCACTAGAGACTATATCTACAATTATAACCACAACCACAATGAAGTATCCACTAATTCAATAACCTAGCTATAAGCCACGAATACATGATCTAAGACCTAGGACCATAGACCAATCCTATTCTGAATGACCACGATGGACTAAGAACTATGACCAAACTACATAACATCACATGTGCAATATATCTAGACACTTCACTAATCCCTTGACCCAAGACTTGGAGGCTAAGGTTCATGACTAAATATAAGGACACACTTCAATCGCCACGAACTATTGAGTGAACATCATCACCAATTCCTATCTAGGCTCGTTCTAAACACATATTGAGATCGCCAGGTAACAACTAAGAAATAGTAATCGATCAAATGAACAGGTGATCAGTCTATGCATCAAACCAACAACTACTAGGAATGGATCAAACATACAAACAATAACTCAAATCTGATATGTAGTAGGAATCACATACGTTATAACAAAATCATTGTGTCATAAGCAAATAAATCGAATCATAAAGTCGAATCAGTCAAGCATCATCTAAACCTAGATGATGTAAGTACTAGCCTAACATACTACAGAAATGAAACAAGTTCTAAACCTAAACATGGCTGGAAAACAGAAAATAAACAGTAAGCAATCACAAACCAGACAATCGATGCATAGTAGCATCGATTGGACTTCAATTCCTTGTTTCTAAGCCTTCTTTAGCCTTCCAATCTTCATCTCTAGCTTCCTCTAGTCGTAACAGGGGCCTAATGGCCGACCCTAGCCGTCTAGAACTAACCCCTTCGTTCCTAAGCATCATGTTCTATTTATAGGCCTGAAATTAGGGTTTTTCGCAAAAAGTAGCCGTAACGGGCCGTTTCGTGGTCACGGGCCGTTTCGGGGCATGATTTAATTTTTCAGCAATAACTTTGAAACATTCATAACTTCTTCGTTACAACTCAGAATTGACCCCCGTTTTGGCCTACGTTCATCATTTTCCATGCTCTATCATCTCAAACAGGTTTCACATCATAATGAGGCTGGTAAGTAAGGGATCACATTCTCAATCTCTAAGCTAAACGTTCCGGTTTTCGCTCGATTCTTCGTGTCTTCTCTGTTTTTCACCATTTTTCCTCTAAATCTCTACCAAGGCTTCTAGAAACACAATATTAAGCATTCGAAGTATTTAAGCCTCATAATCATTCAAAATAATATATAAACATGTATAAAATGTCAGGAATTATTGCTAGAAAAGATGTGCAATTACGAGCACATCAGCAGTCAGGGGCTGGGCTATCTTGGAGAAGTTTTCAATGAATATGCGGTAATAGCCAGCGAGACCAAGGAATTGACAGATTTCAGAAAGGGTTGTGGGAGGCTTTCAATCCTTGATTGCTTAAATCTTCGAGGGATCAACGTGAATACCACGGTCGTTAATCACGTGACCAAGAAAATGTACCTCGCGAATCCAAAATTCGCATTTGGAAAACTTCGCATACAATCTTTCTTTTCTCAGCAACTCCAAAATCAGCTTGAGGTGCTGTTTGTGCTCTTCCTTACTACGGGAGTAGATCAGGATATCGTCGATGAATACGATAACGAACTTATCCAGGTAGGGTTTGCACACACGATTCATGAGGTCCATAGATACAGCAGGTGCGTTGGTCAACCCAAAAGGCATGACGAGAAACCCGTAGTGTCCATAACGAGTTCGAAATGCAGTATTGGGAACATCTTCTTCGCAAACTCTTAACTGATGATATCTTGAGCGCAGATCGATCTTTGAGTAGAAGCTTGACCCTTGAAGTTGGTCAAACAGATAGTCGATTCTCGGGAGCGGGTAGTGGTTCTTCACCGTTAGTTTGTACAGTTCCCGATAATCTATACACATCCGAAAAGATCCGTCCTTCTTCTTAACAAACAGAATAGGGGCTCCCCACGGGGAAAAACTCGGTCATATAAACCCTTTGTCAAGAAGTTCTTGCAACTGAATGGACAACTCTTTCATCTCGGACGGGGCTAAGCGGTAAGGGGATCGAGCTACAGGCGCAGCTCCAGGGATCAGGTCCATATGAAACTCCACTTGTCTAGCCGGGGGTAGACCAGGTAAGTCTTCGGGGAAAACATCAGGGAAATCCTTCACGATCAGAACATCTTCAATCTTTTTCTCCTTCGGCTTCTTCACGGCTACGTGCGCTAGAATGGCGTGGCATCCTTTACGTAGGTACTTCCGAGCTTTCATACAGGACACTATATTGAATTTCGTCCCATAACGGTCTCCTTGAATAATCAAAGTCTCATCATTCTCTAATGGGATCCTGACTTGCTTCTCGTAATAGACTATCTTTGCACAATTAGCGGACACCCAATCCATTCCAACAACAACATTGAAGCTTCCAAGCTGGACAGGCAAGAGGTCTATGTGAAGTGAATGTCTTGATAACTCTAATGAACAGTCTCTAAGGGTCTCGGTTTCTTCAATTAATTTACCGTCAGCTAATTAAATAGTGTACTTAGTGTCTAAGGGTGTAAGGGTGATTTCAAGTGTTGAACTTAAATCATCAGACACAGCTTTTATCTGCACTGGTATCAAAATAAAACAGAGCATAGTGGTTATTCAAGAGAAATGTACCCGTCATGGAATGGGGATCTTGACGGGCCTCAGAGGCGTTTAGTACAAATGGTCGTCCTCGAGCAACTTCAGGTGTCAGCTTCTTCAACTTAGGACATTCACTCTTGAAATGGCTAGTAACTCCACACTCATAACAGTTCCTGGGAGTCTGGGGCTTGATGGATTGGTTCGGGCAGTCCCTGAGTACATGGCCTTTAAATTTGCAGTTCCTGCAGTAGATGTTACTGTAGTCAAGAGAGTGGTGCAGGTTACATTTTCTGTAGAGAGGTTGGCTTCCAGTGTAGCCAACCTACTAAGGGTCCTGAGCTGGTGTAACGGTACATAGGCCTTGATGGCATCAGGGGCTTTCTCAACAGGAGCTTCTATTTGCTTCTTCTTCTTCTTCTAGTCATAACCACATTTACGCTTGTAGTCAGGCTTCTGGCTTTCACTTGAGGTAGAAGGGATGGCAACAGGCTTAGCTTCAATTGCCTTCTTCTAGAAATGAGCGCCTCACCGGGACGCTTGGTAGGTCAAGCTGTGTGCTAGACGCACGACACTTTGAAGCATTTCAGGGTAAGATGACATAACATTCCCTTAGATGACTGGGGAAAGTCCCCAAACATACCTCTCAATCTTTTTGTAGAGTGGTGTCACCATGGTGGGGCATAGGTGAGCAAGCTCATGAAAGCGCTTAGTATAATCAGCAATATCAGCACCGATCATAGTCAAGTTCCAAAACTCTACTTCCAATCTCTGAAGTTCCTCTCTCGGGTAGTACTTGCCTCCTATGAGTAGCTTTATGTCATCCCATGACATGGCATAAGCAAGATTAGGGCCGAGAGATTCAGCATACGAGTTCCACCAAGAAAGAACTCCTTTACTAAAAGTGCAGGTGGCGTAGTTCACCTTGTACCCATCAGGACAGTTACACATACGAAACACAGACTTGGTCTTTTCGAACCACCGAATCAGTCCCATGGCACCTTTAGTGCCCTTAAAGTTTGTGGGCTTGTAACTCATTAAATCTTTGTAAGTGGAATGGCGACCACCTGAAACGTTATTCCAACATTTTATGACAATTCTTCGCAATTGTAATCAGCGGTCTGTTAACACTAAAGAAATATCCAGCTTACCATTAGAGGGGACGGTTTCAGCCCTTAGAGGCGGTGGAATAGTCTGCTTTCGCCGCAGCTAGGGCATCCGCAACGCGCTAGGTGACAAGGGCTTCAATAGTAGCAGCATCCATGACAGGGGGAGGGGTGTCCCGGTTGACGTGAGCTCGTGGTTGTCTTCTAGGCGGCATGTTTCTTATTTCACAATGGCAAAAGAAAGAATAAGAAATGATAAAAGTAAGTCAATACATACACTGACATACATAAATCAAACCACAACAAACACAATAATCAATATACCACAACACAATAAGTAGAGAAACATAACCATCATCAACATAGATTACTTGTTTTACAAAATTCACAACGGATACAAATATTGTCTTGTGGAAACGTAGTTCCACATCAAAATACAAGTCATTCATACATTAATAAGTGGGGGTTAACAGATACCCCTAAGTTACAAACATCTCAAACTATGGCGGAGCATGATCAAGCAGAAAGAACACGGGCAGCAAACTCCTCAACAACAATACGAGTGTCAGTAGCAATGCCACACACACCAGACATGTGTGCATGAAGACAGTCAAGAGAGCGACTGAAAGAGACAAGGTGCTCCTCAAGAGCAGACACACGGGTCTCAAGAGGTGTGATCAAATAGGAGGGTGCAAGGTCTGAAGAATCGACTACATGCGCTAGATGTCGTCTTCACGACGAGCCACAGCAGCAAGGAGTGAGGACAAGATAGTTTGCAGGGAAAACTCAGACGAAATAGGAGGAGGGATACCAGTGTCAGGAAGGGTCGGAGGGGGTGCAGAGGGATCAACAGAGGCTGTAACAGTAGATGACTCACCCACCTCGAATGTGCTACCAGGGATACTTGTGCGCTACTTTGGACGAAGCGGGTCAGAAATAGAAGGAAAAGGACAGAACTTAGAAGATCAAGAACACTTGAGGCTAGACCCCTCAAGGATAGCAGGCTCAGAAATGCGAACTCAACGACGGATAACAGATTTGTGGGGAGTGTTACATTAATCCGTAAAGGTCCACCAGAGTGTTACGATATGGTCAAAAAGATGGAACGCGATCAGGAGAAAAAGGGAACCCAGGTCTCAGAGTAACCACAAGAGTATCCCCATCCGCAGGCTGACCAATAGGAGTGATGGCTACGTCGAACGGGGCAGTCTCGTCAGGATCCTCATCAAGCTCCTTGTCGGATTCTGAATCGTCTAAAACAGACAAAGTCTAGGATGCTTGTAAGGGAACAAGGACGGTCAACTGCTGGTGCAAGTACGAGAGAGGATGGCTCGTATGTAGGCGACTCAGGTACATACTTCGGAGACGGCGGTATGGGCTCCAACGGGTCAGGAATGATCGCCCACTCGTCATCAAAATCCGATGATATCTTCATGGGCTTAGAGGAAGACATGCTATGAGAAAAGTTTCCAAGTCATAATAATAGTTATAGGTTAGTTATAAAAAAGTATAACAGATAGGATGATGTATCACGTATGGCACATGCAATATGATACTAGCAGAGCTTAGTCTATAGTCTAGGCCTCACAAATGCAACCTAGTT
This sequence comes from Deinandra increscens subsp. villosa, assembly GCA_039602395.1. NCBI lineage: Eukaryota > Viridiplantae > Streptophyta > Magnoliopsida > Asterales > Asteraceae > Deinandra > Deinandra increscens. The sequence continues at coordinate 43,875,488 of JBCNJP010000010.1, read as the reverse complement.
CCCTATAACCTTGGCTCTGATACCAATTTGTCAGACCTTGTAAAATCTATGGCGGGCGTGAACGAGATGGACTCACAGTCAAGGTTACACGAAACGATATCTGGATAATTAAAGAACTAGAGCCGTTTTAAGGAGTCGAAAAACATTTCATTTCAGAATTAGTAGGGGAAAATAATAATATGTTTCATAGTTTACAAAACAAGTAATCAAAAGATTTAAAGACATGACACCGTTAGGTGTTATGTAGTAACATCCCCAAAATGACTAGTGTGACCATGACTCTAGATAGATATGATAGGAACTAATGTGTCACACCCCCAATTTCCACTAACAGAGTTTTTCCATGTGGGGTGTGAGCCAAACCAGGACCCGAGTCATCAGTTACATCAAACATAAGTTAAGGGTTCAAAATATAAATATATCTCCAACAAGGAAATACCAAAAACCATAGTTAAAGTTTACGGAAGCTCATAAAAGTTATGTTTCGCAAAACAAGCGCCCGATAAGTAACTAATAGTTCAAGTTGAAAAGGTTTTAAGAGCAAGTTCCCAAAATAGAGGTTTTAACCAACGTACGTGCCTAAAAATCTGATACTCCTAGCGTCCTGCAAGGCATGCACAACAAACATGTGTCAACTAATGTTGGTGAGTTCACATAAGCACTTAAGTATAACTATTATAAATATGCAGTACGAATACAACAGTCTCTATTTGTATGTAAGTATGTATATTACAAGTACAATCCATATTGTAGGTAGCGAGCCTAAGTTCATGTCACTAAACCATTCGCAACCGAAGCTGACCAATTAGTTGTAGGAATAATCCTAACGTATTTTGCCTTCTCCGTGTCTACTCGATCACGATAAGTTAGGCTGACATTGTCCTCAGTCCCACCGCCAGTCGGGTGGTGCATCTCGTGCCCGCTGAATGTGGTTTGTCAGACCCCAGAAGTACTACCCAATATCCCCTAGCTATTTTCTATTAACGGTTCGATAAAGTAAGGACTTAAAAGATAAAGTATTTTACGTGAACTTGTCATATATACTGGATTTCTACTTTAATCATACATAGTAATTGTCGTGTTATCACCCTAACCCGGGTGTAACGTGTTTGCGTGTGTTATCGTCCAAACCCGGACGTAACGTAAAAGGTTGTATAACTCACCTTAGGGTGCGCTGCTACAATTTGGTAAGACTTCGAGTCTTACGTAACTACCAAGCACCTATTGAATTAACATACGTGAGTGTGTGTGTTCGAACATGCCCGACATAGCCTAGACGACTATTCATTGTCAAGTGAATCCATACGTGACGTGTGTGATAACTTCCAAACTTGACACGTGAAAAAGATCGTCTTACTTAATAATCAAATTAATGATGACGTGGAGTTGAAAATATAAAAGTTCACTCAAATGCGGATAAAAGATAAATATCACTTCTTTTATAAAAATCGGATGGTTAAAGTGCATAAGCATGTATATGTATATATAGATATGTTTATGAATATACGAATATATTCCCGAACACAACAAAAATGTTTATATCGCGAAATACGACCAAATATAATATTCATATACGTTTTAGTATATTTATCAAAGCATATATAATTCCATAGTTACTAAGATAAATGTACACAAATCCATGATAATAACTAAGTGCAATTTATTTATTTATTTATTTATTTTCAAAACCAAATTATAATTGAAATGGCAAGAAAATGATTTTGAACGAGTTCAACAAGAATTTAGGGTCCAATGTATTGTAAGGAACGACCGGGGATTGGTTTTAGATCACCAAAAGGTTTTAATAAAAAGAAAATAAAATATACAGAAATAGGGAGGTTGCAAGGCTCAAACCTATGACCTCCCTGTTACAAACCCAATGCTCAAACCACTACGCCAGTAGGCGATTTGTGTTAGAGATCGATCGGAATCATTTTATGATATCAGGAAAGGGAGCTAGTTCAAAGCGCATAGGAGAAAACAAAAAGAAACTGGTTTTGGGAGGGTGCCCGAGTTTCTAACCCAGGACCTCTCTGTCCCCAGCGAGCGCAACAACCAGCTGCGCCACCCATGCCCTGGTGTTGGTTCTCAGTTGCTTAATTATATAGCCAGTCCCAAACTTCCCTCATCTTCTTCCCCACAACTCCGGTGGCCGGAGTTTTATTTCGGTTACCGAAAAATTGTGAAACCAGAAATAAAATGAAGCAATACGTGCGATTAACATAGGGGAATGGTTACCTTAAATTATGGATGAGTTTATATGCATTTTTTAAGCCGAAACAAAACCGAAAAGTCCTGACTCCGACGCTTGACATTGCTCCATTCCTCAATCTAATGCTTCGGGGTTACCCAAAAAGGGACGACGACCTTAGTGATGCATGAATGGTTGAGAAACAGTGCTTGGTTGGCCGGAGTTTTTGAGTTCAGCGGAAAACTAAAAAAAAGAACGAGAGAGAGAGAGCTCGAGAGTGTTTTGATTCCTTTTCTTTGGTTGTGTACAATGATTGAGAACCTACATAATGATTTGAATTGAGAAGGACTATTAGAACGCTCGTAAATGATCAGTATTGATTGCAACTTGAAGTGAGCATTCACGATCGAGGTCGGTTATGGAAAGAGGAACGATGCTCAAAATAATCTCCTTAAAATTTGAAATTAAGTTTACCCTATTGACAAGAAAGGCCCTTATGCACTTACAACATGAGCTACCAAGTTTCTGAAATGGCAAGGTTAATCCTCCAAATTTAGAATTGGTTTATAAGCTAACGAAGATAACTTGTCGGTGAATACTCGAGTGTGTGTCAGAACATGTTTAACAAACGAAATTTTATAAAAAATATAATCTATATATGCTTCTCATAAAATCATAGTTATAACTCAATAACTATACATTTTAAATTCCTATAAAAATATAGAAACACTTTGTTTAATTGACGTAACACATCATCACATGAAATCATGAAATATAATGTGTATATATATACCTATATACCACATAAGATCATAGATATATTTGTCACATAAAATGACAAAACATTTTTGTGGAACCATAAAATATGATTTACATAAAATCATAAAATAAAATTATTCAAGTAAGTTAACCGACGTCTAGACTCATGTGCAATGTTCGTGTAACTATTCTAGTTAATTGAGGTAACGGACGTTATTAAAAAATAAGACAAGCTATTAACGGGGTTAACCTGGGAAATTGCCGGTGTCACATAATTATAATGCACAAAAGAGATGTTCCGTAAAAGCAAGCAGGCCGAACAAGTACCTGAGAATTCATATACTAAAAAGGTCAACATAAAGTTGGTGAGTTCACAAGTTTAAGTAAAATAAGAAACTGTGATTGACAATAAAGTTTGATATCTGTTTTATCACCCATTTGATAATTTGTCAAGATACTGTAAATTATTATTCCCATGAACCTTGAATTCCGAAACTAACTGATTACCCAGTCATGGTATTCTGTCCAGGATTACCGAACGGCGTTTATAACTAACTATATGTACTTTATTGACTGAAATATTAGGACAGGGGCGTTAACCCAGTAGATCTATTCACGAGTTATCGTTTCTTTTGAAGTTTAATCGGACTCAATTAATAGTGGGGCTTCGATCATAACATGAATCAACATGAATATAACAAGATGGACTAATAGTTTATGTAATCAATAACGATAAGAGATTTTCTACTTATCAGGCATGATATTTTTTATATGAATTCTTCTCCAAAAAGCATTTAAAACGGTTTAAAAGAGGGCCCGTGAAAAAATCACATGAATCAGGCAGTGTCTGAATGGTACAACGACAGATAACAGTCAACCTAGCGGTCCTAAATCAATATAAGACAGCTTAAGGTCTAGGGCACGGATTGAGAATTAAGTCACTCCTAAATAATGGTCAAGTCTTGCTGTCATGATGACCCGGGTGGTTGTTTGATAACAGGCATGCTTTAGGAATTATTTATTCTTAATAAATAATTAAATTACGATAACGTTCCGGAAAATAGATATATATATTTTCTCAAAATATATAAAGATTTTCCTATGTTATAAAATGATTTAGGCCAATATTTAAGTCAATAAATATTACTTTAAGCCATGGGCTCAATTTGATTTACAAAAGTTGTTTGCGGTAAAAAGCCCAAAATACACGGTTTTCACTAGTATTTACCAACACGTGTTATTTTCCAATATTATTCGAACATAAAGTTACAATAATAAAAATACACTTATTTTTTATTAATGGATTCCAGAAAAATACAAGTTTCGGTATTTAAAACCCTAAGATGTCGGTTTTGCCGGTACGCGTCCGGTTTTGACAGTTTTGTCCCTGCGACTCGGCCCGATAAATTATTCAAACACTTTGTAATTATAACTTAAGTTATTTTGGGTCCTAATAAGTGATCCAAATCTGATCTAAAAATATTTGACATATCTTTACAAAATCCAGGTTTCCGGGTCCGTTACAAGTCCGTTTTTAAGTCGGGTTCGACCTAGTTTTAGCTCTAATGAAAAGGGTCTTTCTAGCCAAATTTTACCACTTATTTTTATGTCAAAGTTCACTGTTTTAAAGTCCCACCATTCTGCAAAAATTCAGAGTTGACCCGAGGGTTCGGTTTAGGGTTTTTAACGGTTCTTTTAGTGATTATAAGGCCCTTAGACTCATTTCCAACAAAAGTTCCTTTACAAAAGTTGTTTCAAAAGTGTCAAAAACAGTCCCTAAGGTCACAGATCTGTCCAAAACGGATCTTAAATTTTGGTCAAAATCTAGCAAAGTTAAGCACTTTAAACATGGTTTAGGCTATGTTTAACTATTCTAAGGCCATGGATCTTAGTGTTTATGCAACATAACATTTATAACATGACATACACCCTAAAACATGAATAAAAACGTGGACACATGTTCATATGGCCAAGCTAGTTAGTTATCTAAACAAGATTAACAAATATTTACAAACTTAAACTAAGATCAAAGGTTTTCTGGACTTTTAACCATCAATAATCATCATAGACATCAAGACTTGTCAAGAGGGAGTTTGGATCATGAAGATGAACATAAAAACATGATCTAATAAGGTGATCATACAAGAAAAACTCATAAATCTTACTTTGTTCTTGAAGGAATTCTAAATGGAGGAAAATGAGATGATAAGGAGGCTTCTTTGATGTTCCTAGAACCCTTGGATCCTCCTAAGATGCTTGCTTATGATCAAGAACAAGAGAAAGACTAAGACGTAATGGTGGGGAGGAAGAAGAGGGGTGGTGGGAGCTCTTCTTGATTAGGATTTGTAAATGAGGAAATGTGTGTGTTATGATGTATATATATGAGGGAAAAAATGGCTAGGGGGGTGTTTGGTTGCTTGCTCGTGAACCGGCTAAAGGGGGTGTTACGGGTTTGGGTCAAGAAAAGGGAGGCATAAGAGTGTTTGTGTGTTTGTTTGATAAGAGAATAAGTGTGTGTGTGTGTGTGTGTGTCTGTTGTGTTTGCGTGACCGAAAAGAGAAGGGGGAGGGGGCCGGCTCGGTCAAAGAGGGTGAGGGGAGAGGAATTGTGAGGTGAGGGTAAGGTGGTAGATTGGTGATGATTAGGTATGGTGATAGTTGGTAGGGTGAATGGTATGGGATGGATGTAAGGTGGGGAATGATGATAATGTGCATGGGATTGGGGTGGTGGCGACTAGAGGGTGGCGGCGGTGGAGGAGGTGGCCGGAGGTGGTGGCCGGCGGTGTCGGGTCGACGGTGTCGGGTGGTGGTTGGTTCGGATACATGCAAAACGTGCAAAGTGACGAGTTCGGTTTAAAAGAAAAGAAAACGATTCGGTTTTTATCGCGAACGAATGCGATTAACGAGTGAAAATATTCGGTGAGTTTTGGTCTCGAAATTTTGACACGAGTGATGATTAATGGTAAAGTCTAGATAAAAATATTTTGTTTTTATTAAAAACGTCAAACGACACGTTAAATAATTATTTAACGAAAACGGTTTAATTATTAGACCAAATGATTAATATGTTCTACTCGTTGGGTTTTCACGTAAATATTTGACGTCCGGGTTTACAAGTTTGTACGTATATAAATATACTATAAAGGTGACGAAAATATTAAATAAAAATATTATTTTTATTTTATTTCTTATTATTAAAAACTCCTGTGTTTAGCGCTGACCCTGCACCTGAGCGTACATTTCGTGAAGTAGGGCGTAGTTAGGAATAATTTTGACAAGTGTTCCCAAAATGAGAGTTGTGTAGTCGACACAATTGGTAATCGTTACCTACCTGCATAGCCCAACCATTAAAGAGGGCTAAGCTATTCAACAAGTTGAAGTGAAACAGGATCTCATTCTAATTATAGTTCTGTTTTATTAGGTCAAAATTAATTAGGCGTTTTTGCATGAAAATTTCTAAATCTTGCTTTTTCTTTTAGATTTCATCAAGTAATTTTGTCCCCACCTCCTCCTCCCTATTTTCCCTTAAGTCCATCCTTGAGAAGGAAAAGCTCAACAAAACCAGTTTCATGGATTGGTATCGCAACTTGAAAATTGTTCTCACGGCTGAAAAGAAGTTTTATGTTCTGGAGAATCCAATCCCTAAGGAACCTGCTGATCACAACAGTGCTGACCATGCGAGATGGGCAAGGAATGTTAATGACTCCCATACCGTGACGTGTCTTATGTTGGCAACGATGATCCCTGATCTTCCGAGGAACATGGTTGACAAGAGAGTATATGACATAAGCGAGCAGCTGAAAGGCATGTTTCAGCAGCATGCTCGACACGAGCGTTTTGAGGTGATGAAATCCTAATCAAGTGTTGTATGCAAGAAGTTTCTTTGATCAGTGCTCACATACTGAAAATGAATAGCTATGTCGATCGTCTAGCACGATTGGGAAATCCACTAAGTGATGAGTTAGCTAGGACATTGTCCTTAACTCAGTACCCAAGTCAGATGATCTGTTCGTCTTGAACTATAATATGAATGGTATGGAGAAAAGTTCCTTAGCACTGGATCAGATGCTTAAAACTACTGAAACAAACAATCCAACTAAAGCTAGAACTAGGACGAATCCAGTGCTGATGATTCGAGATGGTAGAATTGGTAAGAAAGCCAAAAAGAGCCAGGGGCAAAGGCAAGAGAAAAGGCAAGGGCGAGAAAAAAGAATCTCACTGTGGAAGTGCTCTGAAGGATGCCATGTGTTTCTACTGCGGTGAAACAGGGCACTGGAAGAGAAACTATCCTAAATACCTGGCTGAGTTGAAGGTTAAAAAGCTAACTATTGAAGTAGAGTCCTTAGGTATTCATGTTATGGAATCGTATTCTTTATCTAGAAAATATTGGGAGTTTAACACTAGATGTGGTACTCACATATGCAATGATTTGCAGGGACTAAAAAAACTTAGAAATATGCAGCAGGGAGACCTGGATCTGCACGTTAGCAACAGGCAAAAAGTTGCTATGAAAGCCATAGGGGATTTTACTTTAAGTTTACCTAGTGTTTTGAACATTATTTTGAATAACTATTGTTATGTCCCTAGTGTGACTAGAAACATCATTTCTCTATTTGCTTTGAAAAGACAAGGTTTCAAGTACCTTTTCATTGATAAGGGTGGTTATGCATACTTGAACGACATGTTTATTTTGAGGAAAGACCATACAATGGAATTTATGAGATAGATACCAATGTTAACAAGATATACAACATCTACAGTAGACGTGCTAAGACTTTTACTAATGACATGTTTAGATGGCATTATCGACTATAACACATAAACAAGAATCGCATCAAGAAACTCCAGACTGCAGGGATATTAGAACAAACTAGTCTAGATTCTTTGATACATGTGAGTCTTATTTAAGTGGCAAGTTGACTAAGTCGCCCTTTTCGAATGTCGGTGAAAGAGTGAAGGACCTATTGGGGCTCATACACACTGATGTATGCGGTCCTTTCTGGACAATGTCAAGAAATAGAGAAAGGTACTTCGTTACATTTACTGATGATTTCAATAGATATGGGAATGTCTATCTTATGCGACATAAACATGAAACTTTTGAAAAGTTTAAAGAATACCAAAATGAAGTATAAAACCAGCTTGGTAAAATGAATAAAGCACTTCGATCAGACCAAGATGGAGAATATCTAAGTGAGGAATTTGATGCACACCTCAAATCTTGTGGGATTGTATCCCATATCACCACACCAGGAACCCCACAATTGAATGGTGTGTCTGAGAGAAGAAATCGAACATTATTAGACATGGTTTGATCTATGATGTGTCGTCTTCACCATCAGGAAACAAAAGTGGGTATTGTAGGGGTAGATATGTCGGATGTAATTCACTTATACGTTCCCTACGTCCTGATTTTCAGTAACAATTATGTCACGATGGTAAACCAAGCTAGAGATATCTCTAACAATTAATGCAGCGACTTCAGATGCGGTAGGTAAGTTGTATGTCCTTGCATCTTTTTTCCTACTGTTGATGATACGAAGTTTTAGATTTAAATTAGGATTTTCTATCAAAGTATCTCTTTCGGTCCTGTAAGTTTGCACCAACACGTTCTCTTGATCTAAAATGTCTTTTATTTCTTCTATTAATTGGACATGTAACATCTCATTTTTCTGAGACTCTTTCGACCTGTATTTTATAGGTAACAAAATAATTATATGATGCAGTATTAAGATATTCAATCATAAAAAAAAATTTGTAGAAAATATATTGTACATACGTAAAGATTTGTTGTCTGTTGAAAACCTCATTGTCAGTATCGTAAATGTACAACTGAGAGAATTTTGGTGTTTCTCCATCTTGAGGTAACAAACTACCAATCGAATGATAGTTTTGACCTGTCAACCTGAACATGGGAGGAGATCTCCCATTGTCGATGGATTTGTCAACCTTACCACCCATTGAAGTGAAAGCAAACATTGAATTGAATAAATTCTTATATCTTGCTATCGGCTCTTTCAAATAACTGCTCTTTTCATCTGCATCAGAAAATAAATTCTTATATCTTGCTATCGGCTCTTTCAAATCCGGAAGCTGAACCTTCCCATATCTACAACACATGGAATAGCATTTGCCAAGTTGAGTTGTTCTACCAAGTACCGCTTCCTCTCTCCATAGCTTTGCATGACAAGCTTCGCATATAACTATTTGATCACCATGATCCAAATAATCTGTTAAAAATATTGATTAAGGTTTACTTTTATTTTTAACTTTTAGTTATAATTACGAAAATTTTAAAACATTATGATAAGTAAAACATATACCTCAGATATTCCTTGAATTATATATGTGTTTTCTTCTTCATCGATGAGAAATTCATCTGATGTCAAATCAACCATGGGAACTGGTGAATTATTTGAATTCTTTTTTTTAATATATGTTTCCCGGAGGACAACACCGGCATGGAAGATATACGGGTTAGCGTTGAGACGGTAGTCGAGTCGGTTGGATGTTGTTGATGAGAGGATGTAGAACTCGAAGATGCGTTTGTCAAATTCACTACAAATGTGAAAAGAAAAAAAAAGGAAGAAATAATGTTAAACTTAAGATGAAATTGATAACATTTACATTATTGTATATTTTTACTAACCATGTGAAATTGTTTGTGTTGATGTACCCACATTGATATATGTGATTATGTCAATATTCCGTCTTTTGACATTTCTTGTGATAACATTCTCACAATTTGCTTTACTTGTAGAATTGTTTGTTTGAACAACTAAAATAATACACCAAAAAATTGTAAAAAAAACATAATTAGTAAATGCTTTAATTGATGGTCATCATAAACCAAAAAATAATTATTATTTTAACATGAAATCTTATATCATGTACCTGGAATGATATTTCTCATTGATGAAGATGAGAAATAACATTATTTTTTTGGTAATATATTAACCGTTTATCTTATGTTGTTAATTTTTTTGTTTCTGGTTACAAATGGGGGCATGCATTGAATGTAATCCAATATTAGCAACAACAAATTATGTGATAATTTATATATATAACATTTATAATTCCTATTGTTGTGAGTGCTGCTACTATACAAGATCTGGGCCAATAAGCATTCAACATCTTTCTTTTCTATCCACTTACCATCTGCCACAAGGAAAGTCAGCATAACTTTTGATTTAACTAGCCTTTTTTATAAACCTAATTCTCCTACAACCATATCGCCTAACAGGGAACGCAACCTTTCATTCTCTCTAGCTTCGCTTCTTTCCGGGATGTTATGGCGGCCGGAATTTTATGGCCAGCAAATCGGCGCTAATGGTATGTTTTCTTCGATTTACGTCTTTGATGCGTGGCAGTTAGAATTTCGCGGATGAATCGGTTGAGCTTCAATTTACTTCTTTACTTTGGTGTGTCGACTGTGCTTTCTAGGGTTTATGTACCGGTGGCAATGGTGTTTTTGGGGCAGTTAGGCTGCCGGCGGCGGCGAGTCATTATCGCAGCCATCGCCGGATTGTGAGCCCTAATTCCAGATCTGTGTGCGACAGTGCTCGGATAACATTCTTATGTAACTTGGCATTTCGATCTAATTCTTCTTCCCCTGGAAGCTTTGACGCAAGTACTGGTCGTTTTCAGTGCTCGGATTTTACCGGAAGTCCTTTCGTAAACTTCTCAAGTTCGTCGGTTGATGAACTATCGAAGGTAACAGCCATCGTCAAGAAGAATCAGAGCTTGAGGAAGAGAGAATTTGAGGTTTGTTATCCTAAACGAAAAACTGGATGTTCAAATCACATTTACATTAAAAAATAGTTCTTATTTACTTTTTATATACATTTTTCTCTAAATTCATATATATTTTTCCAAACTGTCATGCTTTAAAATCGTTCATATTGTGTTAATTACCTTTTTTGTGACTAATTACCTTTTTTTTTTGCTATACTACAGTAAATCCCCAGAATGTTATCAGAAGTATATTTTTACATACTGAATTTGTACAAAACTAAGAAGAGGCCTTTTTATTTCCCCAGGTTAAGTTTTTTTGACTAATTATCTTCTTTTATTGAAGGTGGTGCAGCAGAAGAGATCAAGACAACATGTAAATGATGAGAGAATGGCTAACAAGGTGGCAAAGTTGGAGGCAGAAAAAATGTAACCAGAGAATGACTATGACCCAAGAGAAGAGAATGTTAGAAGCAACTGAACTTCCTACTTCCCCAAGACGTTCTTCATATGTTGTAAGTTTACTAGTACCTTGATTAATATCATGTCAATGAGTCGTGTGCAGCTTTTAAAATAGTGTCATGCCCACAAATTAATTATTAGGCTGCACATGAAACATCAAATGTGCTTACATTTAGAAGTTCTTTTGATTACTCTTTTCTTTTGTTTTAGTTAAAATTATTGACAAATGCATGATACTCCATGGCAAGGTTCAAAGGAGAACAAATTGTGATCCTATCACAGGTAAGCATGCTTGAATCTTAATGTTACAAAAGTACATGCTTCCAAATATTTAGAAAGGTTCTATAATTTTTTTTTTGAAGGACAATTTATTCAAAAGAGAAACTCAGCAAGGAACTGATACAAACATGCCAAGAGGTTCTATTTAATTAACACTCTTCAATACCTCAAGTGAGATCTGTTATAAATGATATCAATTTAGCTTTGTCATGCTTTAAATTGTTTGCTTTTCATTTTCGTATTATAGAAATTGGATAAGGGTAGCATTTAGTTCACAATTTATGGTTTACTGATGTATACTTATGTTTGTTTATTACATTAGGGCTCATGGATTTTTTTTTATGTTTGTTTATTACATTAGGGCTCATGGATATTTTTTATATACAGAGCTTTTTCCACTATTCAGGTACTATGAATATGATTTAGTTTGTTTTTGTTTTGTTTATACTAGCTTATTGTGTACCAACTTTAGGGTTATGAACTTTAAGCACTAGAAATCAAGTATTGAGTTTCTTTTGTTCTCTCTACGAGTTTTGTGTTCTTAGTTTGTTATGTATGTGTATGCTTAAGAAAAAGTTGTTTATCTAATGGATCCATTTACAATGGAATTTAGGGTGTAAATGCTTTTAGATGAATATAAAAGGTTCATTTGGTTCTATACTGTGAAAGGATGTTCTGCTTGAATTTCATTCTGGTAAAATGCATATGGAAGGAAATGTGTTGTTACCAATCTAGGTAAAGGACTTTTCAACATTGAAAGAGTATGGTCTATCAAATACAAGTTAAAAATTATTTCATTCTTTCTTCTAAATATTTGGAAGCATGTACAAACAAGAGATATGAATTATATCAATGTTTAAAAATCTTATTCCATGTTGATTTAGTTTTTTTTTTTTTTTTGCTACAGGTTGTTTTATAGCTGTGTTTGAGGTGCTACATATGCTTTTAGCTAATTTTCATCATGTTTGTATATATATTTACATGATTGATATAAAGTTATGCATATTTGTTTTAGCTTAACAGACCTTTACCGTTGTGTATATATACTCTATTTGCAAGCCCTAAGCCATCTTTTTTTTCACACAGATAATTTATAGGGACGGGTATTGAAGAGTTCAACGACTCTATTGCTAACAAATTTACACATTGTTAATTTGTTATAAATGAATGAAGTTTCTATGTTTCTACAATGTATTAGTGACCCCGCCGCAACGCGCGGATGGTCAAATTCTTGTGTTCAATATTAGCAAACCATAAAAACTTATAACGACGTTAAAATTGAAGTCATACCATTAGAGATAACTGAAATTGGTGTGTGATTTTTATCCAATCGTTTAGATAAACCATAGCGATAATTGAGTATCATGGTTGAGTGTTGATATTTGGAATGAGGATATGTGAAGAAACGTGACGATAATTTACCATGTAAGTTGAATATTGAATATATCTATTGAAAAAAAGAGTTTATTTTACAATATTGATGAGTATGTCTTTGTAGATGTTCACCTTGGAGAGATGCGTTGTCATATGTAGATACGCTTTGTTTGCGTTTCTTCTCATCGATGATTGCCTTTCTGATTCTCCTTTTTTGTTTATAAATGTTGTCTTTATCCATTGTATTCCGTAAGCTTAATCTCTTTTGATGATGATTGAATAATTGTGAGAGAATGTGTATGTTTTTCATATATACATAGATGTGTATATATATTGTGAAACCCAATAAGTGGTCATGTTAAATTTCCGTAATATACCTTTTCTAAATAAACGAATTCCAAGTGAAATCGTATATTTGGTTGTCTACAATAATTTCGGAAGGTAGATATCTGATATATATTATAATATTTCCAAATTTATGAACATAAATTTCATAATTATTATTAATGTTAATTGGTTTAGTAAATTAAAGAATTTACTAAACGCCAAAATTCAAAACCCTAACAGAATAGCTAAAAGATTAGATTTGAACCAGGCAGCACCGAGCACGGAAACGCCGATGGAAATAGCGATACCGATGGCGGAAAATGTATATGGGGAGATTTTGACTAAGGCACGCCCCTGAATAAGCGGCTTGGTACTGAGGTTTTTATCAAGATTTCTTGAGTTTGTTTCTACAATTTGAATTCGGGTTTTTTTTCCGTTGATCACACACATATAAATCAAAACACACAAAGGTTTAGTGAGTGTTAGGATGCGGGTTTAAACTAATTATTAATAGTTTAACACAATCTCTTTACTCTTAGAAAGATAATAACGATACCAAAAAATGAATTTGAAGACACTTTGCTGTTAGAATATGTTATGAAGTGTAAGTTATAAATAAATGGATGTATTTGATTTTATAAGGGGGTTCAATCTATAAGTATTGTAAACAAAGTGTAGTTATTTAAGAAACAGGTTAATAGAAGCTAATGAAATGTTCATCAGGAAAAAACCCAATAACAACAGCAACATAATAAAAGCAGATTAAGCAGCAAGTACTTTGATTCAAAATCGTAATTGGATAAAAGCCGAGTAAACAACAAGTAGCGATTTAGGGGTTTTTTTGGTATTGTAAATCTGCGAATTCTTTTCAGTAGAGTGGATCGGGTTCGGGTAAAATAGCGGATATTAAAGGTGAATCTTCACAAAATTGATGATGAATCTGTGGATCGCGAAAACGGATCATTCGGGTCATAATTCGGGTCGATAAATGGATCATTCTAAGATCCGCGTGAAAAGATTTGTGAGTGAAATGGTTTAGCCTGATTGTCAAATATAACCATGTAAATAATGTTCACGTAAGTTATAATTTATTTCTCACGCCACATTTTAATAATTAACGTGACAAATTTTGATAATCTTGTACTTTTAAAAATGTATACGAAGGTTCAATATTATTTGGGTTGATTGGCAAAGTATATACAGGAAACGATTTATATATGTAAACCCTTTTAAAAGGTTTTTGATAGTTATTATTTTAAAGTAAAACAGTTATGACGTTTTAATAGTTATGTGTTTTAAAAAAAAAATGAGTACTAAAGTTTTATTTGTGAATTTGAAATCACCACAAATTTTGATACCCAATTGTTTCAAGAAAACAAACAGAAATTAATCAATGATAAATGCGAAATCTTCATGATATCATTTGCATTATGAAATCAACCACAAACGTTCAATAAAAACTGACCACAAACCATCAAACTCAATTGTTTAAAGTAACCAAACAAAAAACAAACACACCAAACTGATAAGCAAAATGCTCACGGAAAAGCACCATTGTTTACCAAAATTTTATTTCAAAACCTTGCAAATGATTTGACTTCATTTCTCTATATTTGGAATTAGAAGCTTGGATCTCAAGTCTCCATCAGATTTGTCACCTGAATTTGATGGCTTGTTATCCGAAGATTTCTTGGACTTCGTCAGATATGTATCTGGAAAGTCATCAACATCATACACCTGCTCCAGGTTACGTTTAAGGATATTAGAATCACCAGGATTGTCTTCAATGTCATATTGACGGACTCGGGGGTTATGTTATCATCATTTGCATTTTCTTGTAAGGAGGCTACCTGAGAAATATATTCAAAATAGAATCAAATTTAATAAAAATGTGAGCTGATTAAAATAATTAATTGTGTCAATGGAAGATATGTAAAATTGTTCAATACCTGGTAATTAATATACTTGTCCTCCAAAGCTTTGATGATGTTTTTATCCGATGTCAATGAATTGATTGTGTAGGTTTTAAAAATCTTGCTTATATGCTTTTCACTAACGAAGATCTTAAAAGCATACTTCGTTTCAATGAATGATTCGATCTCTGGAGGTAGCTTGAAGGGATTGTCTTTCTATTTTATGTATGATAAAATGTGTTATGGCATTTATATTATAATATAGTTAATGTTAAAAGAACGACAATATTGAAAATGAAAGATTACCGGTGGGGTGAAGCTGCCAAAAACCTCCAGATGAGTCTTGCCGATAATTTTCTTAGCTTCACCTTCAAATAGAGTCAAATCTAAATTTCCTGTCGAATCTTGGACACGGAAAAGAATTTTATACCTTCCAAGGGAAATTCGACAATAGTATTAAAAGTTTTGTTTATTGTTTTTGAAATGTGAATTGCTTAAATTCTAAAATACATATTAGATTATAGGGTTTTAATAGAAACAAACCTTGGAAATGCATGAATGACTTTTTTCTCATTTTTACATGTATCAGTGTTGCATGAGTAGACGATACATTCATCTGAAACTTCCTTGTCGCCTTCAATGGTTTTGACTGTCTCAAATTTAGATTGAGTTCAAGAAACCTGGTTCATTTACAATAATGATACACTGTTGTTAGTTACAGTTTCATAAAAGTTGTATATGTTTAAAACCAAATTTTTTTACTTATGCAAGAAAGTTGTTGTCTCCTTCAACTCGTCACAGTTAAGAAACAAATTTGAGGAATCATACCCCGTCAAAACAGAGTAACGACTTGCATATGAAATGGACAAGTTTTTTA
Source organism: Deinandra increscens subsp. villosa (assembly GCA_039602395.1). Classification (NCBI taxonomy): domain Eukaryota; kingdom Viridiplantae; phylum Streptophyta; class Magnoliopsida; order Asterales; family Asteraceae; genus Deinandra; species Deinandra increscens. Next base: position 43,859,576 of record JBCNJP010000010.1, on the reverse strand, counting down.
AAAAAATATGGGTATTTTTTTATGAATTTATTATATTACCATACCTTTGAAATCTCGAACTTTGCATGTGGATGATGACAAAAAGTGATCTTCACGCGGGTGAGCTTTTACATATTCAGTTAACTTCAACGCATATTATTGAAACAAAGTGAAAAACACTTTCTTCCCACTAAAAAAAATCAGCGGACTTTTATTTTAATACAAAAAATATATAAAATATATAAATAAACTTGTCATGTGTACAGATTAAAGTATTTTGGTTCATACAAAACTTAAGCTTGATGATGACAGAGTTATTTGGGATTGTCATTTAAGCGATTTAATATAACAAATTGATCTTCGAATTTCAATCTAAATAATAATAATATCAATTTTAATTGATTTTACCTTTTAAATTAGGGAAAGTTATTTTAGATTGGGTGCAAATAGCATATAACAAAGAATGAAAAGTCTAGCCTTAAAAAATAAAAATATTAAAAATATTAAAATAATAATTAGTCAGATACTACTCGGCAGAAAAAATATATGTAAATTGAAATAAATATTGTTTGAATATTAAAAATTAAATGTGTAGTAAAAGATACTCTTACGTCAAATCTCGAAGAAGAACGCAGACACTATTTGTCACCTCCTCCTTTGCATTTTTTTGGCTCTTGATAGGAGGGCAGTTCTTTAAAACCCCAATAATATCTACAAACAAAATTAAAAGACAAGTATTAATACAAAGAAAATTAAAAGACAATTATTAATAAGTGTATTTAAAAGAAAAAAAAGTACTGCTGATATTAGCTTACCGAAGCTAGTCGTTTGCGAGGGCTTGCATTCGATGATGGCATCAAAACTGGTGAAGTTAAAAGCATAATTACTTCCATTCCAGTTGGAATCTGTCACCACTTCTGTTTCATTATTAAAACCAAGTTTGTATTTGTCTGGAGTAACAGTCCACTTCCCATTATTGTCACCTAGAAGTGACTTGTCAATTACAAAGACTGCTTCTGGTAATATAAACCTCTTAAACTTATAGAAAAAATTCGAAAGACATGACCCACCGATTTTGTTTCCCGGGAAAAGTGCTAAACAAAAATTAACGGATAAACTAATGGTCAAAAAAACGATGTAATAGAAATTAGAAAACTAACCTGTTCATCAATACAGATGAATTCAATGGAGAGTGTTCTGCTTTTGTCATTATTCATTAGACGCCTTCATGTGCATATTATGCGTACCTTAACCTTAAAGTTAGTCTTTGCAAGATCCAAATCACTTAATGGAAGGAATGGAGATTCGTTGGTCATATCAACAATTTCAATATGACTCATTGTCGTAATATGGTTGTGAAAGAATGTTATTTGCTAAGAGGTGAAAGAATGTTATTTGCTAAGAGGTCATTGAATGGTATTTATAAGAAGGATTAAATGTAGAGTTTTTAAAAAAAAAAACACTTTCATAATTAGGAGAATGTTTATTTACATTTACGAATGGGAATCTGCGGTAATTGAACTTTAAATGTTGGTTGAAGAAACAAATAATAACCAAGATTAAGGAGGATTAAAGATAGGGTTTTTTCAAAAAGAATCACTTCTATAATTAGGATAATGTTTATTTATATTTATGAATAACTTTAAATGATGGTTTATGAAACAAATAATAACCAAGAATAAAAAGTATTATAAAATAAGTTGACTATAAATTGACTTTTTTTTGGGTATAGTTATTTGTGGGTTTCTTTAATCCGGGTTGTTTAAAACGGGTCTGAAGTTGTGTTTTAGAAGATCCGCTTGTGAATGTCTATTGGTAGGAAAAATTGTTGAGGATGAATGTGGTGGTGCCACATGGCAAATTGTGGTGCCAAAAACTTTTCTTTTATTATATATATAGATATAGATATAGATGTAGATAGATTTAGATATATAGATGTGATATATTTGTATATATTTCATATGTATTTTATCATTCCATGTGAGTTTTAATTATTAAATAATAGATTTATATTTATGATTTTATGTAAACATAAAGTATATAATTATAAACTTCAGTCATAACTTTATGGGACTTTAAAGATATAGGTTACAACTTAAATAAATAATGGTGGAATTAAATTCTATGATTTTATGTGGAATTAAAATATATAAATAATTAAATACATATATATGATTTAATGATATTTATAATTTTGTGTAATTAAAGGATTTATTAAAAGTCATTATTCATAAATTTATGTGCTTTAAATATATATAAGTTCTGATTTTATGTGATTTTATGTGATTTTATGTGATTTTATGTGATTTTAAATATATAATTGTGGAGTTATATTCCATGATTTATTTTAGTAAAACGAGATTTATAGTTATTATATACGTTATACGATTAATATATATTTTGACATTCTTTGATATTCATTGTTTAATTATTCCTTCGTTAACTCCGTTTGATGCAGGTATCATTTATAAACTTCGGAGGCCTAACTTTGCCAATCCCTATGACCTCTTTTAACTAAACAAACCAGGAGGGATTGAAGTGTAATTATTTAAACTTGGTTCCCTATTATGTATTATTTTGGAGGGAAAGTTTCTGTCATTAGCCATAAGTTGAATTTGAAATCACAACTCAACGTCGCCTCTTCCAATTCGTAACCGACAGCGACTTTAATCAGAAATTCAATCCAGTAATCAGTTACGATCGATCCATGTATCAACCTGAAATAACTAGGGAAGATTCTAATCATTCGGTGCACTTCCCATCATCTCCACTACCAAAAAAAATGAGCCTCATGCAACACTTTTATTGACAAAAAGGTTGCATTAGCTGAAGTTGCATTAGACCTAATGCAATCTTTTTGTTACCTAATGCAACTTTTCCCCAAAGAGTTGCATCCTAAAAAGGTTGCATTAGGTATAAAAGGTTGCATTATGTAACAAAAAGGTTGCATTAGATCTAATGCAACTTTAGCTAATGCAACCTTTTGGTCAATAAAAGTGTTGCATTAGCCTCATTTTTTGGTAGTGTCCTTATCTCTCGTTTTTTGTTGCTGGCGAAAAAAGAAGAAAGAAGAAGAAGAAGAAGAAGAAAAACCCACTGAACCACCACTGTCCACAACTATAACACCACCATTCGACACCGTTTGGGATCGTTTGACTCTGAACAAGCAGGAGTGACCGGGGTCGAGATTCTTGAACGTGCTCGGAGTTCGCGGTGCAAGTTTCAGGTTTGTTTTCGGCTTCGAAATCATCTCGTAATCCATCCACGACGCAAGGTAAACCTTCACTACTGTTAATCGCACATTTACCTTTTATTTGTTCTGTGTTTTGCGATTTTCCGGTGACCGGAATAAAACTCCGGCCACCGGATTTCTTGAGGAGGAAGATGACGCGAAATAGGAATAGATTATATAAATGACTTCCGGGTTATAAAACTAATGGACCGGGTGGCCGGATGGTTGGGTCGCGTGTTTCTCTCCCTGAGGTCGCGGGTTCGAAACCCGGCCTCTGCCTTTTTTTTCTCTTATTCTATTCTTGTGACCCATTTGCGCCTACTCCTACTATATAGGATCATTTCGGCTGGGTTGTGAACCAAACAGAGGCCACAGCCTAGCGGTTAGTGCCTTCGTTTGTGTGTGAGAGGTCACGGGTTCGAACCCGGGCGACCTCATTTCCATCTTTTTCTTTATTTTTTTAGTAGTTTTATGTAATAGGTCAACTAAAACTCATTAAAATGGATCCCTAGTAATGTTTAAACCCATAAAAATATATTTTGGACCTTGAATCTTATAGATCATATTTTGAATTGCAAACATGTTTAGCTCGCCACTTTTAAATTAAAATATAGTTCTAGAATATATATATATATATATATATATATATATATATATATATATATATTGATATAAAATTTTGGGTTTTACGTAAAATGGTAAAATAAATATATTTTCATGTAGATTAATATATAAACTTATATCGTTGGATTTTATTGAAACGATCGGATATTTTATGAGAACCTTTAACATATACATATATATTGTTCTCGGAAATTCGTTATTAACCTCACTTGTACGTTTAGTTTAAAAATATATATTATATATATTTATTTTTTTGAAATATTTGAACTTAGAAATATATAATATTGATATATGCTGTAATTTCTCACGTTATTTCGGTTATCGCTCGGGTTTGGCACATGTGGCATCCTCGACTTATTTTGGACTTCACGATCATTCATTTTTGTTGGTTACGTTAGACTTAGTCATTTTTTCTTGAACACACACTTATACATGTATGCTCGTTAGGTGATTGATTGCTCTCGCAAGACCCGTTCTTGCCATTTGCTTAACTAATTATCTAGAGATTTTTGCTGTGCAACCTAAGGTGAGTTTCATGACCCCTTTTTTAACTATTTTAATTCTGTTGGGGGAGATTAACATGCAAACACTTGAACTGTTAGATAGTTATATCACCTGAATGACAGTGGAACCTTTATAATAAAGTCCTCACTTTTAGAGTTACTGTTAATGTGGCATCAGCAGGAACTTATTTAGTAGATCTACTGGGTTTGACAACCCTACCCGGGTCAGTCGCGCTGGCACGATCGGATATTGAACGGGTGTAATATACTTCTTAGTCTTAACAAGGCACAATTGAACTTGTCGAGCTTCAGTAACTAGATAGCTTGTTTACCTAGTTAAACCTAGCTATTGATATATTATCTGGATTTTTAAACTGAATTGTTAAAGTGATGAACTGATTAAACCTATGAACTCACCAACCTTTGTGTTTACACTTTAGCATGTTATTTCTCAGGTCGCTAAACTGGATTGCTTATCACACGCTAGGATGCCCTTTTGGATTTGGATTTCATGCATGCATTTTAGACTTTAAAACTTTTGAAATTAATAGTCTTTTGGTTTGCGCAGGTTTAACATTTACTACAACTTTTGTTGATTACGTTTCCGAATATTTAAACGCAATTACTTTGACTTAACTTTTAAATTGCATATAGACTGTTCGTATGGCTAATGTGTTCGATCCTGGTTTGTCACACTCCCTACATCGCGTCATCGCGCGAAAGCAATCAATCACCTAACGAGCATACAAATATCAGTGTGTGTTCAAGCAAGATGGCTAAGTCTAACGTAACCGACAAAAAAAAATGATCGTGAAGTCCAAAACAAGTCGAGGATGGCACGTGTGCCAAATCCGAGCGATTATCGAAATAGCACGAGAAAATACAATATATATCAATATTATATATTTTTAAGTTCAAAGATTTCAAAAGTAAATATATGTAATATATATATATTTAAACCAAACGTGCAAATGATGTTAATTACGGATTACAAAACGAGATACATATTTATAAAACTAAAAGTATTTAATCGTTTCAATAAACCAACAACATATGTATATATATTAAATTACACGAAAATATATTTATTTTACCGTTTTATGTGAAACCACGATTCTTGAGTTAATATATATATATATATATATATATATATATATATATATATATATATATATACTATCTTAATATATATTGGAGAGAGAAGATTGAATTGTTGAAAAATTAAGAGTTGTACAATATTTATAACATGATGTACAACCATTTAAAGCTTAAATATCTTAAGCTCATAACATGGTCCTTAATGTGGGTTTGCAAGTTTGTATTTTCCTTTTTTATTGCAGCTGTTGCAGGAAAAAGAACATTGATAAAAACCGTAAAAAAGTCAGTCATTCCTTATTTCAAGTAAGCTTTCAAGCTTCTTTTCCTCTTTTCTTATTCACAATGCCTAATCCATGCTATAATCCCTACCCTTCGCTTCTCATTTCAAAATTCATCTGAGAATTTGTCAATCCTTCTCTCTCAAAGCAAAAGCTTCTTCTCAAACCCTAATATCGCTTCCGCTTCTCCTCTGCAATCGCTTCCACTTCTCATTTTTTGTCAAATTTCACTGCAGCCTCCTCTCGCATTTCCTCCTGTCGCCGTCAGGCGTATATGGTTTTCTCCTCAAAGAAGAAATCGAGGTTTTCTCTTCAAACCCTAACCTGAATGTTTATGTAATGTGTGTTTGAAAGCTGGTTCTGAGAGGAGATAGTTAAGCGGCAACACCGTTAAGCAGATACAATAGCGGCGGCTTGGCAAACCATGCGGCGGAGATAAAGGCTTTCCATTAAACAGATACAACGGCGGCGGCTTGGCGACCACGGCGGCGACTTTCACAGCCAATCATCGTTTAACTGACTTCCATTAGCGGCGATTGTTGCTCAAGAGCATATGTATTGCTTTCAACAGGTATGTTTTCTTCTTAATTTTGAGATTCGCTTTTGATTGCAAACCACAGGATTCATGACTACAGACCTGAGAACGAGTTTTTCTTTATATGGTATTTCTCTGATCTGATTTTAGATAGAAAAACCAGATATTCCCTTCATCGCTTCGCTTCACATGGCTCTTCTTTAGATTGAGAGAGAAACCAGAGAATACTAGCTCCTCTTCAAGCCTATGAGTAAGTTGTTCTTGATTTTTTGAACGAAACCCTAAACAAAATCTGCTTTTTGTGGTTTTATGACATCGATTGACTATGGATGGGTTGGATTTAAGAACAAATTCTTCGGATGGGTTGGATTTAACCCTAGGTTATTGAATCCGTATCATTTGATTATTCATTTCAGTCTATCATATAAATAGTATGATACCTTAGAAGTATAAATGTTATGAATTTTTAAATGATTCTAAGATTGCAGCGATACCATATAATGTGTAAAAGTTTATATTCAGGCTCTTCCATTTCTCATGGGTGTGTACTCTCTTTTATATCTTACATGGGTTTAATTTGGGTGTTTTTCTATTAATGGGAGCTCAGTCAGTCAAAGATTCTAATTGATGTTTTCTAATTTCTATTGATGGAGGTCATACCAACAAAGAATTGGTGTGTGTCATATATTTTTTGTAGGTTTTTGCCTAATTTTATTTTTGTTGGATCTTAGAGACTCCGTTTAGATGTTTTTATAGACTTTGTTATGTTAAATGGCTATTTTGACGGGGCTTTTTGTTTTGAGACACTGATTTAGATGTCGCTTTGGCTGGGCTTGATAAGGAGAAGAAACTGTCTTTGTGTCTTTCATCAATGCGTGGGAGGAAAGTGAAAAGACCAAGGCCGAAAACAAGTAAGTTTTTCTCAAGTTATTGTCTTTGTTTGAATCCGGAAAAAGAATGATTATAGGCATGCTTTACCATATTACAAACTTGGAAGTTTGGATCAGAATGAAATTTGCTTGTTTTAATTGAGTTTAAAGAAAAAAATGATGCATTAACCTCATCTTGGTCTTTCAGTTGAGTGGGCATAACTTGCTTTTTGAATAATGGATTTAAACTGTTCATGAGCCATTAATATCATCTATATAGTTCTTTTATAATATAAGAAGATTTAAAAGTATTCTGGTGACTTTGGTTTTGTTATGTGTTTGGAGGTTGTGCTAAAAGCAGAAATTAGACTGTGTACTATGGTTTTTTCATTCCAACCATTTTAGTATGCATTAATTGGTTGAAAACATGATTTGCATTACTGATTCATTTAGTTTGTGGTTGCTTCAGGTTAGATGTGTGGTGAAGGTATGTGAAGCCTACCAGCTACTGCTCTTGCTTTCGCCAAAGTAAACTGATCTGCAAACAAATGAAAGCAATGACGTGTAAAGTACCAGCATATGTATGTTGATTTTAGAAATGCACTTTTTGGTGACAAAGCTTGGCTTGTATCATATTGTGGAAGTTTGATTGCCGAACATGTCAAATAAAAAATATCCGGTGCTTATTTATCTGAATGTATGTAAATTCTTATTTAATCTTACTTTTTGTAAGTCTTTGTATTGGCAACTATGTTTGTAGATTCTTATTTCATCTTACAGATATGCCAAGACACAATGGACAAGGAATGTTAGGAGTAAAATACACGTTTAGGACAAAAAGAGGTACAAAGATGTATTATGTTTTTCATTATATGTATGATTTTGTGTATACCGATAGAAAACCATATTTATTATTTATGTGCACACAACTTTTTGTACAGTTAGAGATGAGTTTTTTTTTAAGGATCTGATGCCGTGACTCTAAAGCAACATTTTGGAAAGAAAATAATGGAACGTAAGGAGCAAAAACTGGCTGAGGTATTTGATTTTATTTAATTATTTTTGTTGAATGCCCGACTGAAGAGGTAGTCAGAAGTTGTTAAATGCTCAAACATCTGCTATCTTATTATTTTTACATGCCTTTATAATTAGTGCCACCATCCCACTAACATGTTATAAAAATTTATAGTTAAATATATCACAGTTTCCAACATTTCATCAGTACTTTGTAGATTTTTAGTGAATATATAAATTTGATTTTATATCAATGAATCTTATACGATTTCAATGAAGATCTCTTTGAGGAGCTGAACAAGTATGGGGAGATTGAAAGCTTGAATGTTTGTGACAATCATGCTGACCACATGGTAAATCTCTGATTCTGCTTGCATACCTCATATTGTTTAAAACATCATCTAATGTTCCATATATATTTGTACTGATTGTTTCATGAAATATTAAAAAGATGTTTTTTGTTATGTAATTTTCTAACCAGTTATTGAACTTGCGCCAAACCAAAAATGAGTATTCTGTTTATGGAAAAAATACTGACCAATTAGTTTAGAAATACTGGAAGTTGCATTCTGGATTACAACATATTTCTTTAGCAGAGGATAATCTTTTTATCAAGGCTCCCCTAAACGTATACTAATTAAAGGCTCTACTTTTTGGCTGGAAAAATGTGCAGGTCTGGCCCTATAGGCCCTGTTTGGCTACCACAAATGTTTAAACATGTTCATGCATTAAAAACAAAGGGGCTTCCTTTGGTACCCGCTTCTTCCTTCTGCAGTTTCGCATCATTTGAGCATCTGTTTAATGCAAGGTTTATTTCCTTCTCACTTCATTTCAATTTGAGGCAAAACAGTGTCAAAATGGGAGTTTAATTAATACTTTAAGTTTTTTTTTTCTGGAAACAACATATCGAAACTGATAGAATCAAGGTTTCTTTCTTTCTTTCTTTTTTTACACGAGTTATGTCCATTGGTTCCTTGGAGCTCCTTTTTTTTTTGAACAACGGTTCATTGGAGCTCTCTTCTGGAAAGGCAGAAGTATCAGGATGCACAGGAGATGTGAGTATTTTTCTCAGATGTGGTCATATTCTCAAATGTTCAGTTGTTAACATCATAATGTTCAGTTTATATTCTCAAAGTTATCTTCGATGATCATTTTTCTCTTATGATGCTAGGGATATCAAGCTTTTACACGTTTTTTTTATGATCAACTTGTGCTTTAAAACCCTCCTAACCTACTTTCTAAATAGGCATTTTGTAGCTCACTGGTGTCAATCTTTCTACTTTAAAACCAACTGCAAGTAACAAGGAAGTCAATTTAATTGCTGTAAGTATTTGTTTTTCTCTTTTGCACTCTTTGTTGCCATTTTTCATTTGTTTGGGATTGTAATTGCATCTGTTTTGTGTAGGGTGGTTCTTTGTTTCTAATATATCGAGCTGTTCTAAAAAAAAGGTTGTTCTCAATCTTGGGATGTAAAATACATTAATTGTTTATTGGTTATTGTGTTATCTATTCACTTGTTGTCAAAAGTCAAACATGTAAATATTGGCATAAGATATGGCCCGTGTTTATAAACACTTTAACCTGAATACGACCTTTTAGCAACTTAATGAAGCCTTGTAATTTAGGGTTGTTATAACACATCATTTTACTGTGTCGGCTTAACATGAATCCTAAAGTTTTACACGAACATGTTGACTTGAATATGATTATGACAGTTTAAAGAGATCGTTCTATTTTACTTGTTTTTTAGGAATTAATACTCCATACTTAATAAGAATGTTTACAAACTAACAACACTCAAACTATAAAGCCTCATGTTCATAACAACACTCAAACTATAAAGCCTTACGTTCATAAAAACCCAAACATTTGACTGAAAACGCGAACAAAAGACAAATAACACGCTATGAACTATCGCCCGCGGCAACGCGTGGGTTTCCCCCTAGTATATATATATATATATATATAGGGTGAGGTTTCATGGAAAACCAACTTTATTTAGAAAACTTGGAAAACTCATCTTACACCATTGATTAGTTGATAAATGGTTGAAAATGATTGTGTTATTTTTGTAAATAAATTGAATAACATTTAATGCACCAAGGGCAACATTGTAATTTGCTTTATTCTTTTTTAGAAAACAAATTATTTATTTTCTCTCTCTTCTCTCTCTCTCTCTCTCTCTCTCTCTCTCTCTCTCCGACTCTTTCTCTCTATATCTCTCTCTCTCAATTTTAAATTTACAGACCAAGTTATAGATCATTTTCAAACATAATTTATAAAAAAAAATCGTTTATCATCAGTTCATCCATCACTATCGTCACTGTGGTTACATAGATGTAACAATATTTTCATGTATATTTTTGAAGAAAAAACTAAAGGTTACATAAGTGTAATAATAATTTTACATATTTGTAACAAAATTAAACATTGTACAAACTAACAAAACCCATTTACATTTGTGTAATCAATTCATAACTTCGTAATGATATAGCATTACATCAGTGTAACAATGAAATTTACTTAGAAACTATAGCTTGAGAAAGATACAATATTACATCAGTGTAACAATGAAAATTACTCCGATACTATAACCTGACAACGATACAGTATTACATCAGTGTAACAATAAAATTTACTCAGAAACTAAGCCTGAGAAAAATTCAGTATATATCAGTGTAACAATGAAATTTACTCAGAAACTATAACCTGACAACGATACAATATAAATCAGTGTAACATATTTTTAGGGTTCCTTCCTATATTTATATTCAACTCATTTAGTCAGATCCTATAACCTGCTAAAAGATACAATGTTACATCAGTGTAACGTATATTAAATTTATACTAAACAACATAAAACCAGTTTAAGAAAACAAAAATTTATAATGTACAAGAACAATACGTGAGGGTTCAAACCTTCGTGATGAACTCCAAAATGATCCGCGGATTGGAGAACAGTTACATTATTGCTCTTCACAAGCGTAGAAAAGGGAACACTATTATTTTCATTATTGATATCAAGCGAAGACCAAGGATCGAGATTATCTTTAATCGCAGACAATTATGTTTGAACTTGATGAAAAAAATGGAGGTCGCAGATGGATGATTATGAAGTTCGATTGTTATGGATTAGGGTTAGAGGAAGAAGAAACAACGTACAGGAGAAAAAAATCCATGATTAATTGATTATAGGATGGTAGTTATTATCATTAAATTAAAAAATTCTTTACTAAAATAGAATATGGTAAGTTACAATCTTACCCTTATTATAAAATAAAAAAATTAAAATCCATGGAATTTTGTGATTGTTTGGATAGAGTTTTCCAAGTTTTCCAAAAAGTAATGGGTTTAATAATCAATATACATTTATACGGGTTTAAACATTCGTAGGGATCCATTTTAAATTAGTTTTAGTTGACCCAATACATAAAAATACCAAAAATAAAGATAAAGAACGAAATGAGGTCGGCTAGGTTCGAACCCGCAACCTCTCGGTCACTAGCGAGTACAATAACCACTAGGCTACCGCTGCTGTTTGGTAACTCATCCGCCACAAATCATTTTGTACAACAGTGGCTTGGAACCGGGTTATAGGAAGAAAACAGGAGCAAAAACAAAACGCGTAGGCCGTGTCTCGAACCCATGACCTCACGCATAACAACCCAGTGACCGAGCCATTGTGCCAGTTTGGTGTCTGATATCAAACCCGATACGATAAATATACAACCCGTACCCGCCTGGCTTCATCTTCTTCACCCAAGAACTACGGAGGCCGGAGTTTTATTCCGGTCACCGGAAAATCGTGAAAACACAGAAAAACTTCAGAAAATGTGCGACTAACACAGTGAAGAATTTACCTTGAGTTGGAGATGAGAGATTAACACCGAAATGAAACCCGAACCTTAAACGTGAACACCGAGCACCACCACGAAACTCGAATCCGATTGCTCCTGGTTGCACAGTGACGAATAACGATCACAAAGGGTGTTGAATGGTGGTGATTTGGTGGAGGTTTTGGCCGGAATTCTGATTTCACCGGAAAACTAAAAAAACGATGAGAGTTTGAGAGGGTATTGTGAACGGGAGCGTGGTTGTAATGATATTCTCATATCATTGAATCTAAATTGATGGCCAAAGAAAATAAATCGAAGAGAGGATGAATTGAATCGGTCGAAACCGATTTCCAGCATGAATGGTCGTAAATGTCATTTAAAATTAAGTTTCATTGAATGACACTTTTAGTCCCTCACAACTTTACAACCTAGAGAACAGGTTTGAGGTAACAACAAATAGTCCCTCCAGGTTTTGAGTAAATAAAAACATGTTTGATAAATGACAAGATAAGCCCTCGAAGTTTTATAAAAGCTAACGGCTCTAACGGAGGTTAATGGAAAAAAAAATTAACGGAAAATATGCAAGAAACGTCAAAATATATAAATCGTATAACGTTTATAAGAAACATAAATCTCGTTTTACTAAAATAAATCATGAAATATAACTCCACAATTATATATTTAAAATCACATAAAATCATAACTTATCTATTTAAATCACAAAAATTTATGAATTTATGAATAATAACTCATTTTAAATCCACATGAAATCATACTTATATCTTTAAGTCACATAACTCTATGATTAATAACTTGTGATTAGAATCCTTTAATTACACAAAATCATAGATATCATTATATCATATATATATGTAATTCCACATAAAATCATAGAATTTCAAAAGTTAAACTTCCGTGCATGCTCGTAGTAATTGATCACACAAACCCTAATTTGCTAAAGTCAACACAGTCAATCACATAAATGTTCACACAACATTTAATACGGTTTACGTTCAGTTAATGTGAGAAAATGACCTAAAAATACGGATTGTCACAGTATCCCCTTGTTGAAGAATTTTCGTCCTCGAAAATTGCGTAACGCGGTAAAAGTTAATAGGCTAGATACAAGGAAAAAGAAAAGAAAATTATCAGTCGTCACATCATCCCCTTGTTGTAGAATTATTGTCCGCGAAAATTAAATTAGTACCTGAACTAGATGAAGGGTGATCCTCGAAAACCCGGGGATATTTCTTTCTCATCTGATCTTCGCGTTCCCATGTGAATTCAGGACCATGTCTCGAGTTCCAACGAACTTTAATGATTGGAATTTTGCTACGCTTTAACTGTTTAACCTCCCGGTCCATAATTTCTACCGGTTCTTCAATAAATCAAAGTTGTTCGTCTACATGCAACTCCTCGAGTGGAGTGATTAATGTCTCATCTGCTAAACATTTCTTTAAATTCGACACATGGAAGACATTATGTACCCCACTTAGCCCTTCTAAAAAGTTTAATTTATAAGCTGATAGACCAATTTTCTTAACAATCTCGAATGGCCCAATGTATCTCGGGTTTAACTTACCACGTTTACCAAAACATACTACACCCTTCCAGGGTGAGATCTTTAACAAGACCTTGTCTCCTTCCTCAAATTTTAAAGGCCTTTGTCGTTTATCAGCATAACTTTTTTGTCTACCTTGTGCGCCTACCATACGATTTTGGATTTGCATGATTTTCTCCATTGTCTTAAGTACTAACTGAGGACCTGTGAGTTGACTGTCACTAACCTTCGCCCAAATGAGAGGTGATCTACACTTACATCCGTAAAGTGCAAACACGGAGCTACACCAATACTGGTGTGATAACTATTGTTATAGGAAAATTACACCAAGGGTAAGTGTTTATCCCAACTTTCACCAAAATCGATCGCACATGCACGTAGCATGTCTTCGAGAGTTTGAATGGTTCGTTAACTTTGACCATCAGTTTGGAGATGATATGCAGTACTCATATCAAGACGCGATCCCAAAGCTTCATGTAACGATTCCCAACATTTAGATGTGAATCGGGCGTCTCGATCATATATAATAGAAACTTGTACTCCATGTCGCGAGACAATCTCTTTGAGATAAATTTTGCCTAATGTCTCTGAGGTATTAGTTTTCTTGATTGGTAGAAAATGCTCCGACTTGGTTAAACGATCAATAATTACCCAAATTATATCACATCTGCTCGCGGTACGGGGTAGCTTTGTGATAAAATCCATAGCGATTCCCTCCCATTTCCACTCAGGAATTTTTTACTGTTGAAGTAACCCTGTCGGCTTCTGGTATTCTGCCTTTACCTTAGAACAAGTTAAGCACTTGCTTACGTAAGTGGCATTGTCAGCTTTCAATTTTTGGCCACCAGTAAATCAATTTCAAATCTTGGTACATCTTATCCGAGCCTGGATGAATAGAGTAATGAGACTTATGGGCTTCATCCATAATCAACTCCCTCAAATTTCCATACACGGGAATCCATATTCAGTTCGTAGAATATCGGATACCATCAGATCTAACTTCCAATAATTTATCTATACCCCGCAAGGATTCTAATTCAACGTTATCATCTTTGTGCGCTTCGAGTTGTGCATTCTGAATCTGATTAGGTAATCCGGTATGAATGGTGAGTTGCAAGGCATGAACTCTTCTAGGCTTGGGGTTATCCTTTCGGCTTTAGGCATCCGCTATCACATTAGCTTTTCCTGTATAGTATCTAATCGTGCAATCGTAGTCATTATGGAGTTCTACTCATGTTCAACTCAACCAGGTTATGTGGGCAAGTACCCACAGTGCAACACGTGCAACTACAACCACAATGGCCCATGCGACAGGTACTTGTGTGCCAAATGCGGCAATAAGGGGATTGTCCTGCCAAAAACAACGGGAAGCTAGTTCAGCAGGGTGAAGGAACAAAGAGTGGTTTTAATTGTTATAATTGTGGGAAGGAAGGCCACATAAAGAGAAATTGTCCCCAACTGAATGGTGAAAACAACAATAACAATAACATTGAAATCACAACGGCAATAATAACAACAACAATGGGAACAATGGGAACAATGGAGGAAATGGTGCAAGAGGTAGAGCTTTTGTCATAGGCTCGGGGGATGCTAGAGCGGATCCAAAGATCGTTACTCGTAAGTTTTCTCTTAATGGATACTATGCTCTAGTCTTATTTAACACTGGTGCTGATAGAAGCTTCATATCTACTAAATTTAGCAATATGATAAATGCCAACTTGACTCCTTTAGATGCTAAATACGTATTGAGAGTCCACGAGGAGGATGTCTCGAAGACATCATTTAGAACTCGTTATGGTCATTACAAATTCATGGTTATGCCATTCGGGTTAACCAACACACCAGCGATTTTCATGGACTTGATGAATCGCGTCTGCAATCCATGATGATATCTTGGTATATTCTAAGTCTAAAGAGGAACACGAAGAGCATCTGCGTCTGATCTTAGAATTATTCAAGAAGGAGCAATTGTATGCAAAGTTTTCAAATTGTGATTTGGATGCATGAGGTGCAATTTCTTAGTCATGTCGTTAATGATCCGAGGATTCACGTTGATCCAATCAAAATTGAGGTAATTAAGAATTGGCATGCGCCTAAAACATTAATGGAAATTCACCAATTTCTTGGTTTGGCAGGTTATTATAGATGGTTTATCGAAGGATTCTCAAAGATTGCACAACCTCTTACGGCATTGACGCATAAAGGAACAGTGTATAACTGGAATGAGAAGCTTGATGACGCTTTTCAACTACTAAAACAGAAACTTTGTAGCGCACCAATATTATCCCTACCAGAGGGTAGTGATGATTTTGTGGTGCATTGTGACGCATTGAAGCAAAGAGAGAAAGTTTGTAGTGCATTGTGACGCATTGAAGCAAAGAGAGAAAGTCATCGCTTATGCCTCACGTCAGTTAAAAACCCACGAGTAGAATTATACAACTCATGATTTGGAGTTGGGAGCAATCATTTTTGCGTTAAAAATTTGGAGGCTTTACCTTTATGGTACAAAGTGTACTATCTACACTGAGTACAAAAGTCTCGAGCATATCTTTGCCCAAAAGGAGTTAAACATGAGATTGCGTCGTTGGGTGGAACTCCTTAATGAATACGATTGCGCAATTAGATACCATCCAGACAAAGCTAACGTGGTAGCTAATGCTTTAAGCCGGAAGGATAACCCCAAGCCTAGAAGAGTTCGTGCTTTGCAACTCACTATTCATACCGGATTACCTGATCAGATCCAGAATGCACAACTAGAAGCACTCAAATATGAGAACGTTGAATTAGAATCCTTGCAGGGTATGGATAAATTATTGGAAGTTAGATCCGATGGTATCCGGTATTGTGCGAACCGAATATGGATTCCCGTATATGGGAACTTGAGAGAATTGATTGTCGATGAAGCCCATAAGTCTCGTTATTCTATTCATCCAGGCTTGGATAAGATGTACCAAGATTTGAAGTTGATTATTGGTGGCCAAAGGGAAAGCTGACATTGCCACTTACGTAAGCAAGTGGTTGACTTGTTCCAAGGTGAAGGCAGAATACCAGAAACCAGTAGGGTTACTTCAATAGCTAAAATTTCCCGAGTGGAAATGGGAGGGAATCGCTATGGATTTTATCACAAAGCTACCCCGTACAACGAGCAGATGTGATACAATTTGGGTAGTTATTGATCGTTTAATCAAGTTGGCACATTTTCTACCAATCAAGGAAACTGATACCTCAGAGACATTAGGAAAAATATATCTTAAAGAGATCGTCTCATGGCATGGAGTACCGGTCTCTATTATATCAGATCGAGACGCCCGATTCACATCCAAATGTTGGTAATCATTACATAAAGCATTGGGATCGTGTCTGGATATGAGCACTGCATATGATCCTCAGAAAGATGGTCAAAGTGAACGGACCATTCAAACTCTCGAAGACATGCTACGCGTATGTCCGATCAATTTTGGTAAGCTGGGATAAACACTTACCCTTGGTGGAATTTTCTTATAACAACAGTTATCACACGAGTATTGGTGTAGCTCCGTTTGAAGCACTTTACGGACGTAAGTGTAGATCACCTCTCTGTTGGGCGGAGGTTGGTGACAGTCAACTCACAGGTCCTGAGTTGGTACTCAAGACAACCGAGAAAATCGTGCAAATTCGAAATTGTATGGCAGCTGCACGAGATAGACATAAAGTTATGCTGATAAACGGTGAAGGCCTTTGGAATTTGAGGATGGAGACAAGGTCTTGTTAAAGGTCTCACCCTAGAAGGGTGTAGTACGTTTTGGTAAACATGGTAAGTTAAACCCGAGATACATTAGGCCATTCGAGATTGTTTAGAAAATTGGTCTATCGCCTTATGAACTAAACTTACCAGAAGAGCTAAGTGGGGTACATAACGTCTTCCATGTGTCGAATTTAAAGAAATATTTAGCAGATGAGACATTAATCACTCCACTCGAGGAGTTGCACGTGGATGAACAACTTCGATTTATCACAGAACCGGTAGAAATTATGGACCGGGAGGTTAAACAGTTAAAGCGTAGCAAAATACCATTCGTTAAAGTTCGTTGGAACTCGAGACATGGTCCTGAATTCACGTGGGAACGCGAATATCAGATGAGAAAGAAATATCCCAGGCTGTTAGAGGATCAGCCATCGTCTAGTTCAGGTACTAGTTTAATTTTCACGGACGAAAATTCTTCAACAAGGGGATGATGTGACGACTGAGAATTTTTGTTTTCTTTTCCTTATGTCTAGCTCATTAACTTTTACCGCGTTACGCAATTTTCGAGGCCGAAAATTCTTCAACAAGGGGATAATGTGACAATCCGTCTTTTCAGGTCATTTTCTACATTAACTGAATGTAAACCGTATTAAATGTTGTGTGAACATTTATTTGATTGACTGTGTTGACTTTAGCAATTAGGGTTTTATGTGATCATCACTACGAGCATGCACGGAAGTTTAAACATTTGATATTCTATGATTTCACTATAATATTTTATGTGATATATTTGTATATATTTCACATGTATTTTATCATTCTATGTGAGTTTTAATTATTAAATCATAGATTTATATTTATGATTTTTTGTACACATAAAGTATCTATATCTATATATATATAAATATATATATATAGGGTAAGGATCATGTAAAAACCACATCTTTTTGCGAAAACCTAAAAACTAATACTAAAACCTTCATAACTTTTTCATACGATCATATTTTTTTTTAAAAATTTGCACCAAAAACCTTAGAATTATGAGTTCTTTAATTCTGGAAAAAATTTAAAAAAAACTTTAACGTCTCGTCGTTTTTTTATTAGTGCACATGTGCACTAATAATAAAACTCATTCATATAGTATGCTTTAATGTTTTTTTTAGAAAAATCGCATCAAATACGTTATAATTTTGTTAGTTTTTCGTGGTTTTTTATTAGTGCACATGTGCACTAATAATAAAGCACTTTATACGTGTCGTATACATTAATATTTTAAAAGAGAAATTGCACCATAAATCTTATAATTGTGTTATCTTTAACTCTGAAAATATATTTAACGTTTTTAAATTTTTTTAAATTTTATGCTACACATGTGCACTATAACTAATAGTTATAGTGCATATGTAGAATTATCATTAGTTCTATCAATATTTTAGTTTTTTTAAATGTTTTTAACCTAACAAATATGTTTTCGCATGACAATTCTCATTTGTGTAGTACTAATGAAAATGGTGCACATGTGCACTAATAATACACATGTGCACTAATTTTTTTTTTCGAAATATCAATTTCTTTTCCAGAATCAAAGACAATAGAATTTTAAGATTTTTGGTGCAAGTTTCATAGAAAAATATTAACGCATGTAAAACTTATGAAGGTTTTAGTGTTAGTTTTTAGGTTTTCGCAAAAAAAAGAGTTTTCGCAGGATCCTTACCCTATATATATATATATATATATATATATATATATATATATATATATATATATATATATATATATATATATAATATATATATATATATATATATATATATAAGTTGAGCAATGCCCCAATTTTGACACCATATTGAATGCGAAATCATAAATACGGTTTTCATCAAAGCAAGCATTTGGTACTACATGCTTAAGCATGGTGGTTTTATTAAAAGAAAAATACATGTTGATGCATCATCATCATGGTAGTGAATGGTTGATTAAATATCCCAATAAATTTGCTTGCATCATTATCAATCCATCCGAATTCTCTAACCCTTTATGATCAATATACTCATAACTCACATATGAGTTGATGGTGATTATTAATTTTGATAATAAAGAAAACCATCAGAATTCTATATTGTAAGTTAATTGTTCATAATGGTGTATGTTAAATGACATTCTTTAAAGTTCTTGCAACTTATGGAAATAAATTGATCTTATTTAATTTTTTGCTTCTACAAGGTTCTAATGAGGTATATAAATCCATCTAAAATTGGTTGTCAACCCCCCCCCCCCCTTCCTCCGCCACCTCACTCCTCGAGACCTCCTACGTCGTGTAAGCTCATTTTTTATTACGTGTTCATGTTCATGCAATTTATTTAAATGTTTATTTACCTATGGTTGTATCCGGTGGGAAGAAAATGACCACCGGAGGCTCTCTCCCTATGCTTGCATCCGGTGGGAAAAAAATGTACCACCGGAGGCTCGTAAAATACCAAGTTCATTTACATATCATTCGAATATTACATTTGTTTATTACATGTTTAACTCATGATTGTCTTCTTTTTATTTCTTCATGACAGTTTCTTTCGCTGCTCCTAGCTGGTCAGTATGGGTTTGACCATCGTGCACTTCAGGTTGCGACGGGTCAATTGGTACGTGTTCGTTTTTGTGAACGAGTCCACTTCATGGATCTTCACTGTTGCGGTTACTTCTCTTCGAACCCCTTCCCCGGTAACTACAGTTTTCGCTTGTTTTTTTTCGGCTTGCAATGTAATGCATAGTGCTCGGGCATAACAATCAGGAGAAAGTAACAATGAAAAATTGTTCAAATAAAACGGTATTATTCCGGGTACCCGGCTACATCTTTTTCTTTACGTATACAATCAATATGCAACTGAACACAAAAGAAACAAAAAATGCATGCGTATTGTTACCCGACCCGTTTCCAGTAGTATATTTGATGATTATGTCATTTGAATTTAACCATTATGTTATTATCGTAATGTTTCTAGACGTGGGAAAAATATTAAACGGCTTAATATTAAAAGGTTTGGCCAACAAGTGAAAATGATACGCGGATCATGACTTCCCCGACCCGTTTATTGATTTCATGTTATGATCTGTTTGGCTTATTCTGACGTTATGAGAGATGCGTTGTACATCAGAAATTGTATTATAACCTGGTCAGGTGGAAGCCATGACACGCGGATCCTTGCCCGACCCGTATCCAACAAAATATTTCATGCTTATGTCATTTAAATTTAAACACGATTGCAAGTTGATTACCTTACATATCCAACAATACATGTAACATATCATACTATTGATATCCGTCTTATGAAGTGATATTCTTAATTTGGTGTTTACCTACATCATCAAGTTGGCCATATTATAATTTAACTAGAAAACGTAAAATTGTGTATTTGAATTGATGTTGTAATTGAAGTTATTTAAAAATATATACTTGGGTAAACTATAATTGAATTTATTGAGAATTGTTTGAATCACCGTTTTAAACACCCATGTTTAATGAATAACCTGGTTGCTGCACCGTTTTACCCGTAACCCGGGTCCGGTACCCTTCGACATAACCCGGTTTGACGGTCTGTGCTTATGCACCAATTTTTTAATAACCATAGATTGTTAATCCCATCCAATGACACGCGTTTTCTGGATTTTAACCGATCTACATGGTTTAATTGGATTATGTGTTGTGATGGAAGTATAGACGTTTGTAAAAACCCTAAACTGTTATACGTTCAAATAGATTCGTGTTTTCTGATTTCTAAAATTGGATTGTTTTGGGTTATTGGGGTTAGGTAGTTTGCCTCCATGGTTATTTGAAGGAACACGTTGGGATAATAAACAAGAAAGGGTATACGATTATAAGAACGTGGTTGATGATTCGTATACTCGAATTCTGTTTAGTATGGATGGTATATTTACCTTTTCGATTTCAGCTTCTTCGAAGAGAGTTTGGTGGTCCTTTGTGTTTTCCAGATTACTAGGGTTTGCCTAGCCGTCAATAGGTGTCTACGTTTCTGTGCAATATGTTTGGATCCGGATGAGGGTTTCTGTGGGTTTAAGTCTCACCGTTTGCTGTTTGTAAACCTTTACTAATTATTAAATAACATATTTATCCTTCTAATTTGACTCCTCTGTCCTTTTTACGACACCTTTTGTTACGCCACCTCTAGAGTAGTAATATGGGGCCATGTTTACTAAAATATGTGTATGTTACATATATAAACGTTTTTTTTTTGTCTTTTAATAAGATAGGCCCAGCCCAACCTAAAATTCCATATTATGTTTTCTATCACTTGAACTTGGACACAAGAGGTTAAATTTTTTATTTATTTGGGCATGTGATTTTAGCTTTTACAACGTTCGGGGTACCAACCTTCACGGGTTGACCTTTTATAAAGACCCTGGTAGTTTAACATGGTCAGTTATACGTTGCTTTATCAACATGGATGTTTTTTCAATACACCAACTTTGTTTAATATTACAATACTATCTGTGAGAAAGGTTATCGTGAGAAGTTATCGTAGAAAATTATCCTAGACTAAGAACGCTAATGACCCATGTTAGCCCTTCAATGTTCAGATTCCACGAATATCTGTCATCATATGTTTTCGTGTATACAATTAACAAAAGAAAAAATATGGGGGAAGTTTTTTATTTTATTATCAAAATCCCCTGATTTGGATATAAGTATGATAATGTCACACATGATTTATATTTCAGGGTTTCTCTATTGTGTTAATGTGTCATGTAATGTTGGAATTTTGGGAGAAAATTAGTGGAGGGTATATGTTGTCGGTGACTGCGAGACTATGAAAACAACTTTTTCCCATAGTGTAAAACCGAGATACGATCTTACTACTGTGTGTATCAATTAATCATAGTAACAACGGATGTAAATAAGAGAATTCTTATTGAATCACTTGAAGATACAAAGAAGTTCTCTCTAGTTTCTCTCTCTAGAAAACACACACAGAACGTGTAGAATGACTCAGAGTGTTCAACTGGTTACCCTGAACATTCTAACACAAACCTATTTATACTAAGTGACTAACTACTTAGCGTACCACATGGTACGTGTAAGGATCAACTTAACCCTCACGCGATATCTAGACTAGTGAAACCGTGCGGAATCCGGTTTAACTAGTTGATTCAAGAAAACAGTAAAAGATTTGTAATCGAAAAGTATAACAAAGCAAATAAAAAAACAAACCGATTAGAAGACACAACGATTGTATTGATCACTGGAATCTGCTTACACCTTGATTGAAATTCTCAAGGGAGAATTTCGATAATCACCTCTAATCACCAAAAACACTAGCAACCTTTACAAAACATAATAAAGCCCTATATATAGCTAAAGGTTTCGTAAACCCCTAGCCCATCCTAAACAATTCGGACCCAAACCCGTAAACAACTTAGCCCATTTACATATTAAAACTAGCCCAAAACAACTAAACAAGCCCAAATCAATCTAATGCAAAAGCCTTAAATTTCAGGTCTCTACAATCTTCCCCTAGGCTTTAGCATTAGACAGTCTTCACATTCTGAACTTCTTGGACAAATTCACAGTTGCTGGATCGTACCAGAGCTCCTTGGCTACAATCTCAGCTACTGCCCGAGTGTAACACTTAGCATATTCTTCAGTGTCTGGGCTACACTCAATCTGATGTTTAGCTAAGACCAGGATGTCTTTCTTGTGGAACCGCATCAGATCATGAACTTCCATGACATTAATGGTCTGGGACTTGCAGAGAATCTTCGCTTCACCAGAATAATCACTATACGCCCATGTCTGAAAGTCATGCAGACAGTCTTCAGGATGTCTCATGGGAAGAGGAATCGTCTTTGTCTTGTCTGTAGGTGGATACAAGACATTTGTAAACTTCTTGAGCTTCTCACCCTCCTTCCCTGGGATACATTTCTTTCCATCCCATTTGAAAACCTTTCTGTACTTCATCACATAGGACTTCTTGTGAGGAAACTCCTCAAACTTCCTGAACTTGCTCCTCACAGCTTTCTCCAATTTCTTATAGAAATACGTGGCTTGATCATTGTTTGACGGGTTGGAGAATGGAGCTTGATATAGCATAGTCAAGTCCACGTTCGTCCAGGAGTAGAATTGAGTCCAGCTTTTGTAATACTCCAATGGGTACTGACCCCTTCTTCGTACTACGAACATATTCTTTTCACCATCAAACATCCATGTCTTCACTGGTGCAGTAATTCCTTGTCTATCATGATAATGCTCTCCCAGTTGAATGAGATACCTCTCAGGTGGATAGGCAAATGTTTGTGACTCCCACCCTCCATCAAAATCAGAAGCGGGAACAGTCATATAGTCTCTATCTCTGGTATCTTTATCATCACTAGAGGCTTCTGGCAATACTGGTTGTGTATCCTCAGGAATATCAGCTTCAAAGTCAAATACTGGTGATTGAGAGGAATCACCTTGTTTAGCTTTCTCAGAATTCAGCTGCCTGATCAGCTTGTGAAGTTCTCTAAACTGCCTTGAGAATTCTCTGTTCACCTTCTTTTGATTCTCCAATTCAGTATTGTGAACCTTCTGAATATCAATCAGATCAACAATAATCTCACTTTGAGTTTCATTTTGGGCTTTCAACTCTGCTATCTCAGCTCTGAGTTCCTTTTCTAATCTGAACTCTGGGGTTTCTACTGCCTTCCCCTTATCTTGAGCTGTGGGCTGTGAAGAAGATGGACCAGCACTTGAGCTTGTGACTGGTGGAACATAAGAATCAAGTCTTCTTCTTCTTGGGTCATTTGGGCCTTCAGTGTGGTGTGGTGTAGCAGCAAACACAGTCTCGGTCTCATCAGTCTCATCAGTCTCTTCAAATGTAACAGAAGCACCGAGGGGAGGATCCTCTGTGGCTTTCCGTTTTCTGATCAATGGAGTCTCAGTTGTCTCGGTCTCAACTTCCTCAAGGTCAACATCATCCAGATACGTGTCATAGTTTATTGACTCATCACCTTCAAAGTTGAGTGCTCCAATCCGCACATCATTCAAATCAAACTCTTCCCAATCAGAATCATCAGGAAGATCAACCACTTTTTGTTGAGGAGGAGGCATATTGTGTTCTTCTTCCACAGTTGCATTTCTGTTAACAGGAATCTCCTCTCTCACAATCTCAGCAAATTCTCCAAACTTATCACCGAATGGCATCTGATCAGACAATTTCTTCTTTGGATTGATCATTGGGAACACTTCAATACCCATCGGCTTTGTGTCATGAGTGTTATTGGTCTTCCTCAGGTTCGGGTATCTTGAATCCAGAACAGACTGGATAAACCTGGGAACAGCAGCAAACTTCTTGTCTCTTGACACAACAGCCTTCACATCTTCAAAAATCATCCGTGACCAGTTGAACCGAACACCTCTGATAAGTGACACCATTGCATGGGTGTGCACTTGGTTCAGCTGATCTGTAGAGCTCTTCTTTGCAATGACACATTTTTGCAAGTAATGTGCCAGCATTCTCCAATACGGTGGAATGAGAGCTTTCATAGTTGGTGGAGAAACTGTGATGTATCCCATTTCCCTTAAACACTGGGACACCATCTCTTTGTCAAGCAAAGTTGTATCAGCAGCAGTATCTTTTAGCCTGAGGGCTTGTCTGAAAGTTTCTTCGGTTAGCATGATCTCAGTTGCTTGAATCTTGGCCAGAATCTTCTTTCCATCATCAGAAACATAAGCTGTCTTCCAGAATTCTTGCATCATCCGCTTGCAAATCACTGGATTGGTTGTGAGTGCAAAATATAGACAGCATTTCTTGAGACCAGCTATCATTGAGAGATACTTCTCTTTGTATTCCGCCGGAGGATCCAGTAAGTAAGCCACCTGATTGTGATCCTTTACAAACTCCAAGTCCCTGCGCTCACAAACACAGATAAACACCCAAAACACACAAAAATTCATTAGTTTTAGGGATTTCTCGAAAAACGGACAGCATAACGGCTTAAAATCGAATGAAAACCATTGAAAATATCATCAGGTACCTTTCCGATCGAAAAACAGGGTTTTTGATCGGAAAGCATCCGTCCGATCGGAAAGCATCCATGGTTACCGAGATCCCTGATCGAAAAGTCTCTGGTCATCGATGACCATTGATCGAAAAGTATATGTCCCGATCGAAAAGCCTTAGCTTATGATCGAGAAGTCCTGGTCATCGACAACCAGCGATCGAAAAGTATCAGCCCTGATCGAGAAGCCTTAGCTTCGATCGAGAAGCCTAACTCATCGATGAGCATCGGTCGAGAAGTCTCAGGGGTGATCGAAAAGCCTCAAGGGGCTGATCGAGAAGCCCCTGAAACGATCGAAAAGTATCGTCTTCTTCCTTCTAAACCTGCAACTTGATCGAAAAGCTCACAAACGCTTAGTTTAGCATGATTTCACTCTAAACCATCCCCCAAACCATCATCTATCTCAATCCCGATCACAAATTTCGCAAAAATAAACAACTTACTCAAGTCGATCAACAGGGGGTCGAGCAATACGCTTCAAACGAGGAGCCATTGCTCCAATTGACACCAGATACGGGCTCAGAGGGTGATTCCGACTGAGGTAATGGTGTCGGATGACGACGACAGTGGCGGACGGCGGTGAATCGGAGAGGGTCGGCGGTGGCGGCACTGTGAAGGAAAGCGGGGCTGTGGAGGTCGGATGGTGATGGGGCTGATGGTGGAGAGGTTACAGGGTGGAGGCGATGGTGGTGGTGGAGTGCGACGGTGGTCGGAGAGGAGGAGGAGGTGATCGGCGAAGGGTGGCCGGCGGATTAGGGTTTAGAGGGAGAAGGAGGGAGACGGTGTAATGAGGGGTCACCGTCCCTCTCCCTTCTTTTGTTAAAAATAATTCCCTTTTGGCCCCTCTTGTTTTGAAAATGAGCAAACATAACCCCAAACTTTAAACAATCTAATTTTTTAAACACAGTTATAAAAGTCAAAAATTTTAAAATTAACAACCAAACCTTCAAACTTTCTCTTGATCATTTAGAAAAACTTCCCCTGAAATCAAGCCCGAGAGATAAATTATCTGGCAACATTTTCTTAAAATATAATCAAATCACACATAATTAGAAGTTAAGATACAAAAAAATAAAGATAAATAAAGATAAAAAATAAAAAACATAATCACAAAAAAAAAACTTAACAACCCGGATTTTGAGTGAAAAGGCGTTGTCAGGGATCATACCAGATTGTCTGTGACTGAGGAACCCTTTTTAGCTTCAGTTACTTCGCGTGTTCAGGCGATTGCCGGTATTTAAGTCCATTCTTTAAACTCATGCTGCTTTCGCTTACTCAAGCAGTTTCATCACATTATTTATATTTTAAGGTTTATTAATTATGAACATCTATCCAGTTCACACACATAAGTCCTAGGTATAGTTTGTACATTCTATCAAGCACATCTGGTTTCCATACAACATTTTTGTTGATACATGGTTCCTGATCGTCATGTGAAGTATCGAATACAAGACGGAATGTTCAAGTTTAGGTCTGGCCGAACTCTGGCCGAACTCCAGGTTCGGAGCCGCCGAGGCTTGGCCGAACCTGAGGTTCGGCCAGTCGTGATTTCAGCCTATATATATGTTTGTCTTGTATAGATTCAGTAGCTTTTCGTGTCATACATTCTCTAAGTGTACTCTGTGGTCTCTGTGGTTAATACAAAGCCTGTTTGTATTTACTCTCTGTGTTCTTACTCGTTATACATTGATTTCATATCGACTAAGTAGAAGATCCACACGCTCAAGCAATTTCAAGTGGTATCAGAGCATTTGGTTTACTCTACTAGTCGGAGATCACTGTTTTTCGAGTTATCGAGTTTAATATCACGTTTTTGACTTTCAAAACTCGTTGTTCATCTTCATTTCTCGAATTTCTCGTTCAAAACATCATGATTCACGTCAAATATGTCTGTGTTTGCTCATTTTCAGTTGATTGAGTGTTTACAGCTCGAGAGGTGTCAATTTCAGTGAGTTTTTCCAAGTTTTTCCGAAAATTCGCGTTCGGCCGAACTTGAGGTTCGGCGTAACTGCTCCGCACTCCAGGTTCGGAGTACGCTCGGCATAACTGCTCCGAACACCAGGTTCGGAGTACGTTCGGAGTCCATTTTTGTTCGTTCGGTGAGAGTTCGGACTAGGCTCGGAGGGTTTCGGAGTCTACTGGATTCGGTGAGAGATCGGAGAGAGTTCGGACTGTGTTTCTGAGTTCGGACCACGTTCGGAGGAAGCTCGGAGGGTATATTAGGTTCGGAGGAGGTTCGGAGTGAACAGTAACTTGTGTTTCGAAAATGTCCGATTTTCAAGCGTTCGCGGCTATTCAAAACTCAGTTCAAGCGACTATGCAAACGATGATGAACTATGATAATGAAATTGGAACAAGTCAGAAAGTTCCCAAATTGCTAAAGTTGGAAGATTATCATAGTTGGGTTAAACGGTTTGAAGCATATGTCGATACAAATGATATTGATATGTGGTTAGCGTTCACTGAGCAATATGTTTACCCTAAAGATGAAACTGGTGAACCTATACTTCAAAGAAAAATGTCTTCTGAACAAAAGAAAGCTTATCAAGCTGAGAAAAAGGCATATGGTACTTTAACGATGGCTTTGCCTAAAGAATTACTTCATCAATTTGCTGGTAATTACACATCGAAGAGTTTATGGGATGCCTTAGAGAAAAGATGTGAAGGCAATGACCAGTACAAGAAAAGTCGACAAAAGGTTTTGAAGAAAGAGTTTGACAGTTTTAAACATTATCAGAATGAAACGATTCCCAATCTGATTGCAAGATTTGCTCATCTAATGAGTGAAATGCGCTTGGTGAATCTTACTAAAGACGAAGCTGATATGAAAGAGAAGATTTTGGAAGCTTTACCTGAAAAATGGGAGAATTATGTTATGATGATTACTCATGACAAGGATTTTCAAGGATTGTCATTTCAATGATTTAGTTCAAAGAATTCAGGCTAGGGATATGGAGTTGATGGTGAACAAGTCTCTTCCTACACAAATTCAGAATCCTGCAGTGTATCATGGTGAAAATGATTCTACAATGAATGCTGGGAAATCGAATATTCTTAATTCTGCACCCCCGACAGCATTTCTGGCAGGTAAATCTGAATCTTCAAGTTATTCTTCTGCTGGTTGCAATGTTTCTGTTCCGAGTTCTTCAAATCAAACTGCATTATCTGTTCAAACTGTTGATGATTATAATGCATTAATGTCTGCATTGGTATCTTCGTATTTTGGTGTTATCACGGGTGCTGTGAGTAATGCTGAGTTAGCTAACGAAGATTATGATCAGATTGATTATGATCATTTGGAGGAAATGGATCTAAATTGGCAGTATGCAATGCTGGTTCGACGAACGAAGAAATTTTTCAACAGAACTGGGAAGAAGAGACTGAATCAGGAAGGAAAGATTGGTTTGGATAAGTCGAAGGTGAAATGTTACAAATGTTCAAATTATGGTCACTTTGCTAGAGAATGTCCAAGTTCTGCAGATGCTAAGTTGAAAACTGGTCAACATGCACATTTAGTTTATCATTCCCCAAATAAAGCTGAGAAGGTTGAGATTAAATCTGCTAATGTTGTTCATGATTGGACCAATACGTTTTCACATTCAAGTGAGTTTGCATGGAATGCAGATACTGAAGCTAAAAGGAATAATTCTAAACCTGCAATTGCTTTGACTGTTCGTCATATTGATGATGATAGCATTTTAACTGATTCCGATTCTTATTCCAGTGTATCTCTGGTTCAAGAAGAATTACCTAGAGTCTCTGAGAATTCAAAGGTTGAAGAGACTGAATGTCTTAACTGTAAGAAATTTCTTCAGGAGATTGCTAGTTTTGAACAAAGTCATCAAATATCTACTGAAGAGATAGTGGTGTTAAAGCAAGAATTGGAAGATTTTCAAAAGAAGTATTATGAGTTGGTTCATGTTCATGAAGATGTGTTAAAAGAGAAAGCAACATTGGCTGAAGAATGTGAGAAAGCAAAGGCTGAAGCTTTAGATGCAGCTCAAGATTTTGAGAATCTGTTTGAGAAAAGTTATCCGGTTCAGAAAAAGTATGAAGAAGCCACTGCTCTTATTGCTACAACTGCTGTTACTGTTGAAAAGCTTCAGAACAAAATTTCTATGCTTCAAGATGAGAATACTCTCTATCGTGATAAGAATGAAGTCTTGACAAAGGATGTTGAGATTTACAAGAAAAAGAGAGAAAGTGTTCTTGAAGAGTTATTTGCTGAATGTGAGATCCGAAAGTTACAAACTTATGAATATGATGATCTCAATGCAAAGTTCATCAAGTCACAGAAAGAAGTGTTTGATGCTCAGCAACAGATCAATGATTTAAAATTGGAGATTTTGGAGTTGAAGCGGCAAGTGAAGAATTGCAATTTATCACCTACAATGCTAAATTTCTTATACAAGCAGGATCAGAGCTCAGATAGTTCTCAGAAAGTTGATGTTCACTTGGTTCCTCAACCAGTGGATTTAACTGAAGTTACTGCTGCTCAGATTGATCCAAAAGATGAATTGCATGATTATTCCAAGTTTGCTACTTCATCCAAGAAGAATAAATCTAAGTCCAAAAAGAAGGAGAAGCCTTTGGGTGACGCTCCAAAATTTGTGTCAAAGTCTGTTTTGTTGGAGAATGAGAAGATTTTTGATAAGGTTGTGTCAAGTTCTTCATCTGCAACTGAAGAAGACAAAGTTTTGGTTGAAAAGAACAAGTTAAAGGACATTAAAGCCAAATTCACAAGTGAAGCTAAGGCGAGAGAAGCTTCGGGTTCTTCTTCAAGTACTTCAAAGGTTTCAGGTTCCAAACACAAAGGTGTGGGGTTTGTTGTGAAGGAAGAATTGATTCAAACAAAGAAACCGGTGAAAGTCGCCAAGGCTCCTAAAGTCAAAGAATGCAAAGAAATCACCATCTCAGAAGGAATTCACTTACTATTCTGGAAGATCGTCATCTTCAAGGAGTCCATCTCCTAGGTATGATTCCTCTGATGATTTCTTTGATAATTTTGATTCTGAGCATTCATCAGGTTTTTCAAAATCAAAATCAATTTTCAAATATGTTTAGAGAACGACTTTGTTATGTATGTCGTCAACCTGGACATCTTGCTGCTGATTGTCCGACGACTGCATATATTCACAACACTGCCAAATATGTGGATAACAAAGGTCAAATTTTTGATGAACCATGGTCCTCAAAGATAAAATCTAATCGTAAATCGTCTTGGTCTAAACCAAGTACGTCGGTTGAATCTGATTCAGGTTCTGATCAAAAATTGAAAATTTTACAAATTTGGAAACCAAAAGTTGTTTCCAAGGCCAACAATGACTTTGTGGAAGACACCGGGCGACCCGACGATGTTACATCGGGTCGATCCCAGAGCGACTAATGATTTATTTGGTGTCAACAGGTGTTTCAAGAAGACCTTTCAGTGATTGGAAAATTGCTGTTTGTGAAATATCTGTTCTAATTAATCTGATTTTCAAAATTCATTGTGTTTTCACAAAAAGACTTAACCTGCAAGTGTTCGTGTTGGTTGATCAATTTTTCTTGGTTTTTCACTCCATCTCATTCTGAGGGGGAGTTTGTTTTTGCAAAAATACAAAAATAGTGTGTGGTTTTTCAAATCGTAAAAATGAAAATCTATAAATAGAGTTATCATTTTTAGGGGGAGAAATTTGAAAAAGACAAAAACATTAAAATTGCAAAAAGCCAAAAACATTGAAAAATGAGAAATTGTATCCGACATGATTGGGAAATGATGGTACATTGGCTGACAATGTCTGACTCATGGATAAAGTAAGTGAAAAAGCCATAAGATCATTTGATCGATGTGTAAGGTAGGCTCGGCATTAAATCAGAAAGTATACAGATGTGATAAACACATTAAATACTAATGCTTGACCTAGTGGACAACATCTTGATGCATATCTCATGATATATCAAGAAAAAGATATGTGAAAAATAAAATGAGAAGTCACTGTGTATACATGTGTTCATTTTGCAAAGATTTAAACTTGTTTGATTTTCTTTATTTTGTCAAACGATCGGACTTTCTCTGCGTGTCGAAAGACCGACCTGATCGTTGTTCGTTTGACGTTCTGCTTTATTTTCTTTGGTGTTTCGTATAACTCATCGGACTTTCTCTGCGTGTACGGGAGTACCGACCTGATTGTTGTTGAGTTATACAATTTCAACTTGTTTTATTTTCTTATTTTGTTAAATCCGAGGCCTTATCTGCGTATCGAAAGATCGACCTTAAGGTAGACGATTTAACGTTCTTATTTCTTTTTGCATGGAACACAGTTGACTATATCATGAATATAATCATTGTGTGATTAAAATCACAAATGAAATCACAAAATGTGATAAGCAAAGCATATCTGAGTATGTCTGATAGTGTGGGGTACACTGGTCAATGCAAATCTAATAAATACCTTAACATATCCAGATGTTATGAGTATGATTGTGCCAGAGTTTAAATTTGGACAAAGTATATCTGCAATCGGCATGGCTTATGTGCTACAATAATTAAAATTGAAGTGTAGTTCAGCATGTTATGACCAATATGATCCCAAGTCGTGATCTTTCTCACAAAAGACAAAAATAGTGTCTGATTCTGTACTGCATTTACCTTTCTTATCAGAAAATACCAAAAAGATTTTAGGTGTGTTTTGATATAAAGTTTCTAAAAGTCAAAAAGATTTTGTTTCTGATTTGTTTTCGATTGATCAACACGGAATACAACATCATTTTCAAAATCATGATATCTTGGAGTCTCAAAGAGACGTTTTGCACCAAGATTATTTATGTTGGCAGGTTTCTAAGTGGAAAGAGAACATCACAACTTCAAGTCTTCTGAAGATTGTTGATAAAGAGACTACACACGTTGCAATATCAAGTATTCAAGATCGAATTCATCGTCTAGATCGAGGAAGAGTTTGATTGAAGATACAAGATACAAGTTTTGAGAAGAGGAGTGATACTGCACATGCCGAGGGGGAGTTTGTTGATACATGGTTCCTGATCGTCATGTGAAGTATCGAATACAAGACGGAATGTTCAAGTTTAGGTCTGGCCGAACTCTGGCCGAACTCCAGGTTCGGAGCCGCCGAGGCTTGGCCGAACCTGAGGTTCGGCCAGTCGTGATTTCAGCCTATATATATGTTTGTCTTGTATAGATTCAGTAGCTTTTGGTGTCATACATTCTCTAAGTGTACTCTGTGGTTCTCTGTGGTTAATACAAAGCCTGTTTGTATTTACTCTCTGTGTTCTTACTCGTTATACATTGATTTCATATCGACTAAGTAGAAGATCCACACGCTCAAGCAATTTCAATTTTTCACGACACCTTTCCTTAAGCCCAACGTCATGCTCCAGAGGGGTTGAGAAAAGAGAAGAATAGATCACGGAGGTTTTGTTGGATAATATACAACGTCAACTGAATTTTTGAAACATTTTTTAACAACGTTCTCATCAGTGACAAAGGCTGAGGGTTTTGGATGCTTGAGGGTCTCTTTTGATTGTGCACTTGGCATCTTTTGGTTTGTCATATATACAA
Organism: Deinandra increscens subsp. villosa; assembly: GCA_039602395.1. Lineage (NCBI taxonomy): Eukaryota > Viridiplantae > Streptophyta > Magnoliopsida > Asterales > Asteraceae > Deinandra > Deinandra increscens. Next base: position 43,826,722 of record JBCNJP010000010.1, on the reverse strand, counting down.
TGTGATCTTAAAACGTACGTGGATCAGGGTGGTTCCAGGTCTCCGCTTTCGCAGAACAGAGGAGTCCTGACTCACGTACAACATTCCCAGGTCATTGCTTACGCAAAGCAGAGGGAATGGGATTTTTGAGCATGACGTCAAAACTCAGAATCGGGCGTGTGTCTCAGGATTCCTGATACGCAGTCAAATAGAAATTGTACTAACCTAAGTGTGTGTTCCCTTTCAAGCATCATACGTTATCTTCAAGTGTTGTGATAAAACATACCTTTTGATTGATCGTCAGCAGAGCCTACCAAGCACATCGACCATGAATCACTGCTTTTCACTTCCACCTTACACGTGTCAGTCAACAAACACCTGGAAATTTATATCACGTCCCACCTGGTCATCCAAAACCAAAAAAAATTTAAAAGCACACACTTCAGAGAAAATACTTGACATTTTCTTATATCTTCCCCTTGCTTTTAGATTTTTTTTAAATAACCAAAAGGACACTATTTTTGTATTTTTTTTATTATTTTTATTTATTTTTTTTTTTAATTTTTTTTAATTTTTTTTTTATTTTATTTTTTTTAATTAAAATAAAGAAACAAAAATACAGAAAAGGATAACGTTGCCAGACTACTCATCAAAGGCTATCATCCGAAGGCCCTTGAGACACATTTCAAAATTTGCACTTGGAAGGGGTTTTGTGAACATGTCCGCCACATTGTCATCCGATGCCACCCTCTCCAAATGAATGAGCCGTCGGTCATAGCAATCCCGAATGAAGTGCGTTTTGATGTCTATGTGTTTGGTTTTTGAGTGCTGCACGGGATTTTTCACAATTTGCAAAGCAGCATTATTATCACAAAAAATGGGAGTATCGAAAAAATTCAAACCGTAATCTCCCAATTGATGCTGCAACCAGACCACCTGAGAGCAACAGGCAGATGCAGCAACATACTCTGCCTCGGCTGTCGACTGGGACACCGTGTGCTGTTTCTTACTTTGCCAAGACACCAGCCTGTCGCCTAAGAATTGAGCTCCAGCAGACGTGGATTTCCTGTCAAGCTCATTGCCACCATAATCACTGTCAGAAAAAGCATAGAGGTTAAATCCAGACTCTTTAGGGTACCAGAGGCCTAGACGAGGCCGACCCTTCAAATATTTAAAAATACGTTTGACTGCAGAAAGATGAGAGAGTTTAGGATTAGCCTGGTAGCGTGCGCATTGGCACACAGCTAGCATGATGTCTGGACGGCTGGCGGTCAAATACATCAAGGACCCAATCATGGACCGGTACATATGTTCGCTGACTGGTTGCCCATCTGGATCCCTGGTAAGTGCAGGTCTTGCTGCCATGGGTGTAGAAACCGGCTTTGCATCCACCATTTTGTACTTTTCCAAAATCTCAGTAACATATTTAGCTTGATGGATCAAAATCCCACTGTCACTCTGCTTCACTTGCAATGCGAGGAAAAACTCCATCTCGCCCATCTGACTCATCTCGAATTTTGTGCGCATAACCTTCTCAAAGTCTTTGCACAAGTCTTCATTTGTCGATCCGAAGATGATGTCATCAACATAGACTTGCACCATGATAATGTCTTGCCCAACCTCCTTTCTGAAAAGTGTCTGATCAACAATGCCCCGTGTGTAACCATGAGCAAGAAGATGATCAGTCAGAGTCTTGTACCATGACCGAGGAGCCTGATGCAACCCATATAAAGCCTTGTCAAGCTTGAAAACATGATACGGGTGCTCCTCATCAATGAACCCTGGAGGTTGAGTGACGTAAACTTCTTCATCCATCTCAGCATATAGGAAAGCAGTTTTCACGTCCAACTGGTAGACAGTGAAATTCATATACGAAGCATATGCTAAGAATACCCGTATTGCCTCTAAGCGGGCCACCGGTGCGTACACTTCATCATAATCCACACCCTGAATTTGCTTGTGGCCTTGAACCACCAATCTGGCCTTGTTTCTGACAATCACACCATTATCATCCTTTTTGTTCTTATACAGCCACCTAGTAGTGATGACCTTTTTGTCAGCTGGCCTTTCTACTAACCTCCAAACTTGAAGCCGAGAAAATTGATTGAGTTCTTCATGCATAGCCTCCACCCAACTAGGATCGGTCAAGGCCATAGTAATGTTGGGGGGCTCAATCTGGGAGATGAAACAGGAGAACATGCAATGATTGATGTCTCCTGACTGGCTTCTTGTGACCACCCCAGATGCTAAGGGACCAATGATGTTATCTAAGGGGTGGTACTTCTGAATTCTGGTCTCTGCAGTAGCTTGAACTGGAATTTCAGGAGGCAGATTTGAGAGATCGGGTTCTTCATGTGTATCAGCTTCATTTTCAGGATCAGCTCCTGCATCTGTTTCTTGTGTGTGAGTCTCCAAAGGATCTACAGTCTCCTGTGCAGGTGTAGGATCTGTTACAGGAGCAGGGACGGGAGCCTTCGTGATGGAGTGTGAGACAGATGGTCCTGAAATTGTTTCTTCATAAAGTTCTTCTGCTAAAACGGGGTCTAAACCCAACGGGCGGAAGAATTGATTGTAGTCGAAAGCTTGAGGAGGACCAACTCCGCCATCTGAAGGATTCTCTTCTAACCAGTCCACATTTGTGGACTCCATCACAATCCCGGTAGTCTTGTTGAACACCCTGTAAGCGGAGCTGGCAGAGTAACCTACAAAATAGCATTCATCAGCCTTAGCAGCAAATTTAGGAACATCAGTATTAACTAAGACTGTGCATAAACACCCAAAAGCCCGAAGGTGACCAATTCTGGGCTTATCATTGTAGATTAATTCATATGGCGTTTTCTGATGCCGCTTATTGATGAGCACCCTATTCTGGACATAACAAGCAGTATTAACTGCTTCCGCCCAAAACATGGTTGGCAACTTAGAATCACACAACATGGTGCGAGCAGCTTCAATTAAGGTTCTGTTTCTTCTTTCTGCTACGCCATTCTGCTGGGGTGTGTATGGAGCACTGTATTGATGCTCAATCCCCTTATCAGCACAAAAACTGTCAATCGTCTGATTCTTGAACTCCGTGCCATTATCACTCCTAATGGTCTTCACTTTGTGCTTCAATTTATTCTCAATCAGCTTGATGAAGGCAATAAGGATACCTGCAACATCACTTTTCTTGGACAAGAAAAACACCCAAGTGAAACGAGAAAAATCATCAGTAATAACCAAACAGAATGCACATCGGTTAAGGCTTAACATACTGACGGGACCAAACAGGTCCATGTGAAGCAGCTCCAGCGGTGTTGATATTCTACTGTAGATCTTCGGTTTATGTGGGCGTTTGTGCTGCTTCCCCTTAGCACAAGCCACACATTTCTCCTTTAGGATAAATTCATTAATTGGAAGATCTTTGACAAGCCCTCCTCTGGCAAGTCGATTCAGGTTCTTCAAATTCATGTGCCCCAATCTTCGGTGCCACAGCTGTGCATGATTTTCAGCTGTCTTAGATATGAGACAGGACACCTCAGATGTGGGGGGCTTCTGCATGTTTAGAACATAAGAGTTACCATATCTGGGTGTTCTCATAAGCACCCAGTCATCGGGAATAGAATATCCAGGTTTAAGAATAAGGCATTCTTTGTTGTTGAATAAGACTGGATAATCCCGATCACATATCTGTGAAACACTCAGCAAACTGTGCTTCAATTCCTCCACGTAATTGACATCATGGAAGCTGAGACAACCATTTCGAACCGTTCCCTTCTGACTGATATAACCACCAACTCCTCCGGCGAACGACACATAACCTCCATCAAATTTCTCCAAGTCATGTAGAAGAGATATGTCGCCTGTCATATGCCTGGAACAACCACTGTCAACATACCATAGGTTACTGACAGGCCTCCTTGGCTGTTCCTGCATTCAGAGAAGATCAGTTAGATTTTGGTACCCAGGCCTTAACAGGTCTGGGTGAGACTGGTCTGTCCTTAATTGGACTATGAATGTCTTTATTTTGGACATCACTGTGGTAATTTTCTTTCCCAAGCCCCTTTTCATTCTTCAGGTTTAATTTAGACTCTTTGACCTCTTGAAAAGACATTGAGTGTTTTTTGTACACTCCCTTTAGGCTTGAAAGACAAATTAACAACCTTCGGAACATTCCACATTTCATCTTTTCTCTTTTTGACAGAATGAGGTATTGAGAAAAGTGGTGTTTCAGAAAACCTTCTTACAACAGGTTGAGGTGACACAGGTGATTTTTGAAAATTGTCCTGCTTAGGGTGAAAAACAGGTTTTGAAGGTTTAGAGGCCCTTGCAGGTTTTGTGAACATCTTTTTGTTATTCACCTTATTTTTCACTGTTTGAGGTGTCTGATTGGGTGACTTAGGCTTTGGCCTCTGTTTGTGGACCTGTGTTGGGCCTGGCTGCACCTTTTGGTTTGACGATGCAGACTTAGCCTTTGGTCTAGAATGAATTCCCGCCTGTGATGGTGGGAATGTGAACTTCTGCACCTTTTGGTTTGAAGGTCCAACTTTGGGCTTTGTGCCAACATGTGTTTGGCTCAAAGGAACAGTCTTTTGTTGGACCTTCTTAGGGTAGTAGGGCTCATAGGGTCGGTGCAGACAGTTTCTTGCCATGTGTCCTGGTTGGCCACACACATGGCAGGACTGTTTCTTTGGGTACATGGGAGCCTGTGGTTGGTTCCGCCCAGTGGATATCCAAGTTGGCTTTGAAGCGTTTTTATGGATCCAAAGGGCTTTACCATGGGGCTTAGTGGTCAGAACATACTCCCGCTGTACAGGTTGAAATTGGTCATATGCAGAAGTGACCTCAGGATACGGGACAAAATCTTGTGGTTTTGCATCCCGTACTTTCTGCACATTTTTAATGGGACAGGTCACACTGTCCTCAGATTTCTTCACATCACCTGTGGGTTTGGGAACATCAGTTTGTGGTCCCTTACCCCTTCTTAAAATTCTAACAGTTCTAAGGGGTTTCACAGGTTTCAAATCACCTTTACCAACATTAAACACACCACAATCAGTAAATTTAGCACAATCATTAGACTCAGACGACTTAGAGGTGTTTGACTCGGACATAACACAAGTTTCAGTTTTCTCAAAAACAGAATTTTGAACAGAAAAATCAACTTCAGACTTCAAGGGACTTTTAGTGGACTCCTTGCAATTTATTACCCCTGCTTCATGTTTACCTTTATCTGCACAAGAAGTAAAAGGGTTAGTCTGGTTAGAAACAGGAGCAGATATTTTAATAGGACAAGCTGCCAATTTCTTTTCGATCTCAGCTTTAGCATCCAAGTTGGTCTTGGAACACTCATAGTCTGGGATCATTTCATGCATCAGGGGCATCGGTACTGTATGAGTGGATTTTTTATCTTTTATTTCAGTACCGAGTCCCAAACCAGAGTTGGCTTTTATATGACGCATACGAGCATCTGTGTTGTAGAAAAGTGAGCTAGCCTTCATCATTTCAGACACAATCTTATCATTTCGCTCAACTTTGGTTTGAGATGTTTCTAATTGCCCTTTAAGTTGCTCAAGTTCAGTTTTTAATGTGGCAATTTGTTCATTAGCAACTGTCAGATATGTGTTTTTGTTACTCAAGTCCCTTTGAAGATTTTTTATGTCAATTTTAGCAGCTTCAAGTTTCTCACTCAAGTTTTTACTTCTACCCTTATATTCCCTCAACTCTCTATCAACAAATTCACGATTTAGGGTTTCATTGAAAAACTTAGTTTGCCATTCTTTAGATTCAGTAAGAATAGATTGACATTTAGAGTTAAGACATACCTCTGAGCTGCTTCCGGAGGATCCTGGTGTGATGTTAGCCATGAATGCATGTTGAAATTCCTCAGCTGCTTCCTTTTGTGCTTCCTCTTCAGCTAACAGGGCCACATGGTCAAGTGTAAGACTAAGGTCCTCCACCTGAGATGTCCAGTCATATCCTGGTGTATGTTGAACCACCAGTGCCTTATCATTCTTTCCTGCCTCCTTCTTCATGTTCTCACTTCTGTTATCAGCCTTGCCTTCTCTATCCACTTTAGGTTTGGTGCACTCTCTGGCATAGTGCCCATACTCATTGCAGTTGTAACACCTCAGATTAGCCTTATTAAAGCTCAACTTGATTCCTTTTCCACCATTCCAATCCTTCTGTCCCTTCTTTGCCATGAACTGCCTTGCACGAAGGGCAGACATTCCCATCTGATACGATATGTCCATGTGCTCTAGATCATCAGGATTCACTTGATTCACATCATCAGGTGACAGATCCGTGGGAAGTAGTGAACCTGCCATGAGTGCCTGATAGCAACTCATAATTCCCACTCCAAGGGCAAAGCTGGGATCTTTGGTTAAAGCGTTTACATCCAGAGAGACAACGTTTGATGTTCCTGACGAGCTTGACCCAGTGGCTTGCGCAATGAATCCCATTGTGTTTGATGGTGAATTGGTTGGAGCAACAGCCGGCTGAGAAATGAAAGCTTGGTTTAGTTGATTCATGAAAGCTCCATTGCCAGTTTTCCTTGCCCTCTTTTGTTTCTTCTCCTCATATGCTCTGATTGTGGACATGAGCTCATTTAGTGAAGCGGTGGACATTTGTACCGTCTTCTCAATTAGCTCAATAGTACTGTCCCAATTGGGTGGAAGAGAGTTAACTAGTTTTCTGTTGACCTCCACTTGAGTGTATGTTACTCCAGCATCCTTCATTCCAGTGACTATCTTGATAAACCGCTGAAGTAACGTCTCAATATTCTCACCCGGGGCATAGTTGAACTCATTAAACATCTCCCTCAGATTCTCTTTGCGGGATTCCTTCATGTCATCATTTCCCTCATAGGCAGCTATAAGGGCATCCCACAATGTCTTTGCTGAGGTGTATTCCTTGAATGCTTCAGCAACTTCCGGGGATAGGGCCATGGTCAATCCAGCTAGAGCCTTTCGATCTCGTTCAACCCTTTCCCAGTCCTCATCTATCCAATTTTGCTTGGGTTTAGGAACAGGAGGTTGACCCTGTTCTCCCGGAGTTGATGGGACATAGTCTCCCACCTCGATTGATCGCATGATCTTAGCATCATGGTAGTTGACATAGTTGACGAACCTGTATTTCCAACTCATAAAGTCTTTGCCAGACATCAGACGTGGTGGTCTGGCAGATGTTCCGATCTTAGAATCCATTTCCAAGGTGGCACTCGAGAGGCTCGACATGTCGAAGGCCATAACTTCCGAATCGAAAAATGGATTTATTGACAAGGAGACTAGATCGAAAAGTGGTTTACGGCTACAAGAAGCTGATCGAAAAGTACTTTTCGATCGGTATGATGCGAGTCGAAAAGTCTGAACTGATCGAAAAGTGAGGTCTGGATCGAAAAGTCTCGAAGGGGACTTTTCGATCAAGGATCACGATGGATCGAAAAGTCACAGGGGACTTTTCGATCGGTGAAACTGATCGAGAAGTCACAAAAGGGGACTTCTCGATTGGGCAGACTGGTCGAAAAGTCACTTAGGGGACTTTTCGAGCAGGAGTAATGGGTCGAAAAGCCACAAAGGGGGCTTTTCGATCGGTGGAGGTGGCTGAAAAGGGCTTTTCGACCAGAGAACCTGATCGAAAAGTACTGAATGTAGTCGAAAAGCTCCAAAATCACAAGCACAACGTTCCGAAACCTTCTGTCTCGAGTCGCAACCTGCACAAAACACCTCCGAAAGTGCTAACAGCTGAAAATCACCAGAAAACTCAAATCGTTAGTACTCAAAAACCTTGAATCTGATATCGCGAGAGCCTCGAAACTTGCGTTTCTTGGCTCTGATACCAATTGTAAGGATCAACTTAACCCTCACGCGATATCTAGACTAGTGAAACCGTGCGGAATCCGGTTTAACTAGTTGATTCAAGAAAACAGTAAAAGATTTGTAATCGAAAAGTATAACAAAGCAAATAAAAAAACAAACCGATTAGAAGACACAACGATTGTATTGATCACTGGAATCTGCTTACACCTTGATCGAAATTCTCAAGGGAGAATTTCGATAATCACCTCTAATCACCAAAAACACTAGCAACCTTTACAAAACATAATAAAGCCCTATATATAGCTAAAGGTTTCGTAAACCCCTAGCCCATCCTAAACAATTCGGACCCAAACCCCTAAACAACTTAGCCCATTTACATATTAAAACTAGCCCAAAACAACTAAACAAGCCCAAATCAATCTAATGCAAAAGCCTTAAATTTCAGGTCTCTACAGTACGCCGGACCATATGATACGCCACCTATGATATAGTCACTACAACACATTCTAAGACACGCTCACATAGATACAATACACGAGACACTCATAGCATAGGGATATGCTCTAACAAACTCCCCCTTAACGTGTAGTGTATCTTTATTCTAACAAAACTTCAGTCTTCAATTTTCAACATCATTGCATCCGATCTTCGACTTGAAACCTTGTCAGAAATAGAGCTTGCATGGCTGGATCACTCTTGAATCACCTTTAATCTTCAAGATCCACTTGTGAAAGATAAAAAAAATACTCCCCCTTTCACCATGCTTGAGTCTTGACACATATAACCTGCAATTTCAGAAGACAGAAACGCGGCTTCCTTTTCTTTTGAAAATTAATTTAATCTTGGCGCAAAACTTCTCTTCGAGAATCCAAGATATAGATTTTGAAATTTGATTTCGTATCACATGTCGATCGGTCGAAAACAAATAAGAAGCAAAATCTTTTTGACTTTTTGAAACTTTAAATCAAAACACACCGAAAATCTTTTTGATTTTTCTAAGTTTATGCTAAAACACACCTAAAATATTTTTGAACTTTTCAGATATGAAACATAAATGCAATACAGAATCAGACACTATTTTTGTCTTTTGCGAGAAAGATCACAACTTGGGATCATATTGAACATAACATGCTGAACTACATTTCAATTTCAATTACTTCAGCACACAAGTCATGCCGATTACTGGTATAATTTGTCCATCTTAAACTCAGGCACAATCATACTCATAACATCTGGATATGTTATTGTATTGATTTGATTTGCTTTGACCAGTGTACCCCACACTATCAGACATACTCAGATATGTTTTTTTTCTTTTATATCACCCTTTGTGATTTCATTTGTGATATGATCACATAATGATTGTATTCATGAATCAGTCAACTGTGTTCCATGCAAAAAGAAATAAGAACGTTAAATCGTCTACCTTAAGGTCGATCTTTCGATACGCAGATAAGGCCTCGGATTTAACAAAATAAGAAAATAAAAACAAGTTGAAATTGTATAACCCAACAACAATCAGGTCGGTACTTCCGTACACGCAGAGAAAGTCCGATGAGTTATACGAAACACCAAAGAAAATAAAGCAGAACGTCAAACGAACAACAATCAGGTCGATCTTTCGATACGCAGAGAAAGTCCGATCGTTTGACAAAATAAAGAAAATTAAACAAGTTTAAATCTTTGCAAAATGAACACATGTATACACAGTGACTTCTCATTTTCTTTTTCACATATCTTTTTCTTGATATATCATGAGATACACATCAAGATGTTGTCTACTTGGTCAAGCATTAGTATTTAATGTGTTTATCACATCTGAATACTTTCTGATTTAATGCCGAGCCTACCAAGCACATCGAACAATGATCTTATGGCCTTTTCATCTAATTTATCCACGAGTCAGACACGTAAGCCAATGTACCATCATTTCCCAAACATGTTGGATACAATTTCTCATTTTTTAATGTTTTTGTATTTTCTGTTTTTCCATGTTTTTGTATTTTTCTCGTTTTTCCATGGTTTTGTATTTTTCTCTTTTTCTCCCCCTTTAAATGAAAACTCTATTTTTGTATTTTCATTTTAACAAAAAGCACAAAGACACTATTTTTGGTTTTTCAATTTTCTCCCCCTAAACTACATACGGAATGTAAAAGAAAGAAAATTGACCTTTCAACATGGATACCTTTCAGGTTTAGCTTTCAGAAAAATTTTAGTTTTTGATATTTGAAATTTCTTGAAATTTAAATTAAAACAGCAGAATACTCCTCCATCAGCAACTTTTCAATCACCGATAGGTCTTCTAAAAGTACCTACACACTGGTCAAACACATCAGTTTATAAATGACCCGAAGCGAATCGCTTCTGGTCGACCTGTATCTTGGTTTCCTTTCGAACCCACTTTAGGTTTCCAGTTTTGTTGTTTTGGTAAATCAGTATTTGATGAACCAGTTACTGTTGATTGTGACGAACAACCTACATATGGAACATTTTGAAAACGAGGAATAAATCTTCCTTGAGTTTTGAAAAATGTAGGTTGTGAATATTCATCAAATACTCTGCCATATTCATCAATGAATCGTTGTTTGGCAGCTTTACCAACATGTGGAACCTTTCCTTTTCTTGAACCAGAAGCAGCAGAAACCGGACAATCTTGTGCCATATGCCCTTTTTGTCGGCAATTGTAACACAAGCAATTATTGACATTTCGGCGTTTTGGAATCTGCAAAGCTTCATAAATATATTCATCTCCAAAATGATCATAAAAGGAATCGAATACCTGATATCGATGATCATGAACCCATTTCGAAGTCGGGCTCTTTGGAGTAGAATTTGAATTTCCAGAAGAATACTTGGCTGTTTGTTTCTTCTTGGTCTTTGGAGCAGTATCAGTTTTGATGAAGACCTTAGCAACTTTCTGAGAATCCACACAGTGAAGTGGAAACTCCTTATCAGAGAATATCTGATCTGAACCTTTGAGTTTATAAAATCTCTCAGATTGAACTTTGTCAGCTTCAAACACATCCTTCTTGACTTGCTTCAGATTGACTTTCTTCAAATGTTGTTGCTTTTGAGCCTTTGAAACATTCACTTTAACCTGCTTCTTTTGAAATCCCAAACCTGTATGTTTTCCAGAAACCTTCTCTTCTGAATCAGACGGTTTATGTCCGTTCTTTGCAAGACGAGAAAACTCTGTTTTAACCTTGTAGATATCGTTTGGAGCATCAACTATTGTTTCATCAATGTCACTAGTTGAACTTGCAGATTTCTCTTTGTCATCAGATGAAGAACTAGACTCCTTTGGAACTTCAGAAGCTGCAGCACTCTTGTCTTTGTGCTCTTTCCTTTCTTCAACAGATTTGGAACCAACAAATTTAGAATAATCACCAGTCTCATCCTTTTCTTTCAAATCATGAACGCCTTATTTAAGACTTCCTGGTGGTGACACGATTTTGTTAAACATCTTCTCAAAATTCTCATCTTTGGCTAGAAAACTTGTAAAAGATTGTGAGTTAGTAACATTGTTCAAAAGACGTTTTGAATCAATGACTTCAATCTTTAATTCAGAAATTCTTTGATGAGCTTCAGCCAACTCTTTTTCTGTTGCAATGAGCTTCTTTGCCACTTTATTAGTTTCATACTTTTGCAATCTCAACTCATCTAGTCCAGCCAACAATTCCTTCTCGAGTTTATCTTCATTTCTTTTCTGAATATCCAAAATTGCATTTTGCAACTTGTTCACTCTAACCAACTCCCTCTTCTCATCAAGTAACTTTTCCATATCAAGTTGATAGGATTGAATCTTAGTAGCTTGATCATCAGAAAGTTTAGTAAGAGTATCAAGTCTGGACTTTGATTTATCAAAAAGATTTTGAAAATCTTTTGCAGTATCCTCAGCTTCATCTTTCCATTTCTTCACTTCTTTGACTAATTCATCCTTTTCTTCAGATAACTCTGTAACTATTTGTTCAAACTCCTGTTTAAAATTTTGAAATTTTGACTCTTTCTCAACATACTCTGCTTGAAAATCTGAAAACTTTTCTTTCTGAGAAGAAAATTCTTGAATTAGATCTTCTAACTTTTGCTGTTCATTTGCCAGTTCTTCTTTCTTTCTTTTATTTTCATCAACCAACAACTCATTTTCTTTTATCAATCCTTCTATCTTCTTGTCTTTCTGAGAACAGAACTCACAAACCGATTCATAGCCACCATCTCCAGAACCACTTGTTACAGATTCAGAATCAGTTACTTCGTCTTCATTATCACTATGAACAATTTGAGCAATCATCGCAGATGAACCAGTCCATGCAGACTCATCATTAATTTCATCAGTAGCCCAATCATAGCCTTTATTCGATGTTCGTGCTTTTTCAAATGCTTCAAGTACAGCAGCATCCCAATCATAACCTTCATTGGACTCAGAAGCAACAGCAGTTAAAGCAATTGGAGAATTAGAAGTTTGCCCCCAATCATATTGTTTATCAACTAGAGACACCAAGGCTGTTGGAGACTTTGATGAAGAAGCAGTTGATTTTGAACATTCACGAGCAAAATGTCCAAAATTAGAACATTTGAAGCATTTTGCTTTGGATTTATCTATTCCAACCTTGCCATCTGGATTTAAACTTTGAAACCCTGTCTTCTTTTTGAATCTTTTAACTCTTTGAGCTAACATTGCCAATTGCCAATTGATATCCATTTGCTCAAGATTATCAGGATCAATCTGATCAAAATATTCTTCAATCAGATTAGATGTTGTCAAACCACCATTTAACAATCCATAATATGAAGATAACAAGGCTGATATTAATGCCAAGTGCTCATCCGGTGTTTTTGCTGAATATGAAGTCGAACTTGAATGATTTGGAATAGTGAAGTTACATCCACTTGATGAATTTCCAGAATTTCCTGAACCATGACCAGCCACAAAAGCTGTTTGAGGTGGATTCAATGAAGCAACACCAAATGATTTGGACTTTGCATTGATACTTGCAGAATTTTGACCATGATACACTTCAGGATTTTGGAATTGAGCAGTTGACTTGTTTGATGTCATCATTTCCATCTCTCTAGCATGAAGCTTTCCGGTCAAATCATGAAATGATAATGCAGAATATTCTTTATCATGAGTAAGCAATAATACATAGTTTTCCCACTTTTCCGGTAATGCTTCCATCAATTTCTCTTTCAATTCCTCCCCGGTCTTTTCAATTCTAACCACTTTCATCTCACTAATCAGATGTGAATACCTTGAAACAAGAGCAGAAATATTTTCTTTTTCATAGTGTTGAAAATTTTCAAATTCCTTGTTCAACACTTTTCGTCTACTCTTCTTATATTGATCATTACCTTCACATCGAGCAGATAAAGCATCCCACAACTGTTTAGCTTTCTTGCAAGTGCTGAATTGATGCAACAACTCGGTAGGTAAAGCCATGGTAAGATAACCATAAACTTTTTGTTCAAGCTCATAACTTTTTCTTTCATCCTTATCAAAATCTTGAATTTCTTTATACTCTCCATCTGCAGTTGGACGTACATACAACTTTTGAATTGGAATCCATAAATCAATATCGTTTGTGCTGATGTATGCAGAAAAACGTTGCTTCCAATTTTGATAATCTTCCAACTTTAACAGCTTAGGGACTTTCTGACTTGTTCCTATTTCATTATCAAAATTGAGTATATCTTGTACCGTGCTTTGCATAGCTGCAAATGCTTGAAAATCAGACATTTTTCACCGAAAATAATACTTCAAAAACTTCAAACTCAAAAACGGAGGTTTTCCAAGCGGATTTTGGGGGTCAAAACTGGACGGTACTTGCCGTAGGCAGGATACAAGTCCTAGATCTCGTCGAGACGAACGTTTTGACTGGTATTGGGTTCCGTAACTCTTTACGGTTCTCAAGTTACGTCAGTTTTAGTGAAGGTCACTTTTCTGCCAGCGGACCAAACCAAATTTAGCGGACCAAATTTGCACTCAACGGACCAGTTCTGGATCAATCTAACTAGCGGACCAAATTTTTACCTGCGGACCACTTCCGGATCAAATTCACCAGCGGACCAGATGCGGACCAGATATCTTCAGCGGATCAAATTTGGTACGGCGGACCAAATAAACCAGCGGACTAGATGTGGTACGCCAAAACCGCCACGGACCAGTTCGTTGAAGATTTCCTGGGCGGACCAGTTACGGACCAGGTGTTTTTCGAGCGGACCAGACGCGTTTCACGCGGATTTCGATGGATTTTTTGAATTTTTGACGTTTTGAGCTAGAAAATGGATCAGTAAGGTGCGAAATCAGTCCAGAAACACTCAGAAATCATTTTTTATCACAGAAACACTCGGAATTGGAAGAATTTGATGAAAAATGAAGAAAACTCAAACTTTCTCTCTCTAAAAATCCGAAAATTGATCAAAAACACAGCAGTAGAGCAACCAAATGCTCTGATACCACTTGTAAAACCGAGATACGATCTTACTACTGCGTGTATCAATCAATCATAGTAACAACGGATGTAAATAAGAGAATTCTTATTGAATCACTTGAAGATACAAAGAAGTTCTCTCTAGTTTCTCTCTCTAGAAAACACACACAGAAAGTGTAGAATGACTCAGAGTGTTCAACTGGTTACCCTGCACATTCTAACACAAACCTATTTATACTAAGTGACTAACTACTCAGCGTACCACGTGGTACGCCGGACCATATGGTCCGCCGGACCATATGATACGCCACCTATGATATAGTCACTACAACACATTCTAAGACACGCTCACATAGATACAATACACGAGACACTCATAGCATAGGGATATGCTCTAACACACAGTCTTTGGATATAAATATGTTAATGTGTCATGTGTTTTTTATTTTATGGGTTTCTGTGTTATGTTAATGTGTCAGAAGATTTGTACATATAATAGTGTTTCTATGTTTGGCGTGTTAAATATTATGCTCTAAACATTGACTCTTTAATGTGACAACCGTTTTATTGTAGTCTATGTATCATAGTTGGTTATGTTTGAAACAATACGATAGCTGATGAGGGTCATGGTACATACGTATTGTGTATTTACTATGCGATACCGTTTACTATCGACAATGTGTTTTCAAACCTCCTTTGTGTCTACATGCTTTATTTAACGAGAACGCATTAAGGTTTGACAACTGGGACACATGTGATGAGTGGGGTTTCGAATAAGACGATCTTCTCACTGTTCATTACCTTTTTTTATTCCCTTATTTTCTATATTGATAATGTATGATGAGTTGTGGGTCTTTTTCACTAAGTTGGGTTTTAAAACAGATAAATGGTGAAACATTTATTCTTATTTTTTCCTCCGGGCAGTAGGCCATTTTGTTTTCAAAATAATGTGGTTAAACTCCTGTTCATTCATTTAGGCGCCTCAGTTTCTGGCGGTTTATTGTGTTAATTAAACGTTATTACTCATGCATTTAATGTGCGGCTGTTTATTGTGTTAATTAAAGGGTGTCAAGCTCACGTACATGTTCGACTTACTTTCATCAACCCTTTTCCCGTGGAGAATCAAACGAAATTCGAAATGTCAAAAAAGACCAATTGTAGAAGTGGTAGCGGAACTTGAAAACATCAGGTATGTGTTTTGAGGAGTTGTATTCAGGGTTCTCCGGTGCTCTTTTCGTTATGGTTTGTAGAAGTTAGGATTGCAACAATGTTAATGGCCGGTATATGAGCACAGATTACATTCTCTCAGATAATGACGTTAGTATGCTCTTCCTTTTTAAATATTTGAATGTCATGTTTATTTTCATGATGATGCTGATTGGTAAAGTGATTTCATTTGTAGGGCCATATTATTCATGCCACTGCGAGGAACAATATCGCTCATGTCACACCCTGAACTTTCGGGAACGGAGGCATGTGACGTCATGAAATCATAGTCGTGGATACATAGAACAATTTGCAAGTATAATAAAGGTAACAATACGTCATTTAGATTGCAGCGGAAAATATGGTGATAATGACATTGTTTTACAAATCGTACTAATAGAAATATGTCTTTGAAAGGAATTACTTAAAGCACTTGAAATGTTTAATAAAAGATAAGGGGCTATGATTCCATCGTGAGCAAGAGGTCCGATAGAGTTTAGAATACCCGTTTGCACCGCGTTCGTCATTTAGTTACCTGAGAAATCATGAGCATAAAAAGGGTCAACATAAAGTTGGTGAGTTCATAGGTTTAAGACTCTACAAATAGTTTGTAAATGGTTTATGGCATACAAGATTATAATATGGTCACCGTGATGTAATGATTAACAATGAACTTTGAATTTGAAACTAACCGATTTACCCACTCATAGCATCTTCCCTAAAGATACTGAAATGGAACAATAATAACTAGCGTGTACTACTCGACAAATGCACACGTCGGGATTGGAGGTACCAATCAAGTAGGGTTGTTAACCCAAATATATCTATTCACTAGTTACCGTTTCGAACAAAACTAATAAAATTCAATTCGTAGTGGGATTTGTGACAATTCGTTATGTAACGAAGTGTACTCATTTGTAGGGTAAGTAAAGAACATTTAATCGTACGGCAAGTTACAGTTTCGACCGATATATCAAGTATAAAACAGTTTTGATTCATGATTTCTCCCCCAAAGTATTAAAACAATTTAAAAGAAAAGGGTCGTGAGACTCACCTCAAGCAAGGTGAAATGGTAATGCAAGTGATATGGAAAGTCCGGACAAAAGCACGTAACGTCTTAATAAGTATAGATAAACAAGTTGCATGTATAAGGTCTTTGATCATTGAGTAACGTTTTCTTCACCCAACGACACCGGTCAAGTCTTGATAATGATGTCCCGTTTGTATATTTAGAAAAAATCCGTCCGGTTAATATTTATTGTCCAAATAAATATATAAAGTCAAGTTTATATTTACGTCAAAACAATTATAAAGGGATTTAAATAAAACAATTTAAATCAAGAATATATAATTAAATCAAGTCCCAAATATTGAGAAAAAATAATAAAGTCTTTTATTATTTTTAAGGACTTAGAAAAATATATATATATAGGCTTGGTTAGTCATAAACTTTATAAGGTTTATAGAATGACCATAATTATTTTGTCCAAATAATTATATAAGTGTTTAGGCAAAATACTTGACAAAGATTTATTATTTAGAGAAATAATAAATTAAATAGATTATAAATTAAATACAATTCTTTGTATTAACTCAAATAATTTATAAAAGAATTTTATAGACATACAAGTCATTGGATGGTTAAGTTTGTCAACTTTTAATAAATTAAAGTGTATGGATGTTTTTAGAAATACTTGTTTGTGCCAAAATAATTATCCGTTTGTAGAAATTGTTTAACGTCGTTGCTAAATTTACAAAAGAAATTTGATGATGTTTAATAATCATAAATAATAACTTATCAAGTTAGAACGATTACTTAGAATGATTCTCTAAATATTTTTAGATAAAATATTTATTTACAATTTTTAGAAATCGTAGTCACCGATTTAAGTTCGTAAAATAGAATTTAACGCATTTGGACTTTATACAAGTTTAAGATTATGTTAATAGTATTCCCTAAAGTCGTCTATAAGTTTAGAAATATTTCCTTGGTCGGTTTTAAATAATGTTACCAAAACTACGTTCTCTCGTCGCGTAGTTAACCGTTTTGATCCCGGTTTTTCTCCCTAACTGACGTTTCAACGTTTTGGTCACTTTGGTTTATTTAGAAACTTGAAAATATGTTGCAAAAAGTCGACGGGATCAGATCTGATCCGTGGACTATTTTTTCATGATTTTATATATTAAAACATGTTATAACTTATAAAAATCATCTAGTTTGAATATAGTCTTTTTAGGGAATGTTTAAACATTTATGACAAGTCTTTTTAAAGCATAAAATCTATGTATTTAAGTTCAAATGATTGTTATAAATGTGGAGGTTAATAAATGTATTTTTACTAGATTTGGTAAAAATAAAGCAAACTATTTTTATGTTTTGGTGAAATAAAATTCACCAACACATTTATGGTCTTGGTTGTAGGTGACTTCTTTATAAAACATGTCATATTTTACAATGGTAAGTTTAAGTTGTAAACCTTTGTTTAAGACCTTTCAAGAACTTTGTTTTACAAAATGTCTTTTATTTATAAATAGTTCCATGTCTTTTTATA
Organism: Deinandra increscens subsp. villosa; assembly: GCA_039602395.1. NCBI lineage: Eukaryota > Viridiplantae > Streptophyta > Magnoliopsida > Asterales > Asteraceae > Deinandra > Deinandra increscens. The sequence goes on along the minus strand of JBCNJP010000010.1, from coordinate 43,808,758 downwards.
AGGTTTTTCACTACTGAAGATTTATAAGTCTTTGTTTTGTAAAACTTAGGTCCATGATCATCCATTATGTCCAATGTAAGCCTTGTGATTTATAAGTTTTTAAAGATCATAACATTATGTTTAACTAGTTATAATAAGTCTTTTGTCCAAGTTAAATGTTACTAGTTAGTTTGTTAACATAAGTTAAGCAAAAATAAACATAAGTAAATATAGATCATCAACTAGCAAAGCTAGGACATTTATGTTCAAATATCTTGAACAAATCAACTAACAATATCAACTAACACAAAGTGTTAGGATCAAAATAATGTAAATAACATAAATGTAAATGCAAGGAATGTAAATAACAAGTATTTAAATTGCAAGAAAGTAAAGAACAAGTAAGTAAACATAAATTAATCTTGATGGTTAAAATGATCTAGGTTTCACATGATACTTCCATAAGGTTTCTCTAAATGTAAAACCCCAAGTGTTGGCTAGTTTAAGTTCTTCAAGAACACCAAGACTTGTTAGATCAAGTCACTTGCATTATTCCACCCAAGTGTTGGTGATTAGAGGATTAGAGAAAGAATGGTTGATCTAGACTCTTGAAGGACCAAGTGTCATGCATATTTTAACAAATGAAGAGATAGGTTTTTCATATCAAGACTTGTTGGTGACTTTGGGTGAAAATCATATGGAAAAAGTGGTTTAAAAGGATTCACAATGGGGGTTTGGTTTGAACCGTGAAGGGAGGAGAAGAGGGGAGGAGATCGGCGGCCTTGGGGCTTCGGACGGCGGCGGATGGTGGCTGGAGGAGGCTGGTCGACGGCGGCTCAAGGAGAAGGGGTGGTGGCCGGCTTTTGGGGTGAGGGAGGAGGAGAATTATCTAGTGCAGTTGGGTGAAGGTGCAAGGGAAAATGGTAACCCAAGCCTCTCTTTTATACTTAAAAGGTGATTATTAACCTTTGGTTAATAGGAGATGACAACTAATAATTCTTTTTGTTTTGATTAATTATAATCAAAGTTTAATAGTTGTAGGTGATTCTCCAAATGAAAGACAATTTTTATAAAAGGTTTTTATAAAAGTTCAAGGGATTTTATAAAAGGTTAAGTTAAGATCACTAGTTAAAGAGGTTTGAGATTTTTATAAAACTACAAAGGTGATGGGTTTGTTTTATAAAAATTAGTGGGCTAAAAATCTAAAAAAGTTTTGGGCTAAAACAATTAAGGAAATGGGTTAGGAGGTGGGCCGAAAATCCACAAGAAGGGCCGGCTCATTTTCTGGGCCGAACAGTGGGCCGAATCGGGTCAGTGGGCTGGGTCGGATCGGGCGGGTCGGGTGCGGGTTGGGCCAGCGGGGTGGGCTCGTGGGCTGGGGTGGGTTTACGGGTTGGGTAACTGGGCCGTAAGGGGGCGGTTTAGGGTATTGGGCCGGTTAATGGGCCAGTGAAGGGGCGGGTTACGGGTCGTTGGTTGGTACCAAAACGCTCGAAATGGCAACGCGAATGTACTCGTAAAGTTTGGTGACAGTCCGGGTTCGTTTGTGAAAGTTGGGCTTACCGGGCCCAATAAAGGTTTCTAGTTCGTTAACGGGATTAACGGTGGAAAGTTTGGAGAAGTTATCCGGACAAAAAGGTTAGGATATACAAGTCTTGATAAACCTTAAGGAGACAATCAAAATTTTCTAAAAGTTTTGTCGTGACGAAAAATGTCGTAACGATGTTAACTAAAATATATAAAAAGTTCAATTTTTATATAAGTTTCTTGTTGTTAAAATTCCATTTATCACTAAATGGGTTTTCTTGGTTCAAAATGATTGGACAACGAGACTACAAACTCGGGAATTATTCTAAGGTTGTAACAATATATATATGTACTAATATATATATATATATATATATATAATTAAACACATAATTAACACATAATAACGATTAAGCACGTATTAGTTAACGCTAAGTAAAAGTCAAAGTTACGGGGTTGACCTGGTTTTGTGCGAGGTGTTACATTCTCCCCCTGTTAGAAGAATTTTGTCCTGAAATTCAGTCTTGTCCCGAAATTCAGTCTGGTCCATTGGCGGGTGCAACGTTCTCAAACAGTTGAGGATACTTTAGACGCATCCGGTCCTCACGTTCCCAAGTGTATTCCGGTCCTCGTCTTGAGTTCCAACGCACTTTGACGATAGGAATGCGGCTTCGTTTAAGTCGTCTGACTTCTCGATGAAGTATCTCCGCGGGTTCTTCTACGAAATGAAGTGTTTCATCGACTTGGATTTCGTCGAGAGGAACGACAAGTGTCTCATCAGATAAACACTTCTTCAGGTTACAAATATGGAAGACATCATGTACACCGTTTAGTTCGGGTGGTAGGAGTAATATGTAAGCGACCGGTCCAATCCGTTCAAGGATCTCAAAGGGACCAATGTATCGAGGGTTTAACTTTCCTTGCTTACCGAAACGAATGACACCTTTCCAAGGTGCTACCTTCAGCATCACACGATCACCGACTTGGAATTCTAAGGGTTTACGTCGATTGTCTGCATAACTCTTCTGACGGTCTCGGGCGGCCTTGAGACGTTCCTTGATTTGATGAATCTTCTCGGTAGCCTCGAATAGGATCTCAGGACCAGTGAGTTGACTATCTCCGACATCAGTCCAACAAAGAGGGGATCTACACTTACGTCCATAAAGTGCTTCGAATGGGGCGGCTTGAATACTAGTGTGATAACTGTTGTTGTAAGAGAATTCTGCTAGGGGCAGATGTTCATCCCAGTTACGTCCGAAATCGATCACACAAGCTCATAGCATGTCTTCAAGCGTTTGAATCGTCCTCTTGCTTTGGCCACCCGTCTGAGGGTGGTAAGCGGTACTCATGTCAAGACGTGTCCCCAAAGATTTCTGAAGTGATTGCCAAAACTTGGCGGTAAATCGACTATCGCGATCAGATATGATAGAAGTGGGCACTCCGTGTCAGGAGACGACTTCCTTTAGGTAGAGCTTAGTCCTTCTCTCCATACTATCAAATTCCTTAGTTGGCAAGAAATGAGCAGATTTAGTCAGTCGATCAACAATCACCCAAATGGCATCGTAGCCAGATCGGGCTTTTGGCAACTTCGTGATGAAGTCCATAGATATCCCTTCCCATTTCTATTGCGGGATCTCTGGTTGTGTCAACAAACCGGAAAGTTTCTGATGTTCCGCTTTGACCTTTAAGCAAGTTAGGCACTTGCTAACATAAATATCTATCTCCGCCTTCATGTTAGGCCACCAGAAATGTTCCTTCAAGTCATGATACATCTTGTCGGCTCCAGGGTGGATGGAATATCTATTCTTGTGGGCTTCGTCGAGCACTAGCTTCCTCAAATCTCCATAGCTAGGTACCCATAACCTGTTCATGAAATTTAGGGTTCCGTCAGGTTTCTCCAACAAACGCTTCTCCATACCTCGCAAGCATTCGTCCTTAAGATTCTCTTCCTTGAGGGCTTCAATTTGTGCAACGCGGATTTGCGAATTTAGGTTCGAGCGTATTGTCATACTTAATGCTCTTACTCGGGGGGGTTTCATGCGTTCTTTTCTGCTTAAGACATCGGCTACTACATTAGCCTTACCAGGATGATATCGAATCTCGCGTTCGTAATCGTTAAGAAATTCAACCAAACGACATTGCCTCATATTCAATTCCTTCTGATCAAAGATGTGCTGGAGGCTTTTATGATCAGTGAATATGGTGCATCTTTTTCCATAAAGGTAGTGTCTCCGAATCTTGTGGGCGAAGACGACGGCTCCAAGCTCTAGGTCGTGGGTTGTGTAGTTCCTCTCATGAATCTTCAATTGACGGGACGCATAGGCGGTGACTTTCTCTCGTTGCATTAAGACGAAACCTAATCCTTGATGCGAGGCATCACAATAAACTACATAATCATCGATTCCATCAGGTAGGGATAAGATCGGTGCATCGCAAAGCTTCTGCTTCAACTTCTGAAATGCTTCATCTGCTTTGGCATCCCAAATGTACTTCTTGTCCTTCTGAGTTAGCGCGGTAAGGGGTTGGGCTATCATTGAAAAATTCTCAATAAACCGTCGGTAATAACCGGCGAGACCCAAGAATTAGCGTATCTCGGTTGGAGTAGTAGGGGTACTCCAGTCTTTGATAGCTTCCACTTTGGCTGGATCAACGTGGATTCCCTTATCGTTGATCACATAACCCAAAAAGTGTACCTCGCGAATCCAAAATTCGCATTTGGAAAACTTCGCGTACAGTTTCTCTTTCTTCAACAGTTCCAAGATAAGTCTCAAATATTTCTCGTGTTCTTCCTTGCTTCGAGAGTATATGAGAATATCATCGATAAACACGATAACAAATTTATCCAAGTATGGTTTGCATACGCGGTTCATTAGGTCCATGAACACGGCGGGGGCGTTAGTCAAACCAAAAGGCATAACGAGAAACTCGTAATGACCTTAGCGTGTTCTGAACGCTGTCTTCGACACATTTTCATCTCGAACTCGAAGTTGATGGTATCCGCATCTCAAGTTAATCTTGGAGTAGTAACTTGATCCTTGAAGTTGATCGAACAAATCGTCGGTCCTTGGGAGCGGGTACCGATTCTTTACTGTGAGCTGTTCAATTCCCTGAAGTCGATACACATCCGAAATGTCCCGTCCTTCTTCTTCACAAACAAAACAGGAGCTCCCCATGGCGAGTGGCTTGGTCGAATAAAGCCTTTATCTAAAAACTCTTGTAGTTGGTTAGACAACTCTTGCATCTTCGAAAGTGCTAGATGGTAGGGTGATCTAGCAACAGGTGCAGCTCCAGGCATCAAGTCGATGCGAAATTCCACTTGTCTAGTTGGTGGGAGACCAGGAAAGTCTTCGGGAAAGACTTCCAGAAATTTGCGGATAGTAGGGACATCCTCGATGCGCTTCTCTTTAGGCTTCCTCTCCGTAACATGGGCTAAGAGGGCATAACATCCTTTCTGAAGGAACTTATGTGCCTTCATACATTATATGATGTTTAGCGGTGTTCCACTCTTTTCTCCTTGCACAATAAGAGTGTTGCCGTTTGCAAGTGGCACTCGTACCAATTTCTCATGGTAAACAATTTCAGCAAGATTCTTTGATAACCAATCCATTCCAATAATGACATCAAAACTTCCTAGGTCGACAGGCAGAAGGTCAATGTGAAATACGTGATCTGAGAGTTCAAGAGAGCAATCTCGGTATACTTCTTCTGTTTCTATCAAGTCTCCATTTGCTAATTCTACGATGAACTTAGTGTCTAAGGCAACAGGAGTGATTTCTAGTGTTTTGCTAAAATCAGTGGACACAAAGCTTCTATCGGCACCGGTATCGAATAACACAGAAGCAAACTGGTTATTAAGTAGAAACGTACCCGTCACGGTATTTTGTTCGCGGCGGGCGTCTCCAACATTGAGCATGAAAACTCTAGCCTTAGCCTGGTCGGGATTCTGATCCTTCGTCTTCGGGAAATCCTTCTTAAAATGGCCGGTAGCACCACAGCCAAAGCAAGCACGACTCGGGCAGTCGCGAGTGATGTGGCCCTTGGCCTTGTATTATTCCACCCAAGTGTTGGTGATTAGAGGATTAGAGAAATAATGGTTGATCTAGACTCTTGAAGGACCAAGTGGCATGCATATTTTAACAAATGAAGAGATAGGTTTTTCATATCAAGACTTGTTGGTGACTTTGGGTGAAAATCATATGGAAAAAGTGGGTTAAAAGGACTCACAATGGGGGTTTGGTTTGAACCGTGAAGGGAGGAGAAGAGGAGAGGAGATCGGCGGCCTTGGGGCTTCAGACGGCGGCGGATGGTGGCCGGAGGAGGGTGGCCGGCGGCGGCTCAAGGAGGAGGGGTGGTGGCCGGCTTTTGGGAGTGAGGGAGGAGGAGAATTATCTAGTGAGTTGGGTGAAGGTGCAAGGGAAAATGGTAATCCAAGCCTCTCTTTTATACTTAAAAGGTGATTTATTAACCTTTAGTTAATAGGAGATGACAACTAATAATTCTTCTTGTTTTGATTAATTATAATCAAAGTTTAGTAGTTGTAGGTGATTCTCCAAATGAAAGACAATTTTTATAAAAGGTTTTTATAAAAGTTCAAGAGATTTTATAAAAGGTTAAGTTAAGATCACTAGTTAAAGAGGTTTGAGATTTTTATAAAACTACAAAGGTGATGGGTTTGTTTTATAAAAATTAGTGGGCTAAATATCTATAAAATTTTTGGGCTAAAACAATTAAGGAAATGGGTTAGGAGGTGGGCCGAAAATCCACAAGAAAAAAGAAGTGGGGCGGCTCGTTTTCTGGGCCGAACAGTGGGCCGAATCGGGTCAGTGGGCTGGGTCGGATCGGGGGGGTCGGGTGCGGGTTGGGCCAGCGGGGTGGGCTCGTGGGCTGGGCTGGGTTTACGGGTTGGGTAACTGGGCCGTAAGGGGGCGGGGGCGGTTTGGGGTATTGGGCCGGTTAATGGGCCGGTGAAGGGGCGGGTTACGGGTCGTTGGTTGGTACCAAAACGCTCGAAATGGCAACGCGAATGTACTCGTAAAGTTTGGTGACAGTCCGGGTTCGTTTGTTAAAGTTGGGCTTACCGGGCCCAATAAAGGTTTCTAGTTCGTTAACGGGATTAACGATGGAAAGTTTGGAGAAGTTATCCGGACAAAAAGGTTAGGATATACAAGTCTTGATAAACCTTAAGGAGACAATCAAAATTTTCTAAAAGTTTTGTCGTGACGAAAAATGTCGTAACGATGTTAACTAAAATATATAAAAAGTTCAATTTTTATATAAGTTTCTTGTTGTTAAAATTCTATTTATCACTAAATGGGTTTTCTTGGTTCAAAAGGATTGGACAACGGGACTACAAAGTCGGGAATTATTCTAAGGTTGTAACAATATATATATATATAGCGTTTTTTGCTGGATGTATTTTACCCTAAACCTATATATATATATATATATATATATATATATATATATATATATGTACTAATATATATATATATATAATTAAGCACATAATTAACACATAATAACGATTAAGCACGTATTAGTTAACACTAAGTAAAAGTCAAAGTTACGGGGTTGACCTGGTTTTGTGCGAGGTGTTACAGCTCACTACTTTGAGGATAAACTCAATGACGAGGGGTGTATGTGTTGAAGAATTTTTCTGTATAGAATAACCGGGACGAATACCGGATTATCAAGGACGGTAGGTTCATGATTGAACTTTAGGGCTCTACGGTGGTTAAGAAGGTACCTTGGGTCCACCAAGGCTTTGTCTGCCATCCTTTTACAATAGTTGAGCTTGAAGATTTGCAAGTAACTGGGTCAAGTACTTTGTTGGTATGTTCAATGTCTATGAGTAGCTGTGATATCTAAATTGTTCATTGTTTTTTTGCATTCGTTATCATTATTTTCATATTTACTATTTATGGTTAACCGTGGTAAAAAGAAATGGCCATGTGCTGCTCTCCTTATGATATGCTTAATTAGGATAATGTTGATGTGGTTTGAATATTGTTTCGTTTTACTGCTCTATTTGATTGTGTGTTACATGTTCTGACAAATGTTGTAGGGTATGTTACAAGTGCAGGGCCTGTAACAAAGCAATCTTCCGGGTAGGAAACGATGGAGTTTCACTTGCACAACGAGCGGTAACATTACGCTCCCCTAACACGTGTATCTTAGATAAAGCATATTTAACTTTGTTAGTGCTTTCACAGTGGTCGGTATGTCCCAGTAACATTGTGGGGTAAGCTTGGAGAGGCCTTCATTCAGCAGAAAGAAAAGAAGCCAGGTGTCTATACGGTGATATTAACTTCAATGAGTGTAAAGGATTATCTTGGTATGTGGTGTGAGGTTTAACAGTTCTCCTGAATTATATATGTAAGGCTGTTAACACCGTTCCCTTGCAGGTGGTCGTGTCCTGTCCAGCTCATCTTCTACACTAATTCTAGACTCGAACAGTATCTCGTTGTTGGCGAAGTTGAATGGTGCATTAAGGTAATAGTAAATACAAGGTTGTGTGTCTACTGTTGGTTTGCGTTTTGTTGTTTTGTCTAAGCATGTGGTTTATAATCGTAGACATGTTGACCTGCATAAAGACACACAGCCAGTTGATGATCCGCCACGTATGGCTAATACGCTGGGTGAACTATTACAGATGGCTAGGCAGAACAAAAACCAGGTCTGCAACATTTTCTCCCAATTTAAATACTTTGTACTTTCATTTTATGTCGCCGTCACCTTTTGTGTGTTTCTGTGTGTTTGAAACAGGTGGTTTTTTTTAGGGGGGGCGCTGGAGGTGACTGGTGTCCGCACCAAAAACAGCTGGTTCAATCTCACGTGCAACAGCGGGTGCTGCAGAAAAGGAGTGACCTGAAAGAATGGTAGTTTCTGGTGTGAGGCATGTGAGATGCCAGTGATGTTTCCACGTGCACGGTATCAATGATTTGCTACCTTTAATGTTGCACCACATTGATTGTTATCCATACGTAATACTAATCTGTCTTCAATGGAAACTACAGGTATAGGTTGCAACTTGATGTCAAAGATGCTTCGGCCCATGTTGTTGTTGTTCTGTTTGATGTGTGTGGTGAGCATCTGCTGTGCCGCACCACAAATTCATTGCTGGATGATCAGGTTCTGGGTTGTACAAGCTGGTTAATTTTTTCGTTGTGGGCTAACTGTCCTCTTTTACAACTGTTCTTATGGTAAGGTGTTTGTAGGATGAATTGAACAATGACAACGTTCTTCCAAGTTTTTTGAGTGAGGTCATTGACCAGGCATTTGAATTAGAGTTACAAGCCCGGACCTACTACCAGTTTGGGGAATATAAGAGTTTTAACTGTGCACAAGTTGTACGAAGAGACCCGACAGGCAGCTCCTCTGGGATTCAGAAGAATGATGGGTTTTAGGTGGTTACCCCGGCCAAGGAAGCAGAAGAAGGGGGAATAATGGTGTATGTATTTTATGAATAACGTCGCCGTTCTTATAGTAACATTGTTTTGATTCCAATGCATTGTTGGCCTTAATCTGTAGTGAGGCCGTAGCCGTTGATGCTGATGAGGAAGCTTCAGGTGTTGATACAGGTGTTGCCGGTAAGGCAGGGAAAGATGTGACTTTAACATTAGGCCAGAAGGGGAGCGTAGAAGGCCCTCTACCAGACGGAAAGTCATCTGCTAAGCGCCTGAGGAGGACAGCTGGTGCAAACAGCCCTCCACCACCTACAATTGGCGGCGTCGACAACCTGTATGCACCATCTTTACGTGTATCTAATTTACTAATCTGTTTGTGCTTAAGATGTGGTGTCTATTTTGATGGGTTGCAGGGTTTGTGATCTTCCCGAAGACGTCGAATCTCTGGAGGATGGACTTTACGACATACCTTTAAATGCTTCTGCTAGGGGTAAAGCTCGGTAAGCACCGTTACTTTGTATCAGCCTTTTTAGCCTAACATCTGTGTAATGAGTGTCGTATTTGGAAGTAAGGTGTAGATAAAACCTTTGTAGCGGCATATTATTATTCTTGACTACGTAACACTTTTAGTGTGTTTACTTCCATTATGTGATTGGTTTGGTTTTAAATTTTACAGGCGTGCCCTTATTCTTGAATCCGAGGATGAAGCATGATAGGTTGGGACTAGGAAACGTATCGGGTTTATGTTTGTGGTGCAAACACATTAACTCTTTTTTACGTTGCTCGCTGGTTGGTTTATGGAGACATTGTTGGTCTTTTTTTATTTGGAAAGTTTTGCTACACTATTTGGTCTTTACTTTAACTAGCCATTTTTTAATGGCCCGGTCTGGTTTATTATTCGAACTTTAATTACAAAGAGTGACATACATGAAGCAATTCTCGCACACTTACATCTTACAACTAAAATGGCATTGGTTTCCTATAAAGTACGTACAAATGTGGTGTGTTATATAAACTCTGCTGGACAAACTTCTGAGTTGTATTTATTATATTCATGCTAACCTCAGATACCTTGAAAGTAAATTTAATCTAGCCCTGTTGCAACACATACATAAATTGATGCAAGGTACCTTTGATATAATTGTATGGTCCTGGTGAAGATCAAGTATATATAGATATCCACTTACTTACAACGGTATACGTAAATTATGACTACCAGCAGCTACACAGAGACTTTGCCATAATAAACATGCCAGCATATACCATAAATTTAGCGCCTACGATTATCAACCATATGCTGAGACAAACCAACAAAACGCAAACCAATAGTACACACACAACCCTCTATTTAGTATTACCTTAATGCACCATTCAACTTCGCTTACAACGGTATACTGTTGGAGTCCAGAATTAGCGTAGAAGATGAGCTGGACAGGACACGACCATCAGTAGCCTCAGAATTGCTCTGTATAAGAAGGTTTTACCCATACCGCCCGGGCCATAAAGGAAAAAGGAACCTCCTCTCTATTGGTGGACCGAATCTATGACCTGATCATAGATTATTTTCTTTTCACTGTTTAAATCATCCGATAGACGTTGGTGTATCAATGTATCGCGCAATAAATTATAAGACAAATCTTCCCGTATAAGGCGGTTGTCTAATGTTTCAACCAACCCTATTGTGATTGTAAAGAAAACCACATTTAGGGAAAGATGTCGGCTTGCGTTAAGCACCTTTGGAACTTTCGTCCTCGTCATTAGTGTCCATATGCTGCCTCACCACCATTCATATACCTTACCGTTATACAGACTGGATTTTACTTTTAAACATACTTGTAATGTGCCTGCATAGTCTTCTTACACTTCCTGGCGGAAGAGGTAAACGCCGTCCAATGTATGTGTGTATTCATAAAGCATGGTAGGGCCTGTCACCATTTATGTGATTAACTTCTTATCTATTTACTTGGCGCTGAATGCTATAAAGGTAGGTCTTATATTCGGTTTTTTATTTGGATATCCTTGGGTACTCAATAGTTTATATGTCATTATTGATCAAACAGGGTTGTCATCATTGATGTCATTAACTGTTATATCTTTACTATCCTACAAGGCTCTCTACATACCACTACATGATATAAAGGTGGGAGTTATACTCTGTGTTATGGTATACCATTCTGTTTGAGAGTTTCTCTTTCACTGTGGGTCAGTTTCATAGAACATCAGCCAACTGCCGCGGACCATACTGTGTTATTTGTTATGGACACAGTAGTACCATTTCATTCGTGCACATCGTATGATGCTGGGCCAGGCGTTGAAAGTGCATCGTGGTACATATGTCACCTCTAATGGGAAAGGTGCAACATTTTTGTGCCCTACAAATAACAGATCCTGATCGTCCGGAATCAGGTACATATGTTATTGATGACCTCTATAGGTAGATGGTTGCATCGAAACAGCAGTAGGTGAGTGTTTGTGGATTTTGTGTTGCTCATGTATGCTATTTTGCTATACTTTCCGACAGGTTCAGTCGCCCAATCAAGTACACCGGGTGATATGATCTATGATTCCTTCACTATACATAAACAGTAAAGCCTAACATCTGACGGTAAGTTACAGACATACTCAATGGCATGATGTAGTGTGGCAACCCTAAAACTTTTGCTTTCTTTCCCCAGCGACGATAGCAACGACGACAGCTGAAACTGCGAACGCTACGACACAAGAATAATTTTCGGGACGAAAATTCCAATTACAAGGGAAGGATGTGACATCCGGGAATTTCAAGGTTAACTTCCGTTAGACAAACCCCGTTAGTTACGTTATAAGTGCTAGCTTAGTAACTAATGCTTAACTAGGCCGAATATGTCCACGTCCTTTGGTTGATCACCGAACCCACCCATATGTGTTATGTGCTTATTTATTGTCCTTATGTGCAACGTGATTTAAATACATGACTTAGTATTTGTAACTATGGTTGTGGATCCTGGTCTGCATGCACCCCCTTAACGGTATAAACTCCGTTAGTGGTTATTTGGGGGTGTGACAGATTGGTATCAGAGCCATAAGTTGCAGAGAACTGGAATCATTTTTGAAAACGATTTGGAAACTGCAACTTGAAACCTTAGTTACAAACAAACAAACAAACTCTCAAAGACAAAATTTTTACGTGCCAACCTAGGATACTCGCTCTGCTGTGTAAGTAAATACTTCATATGTATATATATATATCTATATATAAATATATATAGACCGTGTCTAGGTAGTCTAACGGAAAAACCTTAGGGAATTTTCACACACGAATACGAAACGCGAACGTTAATACACACTACTTCGGGGGAAAGCGACAACGAAACGATGCTACGCGCTACGTCCTGATTTCTGCTACGACGACTACGCCGACGGTGACTTTTATGGGAAAGCCGACTTTCGACGATAGTACTTACGAATTCCGACGTTCTTCGACGACGCCTCGATTATGCACAAAATTTTTCTGGACTAATAGAGGGATGACGGGAAATTGCTAATATACATATTATGGGATATGTATAGAATATAACTGTGACTGAACACTGTCTACTTTCACTATCCAGAAAATGTCTGGAAGAGCGGGAAGGAACAACATCAACTTGACGCCTGCACAATTGCAAGCAATGATCAACGAGCATGTGCAAGCCGCCGTGGCTGCCGTGCAAGCTACAATTGCCGCCCATGGTAATTATTCCGCCAGTTAAGGCACAAGGCAGTATGTATATTTTGACCTGTTTAAAATTTGAAACCCGAACTATTAATTGCATCAGGAAACGTCCATCACTGTACCTTTAAGACTTTCATGGATTGCAAGCCGATGACATTCTCCGGCGAAGAAGGAGCGGTAGGTCTCCTCAGATGGATTGAGAAGTCAGAAAAAGTCTTCTCCATGTGTAACTGCCCGGCTGAAAACAAAGTGAAGTTTGCTACTGGTACATTCGAAGGTGCAGCTCTGTCTTGGTGGAACGCTGAGATTCAAATGATTGGGAATGATACGGCTAACAACATGGAATGGGGAGCGTTCAAAGAACTGATTATGGAGGAATACTGTCCACGCGATCAAGTCAAGAAGCTCGAAGGAGAATTTCTGAACTCCAAAATGATTGGGTCTGAAGTCGAAGCGTACACTGCACGATACCACGAGTACACAGCACTGTGTCCGTCTATGGTCGACGCTGAGTTCAAGCGCATTGAGTGTTATCTGGAGGGTCTCGTACCCCAAATCAAGAGTCTGGTAACTGCTAGCAACCCAGTAACCGTACAGCAAGCCATCCGTCTGGCTCACAAGTTAACTGATCAAGAGGTTGAAAGGGGTACACTACCTGCCAGAAGCTCTGAAAAGACCGCCTTAAGTGGCAAAAGAAAGGCTGAAGAAGAAGCTCCAGCAATGTCTGTGAACCAATCTGGGAGATCCTCGAACTCCCAGTATCAAAACAAGCGACCCGACAACACAAGGTCCACTTTCAATTATGGCAGCAACAGTGGGAGCAACAACCGTCAAGGCGGTAATGGGAACTACAAAGGCAAGGCTCCGTTTTGCAACAAGTGTGAGAAGCACCACAGAGGTATGTGTAGCAAAGGCTTAGAGTGTGGAAGATGTGGGAAGTTGGGTCATGAAGCCAACAACTGCTGGACCAATTTGCAGAGGCTGAACAACACTGGTCAGAATCAAGGGGGAAACAACAGGGGAAATGTGAACAACCGTAACGGGCAAGGAAACAACCAGAACAACAACAACAATGGTGGAGCCCGTGGCTGTTTCGAATGTGGTGCGCAGGGCCACATGAAGAAAGATTGTCCGCGATTGCGCAGACAGGGAAATGGAAACAATGGGAACCAGGGAAACAATGATGGGAACGGAAATGGTGGAAACGGTAATGGCGGGAATGGTAGAGGTCGTGCTTTTGTGATGGGTCAAGGTGAAGCTCGCAACGATGCCAACGTGATCAACGGTAAATTTATATTGAATGGTTTCTTCGCTACTGTTTTATTTGATTCTGGTGCTGAAAGAAGTTTTATTTCCACTAAGTTTGCTAGATTAATTAATGCTAAACCGATTGCCTTAGATGCTACGTATGTGGTAGAACTAGCGAACGGTAAACTTCATGATACGACACAGATAGTTAAGGACTGTAAGATAGAACTAGCGGGCCATACGTTAGGAATTGATCTTATGCCCTTCCCGATTGGCAGTTTTGACGTGATAGTAGGAATGGATTGGTTATCCGAGAATCGAGCCGAAATTCTGTGTCAAGAAAAAGTGGTCCGTATTCCACTCGAAGGCGGTGAGGTGTTAACAGTCCAAGGTGAAAAGGGTGGAACAGTGACCGGAATTATCTCATATCTCAAAGCTCAAAAGTGCCTTCGTAAAGGTCACTTCGCGATTCTTGCAAACGTCACTGACTCGACACTTCCCAAGCGCAGAATCGACGACTACCCGATAGTCCGCGACTTCCAAGATGTGTTTCCTGAGGATCTGCCTGGTCTGCCTCCGTTCCGACAGGTTGAGTTTGGAATCGATCTAGCCCCTGGAGCCGCTCCGATCGCACGCGCTCCGTATCGTTTGGCTGTAAGTGAACTTAATGAACTCTCCGCACAACTACAAGAACTACTCGACAAGGGATTTATCCGTCCAAGTTCGTCTCCGTGGGGAGCTCCGGTGTTATTTGTAAAGAAGAAAGATGGAACGTTCCGAATGTGTATCGACTACCGAGAGCTCAACAAGGTTACAATTAAGAATCGGTATCCACTTCCTCGAATCGACGATCTTTTCGACCAGCTGCAAGGTTCGAGCTACTACTTAAAGATTGATCTGCGGTCAGGTTATCATCAACTTCGTGTTCGGGAAGAAGATGTCCCCAAGACTGCCTTTAGAACTCGGTATGGACACTATGAGTTCCTGGTTATGCCGTTCGGGCTAACCAATGCGCCTGCTGTGTTTATGGACCTGATGAATCGAGTGTGCAAGCCGTACCTCGATAAGTTTGTAATAGTCTTCATTGATGATATTTTGATCTACTCCAAGTCAAAGGAAGAGCACGAGGAGCATCTGCGACTCATCCTGGAATTACTCCGCAAGGAACAACTCTACGCCAAATTTCCAAAGTGCGACTTTTGGATTCGCGAAGTCCAGTTCCTTGGACACATTGTTAATCAAGAAGGAATCCATGTCGACCCGTCTAAAGTAGAAGCTATCAAGAATTGGTCTACACCTAGAGCGCCGACCGAAATCCGACAATTTTTGGGACTTGCCGGATACTACCGAAGGTTTATCAAGGGTTTCTCTCAATTGGCTCAACCCTTAACGGCTTTGACGCACAAAGGAGTGCAGTATAGATGGGGTGAAAAAGAAGAACGCGCGTTTCAAACTCTTAAAGATATGTTATGTTCAGCTCCAATTCTCGCGTTACCTGATGGGATTGACGACTTTGTGGTCTACTGTGATGCATCTATCCAAGGACTCGGTTGCGTGTTGATGCAACGGGACAAAGTGATTGCCTATGGGTCCAGGCAACTGAAGGATACTGAGAAGAATTATACAACGCATGATTTAGAGATGGGAGCCGTTGTTCATGCACTCAAGATTTGGAGACATTACCTCTATGGAACAAAGTGCACGATATTTACTGACCACAAAAGCTTACAGCACATTTTTGATCAGAAGGATCTCAACATGCGACAACGAAGATGGGTCGAGCTACTGAATGACTATGATTTAGCAATTAAGTACCATCCGGGAAAAGCCAATGTAGTGGCTGATGCCTTAAGCAGAAAAGAGTACGAAAAGCCTCGAAGGGTACGAGCGCTACAACTCACCATACATTCGGGATTGCCGGATCGAATCCGCGATGCTCAAAGAGAAGCTCTGAAAGAAGAAAACTTCGCAGCAGAAGCACTGCGAGGGGTAGATGGAAATTCTGAAATTAAGTCTGATGGACTCCGATATTATAACGACAGAATCTGGGTTCCTCTGCTGGGAAATCTCCGTGAGCTCGTGATGGACGAGGCTCACAAGTCGAGGTATTCGGTACATCCAGGATCAGATAAGATGTACCAAGACTTAAAGAACCTGTATTGGTGGCCAAATATGAAAGCCGACATCGCGCGATATGTGGCTAAGTGTTTAACGTGCTCAAGGGTAAAGATCGAGTACCAAAAGCCTTCGGGACTACTACAACAACCAAAGATCCCAGAATGGAAATGGGAGGATATCTCCATGGACTTTGTTACGGGATTACCTCATCGATCGAATCGACCAGATGCGATTTGGGTTATCATTGATCGCTTAACCAAATCCGCACATTTTATCCCGATGAAGGAAAACGACAACATGGATAGGCTAACGAAGCTGTACATCGACCGAATTGTGGCGCGTCATGGAGTGCCTAAGACTATTATCTCCGATCGAGATCCACGATTCACTTCACGATTATGGCAATCTATGCATGAAGCATTGGGGACCAGACTTGATATGAGCACAGCTTATCACCCGCAGACCGATGGTCAGACGGAAAGAACCATTCAAACATTAGAAGATATGCTCCGAGCTTGTGTTCTCGATTTCGGAAAAGACTGGGAAGCTCACCTTCCGTTGGTGGAGTTCTCCTACAATAACAGCTATCATTCAAGCATCGGTGCAGCACCATTTGAAGCACTATATGGCAGAAAATGCAGATCGCCCGTATGTTGGGCCGAAACAGGTGAGAAAGGACTCACTGGACCAGAAATCATTCACGACACGACTGAACGCATAATCCAAATCAGAAAGCGGATAGCTGCAGCACGAGATAGACAGAAGAGCTATGCCGACAAACGCCGAAAACCTCTAAAGTTTGAGGTGGGTGACAAAGTATTGTTGAAGGTATCTCCCTGGAAGGGAGTGATACGCTTCGGAAAGCGTGGAAAACTAAATCCTCGCTATATAGGTCCGTTTGAAATTATTGGGGAAGTAGGCCCGGTAGCCTACCAATTGAAACTCCCAGCCGAACTCGATGGAGTTCACAACGTGTTTCACGTCTCAAATCTGAAAAAGTGTCAGGCTCAAGAGACAGAAATAATTCCTTTGGAGGAATTGGTAATTGATGAACATCTAAGATTCATCGAGCAACCGGTAGAAATCATGGGACGCGAGGAGAAGACCCTCAAACGTAGCAAGATTCCGATCGTCAAGGTGCGATGGAGCTCAAAGCGTGGACCAGAATATACGTGGGAACGAGAGGATCAGATGAAGAAAAAGTATCCTCACCTGTTCGAACAAACATCCACAGAAGCTCAAGGTATGATTTAATTTTGGGGACCAAAATTCCTTTAACAGGAGGAGGATGTGGCAACCCTAAAACTTTTGCTTTCTTTCCCCAGCGACGATAGCAACGACGACAGCTGAAACTGCGAACGCTACGACACAAGAATAATTTTCGGGACGAAAATTCCAATTACAAGGGAAGGATGTGACATCCGGGAATTTCAAGGTTAACTTCCGTTAGACAAACCCCGTTAGTTACGTTATAAGTGCTAACTTAGTAACTAATGCTTAACTAGGCCGAATACGTCCACGTCCTTTGGTTGATCACCGAACCCACCCATATGTGTTATGTGCTTATTTATTGTCCTTATGTGCAACGTGATTTAAATACATGACTTAGTAATTGTAACTATGGTTGTGGATCCTGGTCTGCATGCACCCCCTTAACGGTATAAACTCCGTTAGTGGTTATTTGGGGGTGTGACATGTAGGATATTCATTAACCACCCAGCGTAAAGAATTTTTGTTGGACAATGGAATTGTGCAGCCATACTATGGCTTTCGGATAAGAGATCCCAATAATACTGTTAAGGCACCAGATGTCCTCGATGTGACGACGCCTTCAGTTTTGCTGACTGTAGAATAGGATGTGGGAGGAAGCAGGCAGCCTAATATTAAGGGTCGTACACGTAAAAGGCGGCCAAATGCAGGTTAGTTTATTTGGTCAGCTTTATAAGCCTCCAGTGTTTTGTTGTCGGGTATAAACAACACTGATATTTACAGGGAGCAGTGGCCCATCCTCGAGTACCAATCGTGTGTTCCGGGCTAAATCATGTATGATTTATGTTATACATTGTATCCATTGTACTTTTTTATCCTATCATTGTCAAGTACCAATTGTGTGACCCGTGCTAACTTAGCAATGATCTGTCTTATACGGTCTAACGTCCGTAGTTTGTTATCCTATCTGCTTAAGATGTTGTGGTCCCGCGGGTCCGCCGGCCCAGGATTAGGTGGAATCATAGAGCGCTCCGGCATGATACATTACAACCCTCCCTTAATACCGTTTGCAAAGGTTTTCCTGAATGCTACTTGTTGTGTGTGTGCGGTGTTCACATTGTCCTTTTTTAAATTATCCTATTTAACAGAACGGTTGTGTTTCTAGGAAATAGTGCCCCATCTTCGAGTAGGAGGCATGTTGTACCCTCTAGAAGAGGTATGGGTTGGCTTTAATACTACATAGCTGGCTACTCTATCATTTGTTTCTACACGTTTGTATTAAATAGCCAACTTTCGTGTACCATGAACCATTAGCATGGTTTGCGCACGTGTTTTCCGTAGCCTTTGTTTGTTGATACATTTGTACTCATTATTTGGCAGGGCAACCACGGAAAACACCAGCGTGTACCTCCGCAAGTATGCTAATACTTTTTCCTGCCCTCTCATATTTTAGTTGTGTGACATAGAGTCAGCTATACCATAAGTTGCGTATATGTGTCATGCATTGCTCCTTCTAGAGAAGCTTGCGTTGCCTTTCTTTATTTACATTGTAGTTATATAAGGTCCCTTTTTAAAACAAACGTACCTGGTAGGCAAGCACGTGCTACCTACTTTGTATGCCGAATCCATGACTTATTCATTCTGCGTTCTCTTTATAATGTGTAGGTGTGCCAATTACGTATGCTAGCCTTGGGAGCCCGAGCACTGTGTGCCCAAGGTGCAAAGCTTTAATGTGGTCAGCATAAAAGAGCAGAACGATGGATGAGGATGGGCAAATCACGTTTTCCTCATGCTGTCAGGGAGGGAAGATTTTGTTGCTAGCACAGTTAGAACCGCCCCAACCACTTAAAAGGTTGTTAGAGTATGAGGACCGCGCAACAGTACAGTTTAGAAAAAAATAAGGATTTACAACAATATGTTTTGCTAGACTTCTTTTGGGGCTAAAGTTGACCACTCTGTGAACGATGGTAGGGGTGTATACACATTCCGAGTAAGTGGCCAGAATTATCATCGAATTGGTTCCCTGCTTCTTGTAGAAGGAAGACAGCCAAGGTATGTGCACCTTTACTTCTATGACACCGAAAATTAGGTACGGAATCGTATGAACGCTCTAAAAGTCGATGCTGCTGAACGGGACAATGTAGAAGAGGGGATTGTTTCAGGCTTGGTTGAAATGTTTAATACCTATATTTCTATTGCTAAAGCGTTTAGAATGGCGCGTGATTGGTGTGCAGAATCTAACACCCGTGAATGTCAGGTACGGCTGTTAAGCCATAGAGCGGACACACGCCAATACAATGCACTTGATGCGACAGAGGTTTCTATACTGGTTACCAGTGATTTTGGTCAGAGCGAGGAACAAAGGGACATAGTTGTGCAACAGCAGAACGGAGAGTTAAAGCGGATATCCAAAACACACCAGCTTTACATGGCTTTGCAGTATCCTATTTTGTTTCCATACGGTGAGAAAGGATTCCATGAGCACATACATTACGCGAGGGAATATTATTCTTACGTGATTCACCAGCGCGAGATTGAATGGATTTCTGTGTATCGCGGTGGCCGCCTGTTCCAGCAGTTTCTGATGGATGCTTATATCGTTGTTGAAGAGCAGAGGCTACGCTGGACACGGCAAAATCAAAGTGAATTATGTGTGGAGCTTTACAATAATCTCTGTGATGCTGTTACTCGGGGCGACACAAGAGCTGACGTAGTAGGCCAGAGGATTGTTCTTCCTTCAAGCTTCACCGGCAGTCCAAGATATATGGTTCAGAACTATCAGAATGCTATGGCTTTATGTTGCACGTATGGAAACCCTGATCTGTTCATAACCTTCACTACCAATCCAAAGTGGCCGGAGATAGACTCGATGTTAAGCTTAACTGTCGGGCAGCAGTCACATGAACGGCCAGAGGCTGTATCACGGGTGATCAAAATGAAGCTTGACTCCTTGATGAATGACATTATGCAAAAGCACATATTTGGGAAGACCTTAGCAGGTCGCCTTTATTATGCTTTTCTCCTGTGACTCCATTTCTATGATTCCACGATCTTTTGTATTCACGGTTTCATGCTTTTCCTCAAACGGTTTAAAAGAGGCCCATGCATGCTGAATTTTGTCTAAAACATTTTGCTTTTATAACACCCATGCCTATTTCATTGGGTGTTTTGTTAAGAAGATTTTTGCTAACTGTTTATATACGATTAAATGCATACACAGTGCTAATAAGATATATCTGATCAGCCATGGTATGTGTTAGGTAATAACACTATAGTTGCTCACTACCAATACGATAGACTTATAACATGGTTTGTCATACTTTTACAGGGATTTATACAATTGAGTTTCAGAAACGAGGTCTTCCACATGCAAACATCCAGATATGGCTTCATGCTGAGTCAAAGTGTAGGGTACCTGCACATATAGATGATATTATATCCGTTGAGCTTCCGTCAAAGACTGATGATCCAGAAGGGTATAGAGTTGTGACTAAACATATGATACATGGTCCATGTGGTCGGGATGTGCCGAGTGCTCCATGCATGGTGGACGGTCAGTGTACAAAGCATTACCCAAGACCATACTATAATGAAACAACAATAGATGAGGATGGGTACCCTATCTACTGAAGAAGGAGGAATAGGAGGTCTGCAGTTAAAGGGAAGCATACTATTGACAATAGGCATGTTGTCCCTTTCAACCGCTATATATTGCTAAAGTACGAGTCGCATATTAATGTAGAATGGTGTAATCGGTCAAGAGCAATCAAGTATCTATTTAAATACCTAAACAAGGGCCCGGATAGAGCTAAAATGGTTATTCACGACAATATTATTGTCGATGGTGAGACACAACAGGAAACGATTATTAAGGTAGATGAGATCGCTAACTATCTTGATATTCGTTACCTGTCGTCGTGTGAAGCTGTGTGGTGTCTGTTTGCCTTTGACATACATTATTCGTATCCACCTGTGATGAAGCTATCCTTTCACCTACATGGCTAGAATACTATTGTGTTACGTGATTCTGAAAACATCCAAGCTGCTTTCCACCGGCCAGGGATTAAAGAAACCATATTTACCGAGTCGTTTGAGCTGAACAAAACTGATGCAGATGCCAGAAAGCTTACATATGCTGAAGTCCCAGGGAAATATGTTTGGGATAGTACGGATAAGATATGGAAAAAGAGGACATGCAGAGCATGTGTCGGGCCAATCATCTACTGCAGTCCCGCTGCAGGCACGCGATACTATTTGAGAATGCTTTTAGGTGTTGTTAAAGGGCCAAGGTCTTTTGAAGAGATCAGAACAGTCGCTGGCCACGTGTACCCAACATTCAAAGAAGCCAGCTATGCACACGGGCTCCTGAGCGATGACAAGGAGTGGACGCAAGCCATTACAGAGGCGAGTTGTGGGCATCCGGTCACGAACTTCGCAGCCTCTTTGTTACAATGCTGTTGTTCTGTGAGGTTAGCAGCTCGGTACGTGTATGGGAGGAGAACTAGGAGACGCTATCTGAAGATATTCTTGACAAGAAGCGTAAACTTTTATGGTATCCATCATTGAAACTGGATGACGAACAGAAAAAGACCTACTGCCTTTTTGAAATAGAAGAACTACTACGACGAAATGGCAGGTCGTTGGATGACTCTGAGGACCTCCCAAAACCTAATATAGGATTGGTTGAAACATTAGACAACCGCCTTATACAGGAAGAGTTGTCTTATAATTTACTACCCGATACATTGATACAGCAACGTCTGTCGGATGAGTTAAACAGTGAACAGAAAATAATTTATAACCGGGTCATAAAATCGGTCCACCAACAGAAAGGAGGTTTCTTTTTTGTCTATGGCCCGGGCGGTACGGGCAAAACCTTCTTATACGGAGCAATTTGGGGCGTGTGTGGTCTGAAAAAATGATTGCTCTTGCAGTTGCATCATCAGGTAACCGTTTTCCACAATCTGAACCTACAAACATGTGTCGTACATACAATGTGTCGCACAACGGCTAATATGTTCAATGTAATTTTTGTGTACCTAATTGTAATGTTGTATGCAGGTATTTCATTGCTGCTTCTACTTGGCGGCCGGACAGCACATAGTCGTTTCATAATCCCACTGGAAGTCATGGAGAACAGCACGTGTGGTATAAAACAAAAGACACACCTAGCACAGTTAGTCCAGGAAGCACGCCTAATAATATGGGATGAAGCACCTATGACAAAGAACCATGCTTTTGAGGCCCTTGATAAGACACTTAGGGATATAATTGGGTTTAAAAAGCCGGAAAATAAAGAACGCATTTTTAGGGATTGACTGTCTTGCTTGGCGGTGACTTTGGGTAGATCCTTCCTGTTATACCTAAAGGTAAACTGGAAGATGTTGTCCAGTCCTGTATCAATAGATCGCCTTTGTGGAACTATTCCCAGCTTTATAGGTTAACCCAAAGTATGTGTGTGAAGGAGCAAACATCGGCTATTGCAGTTGATCTGGCAAAGCAGCAGTTTAATAAATGGGTTTTGGACATTGGGGATGGAGTCGTTACTGCAAGCAAGAAGGGGGGAGAGCATGAACCCACCTGGGTCAAAATTCCAGATCAGCATATTGTGCAATATACCGATGACCCTGTTGAGACCATCATCTAAACAACCTTTCCAGCATTTATGGAGCGCAGATACGACGAAGACTATTTACGCGAACGAGCAATCCTAACGCCTAGGAACGATGACGCAGCAGAAATAAATACGTGGATGTTTAATAAACTGGATCGCCCGGGAAGAAGTTACCAAAGTTCTGATGAAATATGCAAAGCATCAGTGGATAGTTTACACCAAAACGAATTATATCCCACTGAATTTTTGAACATGCTGAATTTTTCGGGAATCCCTCCACATATATTGAGTCTAAAGGAAGGTCTGCGTGTTATGCTATTTAGAAATGTAAACCCTACGGAAGGTTTGTGCAATTGGACACGTTTAATTATCACAGACATTGACAAGTTTGTGGTTAAAGCTCGGATTATTACATGGTCAAGATTAGGGCATACTACGTTGATTCCACGAATCACCCTGGCTTCTACTAAATCGAAAATGGCCCTTCATACTGAAACGACGGTAGTTTCCCCTGAGACCCTGCTACGCCATGACGATCGACAAGAGCCAGGGGCAATCCTTACATTATGTTGGGCTGTATTTACCACGACCTGTATTTAGTCACGGTCAGCTGTATGTAGCCCTTTCTCGAGTTACAACTCCTGAGGAGCTCAAGGTTGTTATTGTTGAAAACAGCGACTCATGCCTGAAACAGCATACAAGAAATATCGTATACCAAGAGGTCTTTATGAGTCTGGATGATATGCAGCATACACATACTCACCCTATGTAGGGCAAATGCTAATTTGTTAATCAGCTTACGGAAAACCATCCTTCCTTATAATCCTTTGAATAGTGTATACATGAAGCGTCTATACTTAGGTTCAGCTTATATACAATCAGTTATGTTTCCTTTCAGCTGGTGTTTAGGAGGTTCAATGTACTCGATATACATTAAAGTGAAATTGACGTTTCTTTTTGTTTTAAAGTCCGCACCCTATGTTACATAGGTTGGATCCTGAGTGTTTCCCGAGTCGGATATAGCGGTCGTCCTTAATGTATCCTTGACTATCATTATACTATGAAGTACTACGCAATTTTTTTAGGATGTGGTTGACAATGTTTTCTTTATTGAATATATTTGGAACTTTCTTTTTGTCCACTTGTTTGTAAGGATTCATAATTACCATGCTAAGCATTGTACGAAATACACAGTGGTATGACAGTCATCAACGTGCTTCCTATGTAAGTTTTTTGAATAAATAATGCATGATTGAGTACCCACCTCTATAACCATAATGTTAAAAATATAAAACCCAGCTATTCACATATGGTACACCGTGATTATATATAAACGATCCTGCTTATAATATACCTAACATCTTTTTGCAACAAATTAGACCACCTAATGTTAGTAAATATAAAATCAAATAGCTAAGCACGGGAAATCAATGTGTCGGACCTAGACAGGCATCTTTGTGTTTCACACTAAATAGTAACCTATTACAATATAGATAAAAGGCACAATCGTTACCATGAAGTATGTTGTTGGCCTCGCTTAAAGAATGCTTTGATTGGTTCTCAACTGTATAATTTACACTTTTACCATATTTTAAATTAACACCGTTTTAAAACAAGCGGCCAATAAAAAAAACTATGTCGGCAAAATTTAACCTGATAAATTAAGGTGCATGGTGCAACCCAAGTCGGCCAATTTCATGTTCGTTGACATTTTAGCGGACCCATATACTGGTATTTGGCCCAATTGAGCAAATTTGGAGGGTAGAAATGACGGTTGTAGCAGGTGAAAAGATAGAAGTCCTCCTTTATCATTCATCATTTCCTATAACGCTATCATCCCCTACGATTCCAGTTGCACCAGGCGACGCTATCGATCACCGCTTCTTCCACCTAAACAAGGTAAAAATCCGATCCACTTTTTTAGGTTAACGATGGAAATTAGATCTGTTATTGTAAACCTATGTTAATGGTGCTCATTGTAGAGGAAGAGCCATCCAATGTTTATGTTCTATGGCTATCGTCCTTACAGTTGTGTTTCTTTAGTTTTCTCACAGACAGAGTTTGTTCAATCATTCTACTTTCTGTTTTTAATGCATGGTATTTGCTATTTCGAAACGCCTATAGGTGCCCTGTTAGGAAAATCTTAGAGATGGGCACCTTTAGAATACCTTAATAGTTGTTAAGTGATAACCGTGGATGTCAAATTAGATATTCTTAAAGTTCCCCCTTTTCTATATTGTAGATTTTGGAAACTTTTCTGTTCGTTTGGGCATTTATTTAACTAAAAACATGATTTAATTGTTTTTGGTAACCATTACATTATAAACTCTACTTAAAATATAAAACCTCTTCCCTTTTTTTAGTATAAGTTTAAGCTCCTTCATAACTACTATTTTTCTTTATGAAGAAAGCAGGCATAATGCGAGGAATTTTTAGGGATTTTATAGCGATGTCACACTCGGAGGTGGTCATTGAGATTGACGCGCTCATAGAGCTGGCGGAGCGAGTAATGGTAGCAAATCGAGAAATGCTAGATACACTTATCAGCCAGCCACCTTCACCGTTTCGCTATTTTACCGGCTTCATTCTACTTGAAGAGATCCGGGAAAGTGATTCAAGGCTACAGAATTTGTTGACCCTCCGTACGGAAGTCCTGCGGAGGCAGCGCGAGGTTGTGGACCGGTTGATTTCGATGATCCAACGTAGAATGTAGCTGGTGTTTGTGGGAAAAATGTAGTTCTTATTTTTGTTGTGGTTTTGATGCTTTGTTTTTTGGGATGCATGAACACCACCGTAGTGTGATTTGGTCCACCAAACAAAATGCTACGTTTGTATATTTTGTAAATCTCCTTGTTTTGAATATGATGCCGGCTGATTTTGTGAAGTTATAATTACTGCATTTTATTTGTATAGGTCAAGCAGATTGTCATAGTCCTTGAAGCCTATTTATTTGTATCACGGCGATTAAATAACCAATTTTAAGTATGTTAAAAGTAACCTAATTTGTATGGTACAAAATTATATATGAATATACCAAATTCCAGTAACTGTATAGTTTTGAGTTCCCTGGTTTCAGTACTATCCTAATGTTTACCGGCCTTCAAGTTTGCAATATAACTGTTTTTGAACTTCATACAGATGTTCTTTAAGACAGTGATCGATGTTGATGGGGAAGTAGAGGAACATCCAAGCGTGGTTTGTTCTCCAATCACATCTATATAAGCCAAACAACAAAATTGTAGGCAACTGATTCAGTGTTTTTGTAGGTTCTACCCGTCATTTTTACACAGGAGTTGCCAAGGAACTGTAAATCTATAGTACTGTTGACTACAGGAAAAAGAAGTTCAACCTTGATGTTGACTACCTTGGGTCCAGTGTCTGGAAGATATGTGATGTGACATGGGCAGCTTTCCTCAATTCCTTTACTGGTCAAGGTATACGGAGGTTGTGCCTTACATGGAAAAAGGTAAACAAGGCAGATGTTACTGTGTTTAATAGCTATGGACTGAAGATCCGTAAAGACCGGAATGGGAATGACTATGCTCATGCATACGTGGTTGAAACCACGGAAGAATCTTATCATCAGCAGGTTGTACAATTTATTTGTACATATTAAAACTGTCAAGATTGAATAGGAAGCCTTTTGCATTTTCTCAACAAATATTACGCATACGCTAATTCGATACGTTCCCTTTTTAATGCAGTCTCTGCCAGCTCAGTTTCTGCTCAACTTTTCAAGACGTCCGGTTATTTGAGAAGAAATCCAAATAAAGTGGCATTTGAGAAGAAATCCAAATAAAGTTAAGGATTTTGGAGGAAGACAGGATTGTGTTGTTGACATTGTGAATGCTTTGAACCACGAAACACAACAAAAGGTTCCTTCAGGGTTTGGGGGTTTAATGTGGTCATTGTTTTATGGTGAGAATAGGGTTCATCAGGAATACCTGTTGCTGTTCACTTTCCTGGGAAGTACCCAGCAGGACGAATTCAACTGCAGCGTGGACGTGTTCACGCCGACAGGGGTGGCGCTCTACCCGGATCCTGCTCATTACTGTACCGTTTCGCTCCTCACCCACAAGCATAATGATGAGAAGCCACACTTTTTCAAGAAGGTCACTTCTCACAACATTCACAACTGTCTGCTGGTATACTCTTTGTTCATTATGTAGTTACCTACCTTATAATACCCAATGATACCTTGCTTTCCTTATATCGTGTTATAATTAAATATGGTTACGTGTTTTTTATTATAGTCAATACCTAAAGAGCTGTCCCAGGAGTTGACACCTTTCAATTTCAAGAACGCGGTTTTGCACTATGGGATAGTTCAGTTTGTAGTCAACGTTATTGCCACGGTCAAGGAAGGGCGTGACGCTCAGCTAAAAATAAGAGCAGACTGGTCATCATTCATACAGCTAACCGGTGTACCTTGCTGCAAGCTGCTGTGGTTTGAGGTGGCTAATGAGTGGGGCCACACGCATGATACCGTGCATTTCATTGTCTGTTAGACTTGGTTACCAGATGTTTGGTTCAGCCACATACTATGTGATTATGTTCACATCTGTTTTGTGTATACCTCTTGGATAAACATCAGATGCCAGTGTTTGTCAACTTCATTACAATATGTTTTCGTTATATTCATGGGTATTTTTCCTGACATTGTTGGTTTTATGAATGTATCTTTCCAATACATCCATTTAGAAGCTCCTTCGATGTTCACATTCGTAAGGTATGTTAAAAAAGTTAACTTACTTGAAACCGCTATTAGAGGGAAATAGTGAAGACTCATTAGGAAGGCATTTAGCAATGTAAGGCATGGTTTAATTATCATATTACTATAGTACACATGTTGGGGAAATGTGGACTCATTCTTATGTGCTTCAAAAGTAATTAAATAGATCCGACACATATAAAATGTGGTCGATCCCTCCGTAGATGAAGGTATTATGGAATAAATAGGCGACCCCAACTAACTATCATTTAGGCTTTCATATTTGGTGCCAAAATAAGCAACGGGTGGAAAGCCAGAAAGAGAAAGCACACCTAATGAAGAACAATATTTATTGACACGTATAATTATTGTTAAACATCCCATAAGTACCACATTGTGATTTTATGGGTGATTATCCAACCAGACTTTGCGCTGAATCAATAACGGACCCCGACCAGTTGTTAAAATAACATATTGCTAATCGATAAAATACTGTATGGTGTAACTATAGACCATAAATTTTCCAGACACCGTGCAGTAAAACCTACTCTAAACGCATCGTTAATACCAACCATGCGTAATACTCTACAAAAATAGCTAATATGGTGTCCTGTAACTTTTAATGTCAGTAATAAAAATTATTGGGGTCAGTTTAAATTAGGTACAATAATTTTATCACATGCTCATAAGCAAATGAAAATGTAATGAAGCCACCTACACGATCCTATTAAAAATTAGGGATTGGACCTTTAGAGAGGCTAATACCCGTTAAATGAATACCGAGGAAACGAGGCGGTTATTGAAACATCATTTTCCGTCGCTGCTACACATCTACGACTAGATACTCACCGGAAAATCAGCGATCAGCCACCGTTCACACGCCCAAAGGTAACAAATCATATTTTCATGCTTGCGCGCAGCACCAAAGAGCGCTTTAGTACCGTATTTAGATCTTTAGGCACAATCGTTTTTAAAATATAATGCATATACTCCCCTGTTTCACAGATTTGAAGCCTTCGTAATCCGTTTACAAACCCTCTGAAATCAGGTAACTTTGGTGTTTTACACCACATTATTACTTCCTACTTGCAGGTATATGTTATTTGCATGTTAACAAAAGTTTGTACAAATCTCCCCTTTTATTATACCATTTGTTTGCCTTGATATGCACACTCAAATGTAGACACTTTAAAACCCTGGTGATTTACTATTCCCTACCCTAAAAAATTGTGACTATTGTGTACTCCAAAGACTTCCACCTATCATCATAGATAGGTTCATTCAGTTTAAAAGTAACATCAAATGGAGATTTGGTAAAACAAAAACCAGACTTAGTGTTTATGGTCTAGGATCTACTTACCTTAGAATTCAAATGTCATGGTAAATAGGTTCATTGTTCGTTTACACAACGGCGCGCCTTACAACTTTTTGGACCCTGAAAGCTGCTATGTTTGGTATTAGAATGTTAACTATTCGATATCTGCTGTTGATTATTAGGTACTAACAACATCAATGGAACATTTAGTCAAGAACTTCCTATAAGTCAACCATGTCTAGGTTATTTATGAGATTGATGCGGTCGAGCAAATAGTCAATGCGCAAATACACGAGAATAGAAGGATCTTGGGTATGATTGTTGAACAGCCGCCTTCAGCATTGAAAACCAAAGCTGGATTCCTGCTGCATAAACAACAAGCTGACAATCAAGCAGTCCTCGAAGCGCTTAGATGTATGCGGAGAGAAGCTGTAGAGAGGCTGGTTGACATTGCACGTCGTGTTGCCTTTTTTCCCCAAAACAAGGTATAGTTGTTGTTTGGTGTAGTTTCTTTTTTGTATAGTTTTGTGGTGAACGATACCTAAACAAATGATGTAAGCTGCTTTTGGTTAAAAAAAAATTAGTCAGCTGATCAAATGACAAACAACTATACATCCCAATTGAAGAAAGATATGTTCAGGTTAATGTCAAATTTGTTTAACTAAGGGTTTATGCAATCGTAATATTAGGATGGAGATACTTGCACATAATGCGAATGTCAGAGACATTGCCAGAGAATTAGGCCAAACAAAGGTAGACATTTTATTCCATAACTCTAAACAAAAACCTTGGCAGGTAAAGAAAACGTTAACTCACTTTCTCAACAGAAGCTCCTTTAGTATAAACATGTACATATTTAGACCTTTCCTTTTCCTTGGCCGGACTTTGACTTTCAAAATTCACTTAACATATTGCTTCCTACCAGCATTATTATGGACCTGAAAAGATTGAGATTAGTACCTCGAAACTCATTGTTCTCAAAATCCAATTCGACTATATATCATAGTAGCTTATATAGTTCACTCGAATTATACTATTTCTAAGTTAAACGTAAGTATGAAAATAACATGGAAGTACTTTGAGACGAAAACACAAACAATATGTTATGCTTTATAATTATAAAAACGCTAACAACATTCCTTGTATTGCCCAATACAATATTATTAGCACGGTGTATAGACTATGGGCCCAATATGAAACTGTGATTTAACGCGAATGCAAACAATGGTCACAAACATATAACGATTTATTATGAAACAATTTTCACTTTGTAATTAAACGTCGATCACGTGTTTATTATGAAAGAGTAGTTGATCTATTTAAAATTTTGATTCCACTCTATGGTGATTGGTTAATACATCAAATGATTGACCATAAAGAGTAAAATCATAGTTAAGACAGTTAATGGCAATACTTGCACATAAACACATTAACAAAAGATCAATTCACTTTCTCACCATAATCCCCTGTTGTTTGATCATTTACACATCTACCCCTTATAGCGTTCTTGACCAGAGTTTCAGTCTGAGCGTTAAGATAACGTTTGATTACTCAAAACTTTCCTATGAAGTTGTCAAAAACAAGTAGTAACCAATACTATGGTAGATTCCAAAATGATAGTAAATTTTAAACATGTGCTTACTTGGGTCTAGAAAGGGTGGTAAAACATAGCACTTTAAATAAGGTTAATTCTAAGTTTATACTAAGAGTCCTAATAAGAATTGTTCCGGGAAATTGTAAGGCACATTATCTCATCTTCCGTACTTTTTATTAATTATTACGTATGCCTACATGGTTATAAAACACTATTTATATGGGCTAGGTCAGCCAAGTTAACCTTTTATTTTCCCAGATATGAAACCCAGCTAAGAAATGGGCTTTAATCCACTTGACAAGAAATGACGGTAAGAAGGACACTGAAACGACAAGTGCTTTAACACGCCATCATTTAAACAGAGTTTCATATCTCCTCGCTATACAACTGTCGAGGAAACCAGAAGACACCCCATCTCGCCGGAGAAATGTATGAACTTAATTCTCTCTACTTCGTTTTCCTGAACTTAGTGGTTACACATTCGATTACAATGTCATTCTCCTTCATGCAGACACTCCGTTCTGTATAGAATCGTCGGGAAACCACGAAACACGCTTCATCTCTCTAGTGAAAGGTAAGACACCCAGACTCAGTAATACATTTCCCTGAGCTTATATGTATCTACACGCATATTTGCATGGTCGGATTTGATATACTTGGAAATCGATAGATCAGATTTTCAGTTTTTGGAATATGTGCCTTTCTCTCCGTCAATGAAAGACCTGAATTCATAGTTATAATTATACTGATATTGTTTATACTTTAAATTGCAATGTTCACCTGTCTTATGCAAACATTCTGCTCATATGTAAACTGTATATAAAGAGTTCATAATTGTTTTTGATTTTTGAAGAATATATTCAAAATTTCAGTTTTAATTAACATTACCTATCTATTAAAAGGTGCACATGCAATGGCTGTCATTCAGAGAACTTGGAAAGTGATGAGATGCCAAAAGTTCATCATGAAGATAACTAAACTCATTTACAATAGATTCTGACTAATACCATAGATACAAGTGTTATTTCCACGGATTCGAATCTTAATTGATTAAGGTTAATATCAATCCCACAAAAAAAAAAAAAAACTGGCACACTGACAATTTATATATGTTAGTATATGATCATGTGTTGTAGTTCATTAGATTAGAAAATGAAATTATGTCTTCTATTATATTAGTGTTACCATATTTAGAGTGATTTCTACATAGAAAAAGGATGTGTTTTGTTTTATTCTTTTATTATTTGATGTCCCATGTTGGTCCTTAGGAACAAGAAACCCGAATGGAAGACTACGTCCGCAATTTCCTAGCGACCGGCCATAACGAGGTTATTGTTGAGCTTATTGTTGTGATCAAAACAGTGAACGGGTTACTGGCGGATAACAGACAGCTCCTAGGCGTTGTTCTTGACCTAACTGCTTCTCCCTTCCGATATTATGCTTCGTGCATCCTACGTTATGAGATTGAGGCGAACAAAATAACACTGCATAGGTTGCAAGCACTACGCACGGAAGCTGAAGCATTAGACCGTGATGTGCAGCGCCGAGTGCAGTCAATGTTCCCACCAAACATGTAATCGCCGTTTGCTGTCTTATTTTGCTAATATGATGTTTGGGGAACCATAGTTGACCACCTTATGTGGATTGGTTATAAAAATTGTAACCTCTATTAAATTTCCATGGGTTTTGATGAATCTGCCTTATTTTGATATTGTTTGTGATTATGGTCAATTATATGAGTTGCTACCTCTCTTAAACAATTCTGCATGGCTATGATAATCAATACATGGATGCATGCTCTCCGACTAAGTGGATGGTGATTTAGCGGGACCAATGATTGTTGCAGCCATGGTACCTTTCTATACGTAAACTCATTTGGCTATTACTATAGATAACTATATTACACACTAAGAATTTATTCCATTTATCTCCTTCCTATGTATAAATATGCAACAACAGGCACTTATTAAACATTATCATGGAAACGTGACATAGAATTCTAAACTATAAACCCTCATAGAAAACAACAATTACACTAAAAATTATAACTACACTAAAGTGTACTACAAAGGGTACAAGTATATTCCCTTTGTATACGTGTTCATTAAAACATAAAACATATTGATTATAAGGAACCACGAAAGAAGTGCTTTGAAAAGACCATATTATTTTTGTTGTTTTTAATATAATGTTATTGCTTTTGTCATGGGAATTTAAAAAAGGAAAACAAATCTTATGTTCTTATTATTATAAAATAAATGTAAGTGTCACTGTTGAAATTGTGCTTAACTGCTACGTCTAAAAAATCTAAATAATAAAACCCTTTTTATTTGTGGTCTAATAATAGTTATTACCCTCTTAAAAGAAAACAAAAAAAGGATGATAAGCATCTTTTAATAATTTAAACAATAAAATGTTCATTCATATAACCGCTTATTTGCTTCTTCATAACAGGGAGCATCATTTTTACTATTGTTATGACTCCCTGGCACATGTAATTGATGCTTTTTGTTATACATAGCAAGTTGTACACAAACTTATGGTATTGCCTATAACTATCACCGACAATCCATGTTTAAAATATATAGTTAGTAAAGTAAAACTAAACTGTGCTTCGTAAAGCAAGACATATATGTTGTGGTTTAGTTCAACATGACTTCCTACTATAGAAACATAATTTTAATTCATATGGGATTTCTTTTCCTTCTTCAAATAATACACTATCCATTATAAAGCAAGACACATATATTGTCGATTAGTTAAACATGAGTTACTACTATATAAACATAAACACGCAATAATCATTTCATTAGACTTATGCACATTCGTAACTAATAAAATCGAAACTTATATTAAAAATCCAATTTCCCTTTCTTCAATCTATTCAATGCAATCTAACTTATTTTTGCATTCATATTCACAACGCAGTCTAGCAATTGGGTGGATGAATATATTTAAACGTTCGAAGCAACTAACCAGTGTTTGCCTTCTGTCCAGACGCCGTATAAAATACTGCTTAATGTTAA
The DNA here is from genome assembly GCA_039602395.1 of Deinandra increscens subsp. villosa. Lineage (NCBI taxonomy): Eukaryota > Viridiplantae > Streptophyta > Magnoliopsida > Asterales > Asteraceae > Deinandra > Deinandra increscens. The sequence goes on along the minus strand of JBCNJP010000010.1, from coordinate 43,775,317 downwards.
TGGAGATAATACAGAGGACCCGAGATACGTAAGTTTTGATTTTTAGAATTAATTGGTCAACAAACATTTTATCACCTTCTTGCTAATATATTTTCCTTCTAGGCTTATCAAGACATACGTTGTTTGATGCGAAAGAGGAAAACATATTTGGGTTTGATAGGCTAAATCACAATGAATTGGATGAATAGGCCTTACACATTAACGAATGATTTTAAAAGAAATGAAATCGGACATACAATACGCTACGGACAGAGACTACGCCACCTTCCTTTATGCTTGTTATATGCGTGTAATATCAATGTAATATTTCAAAGAAATTACATGCAAATTAGATCCTAAAAGAACACATACATGGCTATTATAAAAATGATACATGTTGATTTCAAAAACCTATACAATTGATTTGAACCAAAGATACAAAAACAATAACATTTGATTTCTAAGTATAAAAAACTATAATCAGTTCCTTGCACAGCCCAAGACACTTCCCAGTCCGTTTGCTAGTCAGGCCCAGGTGGATAGCCAGCTTTACACCAGGCCCGGGAAAAAGGGGTGGGAAATTTTTTACAGTTAAATAAACGCTGAAAAGACGGCGACTTTAACACACCATCATTTCAAGCAGTCGGTACAGAGTCGCCTGTTCATCTTCAGGTTGCGCAGCCACCGTAAAACCCAGGTCACCGTCCATCTCATCGAACAGAGGTCAGCGCTACACCCTTTGCACTCCATTTGTATGTCTCATTGTGTATGTACGTCTACATTCGCGGCTTATATGGCTCCTTTTTTGAATTATCTGCTTGAACGCCGCTGTACTCCATTTATACATCTACCCCGTTATCATAGGTTGGACTCTAAAAGGTGGAAATTCTCATGCTTTATACTGTACCCTATCTTCAATACATGAAATTTCATAGTTACCTACCGTACATGTTAAGAAAAGGGTCTGAATTAGATTTTCTTTGGTTCCATCATGAAAACCCGAAATTTAAGTGTTTTAGGTTGCACCCTGTGTGAACACATGAAATTTCATTGACATATAGCTTGCATGTTAGGAAAGGAGCCTGAATTAGATGTATTAATTTCTCTCCTTTTCTGAACTTCCAGTTAATAGCCACTGATTTAATGTCCTTTCCATTTTACTCTAGAATATGTGTTACAGATATTATTCCTTCTATGTTACCTTCACTTCTACTGCATTGCAATTAGGTAGGAATCCAAAACTGTATATCACACTTTAAAGTTAGAAATTTTATAAGCATATGCATGCTATTTACCTCTGAATAGGAATTTTTCATGAGTTTCTACCATTATTACTGTCAGATTTTCCTTACAAGATGCAGCTACTGTTCAATTTGTATTTGTAGTGTCTAAATGGTTTCAATCCATTGGAGCTTACTTCACCTAACTTGGGTTTTTTTTTTTTTTGTTAGTCTACTTAAGCTTATTTCATTTAAATACATTTCTCTTTTTTGTATAAATGGTATACCTAATATGAGTGCTTTGGAACACCCAATCAATGGAAACAGGGTCAGAGACTTCTTTGCTACTTCACAAGCCGAGTTCATCATGGAGATCGAGGTGTTGATGCAGGTGGTACAGAGGAATCTGGAGGAGAATGAGAGAATACTGACGACTCTACTTGCCCAGTCGCCGTCACCGTTCCGGTATGCTGCTGGTTTCCTCCTCTGTGAGGAAATCCGCATTGCTGAGACAAGGCTGGCTAGGTTGCAGTTCCAACTGACTGAGACGCAGGCAAGGCGGCGTGAGGTGGCAAGGCGCGGAGCATGGATGTTCCAGGAAAACAGGTACATGTTTGTTTGCCTGTTTTTTGTAGATATGGTTGTTGGGAAAACATTGCTAATCATGTCAGCTTTTTGGTTATGTAAACAAAATGTTTTGTCTGATGCTACTTTAACCTGGTCTTTACCGTGCCGGTGCTACTAACTATATGAATGAAATGTCCCCACATTAATATCTTTATGTTTATTGTTGTCGGGTCTGCCTAATCTCATATTTCTATGTTCTTTTCATTCAAGTCGTCACCTTAGCGAAAGCACTAAGTAAGCAAACTACCTTAATGAAATAGGAAAGCGGCTAAAAAGAAAGCCATTTTTCGATAGTGATTCAAGGTGAAGTAAATCCCATTTATGGGTTTTGAACTCAATGTATTAGCATGTATATTTTGATGAACTAAGATGTGTTAATAAGCATGACACTTATTTGGACAATATGTATATATTTCAAAAGATGGTCAACATGACACTTTAAAATACGTGTCGTACAAATAGGTTTGCAAACCTTCATACGAATTTTTTTAATAGTCAAACTTTTAGCTTGTTAATACAACAATTACTTTTCAAATCTAAGGTAGGAAATATAACTGAATATTTTTTAAAAGTCAAAATTTTAGTATATTTAATACAACAGTTACTTTCCAAATCTAAGGTAGGAAATATAACTGAATAAAATCCGTTCATTACAGTTTTCACAAAAAAAAATAGAATAGTGACTTTCAACCTATAACATGCTATTTGTTAACATAGACACTAAACATAAAAGAATATATAATAATGAATTTTTATGCTACAAACCATATATTATGGAAAAGAATAGGAACTATGCAGTTCTCAAAGTATTAGCATGTATATTTTGATGAACTAAGATGCGTTAATAAGCATGACACTTATTTGGACAATATGTATATATTTCAAAAGATGGTCAACATGAAACTTTAAAATACGTGTCGTACAAATAGGTTTGCAAACCTTCATACAAAATTTTTTAATAATCAAACTTTTAGCATATTTAATACAACAATTACTTTCCAAATCTAAGGTAGAAAATATAACTGAAAATTTTTAATAGTCAAACTTTTAACATATTCAATACAAAAATTACTTTCCAAATATAAGGTAGGAAATATAATTGAATAAAATCCGTTCATTATAGTTTTCACAAAAAAAAATATAGAATGGTGACTTTCAACCTATAACATGTTATTTGTTAACATATACACTAAACATAAAAGAATATACAATAATCAATTATTATGCTACAAACCATATATTATGGATTTTTAGTAAAAATACATGTGACTAACTTTATGATATGTTTGACATCTAAGAAATGTCTCTTACTAAATTAACAAATCAGTCTTTAAACTTTATGCCTACATGCTCATAAAACACTAATTATATGGTATAGGTCAGCCCATCTAGGGTTCTATTTTCTGAAACTTCAACCCGCCATACAAAATGGGCTTCAATCCAGTTGCTTACACAAAATAAGGAAATCAAAAGACGGTTTGAAGGATACTGAACATACAACTCATTTAACAAACCATTATTTAAATATATACCCATTATTTAAAATCCTAACTCACTGTAGACGCAGATAATTAATAAGTATTCCAACATAAAATTGTAACATAAATTATATAATATACCAATTGTTTTTTAGGAATTATCTATCCATAGTCAATGCAATGATACCCATAAATTGTATGAGGCAGTCCAGCCCACTTACCTTTTTACTCATCCACGCAGCTAACCCATGACCCATATACACATTGGACTTTGGGCCGCTTGCTTAACAAGTAATGAAGACAGCCAACGGTTAGAAGGCAACTGAATCAACAGGCGGTGAGACAGGCGCCCATTTAAATCCATATTCTTGTCTCCTCTCTACAAAACCGTGAGAAATCCAGGCGTCCCCTCCATCTCGTCGGTGAAAGGTAAACCTTCCGTTCTGACTTCTTTCATGCTCTGAAATCAGCGTTTACCCGATAACTAATAGTGTTCGCCTTCTTCATGCAAACAACCCTTGCAGTCGTACGGAGACCAACGAAGAACGTTCATCCCCCCGGTAAAAGGTACCGAACCAAGATTTTGTATTTTGTTTTGTCACAGTTGTTTTGGCATACATAAAAGTTTACATGTCAGCAATCCCAATCTTACAAAACACATACATGAAAGTGTCGATTTATGAAACTTACGCCTTTATGTTTTCTTTAATATAACACGTACATTGAAACATCAAGGCCACCAAATACTGATTATCCCTTACATTGCATTGTTGATCTGTTGCATGTGTAAATTCTACTGATATACTAATTTTAGATAAAAAAGTGTCGTAAACATCTGAAACTTGATTGTGTACTATCTATAAAATTAGTGCTTCCAGATAACATCGTCTTAATTGGTAAAACATGATATGTATCCGATCACTTCCTTGATAAATAAAACTGCCCGAATAACACCCAATTCTAAAGCCACCAGAAAATTATAAAACTTAAATGAACACAACCCCAATTAATCTACGTAGGCAAGTGTAATCATGGACACTACATATGTTTTTGGGTTTCATACTCATTCTGCTATATATAAAGTTCTAATTTGCATACAATGGGATCTTATTTGTTTTTAAATTAGTGCCTATTAACAAATATTTGTGTCTTGCTGTACTTTCTTTAATTATTACGGGGGGAAACAATTAGGTGTTTGTTGGTCAAAAACAATATTAAAACCTACTTCATGAGTCACCTTTCTGTTAACAATTGCAAGAGCATGAGCATGATAACAATAATAATAGGGTATGGCTGAAAAAGGATTAGTTAATGTATGCATCAGGTGGTACTCAAAATTGATCTTAGAAAAAAAACCAATTACAGTTTATAACAATTATCTACATTCACTTTAAGGAATCCTAATAGAAATAAACACACATTGATTACTCATGAATCACAGATTCTACCTACACGGCTACACACGTATCTATGCTTTCTAATGTTGTTTTATTATTTTATGCATGTTGTTTGTACTTAGAAATGGAAGACTATGTGCGTAACTTCTTCATCGCCAGCCACAATGAGACAAATGCTGAACTATCTGTCGTGATAATGGTGGTGGAAAGGTTGATGGCAGAAAACAGGAAAGCACTGGACGCTGTTCTTAGCCTTGATCCCTCTCCCTTCCAGTATGCTGCTGCCTCCATGCTAAATGATGTGATTGCTACCAAACAGGCACTGCTATGGAGGCTATGGTCCGTGTGCAGGGATGCCAAGTCAGCAGCACGTGATATCGATAACCGGATGGAGTCCAGTTTCACAAGAAACATGTAAACGTTAAGTGTGGTGTTATTTTGTTTATATGATGTTTGGAGAATGCGGGTTCGGCACCCCATCAAACTTTATGACTACTAATATCTAATGAATCTTTCTTACTTTATTATTGTTTGTTGTCTGATATATTGTTTTGATTTTGCTTTGGCCAGTTTACTTAAGAATGTGCAGTTACAATGTACTATATTTTTAGAGGGAATTTAAAAACCACTACATCCTTTTGATGATTATAAAGTCAGAAAGAGAAAGCACACCTAATGAAGAACAATATTTATCGACACATATAATTATTGTTAAACCTCCCATAAGTACCACATTGTGGTTTTTGTGGGTGAGTATCCAACCAGACTTTACGCTGAATCAATAACGGACCCCGACCAATTGTTAAAATAACATATTGCTTATCGATGAAATACTATATGTGTAACTATAAACCATAAATTTGCCAGACATCGTGTAGTTAAACCTACTTTAAACGCATCGTTAATACCAACCATGCGTAATACTCTACCAAAATAGCTAATATGTTCTCCTGTAACTTTTAATGGTTGTATTAAAAAATATTGGGGTCCGTTTAAATTAGGTAACCAAATGAAAATGTAATAAAGCAATCTATATTCTATTCCCTTATATGGACAACATATCTCTATATAGATTATAAATGTAACAACATATCTCTATATTCTATTCCCTTATATGGACAACCAACTTAATCGTTTTAATCTGTTTTTTGGGTTTTCGGTCAAAAAGGAAAGCTCAAAATACATTCATGGTCCGATCGAGAGAAAATGTGTCTGGCACAAGCATTCCTCGAGGTAAAATACGTAACAAACGTAGGTAAAGAACCAGAATTCTGGGACAAACTAAACCATCATTTCCATATTTTGTATGGTAGGGACAACCATCACATGACACAAGAAGAGGTGTCTAACAAATGAAATAACATCCGTTGGAAGGTGGAGTTGTTCAAGATTGTATACTACAAGATGGATGACGACGATGATGATGCCACACGTATGGACAAGGTAGAAATTGAATTCTTGGTTGATTTTAATAGAGATTTCAACTTTCGAGAGGTTTGGGGAATTCTAGAAGGCCACAACCTAGAAACACCGGGTTTTCCAGAATAGATTTTATGTGATTTACTATCTTATATTTTCTGAGTTGGTTTGATTTGTGTTGGATTATTGTGGTGGAATGTAATTTCCATATTTTGGGTATAATACAACTTATCTTTTGGTTTTATTTTCTAAACTGCCACAACTTAGCGGTTGCACCCTCAAAAAATTCTTCAATCCTTTTTGTTAGACATTTTACACTACCATCCCAATTCAGAAATCGTATTACTTATGAGCTCTTTTTAAAATTAAAATTATGCTATTTTTAGGCCCATATAAGATCAATGGTGTTCCTTTGAGGAGGGTGAATCAATCATACGTGATTGCCACATCGACAAAGGCTGACATTTCAGGGGTAAATGTTGAAAAGTTTGATGACAAGTACTTTGTAAAGAAGATCGAGAAGAAGAAGAAGAAAGGAGAGGGGGAATTTTTTTTGAAGCTGAGAAAGAGGTAACATACCTTTTTCATTCGAACTATCCCATCTGTACCGTATACAAACACCACCCGACACACATATGATTTAACCGCGGTGTTAGTTCTGGGCGTGCATCGCACGACCCTGCTCGGCTTTTGTTACATAGTAATATTGGAAATGACTTTCCACAGTTTCCAAGTATAAACATATTCTTTAATCAAAAACAAAATTTTACCAAAAGGAGGTACCAGCTACTGAAAAAAATTAAGTTGACAACTCGAGGTATGCCTAATCAAATACATTATTACATGTACAAGTTTATAGGTGTAGGTGTAGCGTATACTCTATACCTACAATTGACCCAAATGCTACACATGGTAGGGATGTATTGTTATTATAACTTAAGTCTTGGCAGGCCTAATTAGTAGGGGGCTTTAACTCGTTTCTAAACAAAGTAGGAACCCAAACCCTGTTATATTAAATATGAGACAACCTTGCTTTTACTATCCAATCAGTTATATATATACCTCCCCTCTACAACTTATGTGCAATACTTCTCAGGGTATCCAACGTCCATTATCCAACCTTCCACAGTAAGTTACAAAAAACCGTCTTTATTTTTAAATTCTCCATATTCATGTGCATCTATGGCTATATTTTGTGATTGGTAGGTCAAGAAAATGCAAGGTGTCATCAGGAATTTCTTTGCAGCTGCACACAAGGACGCAGTCACTGAGCTGGAGAACGTGCTACGCGTACTCGCTATAAGGCAACAGGAAACCAAAAAAAAGTGGAGAATTTACAGAGACAACAACTGTGCCCATTCCGTTATTCCGTTGGTTGCCTCCTCCTTGAGGAAATTCGTCATACTGATGCCAAGATGAGGAGGTTGAACTCTATGCTCAGGTTGGAGCGTGAAAGACAGACTAAGGTCGCAGAACATGTTGCATTCTCTTATCACCAGACATGTAGCCATTGCTTACTATCGTTTTGTTCATTCTATGTTATGGCATTTCATTCATAAAAACATATACCCTATCGTTTGATAGTTCCTTCTTGAGTTTCTTTTGGGAAAACATGTCTTTCATAACGTTTAAATAAAGTGTACCCATAATCTGCTGCATTTAAATAAAACGTTCATTACCATTAAACACAGAAACGTGATGGCATTGTCATTGAAATAAACTATAACTACATCCATCAAACACCACTAATGGCAGTTGTAATGAAACACCTTCAACTTGCTTGCATGAGAATAAATAAAACTACATGAAACGTAGTAATTATTATATAAAAAACATAGACACGTTGGCAAGAAATTTAAAAGTATAGACAACCCACTCACATTGATATGGACGGGTACTTACATTCTCGGTAGCATAGTGTACCCGTTAGGGTTCAATTTTATTGTGTAATTTACTATCTTATGTTTTTTGGATTGGTTTGATACAACTTATATTTTGGTTTATGGCCTAAAAGGGCACGACCCATATTTTGCATACTTATAAAATTGGTCACTCTGTTTTTTTAGACGGTTTACATTTAACAAATTAAATGGTTCCCATCTAAGTTGCATGTCACTCAAACCTAAAAAACAAATTTCAGGTATCAAAAAATTAGTAGGAATAAAAGTTATAATATCCAATGCTTATTGAATTGCAATTGGGCCCGTTTACACATCTATTTTCTTACACCTAAAGCCCAACAACAAGAAGCAATTTCTTAACGTAGGCCATTTACACGATATGGTTAACGGAAAGTTAAAATCGATGGTGTCGTGTAAATAGACACCCCTTCATTTAATAAAGAAACATGTCTTCTATAAACTGAAATTGATCATCTGAATTATTAACCCATCGAGGTTAATGGGGTCCTTAATTGAGATGGCTTATCACATTCTAAAGTAAATAAATGAACTATTTAACACAAATTAATCAAGCCCATTGACATTCTAAGAAATTAAGAAGATGCATTAAGTATGACTATTGGAATACTCCTAATGAATGTCTAATCAAACGCATGGGTTTAGCATAATGTACCAAGTTCTTCCATTATTATGTTTACGGTTTACATTATATTAACGAGCAATTATGTCACTACTATACGTTACCATTATGATTAACAAATTTCTGGTTATTCAACATTCGTTTTCCATTTATAGAAGTGTCTACGTGTGACAAATATTAAAAGCAATGTAAACATATACTTTTAGACACAACTTTAAATGGACGGGTCTTCCCTTAGGGTTCGATTTTACTGAACTTCAAGCTCAATTAGGCAATAGATATCAGCCCAATACCCTAACCTACATACCTTTGTTTATCAATTCTGTATAACTGAAATGTACAACCAGGTGCATCAACTCCTTCATTTTAGCAATGCATAGGCTCAATTCTGCTAGATATAAGGTTATATAGCATGGTTTTGTAGCATATAAACAATCATTTCCAAATGATGACGAGGATAATGAGGACACACGCATAGACAAGGCAGAAAACGAATTCTCGATTGATTTTGAGACAAAATTAGGTTTGGAGAATTCTAAAAGGCCACAACCTAGAAACCCCCAGTATTTAGAATAGGTTTTATGTGTTTTTCCATGTTATGTTTTGTGGGTTGGTCTATTTTCCTCTGATTGAATAACATATTTCTTCTTTTTAGATTATTTACAGAATACACCTTTCTTGATGCATGGAAACTATTAATTAAGTAACTCGGGAGCCATAATATATAATGAAAACAACCGCTATTAAACCCGATCGTGCATCGCACGGGCCTGCCCACTAGTATAATTATAAACTTTAGTCATAACTTTATGAGACTTTAAAGATATAGGTTACAACTTAAATAAATAATGGTGGAATTAAATTCTATGATTTTATGTGGAATTAAAATATATAAATACACACACACATATATATATATATGATTTAATGATATTTATAATTTTGTGTAATTAAAGGATTTTAATTACAAGTCACTATTCATAAATTTATGTGCTTTAAATATATATAAGTTATGATTTTATGTGATTTTAAATATGTAATTGTGGAGTTATATTCCATGATTTATTTTAGTAAAACGAGATTTATAGTTATTATAAACGTTATACGATTAATATACTTTGACATTCTTTGATATTCATTGTTTAATTATTCCTTCGTTAACTCCGTTTGATGTCGATATCATTTATAAACTTCGGAGGCCTAACTTTGCCAATCCCTATGACCTCTTTTAACTAAACAAACCAGGAGGGACTGAAGTGTAATTATTTAAACATGGTTCCCTATTATGGATTATTTTGGAGGGACTGTTTCTGTCATTAGCCATAAGTTGAATTTGAAATCACAACTCGACATCGACTCTTCCAATTCGTAACAGACATCGACTTTAAATTAGAAATTCAATCCAGTAATCGGTTTACGATCGATCCATGTATCAACCTGAAATAACTAGGGAAGATTCTAATCATTTGGTGCACTTCCCATCATCTCCTTATCTATCGCTTTTGGTTGCCGGCGAAAAAAAAAGAAGAAAAACCCACTAAACCACCACTGTCTGCAACTATAACACCACCATTCGACACCGTTTGGGATTGTCGTTCGACTCTGAACAAGCAGGAGCGACCGGGGTCGAGTTTCGTGAACGTGCTCGGAGTTCACGGTGCAAGTTTCGGGTTTGTTTTCGGCTTCGAAATCATCTCATAATCCATCCCCGACGCAAGGTAAACCTTCCCTACTGTTAATCGCACCTTTACCTTTTATTTGTTCTGTGTTTTGCGATTTTCCAGTGACCGGAAAAAAACTCCGCCACTAGAGTTCTTGAGGAGGAAGATGACGCGAAGCAGGAATAGATTATATAAATGATTTCCAGGTTATAAAACTAACTGGCGGGGTGGCCGGATGGTTGGGTCGCGTATTTCTCTCCCTGAGGTCGCGGGTTTGAAACCCGGCCTCTGCCTTTTTTTCTCTTATTCTATTCTTGTGACCCATTTGCGCCTACTGATACTGTATATAATCATTTCGGCTAGGTTGTGAACCAAACAGAGGCTACAGCCCAGTGGTTAGTGCCTTCGTTTGTGTGTGAGAGGTCATGGGTTCGAACCCGGGCTCTTTATTTTTTTTTTTGGTAGTTTTATGTAATGGGTAAACTAAAACTCGTTAAAATGGATCCTTACGAATGTTTAAAACCGTAAAGTATAGTTTGGACCTTGAACCTTATAAATCATATTTTGAATTGCAAACATGTTTAACTCGCCATTTTAAATTTAAATATAGTTCTAATATCTATATATATATTGATATAAAGTTTTGGGTTTTACGTAAAATGGTAAAATAAATATATTTTCGTGTAGATTAATATATAAACTTATATCGTTGGATTTTATTGAAACGATCGGATATTTTATGAGAACCTTTAACATATACATATATATTGTTCTCGTAAATTCATTATTAACGTCACTTGTACGTTTAGTTTAAATATATATATATATATATATATATATATATATATATTTTAAAATATTTGAACTTAGAAATATATAATATTGATATATATTGTAATTTCTCGTGTTATTTCGGTTATCGCTCGGGTTTGGCACATGTGGCATCCTCGACTTATTTCGGACTTCACAATCATTCATTTTTGTCGGTTACATTTGACTTAGTCATTTTGCTTGAACACACACGTATACATGTATGCTCGTTAAGTGATTGATTGCTTTCGCAAGACCCGTTCTTGCTACTTGGTTAACTGATTATCTAGAGATTTTTGTTGTGCAACCTAAGGTGATTTTCACGGCCCCTTTTTAACTATTTTAATCTTGTTGGGGGATATTAACATGCAAACACTTGAACTGTTAGATAATTATATCACCTGAATGATAGTGGCACACTTATGATAAAGTCTTCACTTTTAGAGTTACTGTTAATGTGGCATCAGCAGGAACTTATTTAGTAGATCTACTGGTTTCACAGCCCCACCCGGGTCAGTCGCGCTGGCAAGATCGGATATTGAACGGGTGTAATATACTTCTTAGTCTTAATGAGGCACAATTGAACTTGTCGAGCTTCAGTAACCGGATAGCTAGTTTACCTAGTCAAACGTGCACTGATTTCTTGAAAATAGCCTAGCTAACTATTGATATATAATCTAGATTTTTAAACTGAATTGTTAAACTGATGAACTGATTAAACATGTGAATTCACCAACCTTTGTGTTGACACCTTAGCATGTTATTTCTCAGGTCGCTAAACTGGATTGCTTGTCACACGCTAGGATGCCCTTTTGGATTTGGATTTCATGCATGCATTTTAGACTTTAAAACTTTTCAAATTAATTGTCTTTTGGTTTGCGCAAGTTTTGGCGCTTAAACATTCACTGCAACTTTCTTCGTTTACGCTTCCGCATATTTAAACGCAATTACTTTGATTTAACTTTTAAATTGCATATAGACTGTTCGTATGGCTAATTTGTTCGACCCTGGTTTGTCACGCTCCCTGTGGCGCGTCATCGCACGTGGGATTATTGGGGGTGTTAAGCACGGGTGGGATTATTGTGGGATTATTGATGTGTTCGGAATGTATCTAAAAATAATAAAAATATCCTAGACCTAAACCTAGACCTAGACACACCTAAATTTTACCGAAACTCCTAAACTAAACCGAACCTACAGGCAAGTGTACCTATCGGTGGTAGTATAGCTACAGAAGACCGGGATATCGAACCCTAAGAACACTAGAATACAATACTCAACTTAGACCTATGAATGGAAATTTGAGATTTGATTTTTAGGTTTTTAAAATAATGAATTAACTAAATTAACTAACAACTTACGATCAGAAACAGGAAACTTTTGAGAAGAAAATCAAATACGAGAAAGTCACCACCTAGACCTGGAATCCCAATTAATATCTATAATCTAACCTGACTAAGACAACTCTGATGGATCCTAGTTCACCTTTTAAGTCCTTCCTAGTAAATGCTTTTAATGCTCGAACAGGAGTTCACCTTTTGGATGCGTTCTACCTCAACTAAACCTAACCACCCTCAAAACAATCTAAGGCACCTTAGGCAAGCAGGAGCTACCACTGATTTCTATAACTAACATGGACTAGCAAATTGACCAAATTCCTAGAACACTTCCTTTTGAGACAATGCAACCCTAGTTCGTCAGCCAACCCAACTAACCAACAACTATCATCCTTTTAAGCTTATTTAGAAGGCAGCACACAAAAACTCAAATAACTAATCATCAATTAAACCTATGAATACAGTTAAGTAATCACATTAAATTGCAAGCATAACCTACAAATTAACTACTTTGCTCAACCCGGACGACTTCCGCAAGCAAAGTAAGGTTTATCCAATAATCAGAAACTCAAATTTAGTACACATATGCATCAATCATAGAAAAACAGTGGAATTTAATAGAAACAAGACATCAATCAAATTGTCATAAATCAAACAAGATCACAAATACTAAAAAGTCATCATTCGGTCTAGGTGGTGGTATTAATTTAGCCTACCACCATGATTAAAGCAAAATCAAGAACAAATTCAGAAACTTTAACCCTAAACATGGTTCTTGAACTAAACAAATACAAGAAATCGAAGAAAGAACTAAACCGGATGATTGAATTGATTGCGGTTTATGATTACGGTCGATCCTCCTTGATTCCTAGCCTTTCACGTCTTCAAAATCGTTCCTAGGAGCCTCTGCCGTACGAAGTCAATTAGTTCCCCGTAGGGTTATTATATATAATTGATGCTCTCCAAAAATAATTCTCCTTCGTATTAAAGTCCTTTGTGAATTTTGTTATTGCCGTCTGACTTCCTTTGCAAGCCACATGATCTGCAATGGCCCACATGCTCCATTGCCTTAAATTAAACCCATATGTGTTTACCACTTGAACCAAGAACCAAAATAAAGCGGTATTTTTATTTAGATTAACATCAAATGCTATTTATTTTTTTCTTCTTCCACTTGTTCACAAACCCACGTGGGTTTCAATTCCTTAACATGATCCTTTCTTTGATTTCACAATTTAATCACCATGAAGTTTTATATATTTCCAATTCAGCCCCTCGACTTTCTACAAATTCTACGCCGGTCCTTGAAGCTTAGATATAATGTCATGCCATTCCCTTGGACTTGTATGTTAACCTACAACCAAATATAATAAACCATTTTGAGCACAATTAAATGACATTTAACCTAATCAAACACAAGACTCAATTAATTACTAAACTCACACCAAAATATACAAAAAATGACTCATCAACTAATTAAATTCAAATACTATAAAATAGATAAAAACCAAACAAAAATGACTCAATACCGACTCAAATATTACACAATTTACACAGGAAATATTGATGTGTTTAGCACACATCAAACATCCCCACACTTACTCTTTTTCGTCCTCGAAAAATACTGCAATGGAATCATAACCAGGACTCAACCTCTAACTCATTATTTCTCATTACTTTATTTTTTCTATTAACATACTCACATCCCGATAGCAATTATTGATATTTCGATCCGATTAAACCCAACCACCAACCTTTATAGCCCCCATAAGTGTCGTTTCTTTTATTCAATTACCTAACCAGTCAACCTAATGGATCCCACACTCAAACATCACAAATTTTGCCTAATTTCATCTCAAGATTTGAAGGCACAGGTTTAAACCGTTTAGGTTCTCCTACCCTAATATTTAATTATATACTTGTCTCTAAAATGGTGGAGTAATGGATAAATGGTCTGCTATTTTTGAGCTTTATATTTATTTTTTTCAACGAGCTTCACCTAGAGGAGCATCCATTGAGAGTGAACCCGATGGGTAGGACATAGGGTATTTAGCTCAGCTCATGCAGAAATAGAGATGGAATATGGACCTTTTTTTTTAATGGAAGCGCCACCAAAGTCGGATTTATTTTCATAAAAAGACAGAGGCGTGCTTATTATTTTAGAGACAAGTCTATCTTTAAATATTAAGGTACCTATCTTCTATTTTTGACAGTTTCAGCATCCTCGTTTCAATCTAAGGCGGGAACCCACTAAGTATCCTGATTTTATATATATAATTCAATTTTCAGACACAATTAGGATATTTAAGCTTTTAAGTCGGCTGGGCCTACCAATACATCACTAACTAAGAATGTTTTCAACTCTTAATTATATTTATATTTAGCACAAAATTAGAAAACCAATCCTGATTGTACTATCACTTCCCATTTTATTGCAGCCAGATTCTTGAACATTTTTGAACAATTTTCCAAAAAAAAGAAAATTGGATTTTTTTTAAACACACTGAATTAAAAAACAAGACGCAAGTACAAATAATAAAAAGACGCAAGCCTTCCCATCCCCACACTTGAACGACACATTGTCCCCAATGTGAGATGAGAATAAAATAAAATAGAAATAAAAAATAAACACCCACGACCGATAAAAATGCAACGAAAATTAAAATACGAAAAGAAAATTTTGAACAAACTCCCCTGATTATTGATTTGAATGAGTGGCAGGCGAGCTCGTATGCGCAGGTCCTCCATTGAATCTCATAAGTATCCCAATGCGCTTATTTCATCAAACCTGCACAACATAAACAAAAACACATTCGACAAGAAAAAAAATTAATCACGAAAAAGTAAATATAAATAAGAACAAGAATTATAATAAAAATAAATTGAAACGGCTCACTTGGAACTCAGACTCTTCCAACACAATTTCATCATCTTGAATCACCCGAATTTCCTCCAAACACTGAAAAACACAAAACACAAAACGAAAACGCACAAAAACACGAAATTGCACAAATCAAATAAATTTACAAACTTTACATCCCGGGCACTATGAATTTAGCTTAAAAGAATACACTAACCAACCTCCCATGTCACCATCCGGAGGTTTTGCCTTCACATCTCTTAGCACAACCTGACCGGTGACTGCCCAATTTCTAGTCTCCAAGTTTTCTACAAATTTCCTAAATAACAAATTATAAAGCCTGGTAGGATCTTCTAGTTCCAACAACTCTTTAACTTTTTCAGTGCTTAAACCTACCCGGAAGAAATCTAATTTTACCTAGAAAGCTCATCTTCGGGTCATTTTCACATACAACAACCACTAACCTTCCCACACTTGGACTAAACTCTATATCATCATTCAAAGCAACTAAGTCTCTAAGTGTGGCCTTTCTCCCCTCAGTCTCAACCACTACAATTCTCTCCGCACTCACTAAACCACAAGATTCTCCTAGCGAGTCACCAATATTAGTTTGTTCAACTAAAGCATCTAAACCCCTAGGATCCTCCCCACACTTAACCTTAACCACTACATATTCCTCCTCTAACCTTGTATGAACCACCAAATCCGCTCCACATACACAATCAACACAACGATCCACACAAGATATAAAGGAATTAATAAAATTCATAGTGGCAAAAAATTCAGATGATTCTTGTGAGAAGGTATGTGGTATAAACTAAATGAAATTAACTACGAAAAATTAAAAACTAAAAATCTAGGAAAAATAAAAACGCAAATACAAAAATTCTAGACTCAGAAAAAATAAACCTAAGGAAACCTAGACACAAAAACGAAAAAGACTCAAATTTCCTAACCAACCTAGTTAATCTTGCTATTGCCAAGTGTCCCCAGCAACGGCGCCAAAAACTTGATGTGTTCGGAATGTATCTGAAAATAATAAAATATCCTAGACCTAAACCTAGACCTAGACACACCTAAATTTTACCGAAACTCCTAAACTAAACCGAACCTACAGGCAAGTGTACCTATCGGTGGTAGTATAGCTACAGAGGACCGGGATATCGAACCCTAAGGACACTAAAATACAAGACTCAACTTAGACCTAAGAATGGAAATTTGAGATTTGATTTTTAGGATTTTAAAATAATGAATTAACTAAATTAACTAACAACTTACGATCAAAAACAGGAAACTTTTGAGAAGATAATCAAATACGAGAAAGTCACCACCTAGACCTGGAATTCCAATTAATACCTATAATCTAACCTAACTAAGACAACTCTGATGGATCCTAGTTCACCTTTTAAGTCCTTCCTAGTAAATGCTTCTAATGCTCGAACAGGAGTTCACCTTTTGGGTGCGTTCTACCTCAACTAAACCTAACCACCCTCGAAACAATCTAAGGCACCTTAGGCAAGCAGGAGCTACCACTGATTTCTATAACTAACATGGACTAGCAAATTGACCAAATTCCTAGGACACTTCCTTTTGAGACAATGCAACCCTAGTTCGTCAGCCAACCCAACTAACCAACAACTATCATCCTTTTGAGCTTATTTAGAAGGCAGCACACAAAAACTCAAATAACTAATCATCAATTAAACCTATGAATACAGTTAAGTAATCACATTAAATTGCAAGCATAACCTACAAATTAACTACTTTGCTCAACCCGGACGACTTCCGCAAGCAAAGTAAGGTTTATCCAATAATCAGAAACTCAAATTTAGTACACATATGCATCAATCATAGAAAAACCGTGGAATTTAATAGAAACAAGACATCAATCAAATTGTCATAAATCAAACAAGATCACAAATACTAAAAAGTCATCATTCGGTCTAGGTGGTGGTATTAATTTAGCCTACCACCATGATTAAAGCAAAATCAAGAACAAATTCAGAAACTTTAACCCCTAAACATGGTTCTTGAACTAAAAAAATACAAGAAATCGAAGAAAGAACTAAACCGGATGATTGAATTGATTGCGGTTTATGATTTCGGTCGATCCTCCTTGATTCCTAGCCTTTCAGCGTCTTCAAAATCGTTCCCAGGAGCCTCTGTCGTACGAAGTCAATTAGTTCCCTGTAGGGTTATTATATATAATTGATGCTCTCCAAAAATAATTCTCCTCCGTATGTCCTTTGTGATATTTTGTTATTGCCGTCTGACTTCCTTTGCAAGACACATGATCTGCGATGGTCCACATGCTCCATTGCCTTAAATTAAACCCATATTTGTTTACCACTTGAACAATGAACCAAAATAAAGCAGTATTTTTATTTAGATTAACATCAAATGCTATTTATTTTTTTCTTCTTCCACTTGTTCACAAACCCACGTGGGTTTCAATTCCTTAACATGATCCTTTCTTTGATTTCACAATTTAATCACCATGAAGTTTATATATATTTCCATCAGCCCCTTGACTTTCTACAAATTCTACGCCGGTCATTGAAGCTTAGATATAATGTCATACCATCCCTTCTACAACCAAATATAATAAACCATTTTGAGCACAATTAAATGACATTTAACCTAATCAAACACAAGACTCATTTAATTACTAAACTCACACCAAAATATACAAAAAATGACTCAATCAACTAATTAAATTCAAATACTATAAAATAGATAAAAAAAACCAAACAAAAATGACTCAATACCGACTCAAATATTACACAATTTACACGGGAAATATTGATGTGTTTAGCACACATCACTTAACGAGGCACAATTGAACTTGTCGAGCTTCAGTAACTGGATAGCTAGTTTGCGTAGTTAAACGTGCACTGATTTATTGAAAATAGCCTAGCTAACTATTGATATATTATCTGGATTTTTAAACTGAATTGTTAAACTGATGAACTGATTAAACATGTGAATTCACCAACCTTTGTGTTGACACTTTAGCATGTTATTTCTCAGGTCGCTAAACTGGATTGCTTGTCGCACGCTAGGATGCCCTTTTGGATTTGGATTTCATGCATGCATTTAGACTTTAAAACTTTTCAAATTAATTGTCTTTTGGTTTGCGCATGTTTTAGCGCTTAAACATTTACTGCAACTTTTTTCGTTTACGCTTCCGCATATTTAAACGCAATTACTTTGATTTAACTTTTAAATTGCATATAGACTGTTCGTATGGCTAATGTGTTCGACCCTGGTTTGTCACGCTCCCTGCGGCGCGTCATCGCACGTGGGATTATTTGGGGTGTTAAGCACACGGGTGTCGGATCGAGTCGCAATCCTCATCATCACCTTTCGTTTTCATAATTCTTCTCCACACTAGGTATGAATTAAACTCACATCATAGCATGACTTCGTGGGATCTCGGTCGCTGTTTTCCTGTTTGTAAAGTTTCTACATGTTAATGGAGGTTAGGTGTTGGTAGGGTTTTGGATGAAGGTGATGACACCCGACCTTTAGTAGTTACGTATACATTTTCTGGGTTATAACAAAAACGGATCGGGTAGCCTGGTGGTTTGTATTCCGGTTATTAACCCCAAGGTCATTGGTTCGATTCTCGATTACCCCCTTTCTTTTTATGTATTTTCTATAATCGGATTATGAGGTCCACTACATGAATAAAACCAACCTTTTCAATTTAGTAACCGATAACAAGCTCTAGCCCAATGGTTAGGGTGCTACGTGGGAGCCAGAGGTCACGTGTTCAAACCATGTGACCTCCAATTGTTGCTGTTTTATTTTTATTTCTTGTTTTGTGAACTTCTTTAATCCAAAACCTATCACCAATTGTTTCCTATGTCATTTTGGACCCATAGAATTTCTCGTAGGCTCGTTATCTTAACCGTTATCTCACTGGTTTATATAAATTGTTTTGTTTTTTTATATAAAATATTTGGCTATTTAACGGTTATTTATAAAAGAATACACATTTGGAAAATATATAAAAATATGTATTTAGGAATATAAAATGAACGTTTTGGTAACCTTTGCATTGGTGTAGAAATATATGTATTTTGCAATTTAAACGTTCTAAGCATTAGATTAATATTCACATAAATATTTATTTATAAAGACAAGGGCACATTTTGAGGTACTCGTTATTGATATAACTATTATTTGGCTACGAATATATACTTTCTTAAACGATTTCATGAACCTATATTATTAATAAGTAATATAATTTTGTCGACTTTTGTGATCGTTATGATTTTGGCAATGTGCCAATCTTCGACTCGTTTTGGAATTATTGAACCCTCGTCATGTCATAGTTTGACATTATTTGATTTCACTATTGTTCTAGACTTAGTCGCTTTCGGTTGAACACACACTTATGTATATATGCTCCTTAGGTGTTTGGTTGAATACACAAGACCTGCTATTTGCTATTGGTTATTGTTATTTATCTAGAATTTACGGTGCACCCGAAGGTGAGTTTCACGGCCCCATTTTACTATTTAAATCCTCTTGGGGGAGATTAACATGCATGACTTAAAAAACTGAGATAATTAGACTTTTTATATATCACTCGATTACTGATTACTAAGGCACACTAGACAACAAAGTCCTTCTCATGGTACCGTTAGTACTTGGTGATGATAGCAGGAAATATATTGTAGGATTAATGGGTTTGACAAACCTCACCCGGGCCAGTCTCGCTGACACAATGGATATCAAATGGGTCTTATATTCGTCCTCAACGTAACAAGGCAACCTATAAACAACTGTCAGCTTCGGTGACCATCACGTGCAAAGTTTCATGTATATAGCCTAGCTAGATATCTGATATATATTAGTGATTATGCTCACTCAAGTTGAACTGTTTTTGAACAGTTGCACTACTTTCAACTTGAACTGTTTTTGAACAGTTGCACTACTTTCAACTTGAACTGTTTTTGAACTGATAAACCTGTGAACTCACCAACCTCTTTGTTGACACTTTTTAGCATGTTATTTCTCAGGGATGCAGATGTTCGAGTATCACGAGTACGCATGCATGAGTCTTTGGAACACTTTTAGTGTCTTAAGTCAAGTCACCTTGGGTGATGATGTTTTACTTGAATACTTTTATTATACTTACGCTTCCGTATTTATAAAACTCTGTAATCATATTTAAATGAAGTATAAAACATTTTCATTAGTTATTGGTCGTTTGGTTTAGTCAAGTCACCTTGGGTGACGATGTTTTACTTGAATACTTTTATTATACTTACGCTTCCGCATTTATAAAACTTTGTAATCATATTTAAATGAAATATAAAACATTTTCATTAGTTATTGGTCGTTTGGTGTAACTAATGGACGGCAATCCTGGTTTGTCACGCTCCCTGCAGTGGTATTCCGCGCGTGGGTTTTTAGGGGTGTGACACTAGTGATTCATCAATTGGTTGGAGACCCCTTTTGGCATTCTTCTTCCTATGCTTCTGTGAGCACGAGGAAGGGTCTATGGCTTGGGTGGTTGGTGATGGAGACCTAGTCCCCTCAGTCAATGGAATTTGTGGAATGAGTGTGGTTTTTGATGTGGACATCCCCTTCCTTTTGGTAGGAATTTGTATATCAGTGGAAGAGGATGGTTGCTCTGGTGTGGGTACAACAAAGTTGTCACTAGGAGCAGTCGTAGCCTTAGGCATAGGGTGAGATGTGACTCTACCAAGAAAAACAGTTTTGTTCACTTGCATGTTAGAGAATGTTTTACTTATAAAAGGTTTAAGTTCAAGATGTTGATCAGAGATTTGCAGATTTGGAAATTCATAATTGAGAATGTGTTGGATGAATCTGGGGTACATGTAAAAGAAGCTTTTAGGTTTTAGATTTTTCAGCATTCCATCAAATATCATTTTTTGAAAAGTTAAATTTAAGCCCATTTACCAATCCATGAAAAGCGGATGATTGAGGTGCAGCAAGTTCATCCCACGAAGTTTTCTTGTGAGATAGGCAATGAAGAATGGTATGAGCAATATATTGCCAAACATAGGGTAGTTGTCCCCAAATGCAATATCATTAGAAAGACCAACACTAACAAATTTGAGTTTCAGTCAGCACTTAATTGCATATATATAAGACACAACCTCCAAATTTAAATTGTTTTATTTCATAAGTAAAAAGCCAATCGATGTTAGGCAGATATAAAACACTTAAACACAAGAACATGTTTAATCGATGGTGATGAACTAATGTTTATTTATGTCGTGAGCCATGGATCGAGCCATTTCTTTGTAATTCAAAGCACCCTCCTCCAATTTGTGAGAAGCGACTTAAGAGTTTGCGAAAGGATTTTAGAATCAATTTTCTATTCTTCTTTTCTCTTAATTTGAAGGTGGAAGAGGTGATCAACACTTGTAAACCAAAATCAATTTAAGAACATCCGCAATCCTAACAACCGCCATTCCCACAAACAGTCTTAGTCATCAGCCATATCAGTTTTCTACTCGTTCTTCACACAAATAAATTTGTACCCCAGTGCAACCCAATCCTTTGTAAAAACAACCCAAATTATATGATACAGTATTGTGTGTGAGAGGGAATTTTAAAAAAAAATTGCTTAAGGTTTTGCCCTAGTTAAATGGCCTTATTATTAGTCAATTGATTACCCTGTTTAATATAATATTATCAAATTTTACAATGAAGTGGTAGGTAACCTGGCAACAGGCTGCGCCGCAACACCCTTTTGGATAGCAAAGTCGATCCTACTAAAAACAAAGTTTTGGGTCTTTGGGGGTCAAGAGATTACTATTCAAGACATGCTGGACCCTATTAAAAAAATGACAGCCACCGAGGCTAAGAAGCCAAATGTATCAAAAGCAAACTGGATAAACACTTGTTGAGAACCACAACAATCCCACTGTCCCTGAACCCAATAAGAGGTGACACTCCAGTAAAGTCCATATATGCTTGTTTCCCCCTGCCCACCCGAACACAAGGATATTAGTTGAACGTAGGTTAGACCCCCATCAAGAGGATCAGTCAGGTAGTTAACAAGGGCCTCCTTTGTAGTAGAAATCCCAGCCATATTTAGAACATCACAAAGAACATCCCTAACCAAATCATGCATGTATTTAACCTCATGTAATTCCTTGCAATGGACCGCATGCTCACCAAAGGTACTAAACATCCAAGCACACCTTGCGGCAAACATGGCAAAGCTCCTTAACAGGGAACAAAGGAATCATAAGCCGGTACTGAATGATAGCTTGGTACTCCACAGCCGACATATATTAGCCCAATCCTTCAATAAGGATAAATGTTTAGAAATCTTAGGCCCGAAGAGCCGAAAGACTTTTAAACACCGATTTTTGGCGAGGGGATAAATCAAATGTCGTCTCTAAACTCAATACAATTTTACTAACTAAGCCACTCACCATAATATCTTAGGTTTTAGAGGTGGCTGTGTCCTTATTAGAAAAACTGCGTAGATCGAAATCCGGAAGGGATGTGCATAAGAGACCCAACGCACACCCATAATCTGTGTCAAGTACATTAATACCGCAATCCCAGAGAATATGGTCCTGCGAACTGCAAGATTGTACCCTCAAGGCAAAAAAAGCATATGTAGATACATCATCGGCCGACATAAACCCAAGCCCCCAAAACGGGTCAGGAGGGATGCCAACCTCCATTGAATTTTTAAAGGGCTAACCACCAAACAACTTAAAGGACTAACAATCCCATCGTAAGCCCCTGTGAAGGACAAACCCACATCAGCTTGATGCCTTATGGGGGAGGCCACCGCACCCACGATACGGATGGTCTAAGGAGATAAATTGAAAATGGACGAAAACACTATCTATTATTCTAGGCCCATCAATTTTGAACAATCTATAAATCAATTTATGCTTTAATAATAAAATGACTTTAACTTATTCTTTAATATAGAGAATATAGAGAGTATTTTAAGAAGAAATTACCATTAACAATTATGAGCTTCTTAAGAGTTTATACTATAATTTGTACTTAATTAAACTATATAAACCTTAATATGGAAATTTAGTATTTGGATAACTATTTATTAAAATTTTGACTTAATCCAAAATTTTGTGGTGATAACAAGTGACATATTTTACTAATTAAAGTATGATAAACTTTTTGTTTATTATATAGTTAGTATAAGTATGAATATAGATAGATAGATATAGATAGATAGATAATTAAGATAGTCAAATTCATTTTAAAAATTATTCAAACACTTTAAATTCTTAAAAATTAATATAAGAAGACAACTCTTGCTCCTCAAATTTATCATAATGGTTAAGTTAAAACAAGTAATTAAAAAGAATGTATGTAAGTGTCTGAAGCACCGAAACGGCTGAGACCCGCCGTACCCCGCTTCGGAATCGTCTAGGGGACAGAAACGGCGACGGAATCGGAGAAGAAACGCTTCCCCTGTGATTCCTCGATTTTGGGGACGCCTCTGACCGTTTCCAAAAGTCAAGGGGCCGTTTCGGGGCGATTCTAATATTAGGGACGGTTTTTAAACGTTTTCAGTACTCCGGGGACTGATCTTGTAAGTTTCTTGACATAGGCGGAATCAAGGGAGGGGGGGGGGGGAGGGGGGTCCGGAGGGTCCGTTGACCCTCCGACCGACTAGCTTTTATTCATAATAGATCTCAGTTCCAATGGTTTTCTTGGTGTTTGACTCCTCAAATTTCAAGCAAAGTAGCTAAAATGATGCAAGAACAATAAAGAAATACAGATCTTAAAGATTTTTGGGTGTTAAAAGTTGTAACAAATAGACATGGAAAAATAGAGAAAAAACGAGGAAGAAGAAGTAGAGAATGAAAAAAGAAAGGACAACTTTATGTTTTAAACTATTATAAAATAAAATAGTATTTTATTAACTTATTTTTTTATTTTTTCCTTACTTTTCAGAAGATGTGTAAGAGAGATCCGAGTAATTTTGAGAGAGAGAGAGAGTGCATGGTTATTTTCAAAAGTTTTATAAAAATTATCCACAAATTTTAAAGGACTTATTTTTTTTCTTCTTAAGAAGCTTTCAAAACGTTATAGTATTAGTTTGTGTTGCATTATCTATAGCATATATTTGTTTTTATATATTTATTTATTGCCGTACTCTTGTCGTACCCGTTTTTTAGATTTTTGAGTTTTACCGTTTCTTGTTTTCGTATTGGTATCCATTTTCCGTTTTCCGTTTTCCGTTTTCGTACCATTTCCCGTGCATCATAGATGTAAGTTAAGTTTTATAAACATGTAATTAAAAAACATAGAAGGAATAAATGTAATTTTGGTTTGAAGTTGGAATCGGCTAAAAATATACAATACAATTGCGCCTTGAAACAAAGGTGAAAACCTAAAAACTTGAACCACCGAGCAAATCGTCCATCCTCATAGTCCATCAGCGCAATCCTCTACTCTCGAAACTTTCTCTCGAATCCGCCGCTGTGAGGAGGAACGCAGCCGTGAACCACCGATGCTGTAGAAGAATGTGGGTTGTTTAAATCGTGAGTTTTGTTTTTAGTCATTGTTCTGTAAGGTGAATTGAGGCGCTAATTGTTAATCCACAAAAAAGACTCCCAATTTCTTCTTCTGCGATATCATATTGTTGTTTTCTTTACTCTGTTAGCTATTACTCTTCGTTTATTGATCCAATTGCAGTTCATACTTGAAACTTTTTGGTTACAAGAGAAAGCAGTTAGGTTAATTTGATAAACTGCCCCTGGCCAATTCAATCTTTATTGGGCATATATAAAAAAGCCACAAGCTTGTTAGTTTATATAAGAGGAGGAGGACTCAAGTGATAGTGTAATGTTTAAGTGACTATTATAAGAGCTGCCCTTATGAAAATTTATTTACTATCATCACCTGAAATTGACACATGTGGCATAGAATGTTGGAACTGGAATTGCTAATAACTTATGGTATACATGGTAATTAGTTGATTTAAATTTATTTTTTGTAGTCGCTGAGATAGCGATCTTCATGGCAGACAAGTGTTCTATTGTTCCATCTGTTGTATGGAATTGGGTCATTGAAGCCCTGGCAAGCTCTGAACAGGCAGATCTATCTATTTTAAATGGTATGGCTGGCAGTCTTCCCTCTATTTGTTCCTGGAAACTTGCATTTGATATGGTATTTGATCACGGGTTCCTTGTGTTCAGGTCTAGTACAAAAGGCTCCTGCAATCTCAGGTGATGCAGGAAAAGATACAAGAGAGATCGTCTCCTTAAGATGCTTGGAGGTCTTGTCTGCCCATGGTAATGAAGCTACAGTAGATGCTAAAACCCCTAAAGTAAGTTTTGATTGTTCAGAACGCTGTGAAGACGTTCTTAAGAAGATATTACATGAGGTAATATTGATAACTGCTGGAAACAATATAAACATGTGGGAAATTGTGATTTGTACTTATTTTATTTATTTATTTATTTTTTTGTGTAAATGTAACAGACACCTGAGCAGATGGCTAACTTGGAAAAAGCAAGATGGGATTGGGATGTTGGTCCTTTCCTAAAGCATAAAAGGTCTTTCTTTTCCAGGTGCTTGTTGAAAAAGGTGACGTATATCTCAAACGCTAGAAGACATAAAGATTTGATTGGTTGATTTACATATTGCTAATTGGGCTTTGATTTGTTTTAAATAAATAAACAGTTAAAGGAAGGGATACTTGCAAACAATAATCCACTCCTTGCACCATTAAAAGAAAAGAGTAAACTAGTAATTTCAAAGGCAGCTGAAGATACGAGTCCAGCTAGTGATGACAGTGGGTCTCAAGACATGCATAAAATGCGACATAACAAAAGAGTATCGGCTGAAAACATTTTGGAATTTGTTGTTAAATCTAAAAATTCTAACAACAAGCTTCAACCAAGTAATGAAAGAGTCAACTGTATTCCGCTTCTTGCAGCACTAAAAGAAAAGAGTACACTAGTAATTCCGAATGCATTTGAAGATACAAGTCTGGCTAATGATGACAGTGTGGGACATAACAAAAGGGTATCGGCTGAAAATATGGAAAATTTAGAATTTGTTGTTAAATCCAAAGATTGTAACAACAATGTTCAACCAAGTAATGGAAGAGCCAATGATGACAACTCTAATCCACTTCTTGCAGCATTAAAAGAAAAGAGTACACTAGTAATTGCGGATGCATCTGAAGATACAAATCTGGCTGATGATGACAATGCACCCCAAGACACACATACAGAAGAACATAACAAAAAGACGTCTTCTGAAAACATGGAAACTTTAGAATTTGTTCTTAAATTTAAAGATTACAACAACGGTGCTCAACAAAATAATCAAAGAGCCAATGTTGATCCTGAGACAACCGGCATTGCTTCTATAAAAGAAGCTTTTTTGAAGTCGCAATGCACAACCAGTCAGGATCTTTGCATGAAGTGTAATGAAAGCCGTGACTTGTTAGTTTGTAGTTCTGATTCCTGCCTGTTAAAGTTTCATGATAGCTGTCTTCTGGGCTCTGCTGCCACACTTGAAGAAAACGGGAAAAGCTTTTGCCCCTTTTGTGCATATTCTCGTGCAGATTCCAAGTATCAAGAAGCCATGAGAAACGTTTCACTGGCTAGAAAAAATCTACAAGCTTTTTTTAACTTCACTGTGCGACCTAGATCAAGCAAGTCCTCCACAAAAGGAAGTGAGGAATTAGAGGTAAATGAAGATAGACAAATGGGAGCTAACAACATTGATTGTATTATCTCCAATGAAAAAGATTCCGATCCTGTGATATCCGATGTTAATGAGGATAGAGAAGTGAGAGCTAACAACACTAATTGTATCTTTAATGAAAAAGATTCTACCCTACCTGATCCTATGATAACATATGTTAATGATGTTGGTGATGGTGATGGTCCTTCTGTTAAACAAACTACTGAGTTGCCCCAGAACCCAACACGAGAATCAAGCACCTCAAAACAGAAATGCCCAACACGAGAATCAAACACCCAAAAACAGAAATGCCCAACACGAGAATCAAGCACACCTAAACAGAAATGCAAGGAAAAAGAGAGTTCTAATTTGGCTACAAGCCTCCTTCGCAAGAGGAAAGTGAAAGAGTAAGTTTTTTCTCTTTGGAGTAAATAAAAATGTTAAGCACTTGCCTGCTACTTGGCTTGATTCTAATTGTCAATTCCTCCTTTGTATTTGCAGCATCCCTCCACCGTTTCCACAGTTAAGGCGAACAAAACTCCGCTGGACAAAGTCAGAGGAAGAAACATTAAAGGTAAGTTTATACATTTATTTTGTAATTAAAGATTTTAGTTTTATTAGCTTAATATCTTTATCTCAATGAATTGTTCTCAGGAAGGTGTTGAAAGATATTCAAATGGTAATGACAAAAAAATTTCCTGGAAAGAGATTTTAGATTTTGGACACAATGTGTTTGACAAAGGGCGTACTACTATAGACTTGAAAGATAAATGGAGAAACATGTGCAAATGAAACCGCCCGTATGTAAATAGAAACCAGCAGGTAGGTTCTGTTTTTCTGAAGTATCAATTTTGTTCTTTTTTTTAAAGCCCATATGGAAATAGAAACCAGTAGGTTCTGTTTTTTTTTAAGTATCAATTAGGTTCTGTTTTTATGATAATGCCCATATGTAAATAGAAACCAGTAGTTAGGTTCTGTTTTTTTGAAGCATCAATTTGGTTCTGATCAAAATGTAAGCTTCAACAATGGAATGAAACAATGGAAACTCTAATCTAACTAATTATTTGAGATTGAAGATCTGCCTTTCTTTCTTTCTTTCTTTCTACATGGTACTTATAGGAATCATCTTCTAATATTAAGAGTCATATAAATATTCTAGGAGGGCGAAAGTGTAAGTTCTATTCTATATATAAGGTTCATAACTCATTTGAGAGGTGGGGAAGAAACTAGGTTAAGTATTGGCTCTTTGCCTTGGCATTGAGAGAGGGTATATCCCTGGGTCACTTCTGTGATGAACTATCCTTGTAGATCCTTTGAATCATTATCCTTTTAGTTTCAATATCAAGTTCAGTTTCTGCTTATATTTGGATTTCCATTCACGATCTTCATCAGGTACATATACCCAAAATGGTTGGTTACACTAAATTCAGAAGTTAAAAATTCAAAATAAATTAGAACCTACCTTACCTTTGACTTAAATCATCAGAAACTTTGTAAGAATCACCCAGCCTAATCTCAAGAAGATCCTACAGAACATCAAGTTTAATCAGATTTAGACGAGAAAACCCATGCATTAATCTGAAAACACATTCAGGTCCCTGGCCCTCGAGGTAGTGAGTTTTCTTAACAGAGTTCAGCGGATTGTGCACAACAATTCCTTGACCCCTAAAAATCATAGCTTTGTTTTTAGTAGGATCGGTTTTGCTATCCAAAAGGGGTTGCGGCATAACTTGATGCTCGTTTACGTGTCACTTTATTGTAATTTTATCCTTCGAGTTATATATATATATATATATATATATATATATATATATAGGGTGATTATAGCACTTTCGCATGTGAAATGCTCTTTCACATGTGAAGTTTCTAATTAATGAGAAAAAAGAGAAAAAAGAAAATTAATCACAACCATTAGATCAAGAGATCTATATATTATATATATATATATATCTATACTACTATATAATACATATTGATCAAAATGGCATTTTCGTAATATAGGCGTCTTAAAATTAAGACGCTTTCTTTTTCCAGCTAAAGTCTCAACTTCCATCTGATGTTTTCCTATTTCTTTTACCATTCCGGTGCTCGCCTGCATCGATGGTTTTCCTTGTGACCTTTTACTGGCTACCTTTTCAGTATACACAAACAAAGCAAGAGCAGACGATGAGGCGAATCTCCCTTTTTTAGGGTGATTTCAGGCTTCTTTTCACGCGTGTACCAGAGCAACCCTAATTTTGTAAAAAATGCCTTTCTATACTCTTCCCTAATTCGAACATTGATCTTGAGAAAGCAGACCACAGAGACCCGAAATCGGAAATGCTGAGCCACAATCGTCCTTTTTGATCTGTAGAAAGCGAAATAGCCTTTTCTGACCTAATGCAGAGAATGAAATCACATAGAAGAGAAAAAAAAATGGGCGGTGAAAGGGTTTTGAAATTTGAATATAACATCGAAAGCACACATCTGTAATCTGCATATAGTTCCTTCTCTCTTATCGGGTATCAAAAGACGCAATCGTCCACTGGAAAATCGTGTCTGGTGAGTAAAATGAAGGTGAGTTTGAACTAATTTTCTATTCGTATGTCCAACTGAAGTTTGATTTTCTATTCGTATGTCCAACTGAAGTTCGATTTGATTTTGGTTAGCCCTAACGAGCTTTGGTTTGTTGTTCTGATCATGTATTGCTTCCGTTTTTCGTCACAGGTCTAACAAACTTGTTGGCTACATGTCTCGAATTTTGTCTCCTTCTAAAACTATAAATGCAATGGATGAAATATCAAACACAGTAAGGGTTTTTGGGGGTTTTGTGCCCATTTTATACCCAAGATATCAAAATTTGTGTATAGATTAGTATTATCACCTCAATTTTTACCAGCTACCTTATCAAATTTGATTTTGCTTCTTGTAGAATGATGCATGTACTGTTTGAGCTTCACGTATGCCAAGTTGTGGACCCTGTAGACATACACATCCAGACTGGTTTAGTTTCTTTTCATAAATGAGATTACATACAAGTTGTTGGCATAATTTTTTTCTCAGTGTTATTCGTTTTTGTTTGATCTTCTTGTGCCCTGAGCTACATTGTGCAGTTGTTGCCTTTTTTGTGTTGTTTCTTTTGCTTTTATGTGTTGTTCTTGAGCTAATGTGGTTGCTATGTTCTTAGATGCTAGGCTTAGATTAATTTAAAAGTCTATGCTTGATGATAAATGAGTTGGTTTGTCATCTACGTAATCCGCAGTGAAGTCTAAAGTCTGTTTGAAAGCCTCAAGTTTAGTGTATATGATGTATCTATTATAGATGTATAAGTCTCTGCATCAGAGGTCTTTTTTCTCTGAATTATTAGGAGTTTACCTAATTTTTAGGCATATTTATGGATCGGCTACAATCTATGTTCGGTTTTCAGATTTGCTGATTGGTGTTCATATAGTATATGGAGATGGTGGTCAAAAGGGTAATGATTTTAGTTCTCTCTCAGGTTATCTATTGACTATGTGACTGTTTTGGGCTCAAATAAGGGCCATTGAATATATAGGAATCGTTAAGAACCCTATGTACCTTTTTTTTCTTTTAATGGTTTTAGTTCACTCTCAGGTTATCTATTGACTATGTGACTGTTTTGGGGTCAAATGAGGGCCATCGAAATATAGGAATCGTAAAGAACCCTATTCGTAGGCGCATTCATGTATTTACTATTAAACACATTATAAGATTTTAATGGTTTCTACAAATAGCCAGGGAGGGAAACTGTAATTTAGGGATGATTTTTGGAGTGTTTGACAAACCTGGGGAGGAAAACTTTATTTTATCTGATTATTATGTTTTCTTCTTTTTGCATTTGGATTGGAGCTCTCAACAGAAAAGGTTTCTCAACCTCTTTCTATATGGCTTGGTTTGTTTGATAGATTGAATACAAATTATGCCCTTATGACCATGTAAGTCATTCTTCTTTAAAGATCTAGATAAATATAATAATAATAACAATAATAACAGGCTTTTCTTTTATTTTAAGTTTCTATTTATCTCTTTCATTTTGGTTTTGCTTCAGCAAAAAAAATTCTTCTTGTAGCTGGTGCTGCAATTGAGATGTTTATTCAATACATCCTTTGTTTATATCAAAAGGTTTTCATCTTGAGTTCAGATTGCTGTAATCAAAAGGTTTTCATCTTCATATTGAAGGTTTGTTTTCTCTGATTTTGCTATTAAAGGTTCATAACTAGGTTTTTGGTTTTATTATGTGATTTTTGTTGGTTCTTGCTACGTGTTTTTGGTTGTTAGACTTTGTTATGTGATTTTTTGTTGGTTCTCGCTTGGTTCAAGGATATTGATTAACTCGGCATCAAGATTCACAGGTAATATGCAAAGTTATATGGGTTTCTAATACCTCAGATTTCTTATGATTTAACCTTCGTTTTCACTCTGCTTCTGCAGACCTTGATGCTCCTAACATATAACAGATGGTCTCTTTTTACTGCCTTATTTTTGGTTTTGTTAACAAAAATCTGGTTTTTAGGAAGCAACTTTCTATCTTTGCATTATCCAAACCCAATCTCACAACAGGTACCAAATCAAATAGGTTGAAATTGGCTCATCTACAATACTGATGTTAATGTACCACATGTTTCTCATTAGTTGATGGATCTGGTTCTAAAAATAGCTATCTTTTTCATCGCTTTTATACAACAGATGCTTATGGAGCAGGATACAAGGTGAATGATGCTTATTGGATATTAAACTAAATATATTAGTAGTTAAAAGTTATAAGGGTCAGTCCTGTACATATGCAAAGTCAAGTTTGGGGTCAGTGTGTTATTGTAAATAGTATAGGGGTCTGTATGTCAAAACCTAAAGTCTATAACTGATTAAAATCAGTTACGTCGATTGTAGCGTTTATATACCCATCGACATAACACATGTACATATAAATCAATCATCAAGAAATTCGTTTATGTTGTAGTCAAATTCTTGTTCGTGAATCCGCTGTTGATCTCTGATTATACCAACATTTGGTATCAGAGCGGTTTAATCGATCGAGGGAAGGAAAACCGTTCGTTCGTTTGGAATTGTTGATCGAAGTTATATGGGATGCAATCATCGGTCAATCGTTCGTTTCGGTGTTGAAGTTTGTTGAATCGATCAAGAAAAGAAACAAGTTTCACACTATCGATCGGTTCAATTGAAGAAGGGAGTGACGATTCGTTCTCGATCAAATCAGAATCGGTGGTGTAAAATTTTTGAACGGCAAAATCAAGTTTCGGTCAAAATCACGATTGAAATAGGCGGAACCGGTGATCAAGAAAGTGTCTCTGTTGAAGATTTTCAAATAGAATGGAGAATTCAATATTGGGATACACAAAGTCAACGAGAATCATGTGCATCAGATAAGTATTTTTTTTCTAGTTTCTTAGGCTTTTAGAATTTGTTTATAAAATTGATCAGTAGTATTTTTGTTTTAAATTTGTTAAGGTTTTGAACAATTAGGATTAAAGTTAAGGTTTAAGAATAGTTGGTTTTGGTTTGTTAGGAGATCGGTAAGAAACCCGTGTATTGTTTCTTGGTAGATTGAAACGGTTGGTTTGATTCATGTTGTGATCGGAAAGAAACCCGTGTACCGTTGTCGTTAGAAACAATTGGTTTTGATTTGTCTGACAACCGGAGAAACCCGTGTACTATTCTTGGTTTAAACAATTGGTTTTGAAAAGTCCGTGTATTGTTTTTCGGTAGAAGCAATTGGTTTTGGAAAAACCCGTGTATTGTGGTTGAGCAATTGGTTTTTTGGAAAACCCGTGTATTGCGGTCGGTAGAAAACAATTGATTTTTGAAAACCCGTGTATTGTTGTGATTAGAATAGTTGGTTTAGGAAGAAACCCGTGTACTATTCTGGGTAGAAACAGTTGGTTTAGAACAAACCCGTGTACTGTTAAGGATTAGTGGTTGGTTGAAACCCGTGTAGAAAGTAAAGATTTAATCAGGTTAACATTGGAAGAAGGAAAAGAAAAGGGAAAATGGATGACGATTCATCCAAGGGCAAGGAAGTTGTAGCGGTAAAGGAAGGAGGGGCGTCAATGACATTTCAGTGCCCGGTTCTTAATTCTACAAATTACACAATTTGGGCTGTAAAGATTAGGGCAATCTTTAACGTCCATGGAATATGGGAAACGGTCGAACCATCCCTAGGAACTGAAGTCGATCAGAAGAAAAACAACACGGCAATTGCAATGCTCTATCAAGCAATTCCAGAAAACATGGTGTTGCAAATTGCTAACCTTACATCGGCGAAAGAAATTTGGGAAGCGCTGAAGGTTCGACATGTTGGAGTGGATAGAGTTAAGGAGGCGCGTGTTCAAACGCTCGAGTCAGAATTTGAACGTTTGAAGATGAAAGATAACGAGTCACTTGATGTCTATGCCGGGAAGATTAGTGAGATTGCATCACAAGCAAGTAGTATGGGGCATACTATGGAAGACAAAAGATTGGTTCAGAAACTGTTGGGTTCAGTACCAGAAAGGTTCATGCATATAGTTGCTGCAATTGAACAGTTTATTGATATCAAGACGATGCCGTTTCAAGAAGCTGTGGGAAGATTAAAGGCTTTTGAAGAAAGAACAAAGAAGCCAGTCAAGGAGGAAGATCAGCAATACAAACTCTTGTTCTCCAAAGAAGAAGGAAAGCAGAAGGCTAAGGGACACAAATGTGAACATTGTGGTCACGAGAGTTCAAGTCAAGAAAAGTCAGAACGTGGCCAAGATAAAAAGTGGAAGTCTTGGAAGAACAAAGGTTGTAATCAAGTCCGCGAGAACAAAGATCATGTGAGATGCTTCAAGTGCAATGAAGTTGGACACTTCAAACACGAACGTCCAAAGTGGAAAGAAGAGAAAGAAGAAGCAAACTTGATCGAGTACGAGGATGAAGGATTACTGTTGCTGTGATCGGATAATGAAGGAAGTTGAAGACCTCGTTTAAACTATATTTAGTTTAAGGGGGAGTATTGGATATTAAACTAAATATATTAGTAGTTAAAAGTTATAAGGGTCAGTCCTGTAAATATGCAAAGTCAAGTTTGGGGTCAGTGTGTTATTGTAAATAGTATAGGGGTCTGTATGTCAAAACCTAAAGTCTATAACTGATTAAAATCAGTTACGTCGATTGTAGGGTTTATATACCCATCGACAGAACACATGTACATATAAATCAATCATCAAGAAATTCGTTTATGTTGTAGTCAAATTCTTGTTCGTGAATCCGCTGTTGATCTCTGATTATACCAACAATGCTGGAACTGTTACTGAGAATTATTGGGTACAAGTTGAAGAAGAAGGTGAGCCTATTAGATAGTCACGCAAAAATAAGACCATACATGATAGAATTAGTTGGGGTTGTTTGCAATGCTTATTTTGCTGTTATAAGAGGCATAAGGTAATAGAAACTAGAGGTTTCAAAAGCTGGGGTCAAGCAGATCATGTAGCGGGTCAAAACAGTAATTTTGGTATAAGTACAAGTATAAATGTGTCAACAATTTTTTCCCATAATGTTTCTAAATAAATAATGAATGCATTGAATAAGAATACAAAATTTATATTGTTACAATGTGGATTGTTGAGTAAAATTACATGATTCAGTTAAATAGATGGAACATGATGTTTTAACAAGGAGGTAATTGTGAAATGTAGCCAAGGTCTCTCCAAAGGTGTTGAAACATTCTCTTTTGTTTTTAGTGTATATTTCTGCATAAAATGATGTTTTGCCAGATTTGTAAACAGGTAATTGTAATTGTAGCTTTTATAGGTTTTGGTTCATGATAGCAGGTTCACAAAATGATTTAAGATTACATATACTTCCTCCATTCAAGGATAAAGGTTCAGATCTCTGATGCCACTTCAAGGTACTTGAATAAGTTCTCGGACGTTTTGGTCAACATCATTACACCTTTGTTTGTTAGCATTAGACTGAAATTGTTTGTATCATCTTATCATGAAGGCAAATTTATGTTAAAGATTTTTCACTTGTTTAATAAGCCTCTATGTTTGGCCATATTTTCCATTTCAATAATTTTTGTGTTAAAAAGAAGAATTTTCTGTCTTTTGCAGTTCATTCCAGTTTCTCGGTTCAGTTATAACATATGGATACTTAAAACACATTAGATTAGAGGTTGTAATGGATGCAACGATAGTTGGCTATTGCAGATCCAGTCCTAATGAGGTGCAGATCCAGCACATCCTTTGGTATATGATTATGTGAGCTCAGCTTCTTATTTTTAGCATATCATATCACTAATGATTGTGGGCGGCTGGCTTTTATTGGACACAGATGTTGCTGTTATGAACTCTGCAACAGTCAAGGATTTGTAACTTTCTGTCAAGAAAAATGTTAATGAAATGGAGGAGTCAAAGAAAAAAGCCAATAAAATATGACAAAAGGTGATTGCTTCTTACAAAAACAGAAGCATATAGGGCTTCTAATTCTGTAAATGCTGCTTTGAAGAACACTGTTATCATGTTTCCTTGCGGAAAATGCCAAACTTAGTAAAAGTTCAAGTTTTGAACAATATTATACTAAACCACCAAAATGTTAATCTTGTGAATCTTAATCTTTATGTTATTGGCATCAGTTTCAAGTTTAAGGGAGTTTTTCTCACCAAGCTTATTATCAATAAATCATTCAATAGTTCATATTATGAAAAACTTAGTGTCTCGGTTGTGTTTGTCAAAAATTATGTTCGGTGTCTTGAAAATGCTCCCAAACACTTAAAATGAGATTGAATGTTCCATTTAGTTAAAAAACTCATTTATTAGATTTAAGAAATGTAGAATGCAAGTTGGTTTTTATGTTCTAACAAGATTTTCGACCCGCGTGTTGCCGTGGAAATCAGTTTTTGCCGTGGAAACTAGTTTTTTAAAGCAAACTAAAACAGAAGCATAATAAAAATACACAGATGTATTCAATGAATAAGGAGATAAACAAAAATAAATACAACCCTTAGAAGCAGTGAAAATGGCAAGGAGAATTTGACATAATGTTGCAGTAGAGTGTCAATGGCGAGGACAAACTGAATAATGTTGCAGTAGAAAAAAATGAAGATTGCAATTAACGTTAATTTCAAATAAAAACGGATAACTTAATTGATTGCAAAAGCGAAATTTTAGAGATATTCTTATCAATTTTGTGCTAACCCTATATAATTATAAACCCGAGAAGAAAACTATTGAAAATTCCAGGAGACACTAATAATGAAAATAGAAGAAATTAACACAGTTAGTAAGAGCAAGAATTACGAATGGATAAACACTAATTGGGATGAAATCGGAGAAACAGAAGTGGAGTACTCGTGAGCAAAGATGCTATTCGTTGGTTGGGAAGTCGCTTGTTGAAGTAAATCACGTATAAATTTGAGTGAGGAGAATGGAATCACGTGACTCATAGTGGATGAAATGGCACTCACAGTGGATGAAATGGAAATAAAAATTATTCAGTGAACTCGCAAATTAATGGCATGTGATATACCATGTGGTGTTAAACTTTAATCGGTGTCACGTCAGCGATGACTGGATTGTTAACACCACATAACATGGATGGGGTATACACCATCGCGCAGGTTGCACCCTATGTCATTAGTCTTGTAAATTGTCGTCGCGCAGTATCGCACCAACAGAAACAAATATCGCGTTGTAAATTGACGTCGCCATCGAACGCACGAGCAGAAAACAAATATCGCGTTGTGACCAATATATATTTCAATTCGGGTGTTTGTTGTTATTTGTTTGAGTTCTACAAGGGTAGATAAGTTAACAAATGACAATTTCAATTCAATGTAAATTGTCGTGTCGTCATAGCAAACAAACAAATGACGAATAACGCCCTATAAACCGTCGCCGCCGCAACGCGCAGGCACACGACTAGTATATATATATATATATATATATATATATATATATATATATATATATATAAAATTCAGCTTAAAAAAAATCAAGCCAACCACAACGACATGGACGACCTGTGGTTACCATACCAAACTCCTGCCCAACAACCTGGAGAAGATCCCCAGCGTTGCCAAGCAATTCAGTAGTGTATGTCTTAACCTAAATGATGAACGCCATTAAATGAATATATGAAAATAGCATCAGGAACAAACAAGAGTAAATCATACTTACCACTCCAACCACATCACCAAGAACTTCGAGAGCATTGTCAAGACCACTGCAGATCACCAACAAGCTAGGTAGCAGGAACTTTTTATATCGAAGATGATGAGGTTGCTCACTTATATATACTTATTATTGTAAATCACAGAGGGAGACATTTTTTATGTCCAACTGATGAAGGGCCCAAAATTACAAATATCTGCCACGGACAATATGATTCGGATACTAGTAACAATAGGAGAAAATGTATAGCTGTAATCAAGACCGAAAATCTAAGCTACATCTTTTAGCAACCGGGCTCCCAAGTCCCAGTAGAGTGCAATGCTATTATTTCATCATCATTGCCTGACGCCAACCAACCGGGATTCTTGGTTCTCCTGTAGTCTTAGGATTAGTTAGAGAGGCAAGACTTGCAACGCAACACAATCTGAAAAGGTAGGTGACAACCAAGAGTAGTTCACATAGTGATATATAGGATAAGGATTAGTAGCGGATCGTGTACCTTCTTGTCGGTAGAAGAGATACCATGTTCAAATTTCCAAGGTGGTGATTATGGTAGTATGATCCAGTTACATTTAGTACAAATGATGATGATACTTAGAAATCAGTTAACTCTGACCATCTTGATTTACAAGATGACCACGTTAGCATTAGAAACCTGGGCAACTGTAACCATGTCGGTTAACAGGCTGTTAGGTTAAAAAATTACCTTCTTAAGTCAAACGAAGAAACTTAACTTCGGTAGGTGGGTGGGGGTCGATAAACATGGACACCTTTGAGATACTAGGTGTTCTATGTAAGTACTAAACATGAACCAACATTCAGAGTAGTAGATTCCCTATCTCCATCCCTATAATTTATAATTTTTTCATTACTTTTTATGTCTCTTTCACTCACAAGTCACAATCACAATTAAATAATACTTTTATCCTTACATTTTCTCTCACTTTCACTCACATCAAACATCAAATTTTATAAAATCACCAGCTTTTTCATCAAATATAAGGGTGAATAGTAACTTTTTCTCTCTGTTCTACTCACAACCATTAAAAACCAAACCTCAAATTTTAGGGTTTTCACTCACATAATTATAGGGGCTCTACTTTAAATGCTTTTATATAGATAAAAATCATCTATATAAATCATATATCGATGATAATTGTGATTTTTAAACTTGTTGGAACATTCAGACAATCAGTTTTGATCCTAGACTAAAATCTTCAATATAGAAAAAGATACCCAAAGTGCAAACATTTAAATATCAAAGGGGAAACCCTCATTTTTGGATTTTTGATGGATGCCTATCAAAATTCAAATCTTAAAGATTGTTTTTAACTAGATAACGGACCCGCGCTTTGCCACGGGCCGTGAGTTTGTTTCATATTTTTTCAGTGAGTTTGTTTCGTATGTTTTCGTTCTGTTTCATACTTGCTATTAGAAGTGTATTGAGAACAAGATCATAATTCAGTCATATGGATTGCAATTACCATGTGCTTAACACAACAATAATCTATATAAAGCAGACTTTGACGCTAACGAAAAGAAAACACAATTATGGCTATCATCAAGTGTACCAAAATGGACGACGACTTTTAGGGTTTTCCGACGAGATTGACCCTTTTCCGATTCTCCTTCTTGGTTTAACGATCTGTAATCGATCGTTGATCTCTTCAAGT
Source organism: Deinandra increscens subsp. villosa (assembly GCA_039602395.1). Taxonomy (NCBI): domain Eukaryota; kingdom Viridiplantae; phylum Streptophyta; class Magnoliopsida; order Asterales; family Asteraceae; genus Deinandra; species Deinandra increscens. Next base: position 43,736,488 of record JBCNJP010000010.1, on the reverse strand, counting down.
CGCATCTGCAGAAGATCCTTGAAGGCGTCATCGTTCGTAACGAATTCGTTAGCCAGTGTTTGGATCTCGTCTTAGGGTTATCTTCGTTTCCGTTCTTTACCCTCTTTAGCGATCTCCTACTCGTATAACAATCTGTATTCAGGTTTGATTTCGATCCAGGTCGCATCTGAAAAAGATCCCTGGATTGTTATTGCGCTTGGAACGAACTTGTTAGCGACGTGGGGTTCCTGATTAGGGTTTTGATTTTCTGTTCTCCCTCTGCCTGTTTTCCGCCATGCAACACGTCCGCCCACCGAAGGCATCGTTCAACGATGTCGATCTTGATCAGTGGATGTTTCCCAAAAGAAAGCGTCGTTCCAATAATCAAGCTTCAACAGTGACTGCCGTTCATCCCAGGACCCACCACTCGACTGATTTTACTGATCTCAAGAAGGTTTCCACGTCTGTTTTCATTACGAATTTCCCCCCCAAGGCTTCAATTCAGGATATTTGGAAGGCATGCGATCAATGGGGCAAGGTAACTGATGTGTACATTTCGAAAAGGTTGTCTAATTCTGGTAGACGTTTTGGTTTTGTTCGTTTCATCTCTGTTAAGTATGTGGAGAGACTGATTGCCAACCTCAGGACCATTTGGTTGGGTTCGTTTCATTTATTCGCTGATCATGTCAAGGATTCCTCCCATATTGTCGCTACTAACTCCAAAAGGACCAACAGTTCCCATGCCAAGCCTATAAGTCCCGAAAACGGTCCTCACGCGATATCTAATCCAATCAAGACCGTGCGGAATCCGGTTTGATTGGTGATTCAAGAACAATCGATTAATAAAGTAAATAAGCAATGAAAAAAACAATAATAAACACAAACCGATTGAGAATCACTTGAATAGACAACCTTGGATTGCAACACCTTAAACGAAATTCTCAAGGAGAATTTCGTGAAACACCAAGTACAAGAACACCCAAAATCAGCAACACCTAAACCCCTAGATTAGCTATCCTTATATAGGGGGAGATTAGCTTGGAAAACAAGCTAATCTATCTTTGGTAACCCTAATTACCCACTAATTCCCGTTTTTGACCTTCCAGGCCCACTAAAACCCATCTAAACTCTTTTAAACTGAGCCCAAACCTATCTAAAATGGCCCAATGACCCAATACAATAATAAACCAACTATTTTTCACCTATTCTAACACATAGGCCTTCAAAATAGTCCGCCAATAGGTGATTTAATACACAAGCCACAAATTATTCCCTTACAATCTTCCCCTTGGCTTGTGATATTAAATGTCTTCTTCTTTCAATCTTCATACTTGCAGTCTTCTTCTTTGGCTTGAACATGGGTTGATGAAGATTCTATTCTTTTACAATCTTCATTGGGCAGCATGTGGGATGTTTGATGGCTCTTTCTCTTTATCAGCATCAGCTTGAACTTCAAATGGTAAACACGTATTGAGAGGAGGATTCTCAAATACTTGTTTCTTCTTGGAAAATGTGGATTCTTTGCTGAGTCAGTAGTAACTGTCTTGACTTGACATTAACTTCAGAGGATAAATTTTGAAACCTCTGTCTTGGCATTCTTGAATTTCTTGATGTGACTGCTCTGCATCTTTTCTTCAATTAGCTTCCCCTAAACTTGAGAACGGTGTCTTTGGAAGCTTTACTTGAACAACCAACAAACTTCCCCTGAGCATAGGGTAAGTCCTTTTCCGGCTGGTTCTTCAACACGAACAGTAGCAGCACTTATTGACTTTTCTTCTCCATGACATCTCAATTAACCTGTCATGCACAACATGGAACAAACACTAACCAGACAATGATGACTGGTTATCGAGTTAGCATTATTTAACCAAAAGCAACTTCCCCTGAACCCGAGACTCTTCACATTTCTCCCCTGGATTCTGGAGGGGTGATACCTTCTTGCATAAAACCCATAAAGAACTTATTAAAACCTTTAAATTAACCTGGCCATGGTTGAAAAATAAACAAAGAAAAAACTTAAGATAACACAAAAGAAAAATAAAAATAAAAACAAACATACCAAATTACTAAACGAGAAGGTTTCTATGGGATCAAACCGTATGAATCTGACTGAGGAACCCTTTTCAGCTTCTGTTACTCGAACACGTCCAGGTGATTGCCAATATACTGATCCACTTTAAACTCTAACCCTTTTCTTAATCAGGTTGTTTGTCACTTTATTATCTTTTATTGGTGCATTAATTATGAACAGCAAGTGGGTTTCAACAAATCCTAGGTACATGTTATTGCACACTATCAAGCATATAAATTCCCTACCACATATTTTCACAACCTGAACCAGAAGTTTGAAACTGAGCTCGAGACTTGGTTGAGAAGAGAAAGAATAGATCACAAAGATTTTTTGGGATAATATACAAAGTCAACTGAATTTTTGAAACATTTTTAATAATGCTCTCATCAGTGACAAAGGCTGAGGGTTTTGGACTCTTGAGGGTCTCTTTTGATGTGCTCTTTGGCATCTTTTGGGTGTATATTATTTTTTTCTTTAATTTATTTTAGGTGATCTAGAAGCACGTATGTATGGACAACTCCAGGTCATTGCTCACGCAAAGCAGAGGAGAGCCTTACATACATGTGAAGCATCCCCAGGTCATTGCTCACGCAAAGCAGAGGGGACACCGACTTTTTGAGCTCATTTTCACACTCTTGGAGACAAGCGTGTGTATCGGGAACTTGAACATGCAGTCAAATAGAAATGCAATTAACCTAAGTGCTGTTACCCAACAAACTGCCATACGTTATCTTTAAGTGTGTAACGCATACCTTTTCAGATTTTAGAGCCGAGCCTACCAGCATATCACCATGGATCATGTCTTTCACATCTGCCTTACGCGTGTCAGCCATCTCCAAAACGGAAATTTATTTCACTTCCCACCTTCTAAAGAAAACAAAAGATTAAAAATTAAAAAGCACAATTTTTGAGGGGTCTACTATTTCATCTTTTCTATTCTTCCCCTTGCTTTTTGATTTTTTAAGAACAACACACCAACTAAAACTAAAACTCTATTTTTGTAGTTTTTTTTTTTTTTTTTTTTTTTTTTATGAACGCACTGACACATCACTAAATAATTACTAAAACTGGCCAAGCTAACCTTCAAAGTTTTTCTTTTGAACATTTTTTCGAACTGGGTTTTGTTTCAAGCACAACCATACTTCACATCAAATCAGCCAAGAACACAAACAATTAAGACAGTGTTACCTTTACTGCTGATTTTTTTCAGATTTACCTCTCACAAGGAAACATACCCTCCATTGAAATCTTCATGTCATGTAGTAGAGAGATGCCTCCTATCATGTGCCTGGAACAATCACTTTCATAAACAAATAAGTTAATGGAAGTCCTCCTTGACTGTTCCTGCACAAGGTGAGAGATCAATTAGCCATAAGTACCCAGGCCATTGTGGTTCTGGGTATACCTGAAGAGTCAGTGAAAGAAATTTCTTTTAAAAACATTCCCTTGGTAACATCAGGGATTGGGGGTGTGGCTGCCTTGGTTGGACTGAGAATGTCCTTTTTGTTGACATCTCTGGGTTTGTGATTTTCTTTCCCAAAAACCTGTGGTTTTCTCGGTGGATTCTTATTAGAATTTTGAACTCTTATTTCTTGAAATTGTTTGGAGTGTTTCTTGTACACTCCAGTAGGCTTGAAAGACAAGTTCACAACTTTTGAAACATTCCACCTGTCATCCTTCCTCCAACCATTTGATTTAGCTGAACCAACTGGATTTGGATGGATGGGTGATTTTGAAACAGTTTTGAAAACAGATTTTAAAACTGTTTTTGGGGAGTCAGCAGATTTTGGTCTCCAAGCTGTTTTCACAATTGATGGTTCATGTTTAGTTGACTTGGGCTTTGGGCTCCATTTAGGGACATTTGGCTGTGGTTTGCCCTGCTGCACCTTTTGGTTTGAAGGTACAGTCTTTGCTGCTGCTCTAGCATGTATCTTTGCCTGTGAGGGTGGTGATGTAGACTTTTGCACCTTGGAATTTGAAGGGCCAAACTTGGGTTTTGGGCCAACATGTGTTTGGCCCAATGGGACAGTCTTTTGTTGGACCTTCTTTGGATAGTAGGGCTCATAAGGTCGGTGCAAACAGTTTCTTGCCATGTGTCCTGGTTGGCCACACACATGGCAGGACTGTTTCTTTGGATACACGGGAGCCTGTGGTTGGTTCCGCCCAGTGGATATCCAAGTTGGCTTTGACGCGTTTTTATGGATCCAGAGGGCTTTACCATGGGGCTTAGTGGTCAGAACATACTCCCGTTGTATCGGTTTGAATTGGTCATATGCAGAATTGACCTCTGGGTACGGGACAAAATCCTGTGGTTTTGCGTCCCGTACTTTCTGCACATTTTGAGTGGGACAGTTCAGACTATCCTCAGATTTCTTCACATCACCTGTGGGTTTGGAACCATCATTTTGTGATTCCTTACCCCTTCTTAAAATTCTAACGGTTCTAAGGGGTTTCACAGGTTTCACATCACATTTACCAACATTAAACACACCACAATCAGAAAATTTAGCACAACCATTAGACTCAGAAGACTTAGAGGACTCAGAAGTTTTTGACTTAGACATGACACAAGTTTCAGGTTTCTCAAAATCAGAATTTTTAACAGAAAATTCAACTTCAGACTTCAAGGGACTTTTAGTGGACTCCTTGCAATTTACTACACCTGCTTCATGTTTACCTTTATCTGCACAAGAAGTAAAAGGGTTAGTCTGGTTGGAAACAGGAGCAGAAATTTTAATGGGACAAGCTGCTAATTTCTTTTCAATCTCAGCTTTAGCTTCCAAGTTGGTCTTAGAACACTCATAATCTGAGATCATTTCATGCATCAGGGGCATCGGTACTGTATGAGTGGACTTTTCATCTTTTATTTCAGTACCGAGACCCAAACCAGAGTTGGCTTTTAGATGACGCATACGAGCGTCTGTGTTGTAGAAAAGCGAGCTAGCCTTCATCATTTCTGACACAATCTTATCGTTTCGCTCAACTTTGGTTTGCGATGTTTCTAATTGCCCTTTAAGTTGTTCAAGTTCAGTTTTCAAAGTGGCAATTTCTTCATTAGCAACTCTCAGATATGTGTTTTTGTTACTCAAGTCCCTTTGAAGATTTTTTATGTCAATTTTAGCAGCTTCGAGTTTCTCACTTAAGTTTTTACTTCTACCTTTGTATTCCCTCAAATCTTTATCAACAAATTCACGATTTAATGTTTCATTGAAAAATTTAGTTTGCCATTCTTTAGATTCATTGAAAATAGATTGACATTTAGGGTTAAGACATACCTCAGAGCTGCTGGCAGATACAGAATTACCTGGAAGAAAGGATGCCATGAATGTCTTTGATTGAACTTCTGGATCAAAAAGTGGGTTTTCGATCGGAAAAGAGTTGGATCGAAAAGTACTTTTCGATCGGACAGGGGGTCGGTCGAAAAGCAGACTTCTCGATCGAAAAGTGTCAGCGGATCGAAAAGTCTCAGTGGGGACTTTCCGATCGAGAAGAGAAGCTGATCGAAAAGTCACAGGGGGACTTTCCGATCGAAATGCTCTGATCGAAAAGTCACAGGGGGACTTTCCGATCGAAATGGGCTGATCGAAAAGTCACAAGGGGACTTTCCGATCGAAATGGGCTGATCGAAAAGTCACAAGGGGGACTTTTCGATCGAAATGGGCTGATCGAAAAGTCACAAGGGGACTTTCCGATCGACAGATGGCTGATCGAAAAGTCACAAGGGGACTTTCCGATCAAGATGGCGCGACAGAAAAGGTTTTTCGATCAGGAGGACGATCGAAAAGTCTAGAAACAGGGTCGAAAAGTCTCCAATTTACGAATTTAGCACCTCGAATGCTCCTGTCTTGACTCGAAACCTGCAAAAATACTTCCGAACTTTGCTAAAAACTGAAAATCACCAACAAAACTCAAACGGTTAGTTGACAAAAACTTGAATCGGATATCGCGAGAGCCTCGAAACTTGCGTTTCTTGGCTCTGATACCAATTGTAAGTCCCGAAAACAGTCCTCACGCGATATCTAATCCAATCAAGACCGTGCGGAATCCGGTTTGATTGGTGATTCAAGAACAATCGATTAATAAAGTAAATAAGCAATGAAAAAAACAATAATAAACACAAACCGATTAAGAATCACTTGAATAGACAACCTTGGATTGCAACACCTTAAACGAAATTCTCAAGGAGAATTTCGTGAAACACCAAGTACAAGAACACCCAAAATCAGCAACACTAAACCCCTAGATTAGCTATCCTTATATAGGGGGAGATTAGCTTAGAAAACAAGCTAATCTATCTTTGGTAACCCTAATTACCCACTAATTCCCGTTTTTGACCTTCCAGGCCCACTAAAACCCATCTAAACTCTTTTAAACTGAGCCCAAACCTATCTAAAATGGCCCAATGACCCAATACAATAATAAACCAACTATTTTTCACCTATTCTAACACATAGGCCTTCAAAATAGTCCGCCAATAGGTGATTTAATACACAAGCCACAAATTATTCCCTTACAAAGCCCACCAGCGAGAAACCTGCAGCAGCCTCGAACAGGTCTGGGTCTTCGTTTGATACATCAGTGATGGTTAAAACCTTTGCTGACCTGCTGAAGCCGTTGGTATCCCCTTCCGCTGCCGTACCTGCTAGTGTAGCAAAAAAACGTCTTTCGGTACCGTTATCCGATTGCATCAATGTGGAGGAGATCAATTTTATTATGGGTAAAGTTGTGGATCCTCGTTCTTTACCCAATTTACCAAAATCTGTTCGCCAAAGAGGGTTTCATGGAGGTGCGTTTTAGGTACATTGGTGGTCGGTGGGTGGGGATTTATGTTCCCGATCCGGAGTCGTTGAACAAATTTAAAGTATGTTTCGAGCTAATGAAATGTTTTGCTGTGTTACAAAAATTGGATAATGACTTTATCCCGGATGAGAGATGCGTTTGGATTGATATTATAGGTCTTCCGGTCGTGGCTGCTACTCCTCTCGTCATAAAATCTATCGGGGAATTATTTGGGGAGTTTCTTTTCTATGGGAATGACAAAGATGAACCATTGTCGATCGGTAAAGTGTGTGTTATTTGTAAAGCGGCTAACCAAATAGATGAATTTGTGGATGTGGAAGTCGGTGGGAAAACTTTTAGTATCCATGCAAAAGAATTTGACGTGTGGGCTCCTTCTTTGGCGTTCGAAGATGATATTTCGAGTTCAAACGAATCGGATGGAGATGACCTTAGCGAGGATGGTGAGGTTGGCGACAAACATGAAGTGGATATTGAGAAAGCTGAGAAATCTGATGATAATTGTGAAATTAATGTGAATGTTGTGGAGGAATGTGATGAAAATAGTGATAGAGGTAAACCTGGGTTTTTTTCCTCTATTCCCCATCAAATGCAGGTCCAGCAAGAGGTCCCACATAGTGAATCCAATGGGGTAAATGGTGTGTTTAGTGTGACAGATCCCTCACGACCTCCTGGCTTTGAAAATTTCAATGATAATAAGAATATGGATGGTTCTAATAGCATGGATGGTTTAAAATGCAATTCGTTCGCTTCGGTTTCGAAGTCGGCTTCCAACTACGGGGGTTCTATGGTTCAAGATTTTTCCAAGTTCACACAACTTGGTAATCTTATGGGACTTGACATGAGTGGCACTACTAAGGATTTTGAATTATTTGTCAGTAAGGTTAGCGATTCCGTAGTTAACCGATGAATATTTTGTCCTTAAATACTTGTGGGAGCGGTTCGATCATCAAACAAAAAAAGATATGTAACATTCTGGAGAAGCATCGCGTCGGTTTTTGTGGTTTGCAAGAAATGCGTATGGAGTCTCTCGATCTCAATAGGATAAAGAACATTTGGGGCAATTTTTATTTCGATCACGCTTTTTATCCGTCTTGCGGCCTTTCGGGAGGTATGTTGTCTATATGGGATCCCAATATCTTCATCAGACATGACACTTTTATTCTTGATCACCTCCTTGTTGTTAAGGGCCGTTGGGCTAAATTTTCGTTTGATTGTTTCATGATTAACATTTACGCGCCTCAAATGGAGTCTCGTAAAAAAGCCTTGTGGGAAGTGTTACTTGACTTCATGAATGTAAATCCGGGCACCTATATCATCTTTGGGGACTTCAATTCGATCAGGAATCAAAATGAGAAAATTGGGAAGTATTTTTCCTCTTCCAATGCTACTAATTTTAACGGCTTCATTAACGACAGCGGTCTTATCGATCTCCCTTTAGGCGGTTATAACTTTACAAGGATCGACGCTAAAGGGAGGAGTGCAAGCAAAATTGATAGATTTCTTGTGTCCCCCTCCTTTTTCGAGCTTATTAGAAACCCGGAGGCCACTGTTTTGGATTGCACCATTGCTGACCATCGACCAATTCTCTTAAGACAATATTCGAAAGATTTCGGCCCTACACCTTTCAAATTTTTTAATTCTTGGTTGAATGACAAAGAAATCAACAAGGTGGTGGTTAGCTCGTGGGAAAAACACTTGACCCATGCGTCCAAGTTTATCATCTTCAAAAACAAACTTAAAAGGCTCAAGGAGGACCTTAAAACTTGGCGTAAGTCTCGTGCTCCGCCTTCAAATCTGTTGGACTCGGCCATCAAAGAGCTTGTTGATCTCGATACTATTATTGATGGGGGTTTTGCTTCTGAAACGGAGACCCAACGTAGATTGGAGATTCGTAAAAACATTCAGGATTTGGAGAAAAACATGAATCAAGACCTCGCTCAAAAGGCCAAAATCAAGTGGGGTAAATTGGGAGACGAGAACTCAAAATTTTTTCATGGCATTATCAACAAACGAAGGAGAATGATGGCCATCAATGGGATCAAATATGAGGGTGTTTGGGTTGATGATCCGTCCGGGATTAAAAAATGTTGTGTTAAACATTTCTCATCTATATTCAAAAAAAGGAACGAGCTTAAAGTCCTACACCGGAGCAATAATTTCCATTCGTTATCTGAGGCTTCGAGCTCCTTTTTGGAGACCCTTCCTTCGGAGATTGAGATCAAAAATGCTATTTGGGATTGTGGTTCCGATAAAGCTCCCGGACCGGACGGTTTCACTTTTGGTTTTGTCAAACGCTTTTGGGAGCTTCTGAGAAATGATATTGTTGGCTTTGTTTTAGAGTTTTTCATAAACTCTCAAATTCCGTTAGGTTGCAACTCTTCCTTCATTACCCTCCTCCCCAAAACCCATTGTCCTTCAACTTTTGCTGATTATCGACCTATTAGTCTCGTTGGGATTCAATACAAGATAATCTCAAAAATTTTGGCCAACCGGTTAGCTAATGTTATCGATGAGGTGATCAGCCAAGAACAATCGGTGTTTGTGAAAAATCGTCAAATTCTCGATGGTCCTCTTCTTCTCAACGAGATCCTTGATTATGCTCATGGCAAAAAACTCAGGCTTCTTTTATTTAAAGTTGATTTTGCCAAAGCATACGATTCCGTTTCTTGGGATTATTTAGATACTATGATGAAGTTTATGGGTTTTGGGTCTAAGTGGCGTGCCTGGATTCGTATTTGTCTTTCCTCCTCGAGAAGTTCCATATTAATTAATGGGAGTCCTTCGGAGGAATTCAACATAGGCAGGGGTCTTCGCCAAGGCGACCCCATGGCGCCGTTCCTTTTCATTCTTGTTATGGAGGGTCTTCACGTCTTCATGAAAGATGCTTCGGAAGCCGGTATTTTCAAAGGGTTACGGATTAAGGATATATATATCTCTCACCTCTTCTATGCAGATGATGCACTTTTCTTTGGTCATTGGAGTGAAGATAACGCCATGTCTCTCATTGATATTCTGGATGTGTTTCATAAAGTTTCGGGCCTCACATTAAATGTAAATAAATCCTCTCTTTTTGGAATCGGGGTTGCCAAGGCCGATTCTTCGAAGTTGGAATCCCTAATTGGTTGCAAGTACCAAAGCACTCCTATCACTTACCTTGGTCTCCCTGTCGGTAGACGGATGAACAGAATTAATTCTTGGGATTTATTGATCGACAAGTTCAAGAAAAAACTTAGCAATTGGAAAAGAAATCTCCTCTCTATTGGCGGGCGTGCAACTCTTGTTACTTCGGTCCTTGGCACTATCGGATCTTATCTTTTTTCCATCTTTCCGGCCCCCAAACGAGTTTTGAACATTCTCGAAATGCTTCGTGCAAGGTTCTTTTGGGATTTCAAGGACTCAGAAAAGAAAATACCATGGGTCAAATGGGATATAGTGTTGGCCAAGAAGGATCATGGTGGGTTGGGGCTTGGAAGTTTACTCGGGATGAATTTGGCGCTCATCTATAAATGGAGGTGGCGTTTCTTAAACAATCAGCAGGCTCTCTGGTCTAGAATTATCACCGCCATTCATGGAGACCCGCTCTCTGGTAAAGGTTCGTCTACTTGGTCTCGCATTGTCAATTCTTGGGATTTATGCCACAGGTCGAACCTCATACCGTGTGATGTTGTAAGAAAAAAGGTGGGCGCTGGGAATGATACTCTTTTTTGGCATGATATTTGGAAGGGTGGTGTAGCTCTGTCTATTGCGTTTCCTCGTCCTTTTGCTCTCTGTGTGAACAAATTCTGCTTGGTTAGCGACGTCCGTGACCACAACTCGTGGAATATAACATGGCGTCGTGAGCCTCGTGGGGGGGGGGGGGGTGGAACAAGAACAGGTGAAGAGTCTTTTGCATATCCTTGAGGATGTAGCGCTTAGCAATGATCCGGATACCTGGACATGGAATCTGAAGAATGATGTGGTCTTCACGGTGAAAGGCTTACGCAATTATATTGACGATATCCATCTTCCTACGGCCTGCACTCCAACGAGGTGGTTGAAAACTGTCCCGAAAAAGGTAAACATTTTGTTATGGCGTTTGTTTTTAGACAGGTTACCTACTCGATTTAATCTATCTAAAAGGGGAATGGCAATCGATCACATTCTTTGTCCTTTGTGTGATGATCGTCCTGAAACTACCAATCATTTGTTTGGAGGCTGCCCTTTTTCGACTAGGATCATGGTTTGGTTGCGAAAGTGGTTAGGGGTTGACGTTTTCAGATGTGAAGGCCCTGAAGACACGTTTGCCAAGATTGAAGCTTTCAACATGTCAAGAAGGAAAAAAGATCTCCTTCACTTAGTGGCTTATTATTCGTGGTGGAAAATCTGGAACTATCGTAATGACAAGATTTTTCATTCCAACGTTAATGGGAATGGTAGCATAATGGACGCGATCACGTTATTTTCATTCTCTTGGTTTTCTTCTCGTCATAATAATGTTGTTATTAGTTGGACCGACTGGATGAAAAATCCTCTTCTTTACTTGTAATTATGTTTCGTTTGCTCCTTTGAGCTTTAATATATCTTTACCGCCGTTCAAAAAAAAAAATTTAAATGTTGCATGTATATGTATAAACATAACAAAAAAGTGTGTCAAGCATCTTACAAACCATAAACAGATGTAATTTTTTTAAAGCATTCTATGCTTAAAATAATGAAACCAAAGTGAACCAAAAGAACTCGTGAATAACAAAATAGTGTAAGTATATGCTCAAATCATCATAGAGGTTTATAAGAGAAGTTTAATTTATGGTCCTACGGCTGCAAAACGTATTGCCACGCCAAAATAAACTACAATTTACTTTTAACCCCTACTCAGATTAATCATCATAGCTTTAAAACGTATTGCCACACAAAGTGATACTCGGCATTACCGCAGAGCCACGTATCACAACCAATAAAAAAAAGTGTGGGTTTCAAATTTAAGTGGTGCTACAGGAGGAAAGAAAAAGTTACACAGTTCCAAAACTGTGAATACACGTAGGTTATCGGCCGCTAATTGGATTATAATGGCTACAAAAAATTATTACCACACCAGGAACAACCCACAAATCTTATGTATCCTCAGTACCTGAATGATCATCATAGCATCCAGAAAGTGGCAAATCAGTGTGCCAGAACAAACCATCTGAAGGCTCAGCGACAATGCATATGTTATCGGCAAGAGACACATGGTCACCACCAAGCCTGAAGATAAGCTACCTGAACATCATAGGCATAACTTATATGATAAGCAACTAAACCAAAATAAGGGAGAGACATCTATAAGTACATCGATTTAGGCTCCAAGCCAAAGACTCGGGCAATGAAACCATTATTGCCATATAAAGAATCAAAGGCAACATAATGAGCACCAAAAGGCCCATAACCCAAGAGGAATAAACGTCGAGTAAACGTCGAGTAGCAGCAATAACAGACGTCAACCATAAAATCAAACCATAAGAAAATATCTAGATGACGTTAAGATCATTGATTAAATCAAGCAAAACTATAACCACAACGGTGGTTCGTAGCACCAAGACAAAGGTAAATGCCTAGCCACTGTGGTGGCGCATAAACACCGCCAAGGCTTAGGTAAGTCAACCATCACAGCCAATTTTTCACCTCCTCAAACCCATATTTTTTTCATGACATGAGAAAACTCATGCCATCTCTCATGCCATCTACGGTGTGAGTGGCAGTCACCCACAAACCCACATCACATACCCTAACCAACAATAAATAAAGAAAAATGTTAATATTGAAAAGTGAAAACAATAAATAATTACTCGAAGGGGAGCTGAGGTTGAGCTTAGCTGGAAATTGAGGGAGACAACTTTCACCTTCCATTTTACCATCACAATATTCCATATGACATTCATGTCCTCCCTTACCATAGATCCATAAATACAGCAAAACTGTGACAACTGCAACTTCCCAAATTAACCCCGTTAACTTTTCCGTTAGTTCCGTTAACGAACCTGAGACCCGTTATGTGATTTATTGTATGTTATATATGTTTACGTGCTAAGTGATGTAAATAACCTGTTTCGTGAATTCGTTGCATGATATTACGTGTTATGTGAAAAATTAGCGTTTTCGGGTAAAACCGGACTTCGTGCGTAAACTAAAATTTTTATGTGTAAATAATACTTTTACTATCCCGAGTAAACATTTCATGTTAAACAAGTTAAAAACACTCAGTAACATTTTTTAGAAATTTTATTTTACAAGTCTTGGGGTTAAAAACCCATTTACTTGAGCTTTATGCTTGTTATGTTTAAGATGAAAGATGAGGGACCAAACGTGTAATTATTGGTTAATGAAAAATCTGCACAAGAACCCCTCCCCCCACCCACTTCACGCATCTTTCTCCTTCCCCCATTCCTCCTCACGGTTCACGCTCCACACCCACACACACCTTCAAAATTCTTGCAATCAAGCTCCAAGGAAGTGAAATTCAAGGGTTTTAAGTTTCATCAAGGCTCAAGAACACTCAAGGAAGCTCCATCTCCCTCTCATCTTCTTCATCTCACGTTTTCTCTTCAAGGTTTGTAAACCCTAAGACCCCAAATCCGAAATTGGTAGGTTGCATGTGTGTTTTTATGCAATTATGTGCTAAATGGAGTGTTTGTATGCTCATGAAGCTTGATTTAGCTCAAGATATGTTAGTATACGATTTAGGGCAGATTTGTGATGGGTTTTAAATCTGGAAATTAAGGGTTGATTTGTGTTATATGTGTTCTTGAGTTCTAGTGGGTGTTTGGGTATAGAGATAGTATGCAATAAGCTTGTATGTTAACTTGGAAATGGAGAAATTGCTATGGTTTTGGTGTGAATATGCTATAAACTTGTTAGAACCAGAATTCATGTGCTAATGTGCTTGTAATTGTGTTGGGGTATGATTCATGGTCTTTAGGTAGCATAAGAGTTGAGTTTTGAGTTTTTGGTAAACAACAAATTCCTAACAGCTTTGACTAGATTTTTTGGTCAACTTGTGACGGCCATAACTTGGTCATTTTTAATCGAAATTGGTTGGTTCTTTTTGCATGATAAACTAGGATGTCTTAGATTTATAACAGCTATTTATACGCCTTCTAAAGCCTTCGTTTGGCCATCCAAACTGCTGTTACAAAACTGGTATGCAAAGCTGTTAAGAAACTTAAAAAAGTAGATTTTCCAAACGGGTCGGACATGTAAACCTTAGTATATTGAGGTGTTTGCTATTTGGAATTGTGGTATATATATTAAGTGTAGGATCTGGAGCATTTGAAGTTTAAAACCCAAAATTTGAGTGAGTTATGCCATTTTCAAATCTTCATAAACTAGTTAACTTTATGCAAAATGGGTCAACTTGTAATGTGCATATTTGCTAGCCACATGATGAGATTTTGATATGGTTATGGTATGATCTTGTTCATGACAGAAATTACGTGTTATGTTGATTATAAACTTGTTGGTAGGTGTTAATTTGATCAAATGTTAGCATAAAATTGAAATGCTAGTCATGGGCAAACTTGGAAATTTCTAATAGCTTTGACCAGAATTTTTGGTCAACTTGTAGCTGTCATAACTTACTCAATTTTCATCGAAATCAGTTGATTCTTTTTCCCTAGTAAAGTATTGTGTCTTAGCTTTACAACGGCTACTCGCACACCTTCTAAAACCTCCGTTTGGTCACTCAAAACACAGCTGCAAGTCGGGTACTCAAAGCTGTCATTTTCTGTGAAAAGTGGACTTTTCATTTTGGTTGAGCATGTTAATCTTGTTCTAATGGTGTGTTTGCTATCCGTAAATGATGTTTATATATTAAAAGTAAGATCTGGAGATGTTGGTTCATAAATTCCAAATTTTGAATGAGATATGCAAGTTTCATTTCCTTTGACTAGTTTGCTAAATTGCTAAAATGTGCCACTTCCGATGTGCATAACTTCTTCGTTTCTCAACATTTTTAGTTGATTCTTCTTGCTACAATTCCTAAATGATGTGTAGTATATGCCTGTAAAATTTAAGAGTCTAATTCCAAGTATTGTGGATTTTAGCTATGCCACTAGTTAAGTGCTTGAAGTTTGACTTTCTGGGTCAACTTTGACTCAAATTACAATTGCTTGATTTTCTCCCAATTTGGGACTTGTGTGTGCTTTGTTTGACTTGTGTGGCTATATGAAACATGTTTAGGAGCTAAGATTGCTATTTTAGTCCTCGCGACATCTCCTAACCCGTTTAGGCCATATTTACCCAAATAGGTTGTGTGAGACCGACTTGTTGAATCTTTTGCTGTGTACCAGTGCCCTCTAAGGTGAGTTCATTACTATAAATTGTTATGTCCATTCAGGGACGATAACGCGCAACGGTAAGGTACTTCTTACTAAGTAAATTTTCCGACCAAATATCATATGTGACATTGAGTTGATTTTAAACTGCAAAAGTCCTTACTTTCGGACCGTTAATATTGAATAGCTAGGTAATGTTGAATAGTACTACTGGGGATTGACACCCCCGCCCAGCGGTGCACGGGATGCACCAACCCGACTGGAGGTCGGACTGGGACCAATGTTAGCCTACCCTCCGTGGTCTTTCAAGACACGGGAAGGCAAATCCATAGGTAACCCCTATACATTGTCAGCTTCGGTTGCGAACAATTTAAATGTGCATAAATTAGGCTAGCTACCTACGATATGGAAATTTACGGGTCTTATGATATTGATTGTGTTGTACCTATCTTTGATCATAAAAATTTAGGTCTACTTGTGACGGGTAGACCGCTTAGTGAACTCACCAGCCTTGGCTGACACTTGATTGTTGAATGCTTTTCAGGTTGCTTGGAGGATCATGGATGGCACGGGCGTTGGCCGTACTTTCCCTTTGTAAATTTTTTTTTTTGGAAATTGTATTTCAGATGCTTTAGTAATCACTTTTACTAAACTACAACCTTGTAAACTTTTAATGCTTCCGCTGATTTTTGTGAAATGTAAACTCTGATTTATTTAATGTAATACATGACTGTTTACCCCTTTAACTATGGCTTGGTTGTAACTAAAGACTTGGATCCTGGTCTGGATCACACCCCACACGGTTATACTCCGTTAGTGGAAATTGGGGGTGTGACAAAAACCCTAACCACACCGGTGGAGCGTAGCCGTCGGAAGCACCCCCAAAACCCCAAAATAAACATCGCTCAACATGTAAAACTCAAACTCTACAACGATTCATCCCCAAAAAGAAACCGGAAAACAAAAGCCACATCAACGTCTAGCGGCAATGCCACCGGATTTCGTCAAGAGCGATGGACCCGGATGTGGCAGCCGTCTTGAGAAACGGAGTAGCAAACGATTCAACGGCCATGAACCTCGAAGAACGACGAAGGGGGAGAGCTCGAGTTAGAAAGAAAGAGATTACATGGATCAAGAACACGTCTACATCACCAAAGCACAGAAAACGGTCAAACAATGTGGCCAACCGCCTCCGATTCAACGGAGCAACACCTCAACGGCAGTCTCTACGATGTCGATATCGGAGATCGGAAACGTCAGCAGCTTAGCCACTGTTAGTAGCTGCCGTCACTCGTAACCGGCGACGTAGAGAGAGAAGCATGCAGAAGAGCTTCAACCGACGAGTTAGAGAGAGAAAGATATTAAAAAAGAAAGCGTATGAGAGAGAGAGAGAATCGCGTTTGAAGTGTTATATATATAATTTTAAAATTTTTATGGTAGAGGAGAGCCACGTATCACAACCAATAAAAAATGTGTGGGTTGCAAAGCTAAGTGGCAGTGTGGCACTACAGGAAGAAAGAAAAAGTTGCATAGTTCCAAAACTGCGAGTACACGTAGGATATTGGGAGTTAATGATTTGATATATACATATAAATGGCTGCTATTTTTTATGGCTAAAATTAATCTTGAAATCTTATTTTGATAGTTGCTATCCTTGGAGAATAAGTATGAGAAATTAGATTTCCTTTTTGCTATCTATATTCTTTTGAACGCCTTATTTTGTTTGGGTCGTTATGAGAGAAACTATGGGCTTTTAAACAAGAGTCAAACAACTATTAACATTCTCATTCTTGTTTTTTCTTCTTTTTTACTCAAGACAGAACTAGGTGAAGGGGGTCTCCGTTTACTTCTCATGTGGACCCGTCTCTATTCTCCACATGATTTATTGGTTTATATTTGTAACATTTTGTTTTACTTATTGGGTCCACTTTGTAACTTGCATTTATTTACAAGCTTATAATTTTGTTCATATATACTAATAGACATACGGTACGTAAATGAGCATAATTTTTTTGGGCACCCTTTATACCACGGGCCCTGTGCTACCCACCTTACACACCCTCAAAGACTTCCCATGTTGAAAAATACACAAGTCAAACAATCTAATGATGGAACGCATATTCCTGATTCCAGCTTTTCGTGGATCGACTATATAAGTCTAGTAAAAGATATAGTTTCAGAATCAGAGACTAATTGTTATTATAAAGATTCACATGAAATTATTCATGGACCGTTCTCTTTTAATCAGTTGTGAAAATTGATCAAAATTTTCCATGTTGATTTAAGGATATGTAGAAAAACTGATAACAAAAAAAATAGTATTCGGTTTGCAAATGTGTTAAAGGACCAAATTAAAATTACAAATAACTGAATGGTTTGGCTATCCATAACTTAAGTGGGAGTGTGAAAGTACCAGATGTCGGTTAGGTCGTTTTGCATAGAATTAAAAACACATCTGTAAGCAAGTCAAAAATAAAAATAAAAATAAAAATAAAAATAAAAATAAAAATAAAAATAAAAATAAATTACCCACCCCTTTCAACTGCCCAATATTCTTAAACAACTCCATGAAAACACACCTTATTGCATTCTCATAAACAACACCCAAATCATACAAACCAGCACCTAATTCGAGCAACATCCGAACCCTTTAGAACCCAAAGACTCGTCCTTCACATTGGTTGTTGCTCCTTTTGAAGGAACCGAAGCAGAAGCACCCTCGTCTCCCGATGTCGTTCTTGTTTTGTTTACTCTGAGACTTGGTTTTTTTTTGTTTCGTGTAGGTTCTTTTCGGGTACTTCTTTATTTGTATCATTATGTTTGTTTTTCTATGGGCCGTTCTTTTATCTATTTGTATGTGTAACACCCATACCCATTATCTGCTAAAATTCGACATAGCATTTGGTCCCAGTAATAAATAGTAACATGCCACATCATTTTCACCAAAATGTTATCATACATAATTAGTTTAAGTGTTAGTTGCATTAATTAAGAACATTAGAAACATGTAACTACTTAAGGGGATTCATTTCAACAAAACATATTTCCCATAACACGACTTGGATGTTCGGTTTTTTAAAAAAAAATTGGCTTGATCACTTGCTCGGCTCCCTCGGCTCGTTACCTACCACATTACTAGTAACACGTTAGCAATTGTGGTACTTAAAAACCACTTATGATATTAAATGAGTGGTTAAGAATACAAGAAACAACAAAATTCAACATTCTTGGACGCAACACACCCATCGCGTATCACGATGGGTCTTCGCGTACCGTGGAGCCTCCAAGCGTATCGCTTGGAACTCCACTTGTTCCAGGTGATACGCACGGAAGCACTTTTCCAGGGACCAGACCTGGAACTTCCTGTTCCATACTTAGTTTATTTCTAGCAATTTTTCGAAGACCCTGACCATGTTATTCATCAAGCAAGGAGGATGGAAGATGCAACACCGTGCACAATCGCTGTCACACCCCGGTCAACGGGTTCGGGTGTGAGCGAGAATGGAACCATAGTCGAGGATACATAGAACATCATCTAATAAATTTAAACTTCATAAAACATCATTTCATTTCAGTTGCAGCGGAAAGATAGTGGAAATGAAAATGTCTTACATTTGGAAAACATAAAGTCTAAATTGATAATAAAAACATTTAACGGTTTATTAAGATAGTCAGGACTATGACTCCGTAAGCAGGTCCAATAGCATAGATAAGCCCCATTTGCATGTCCTCTGATGTTTGCATCAATTACCTAAGAAATCATGAGTTTAAAAGGTCAACATAAAGTTGGTGAGGTTCACAGGTTTATGATTTATCATTTAAACATTTGTAAAACAGTTTTCAGTATACTTAAATATTACATGGGTTTATCGTTGTGGATGTATGAGCTCACCTGAACCTTGATTTCAAATACTAACGGTTTACCCACCCAAGCATCTTTTACACAGAGATGTTAAACAGAGCAGAATAACTGGCGTGTACCCCCAGACAATCCGGAGTCAGAACTCGAGCTACCAGTTAGGGTAGGGTTGTCAACCCAAATAGATCTATTCACTAGCTATCGTTTCGTACAGAACTAATTGAAATCAATTAATGGTGGGATACGGTTGTACAAACGTTTATAACGAAAATGTACCAAATTGGGCAATCAGTAAGATAACAAGTAGTCATACGGCTAATAGATAAACCATAATATTAAGTAAAAAGCATTTATCAGATTTCATGATTTTTCCCCCAAAGTATAAAACAGTTAAAAGGAAAAGAGGCCGTGAAACTCACTGAATCAGCAAGTAAGCAGTAAATAAGCAGTGTAGGAACGGTAGCACGTAACGTCCTAAATAATTAAATAAACATATGCATAAGGTCTACATTCATTTGAGTAACATAAGTCACCCAAGTGATACCGGTCAAGTCTTGACATTTTAATCCCGTTTGTATACGTTTGAAAACCCGTTAGCTTGTATTTATTAAATAAATACTTTCATGATTATTTATATTTATGTTCAATAAATATAACAAAAGATTAAACAACTTTGTAGTTCAATCAAGTCCTGAATATTGTAATTTAAAAATAATAATGTTTATTATTATTTTTACAAGTTTGTGTAATTATTTTTAATTAAATAATCACGCGTTTGATTTGTTAATCATGTAGGTTATAATTATTTTTAAATAATTATGATTAACAATACTTTCGTGAATAGAACATAATTAATCGTCAAGATTAATTATTCATTCTTAAAACATGAATCGTTTGACACTTAATCATTTAATATTTCGAAATCGTTTAATGTTTCTTTTGTAGGAAATATCCATTCTTCTAAAATATTAATTTGTGACGCTTGGATTTATAAGAGTTTATTTGTCATAAACGTTGGATTGTTTTAATAAAACATGATAAGTAATTGTTTAGGGATTTTAAACATTTACGTTTTCGTGTATATCGCCGTATGGTCCCGGTTTTATTACTACGCAACGTATCCTTATTTCGATTATTTCGATTCATCAAAGTAATAATAAAGGTTTATAAAAATAATTAATTGCTTGATTATTTTTGTAAAAGTCTTTTATAAAGCATGTTCATTTTAACCAATATATTTTTATAGGAAAAATCCTCCATTTTTATAACATTTCCTTTATTGGTTAAAACTTGTAATAAATCCAAGAATTTATGTCAAACCAATCATTTGACATAAATTTATTCCTTCCATTTTTGGTAAAGAAATCTATAAAAATTCCTTTTGTCTTGTAAGTCTTTTACAACATATTCAATATGTTATATTCCCAAATCAAGTAATATTCTTTTACTTATCATAAATTATTTACTCACTTTTAGTCATAACCTACATGTGTAATACTTATTTAATTTCTTAAATTAAGTTAGGAGATTTATTTGATTAGCATAAATCTTAACATGTGGCATGTCCATTTATTAACATAATATGATTTATAATTTAATCAACTAACACATTTGTGTTAGGACATAAATATAAAACAATCAACT
This sequence comes from Deinandra increscens subsp. villosa, assembly GCA_039602395.1. Taxonomy (NCBI): domain Eukaryota; kingdom Viridiplantae; phylum Streptophyta; class Magnoliopsida; order Asterales; family Asteraceae; genus Deinandra; species Deinandra increscens. Next base: position 43,715,847 of record JBCNJP010000010.1, on the reverse strand, counting down.
AACACTTTCATGTTAGGACTTTTTAAGTAAATTAACAATCAACTAACACATTGGTGTTAGGACAATAATTAAATAAAATCAACTAACATTTTCATGTTAGGACATAAACATAAAGGAATCAACTAACATTTTCATGTTAGGACAATATATATAAAATCAACTAACACATTTTTAGTGTTAGGACAAATTTAAACATGTAAGCACATAATCATTTTATCATCTTAGTTAGTCACCTTTATGATTTTTATTAAGTTTGAAGAGGCTTGAGTTTTGTTAAACCAACTAACTATGAAATCAAGATTTCATAAACACAAGAATCTTGGTGCACACTTATTACTTTCTTTTTGATTTCACAAGTGTGTCTCACCACACCCTTTGGCTATTTTAAGTCATAAAGACACCAAAAAAAAGTGCTTGATCTTGGAAGAAGGGAGGTTAAGAAGAGAGTTTTTGTTAGTTGATCAAACAAAACACAAACATTCTTAGTTACTTGGTTGGTTGTTGTCAAGACTTGAGGGTTTCATGGGGTGGAAAATATGTAAGAAGATGTGAGTTAGAAGACTCATAAGAAACAAGAAGAAAATCGGTGGAGGTGGCGGTAGTCCGGCGGTGGTCCGGCAGGCGGAGCAGCGGCGGCAGGCAGTGGATGGCGGTGGTCCGGCGGCGGCGGTAGGGTGGCTGGGGGTGGTCTCGGCCGAAAGAGAGGAGAGGGAGAGAGTGAGGTAGTTTGCTCGTTGGTGTGGGGGAACCAAAGGGGGGTTGTCTCTCTTTTTATAACCAAGATTAAGCATATTAACCATTGGTTAATTGTGAGTTGTCAATCTCTTAAGCCTCCTAACTTAATTCATGTGTAGGTGATTAATTTTTATAAATTTTATAAAAGATTAGGAGCTTTTATAAAATATGAAAGAGTTAGGTGTTTATAAAAATCATAACTTTTTAAAATAAAAACCAAGTGTAATTAAAATAGTAATGTGGTGGTTTTTAAATTAATTATTTGGGGCCAAAGTTTATAAAAATTAGTGGGTTAATTTTTATAAAAACTAGTGGGCTAAAATGGTTGGGTTAAATGGTTATAAAAATTTTTGGGCCAAAACAACTTATTTAAATTGTTTGGATGTGGGCCGAAGCCCACAAGGCGTGGAAAGGGAAACGGGCCGAAGCCTAGTTGAGTGCTGGGCCGGGTCCTCGGGTTGGGCTTTCGAATGGGCCGCAAGGGGAAAGGGATCGGGCCGGGTTCTCGGATTGGGCCGCGAGGCGCCGGGTTCGGCCCAAGGCCATCCGGGCCGCGGGTCGAGTGCCGGTTCGGGTTGGTGACTCGGTTAATCGAGTCGAGTCATCTGTTTAAGTTTCGGGCTCATCCGAGTCGTTTTGGGTTTATTGGGCCTAACCGGGCCCAACCGGTGAGGCGGGATACTAGTTTGGTTAAGTCTTGACAACGTAGCATTTGGATCACATTTTAAGTTCTTAAAATGTTTTAACAGTTTATATTGGTTTTGATAAAATATAAAATATCAAATTTTATATTTAATTTCTTATTGTTAAAATTCCAAAATTAAAATATGAAAACTTTCATATTTCACGGGTATACAGACGTGGGATTTGAATCAGTTAATCATTTAGCTAAACACAATTAATCATGCAGTTAAAACAGTAGATCACACAGTTAACACTTAGTAATATTTAACAAAAAAGTCAACAGAGAGAGGTTTGACCTGATTTTGGCGAGGTGTCACATTCTCCCCCAGTTAGAAGAATTTCATCCCGAAATTCAGTTCTGGTTACTGGTAGATGCGACGTTCTCGAACAGACGTGGATACTTTCGACGCATTTGGTCCTCGCGTTCCCAAGTGTACTCAGGTCCTCGCCTAGAGTTCCATCGCACTTTAATTATGGGAATGCGGTTATGCTTCAGCTTTTTGATTTCCCGGTCGAGTATCTCAACAGGTTCCTCAATAAAGTGCAGGGTCTCGTCCACTTGAATTTCATCAAGAGGAACGATGAGCGTTTCATCAGATAGACATTTCTTAAGATTACAAACGTGAAAGACATTGTGAACGCTGCTTAGCTCGGCAGGCAGATGTAGACGGTAAGCTACTGGTCCGATGGTTTCGGTGATTTCAAAGGGACCAATGTAACGAGGATTGAGCTTTCCTCGTTTGCCGAATCTGATGACACCTTTCCAAGGTGACACCTTTAACATGACGCGATCACCCTTTTTGAAAGACAAGGGTTTGCGACGATTATCGGCGTAACTCCTTTGCCTGTCTCTGGCAGCTTTCAGACGGTCACGGACCTGGAAGATTTTCTCAGTCGTTTCAAAAATTAGTTCGGGACCGGTTAACTGACTGTCTCCAATCTCAGTCCAGCAGAGTGGGGATCTACACTTTCTTTCATAAAGTGCTTCAAATGGTGCGGCTTTAATGCTGGTGTGATAGCTGTTGTTATACGAGAATTCGGCAAGAGGGAGGTGCTCGTCCCACTTGGGTCCGAAATCTATCACACACGCTCTCAGCATATCTTCGAGTGTCTGAATAGTTCTCTCACTTTGGCCATCTGTCTGTGGATGGTAGGCAGTACTCATATCGAGGCGAGTACCCAAAGATTTCTGTAGAGATCTCTAGAAGTTTGCGGTGAACCGACTATCTCGATCGGATATGATGGATTTAGGCACACCGTGGCGCGAGACGATTTCCTTTATATAAAGCTTGGCTCGCCTATCCATCTTATCCTTCTCATTGACCGATAAGAAGTGTGCCGATTTTGTCAATCGATCAACTATGACCCAGATAGCGTCATATCCAGATCTAGATTTAGGCAATTTCATGATGAAGTCCATGGATATTTCTTCCCATTTCCATTCAGGGATTACTGGCTGGGTTAACAATCCGGAAGGCTTCTGGTATTCGGCCTTGACCTTTGAACACGTTAAGCATTTGCCGACATAGGTGGCTATCTCGGCCTTCATGTTTGGCCACCAGAATTGTTTCTTCAGACCGTGGTATATCTTGTTTGATCCGGGATGAATGGAATATCTCGACTTGTGAGCGTCATCGATAACTAATTGCCTTAACCCTCCATAGACAGGTATCCATAGCCTGTCCATGAAGTTCTTGGTTCCATCAGGCTTCTCTTCCAGTTGCTTCTCCATTCCACGTAAACCTTCTCCAGTTAGGTTTTCCGGTTTGAGGGCTTCAATCTGAGCGTCACGCACTTGTGATGAGAGATTTGAGTGTATGGTCATACTTAAAGCTCGTACACGAAGTGGTTTGACGCGCTCTTTCCCGCTTAAGGCGTCAGCTACAACGTTAGCCTTGCCCGGGTGATAACGAATCTCGCATTCGTAATCATTTAGCAGTTCCACCCATCGGCGTTGTCTCATATTCAATTCCTTTTGATTGAAAATGTGCTGGAGGCTTTTGTGATCAGTGAATATGGTACACTGAGTACCATAAAGATAGTGTCTCCAGATTTTGAGAGCAAAGTCGACGGCTCCGAGTTCCAAATCATGGGTCGTATAATTCTTCTCGTGAATCTTCAGTTGTCGTGATGCATAGGCGATGACTTTCTCTCGTTGCATCAATACACAACCTAGACCTTGATGCGAAGCATCGCAGTAAACAACGAAGTCTTCGATCCCATCGGGTAGTGATAGAATCGGGGCATCACATAGCTTTTGCTTCAGTAACTGGAATGCTGCTTCAGTCTTGGCATCCCATATGAACTTCTTATCTTTTTGGGTCAGGGCGGTCAGTGGCTGAGCTATTTTTGAGAAGTTCTTGATAAATCGACAATAATAGCCAGCGAGACCCAAGAATTGTCGAATATCGGTTGGAGTCGTAGGCGTACTCCAATCCTTGATTGCTTTAATTTTTGTGGGATCCACGTGAATACCTCGATCGTTGATCACATGACCCAAAAAGTGTACTTCGCGAATCCAAAAGTCGCATTTTGAAAATTCCACGTAAAGTTCTTCCTTCTTCAACAATTCCAGGATAAGTCTTAGATGTTGTTCGTGTTCTTCCTTACTACGGGAGTAGATAAGTATGTCGTCAATGAACACGATAACAAATTTATCCAGGTATGGTTTGCATACGCGGTTCATTAAATCCATGAACACAGCCGGTGCGTTTGTCAAACCAAATGGCATCACGAGGAACTCATAATGGCCATAGCTTGTTCTGAACGCTGTCTTCGAAACATCTTCATCTCTAACCCTGAGTTGATGGTATCCTGATCTTAGATCGATCTTGGAGTAGAAGCTTGATCCTTGAAGTTGATCAAATAGGTCGTCGATCCTAGGAAGCGGGTAACGGTTCTTCACGGTCAGCTTGTTCAGTTCCCGGTAGTCAATGCACATTCGAAATGTTCTTCACGGTCAGCTGTTCTTTCCCGGTTGACAAATAACACGGGTGCTCCCCATGGAGAGTGGCTTGGACGGATGAAGCCTTTATCTAGCAATTCTTGTAATTGACTAGATAACTCTTGCATTTTAGAAGGTGCTAGACGGTACGGAGATCTGGCCACCGGGGCGGCACCGGGTACTAAGTCGATGCGAAACTCTACTTGTCGCGTTGGTGGTAAACCTGGCAAGTCTTCGGGAAAGACTTCCGGGTATTCGCGAACAACGGGAACATCTTCCACACTCTTCTCCTTCGGTTTCTTCTCAGTTACGTGTGCTAGGATGGCATGACATCCTTTACGAAGGAATTTCCGTGCCTTCATACTAGATATGAGGTTTAGTTTGGTTCCACTCTTTTCGCCTTGCATGTTTAGAGTGTTGCCATCTGCGAGTGGCATCCTAACTATTTTCTCATAGCACACGATTTCCGCATGGTTCTTTGATAACCAATCCATGCCAATGATAACATCAAAACTTCCTAGTTCAACGGGCATCAAGTCAATGCTGAAGGAATGGTCGGAGAGTTCTAGCGAGCAATTTTGATAGATTATACCAGTTTCTACTAATTCTCCGTTTGCTAATTCTACTGTGAACTTAGTGTCTAAGGCAACAAGGGTAATTTCAAGTAATTGGCCAAATTCGGTAGACACGAAGCTTCTATCGGCACCAGTATCGAATAAACTGGAAGCATAATGATTACTTAGTAGAAACGTACCCGTCACCGTGTTGGGGTCACGGCGAGCGTCTCCGGCATTGATTACAAAGGCTCTTCCTCTAGCCTGATTAGCATCCTGGTTTCTTGCCTTCGGGTAGTCCTTCTTGAAGTGTCTGGTAGCTCCGCAACCGTAACAGGTGCGCTTCGGACAATCTCGTGCTACGTGCCCTTTCGTCTTGCAGATGTTGCAGAAGACGTTTCCACAATCGAGGGTGTGGTGGAGGTTGCATTTGTTGCACAGAGGTGCTCCACCGGTGTATCCAGTCTTTCGGACAACATGAGTAGGGGTAGTAGCAGCGTAAGCTTTTACTGGTTCGGTTTCCTTAGCAGGGGTCTTTTCTTCGCGATTCCTCCAGAATCCGCGCTTTCTCTTGTTGTCAGGCTTCTTGTTTGCAGAGGGAGTGGTACTAGCTTCAGGGGTCTTGCTCTCAGACTGTTTCTTGCCAAGGCTCACACCTTGACGGTTAGCTTGGTAAACGAGGTTGTGTGCCAAGCGTACAGCATCCTGAAAAGTCTGAGGATTTGAGGAAAGGACATTCCCCTGGATATGGGGTGCAAGTCCCCAGATGTACCGTTCAATCTTCTTGTACAGGGGAGTGATCATGGTTGGACAGAGATGAGCGAGCTCACGGAACCTTTTGGTGTAGCCAGCAACATCGGCTCCATTCATGTATAGGTTCCAGAACTCGGATTCGAGTTTCTGAAACTCTTCCCTAGGACAATACTCATCGCGAAGCAGTTGTTTGAGTTCGTCCCATGTCATGGCGTAAGCCAAATCAGTTCCCATAGCATCAGCATGGGAGTTCCACCAAGTCAGAGCGCTATCAGTCAGTGCGCATGTGGAATACTTGACCATGTACTGCTCAGGGCAGTTGCTTATGCGGAAGACGAACTCCATTTTCTCAAACCAGCGAACTAAACCAACAGCGCCTTCAGAACCCTTGAAATTCGTGGGTTTGCAGTTCATAAAGTCTTTGTATGAACATTCACGGGGGCCTGCAATTGTTAGGTTGAAACGTTGAATACAATTTAGGAAAATTGTAGTCTAGTGTTTTTCTAACATTGGTTAATTCGTACTTACCGCGCGCCCCATTGTCTTTCTGACGTTGGGTTTCAGCGGCGACAACAGTTTCTACGACGCGATCAGCAATCATCTCCTCGATTTCCTCCGCAGTCATGGGAGGAGGTGGCGGAGGAGGTGAAACGTTCCTGGTGGTTGGGTGTCTCGGTGGCATGATTTCGCTTTAAGTTACAATTGTCAACATAAAGAAATTTTAGATAATATGTAAATGGGGTTATTACATGCTCGAGAATAACTGCCACGACATACATCAATTGCCAAAACATTTTACACACAAACGCAACCAAGAGACGTAAGATAGGAAGGATGAAGTAATATAACGTGTCATAGTAATGATAACAATATAAACTACACAACCATAACATGATAATAATAAATCCATAACCATCACATAACATTAAACATAATCATAATACATCAATTGTTTTTCTACCATATTACAGATAAAACACATTCAAAAGAAACAAGTTTTTCATCATGGGCTCGCAGTCCCGATCATAATCAAAGTTAACATGTTTCATCCGTAAAATGGCTATCAAAAGACTAGGTCATATCTATCTAGAAAGGTGGTGGGGGTGGAGGACCAGGTGGCATGTAGAAGAAAGTCGGGCCCTGGGTCATGGCATGGAGGGTGGAGAGGAGTCATCCAGATACAAACTCCAGTGCTGCGACCCTCCTCTACAGGCTCTCATGTGAGAGGAGCAGATCGGTAGTGGCCATGCTGACCCCGGTCATGTGGGCATGGAGGGACCCCATGGCGCCGTCAGTAGCGCCCATGCGTCCGATCAACTCGGTCATCTGGTTCCTAAGGAATGTCACCTCAGGAGTGGTCGGCAGCTGGCGGACATCAGCGTCAAGCTCCCCAAGGTCGGTCTCAATGCGCCTCAGACGAGCCACCAGAAGTGGTACAGTGTCAGATATAGGCTCGTGAGTGAAGGGCGAGATGCCTAAGGGCACTCGGCGGGAGGGGTCAGGGGGTGAGGACTCTCCTCGAGCATAACAACTCGGGAACTCCTCTATGATCCGCCAGTGCTGAACCTGGCCTGGTATCCATGCGAGGTGAGGTAGCTTAAACACATGGCGCCGCTTGGGCGCGGGCTCCTCATGGGTGACTCCGACCTCACAAATCCGGGATGGACCAGGCGCCCGTCCCGGGGTGAATCCCCGTCTGCCGCCACCAGGTGTGGCGAGATAGGTCTTCACAGACCGATCACAGCCTGCGAAGGGGTCGATGGTGTTGGAAGCACCAATGGGAGCCTCACCGCCAGCAGTGGCGGTGGGAGCAGGGTGGTCTGAGGAATCATCGGAGGTCCTACGCCTAATGGGACTAAGGAAACCAGGGGGAATGGGTGTCTGACGAATGATACCAACAATGGCTCCCTCGGTCTCGGGGCTGGATGGTGAGTAGTCCTCCGGTGAGGGAGTATAATCCTCTGGTGTAGGGTCTTCAGGTGATGGGGTGTACTCCATGCTGGGTTCCTCGTCAGAATCGGCAACGCAAACGACTTCCTTGGAAGTCATCTCTGCGAAAATATTCCAACAGGAACGGTGGTTAGTAACATCATGATAGTATAGAAACTAAAGCAAGGAAGAAATGCATAGGTAACACATAAGCTAGCATAAGTAAACATATTGAAGTTGAGGTCTTGCATGCAAATGGTAGCTTCGGAGTGGGTTATAGTCCAGGATTAGTTTCTGTTTTGTAGGTTTGTTTATCCAGGTTCGCTATAACCACGGCTCTGATACCAATCTGTCACACCCCGGTCAACGGGTTCGGGTGTGAACGAGAATGGAACCATAGTCGAGGATACATAGAACATCATCTAATAAATTTAAACTTCATAAAACATCATTTCATTTCAGTTGCAGCGGAAAGATAGTGGAAATGAAAATGTCTTACATTTGGAAAACATAAAGTCTAAATTGATAATAAAAACATTTTGTCACACCCTGTAAGATTTGTGTCGGGATACGAAAAAGGTTATCACAGTCAAGGTTACGAACGTACTCTAGATGGTTCAACAACTAGAGCCGTTTTGGAAATTGTTAAATTGTTGGAGTAAATAGGATTTTTTCCAATATCATTACACAGCGGATTAATTGTAATGAGAAAAGTAAATAGTTTTAAGTTTACAACACATAAGTTTCAAAAGATTTTTAGGACATGACACCGTCAGGTGTTATGTCAGGAAAATCTCCAAAAGCTAAACCATTCTCCAGAAACAAATGAAAAGTCCTAAGATGCAAAGGCAGGAAACAAGCAAGCAGGTCCGATGTATGCACAACAGTTAAGTTTAAGTACCTGAGAATTCATACGAGAAAACGGTCAACAAATAATTGTTGGTGAGTTTCACAGGTTTAAAGTGCTAGCAGTTAAAGGTTGAATGAAAATAGTAATTGAAAACAGTTCATGTTAATAATTGACAATATTTGATAAGACTAGTTGATAATGTTACCATGTACCCTGAATACCGAAACTGACTGTTTACCCACTCTTAGTACCTATTGTCCGGTTGGTACCGCATAGATATGACATAACAATTTGTACTCTTGACATAAGACGGAGTCACGATAGGAGCTACCAATCAGAGCAGGGGCGTTAACCCAATAGATCTATTCAAACGTTATCGTTTACAAATGATAATTAATCGGATTCAGTTAATAGTGGGGTTTGGGTTATAGCATCAATGAACATGAGATAACAAGTATGGACAATGGAAAGGCACATGAAACAGTTACGATAACAAGGTCTAATTGTCTAACATGGAAAAATGTATGTATGAATTCTCCCCCAAAGATAAAATAGTTAAAAGAAAAAGGGGCCGTGAAAACTCACATGATTCAGAAACGGTAGTCGGAAATGTGATCAACGAAAAATGCAAGCCTAGATAATTAGAAGACATGCAATGAAATAAGTAATTGGGTTGACATTAATGTCACTCCAATTAGGTAGGTCAAGTCTTGACGTCATGGTAGCCTTGAGGTTAAGTGATGTGAAAACCAAAGTAAGTGTATCCGGTTATGTATTTATTTGGAAATAATGTAGAATATATATTTTTAATTAAATAAAATATACAAAAATTCCCAAATAATATTTAAAGATGGTAAATATTTATAGAAATAAATATTAAGTCAAAATGAGAGTTTTTATATGATAATTGGTTATTTTGACTAGTTAGCCAAAAATCGGGCGATTTCGCGGTAACCACCGATTACACGATATTTATCCGTTTAAGTTAGAAATCAATCAAGTTCAATAAAATATGATTATTTTCTGTCCAAAATGGGTGGATAATTATTTTGAGTGTCGGTTTGTATTAGTTTGCCGGTTTTGTGTATTTAGTGTCGGTTTTGCCGTTTTGGTCCCATTTGCCCGTTAAATGACACTGTTAGGTTCCTAAATTTCACCATAAGAATTTGTAAATATGTTTTAATCATTAAAATAACCCTATTAGTTCATTTGGACCAGATTTGGGTTTCTTTACAAAAATGGTGTTTCCGGGCCCGTCGGGTGTCGGTTTTAGTCCCGGTTTATGCCCAAATTTAAGTAATTTATAAAGGGATCTTTTGGCCATGTCTTAGGTTCACTTTAACCATCAAAACCTACTGTTTAAAAGTCCAAACTTTCTGGTCAAAACGGATCTATAGCTAAAGGCACTTTTTAGGGTTTTTAAAGTGTACTTTTGTATGTAAAAGTTTGCTATGGTGAGTTTAAGCACTAGTAACTTTTCTAAAGTCCAAGATATCATATTTTGACTATAATAAGAGTCTAAAAACGTGTCATAGGCATCAAGGGGTCCAAAATTACAAGATCTACATATAACACATGATAAATACAAAGTTATTGTCTAAAAATGCAAACTAAGCAAATACTTGTGTAAAAGTCTAATCAAACTAAAACTTGACATAATAATGCAAGTAAATATTATCATGAGTTTCTAGTAGGTAGATATATGGAGGAACATGAAGTTAAATACAAGTAATAAGCTTTCATGGGGTAAAATGATGTTTAGACAACAATGTGAGTCAAGACTTGTAAATGGAGTGATCTAGTTATGAAAGAATACTAGTAATACTTGTTAGAACAAGATTTAACTAAGAAAAGTGAAGATGGAACCTTGTTAGGAGGTGAGAGAGGCCGAAAATGATGATAATGAGGGTTGTTCTTGAGTGTTCTTGCTTCCTATCACCATGAATCATCGAGAGAATGAGAGTTTGAGTAGAAAATCTAGAGAGAGAGTAGAGAGAGAGAGGCTTACGGTTTGTGAGAGAGAGAGAGAGGAGCAAGAGAAGTGTTCTCCAAGTGTTTGTGTTGTAAATGAGGCTAGGTTTCTAAAAGATGATTAAGTATGGGAGTTAAATGAGAAAAGGGAGTGTTTGGTTATGTGGGTGTGTGTGTTTCGGTTCAAGTGTAACCGAGAGAAAGAGAGGGACGGTTAGGGAGAGAGAGGTGGAGAGGAATGAGGGTTTATGTCTTGGTTTGTAGGTAAATATCTAGTAAAGTGAGAAGGTAAATAAAAGTCTAAGTGTTTGTGTGTGTGTGTGGTGTTTGTGAACCGAAAAGGAAAGAAGAGGGGGACGGGTTCGAGTCCCTTGCTTGGCCGGTTCACAAGCTCACAAAGGAGGGTCAAGGAGAGTTAAGTCTTGTGTTTTATGTTGGTTTTTGTTGGGTGAAACATGGCTGCAACTAGAGGGAAAGAGGTGTTCAAGGGAGGGAAATCTTTGTCCAATGGACACTAGATTTGGCACAACATGAGACAAGTTTAACCTACAATTTGTAGGTTGTAAGAACATGTGGGGAGAGTGCTTAAAGTTGATGTAATTGGCATCATGCAAGTCAACCAAGTACAAGTCAAGTAACTAGATAGTTCAAATGGGATGGTGGTGGTTGGGTCGCGAGGAGAAATGGGAAGGGGGAAAGGGAAAGGTGACGGGTCGGATGCTACGCGGAACGGATAAAATAAATAAACGAATCGAGTGTAACAAAACGTTTTATAAAAATAGTTATCCACGACGTTTAGAGATAATAAAATGATAACTTAGGTGAACTCAAAGTATTACATAGGTTTATATTTTGAAAACCTACGTTGCATGTATAAATATATTGCATGCATGTGAAAATACAATTGTCGTGAATGCTAATAAGGTTTAATAAAATGTTTTGGACGCAGAATATATTGAGGTTTACGCGAGGAATGGATCACAAGTCTCGTTTTTGTTGTCGTGGTCTAAACACGTTGTTATTTAACATGAAATTGTTTGTATTAGTCACATATGAAATGTGTGTCATAAAATGACAAAGGTTGATAAAAGGTAAATTAAAGTTTAATGGTTTAAATGAATGTAAAATGAAAATGAAAATAATGATAAACTCCAAGATGATGGGATCATGTTTAACGTTTACCACATAGTTTGGTAAACTTAATAAATGAATTTGGTTAGTCGCTTTATTATTGAAGTTCCAGCGACCATTTCGTGCAAAGAAAAGTCATCATGTTCAATTATTGTTTACAACATGAATTAAGGCTACGTGAAGGCTATATTCCTATTGTAAATGAATGTAATTATGATAAAGTTGGCACGTTGCAAGTAAACAGTTACGTAACATAGTTAACACATAAGTATATATTATCGGTTTTAAGTCCTTGGAAACTTACGGGTTGTTACATCCTCCCCTAGTTGGGAGAATTTCGTCCTGAAATTCAGCTTGTCATCATGGCTAAGCGGCTACTACAGGAAAGAGATGGGGATATTTGGCGTCAAACTGGTCTTCGCGTTCCCATGTGAATTCAGAACCACGGCAGGAGTTCCAGCGAACTTTAACGAGAGGTATACGTCTATGCTTCAATTTCTTGACTGCGCGGTCGACGATCTCGGCTGGTTCTTCAACGAATTGTAGGGATTCATCCAAGTGTATCTCATCGAGGGGAACGGTAAGGTCTTCATCGGCAAGACACTTCTTCAGATTACAGACGTGAAACACATCGTGAACGTTACTAAGCTCGGGCGGCAGAAGTAGTCACTGGTGTTAGGACAATAATTAAATAAAATCAACTAACACATCGGTGTTAGGATAATAATTAAATAAAATCAACTAACATTTTCATGTTAGGACTTTTTAAGTAAATTAACAATCAACTAACACATTGGTGTTAGGACAATAATTAAATAAAATCAACTAACATTTTCATGTTAGGACATAAACATAAAGGAATCAACTAACATTTTCATGTTAGGACAATATATATAAAATCAACTAACACATTTTTAGTGTTAGGACAAATTTAAACATGTAAGCACATAATCATTTTATCATCTTAGTTAGTCACCTTTATGATTTTTATTAAGTTTGAAGAGGCTTGAGTTTTGTTAAACCAACTAACTATGAAATCAAGATTTCATAAACACAAGAATCTTGGTGCACACTTATTACTTTCTTTTTGATTTCACAAGTGTGTTTCACCACACCCTTTGGCTATTTTAAGTCACAAAGACACCAAAAAAGAGTGCTTGATCTTGGAAGAAGGGTGGTTAAGAAGAGAGTTTTTGTTAGTTGATCAAACAAAACACAAACATTCTTAGTTACTTGGTTGGTTGTTGTCAAGACTTGAGGGTTTCATGGGGTGGAAAATATGTAAGAAGATGTGAGTTAGAAGACTCACAAGAAACAAGAAGAAAATCGGTGGAGGTGGCGGTGGTCCGGCGGTGGTCCGGCAGGCGGAGCAGCGGCGGCAGGCAGTGGCTGGCGGTGGTCCGGCGCGCGACGGTAGGGTGGCTGGGGGTGGTTCTCGGCCGAAAGAGATTAGAGGGAGAGAGTGAGGTAGTTTGCTTGTTGGGTGTGGGGGAACCAAAGGGGGGTTATCTCCTCTTTTTATAACCAAGATTAAGCCTATTAACCATTGGTTATTTGTGAGTTGTCAATCTCTCAAGCCTCCTAACTCAATTCATGTGTAGGTGATTAATTTTTATATATTTTATAAAAGATTAGGAGCTTTTATAAAATATGGAAGAGTTAGGCGTTTATAAAAATCATAACTTTTTAAAATAAAAACCAAGTGTAATTAAACTAGTAATGTGGTGGTTTTTAAATTAATTATTTGGGCCAAAGTTTATAAAAAATAGTGGGCTAAAACGGTTGGATTAAATGGTTATAAAAACTTGTGGGCCAAAACAACTTATTTAAATTGTTTGGATGTGGGCCGAAGCCCACAAGGCGTGGAAAGGGAAATGGGCCGAAGCCTAGTTGAGTGCTGGGCCGGGTCCTCGGGTTGGGCTTTCGAATGGGCAGCAAGGGGAAAGGGATCGTGCCGGGTTCTCGGGTTGGGCCGTGAGGCGTCGGGTTCGGCCCAAGGCCATCCGGGCCACGGGTCGAGTTCCGGTTCGGGTTGGTGACTCGGTTAATCGAGTCGAGTCATCGGTTTAAGTTTCAGGCTCATCCGAGTCGTTTTGGGTTTATTGGGCCTAACCGGGCCCAACCGGTGAGGTGGGATACTAGTTTGGTTAAGTCTTGACAACGTAGCATTTGGATCACATTTTAAGTTCTTAAAATGTTTTAACAGTTTATATTGGTTTTGATAAAATATAAAATATCAAATTTTATATTTAATTTCTTATTGTTAAAATTCCAAAATTAAAATATGAAAACTTTCATATTTCACGGGTATACAGACGTGGGATTTGAATAAGTTAATCATTTAGCTAAACACAGTTGATCATGTAGTTAAAACAGTAGATCACACAGTTAACACTTAGTAATATTTAACCAAAAAGTCAACGGAGAGAGGTTTGACCTGATTTTGGCGAGGTGTCACAATCGCTTATACACAAAGCCAACACTCAATGGAGGCCAGTTGAGCATCACGCTGCCTGTTATTGCGGGTCACTTCAAGATCAAGCCTGTAGTCGTCCAGATATTCCAGAACGCTTCGTAATTCCACGGTCTAGCAGAAGAGTGTCCTCACTCGTATATCGACACATTCCTTGAAATGTGCGATACGTTTAAACTCGATGGTCTCAGCAAAGATGCTGTTTTACTCCGTCTATTTCCATTCACTCTGGCTGGTAGTGCCAATACTTGGCTCAAGACTCTACCAGTAGGTTCCATTACCACATGGGATCAACTGGCTCTGAAATTATTGGTCAAATTCTTTCCTCTATCCAAAACCACTCGTCTTCGCAACAATATTACTACATTTTCCCAGGACGAGGGGGAAGGCCTACACGAGGCATGGGAAAGGTACAAGGGGCGGCTTCGCAAATGTCCTCATTATTGCAGCAAGTTAAGTATCACCGTTTGAAAGCTGCAACCTTGTTATTGATTTATGAATCGTTTATTAATCGCAACACATAGTTAATCAAAAGTAAATGAAGTTTTTTTGAAAGATTTTCAGGTTCTCACATCATCCCTTCCTTTAGGAAATTTCGTCCCGAAGTTTAAGAGTTATCATCGTTTGTCGTCGCGGCTAACTTGAATAAGTTTGGATACCTGCGCATCACCTGATTATCGTGTTCCCGAATAAAATCGGGTCCATACTTTGTATTCCACTGAAACAATAGGAACCTTACCCCGCTTGAGCCACTTAGTTCCTCAGGGTGGTTCGTTCTGCAAATGACTAGACCAATGCGTTCGAAAATCACGAACCACTCATCACACCATAGGTTTAACTTTCCTCGTTCCTCCAAATGATTAACCCCTTTTTCCAAGGCAAGACTTTCAGAAGGATTCGACCTCCTTGAAACACCAACGGTCTCCTACACTTAACAACATAACTCTTTTGCCTAACGGGAGCATCTATGATTTAGTTTTGGATCTGAACAATCTTTCTGGTTGATTCGTGAATCAAGCTTAGTCCTAGTAAGCTGACTATCACCGTCCCTACCTAGTAAGTTGGTGATCTGAATTTACGACCATACAAAACCTCAAACGACGTTGACCCAATGCTAGACTAATGCATGCTACTATAGGGAAAACTCCACCAATGGCAGGTGGGATTCCCATTTACTATCAGGATAACTCATATAATTCCTTAGCATGACTTCCAAAGTTTGAGTGGTCCTTTCACTCTGACCAACAATTTGAGCATGGGTAGCGGTGCTCACACCAACCTGTTTCCTCAGTGCCTCACGCAAAGTGTCGAATCCCATTCGACTTGACTTCGAATTGCTTACCCATTCCAGGAAAGAATTTTAATTCGAAGTTCTCTCCCTTTAGCGTCACAAGCTGGGTATTCCGGATCTAATCTGGCAACCCAAGATGAATTGTCAGCTGCCAACCCCGAACACGCTTTGGCTTTGATTCCTTTCCGGCTTAGGCCATCAGCTACCACATTATCTTTACCGGGATGGTACCTAATGGTATGCTCAAATCGCTAAACAATTCGATTCAGCTCCTACTGCTTCATGCTCGATTATTCCCGATTGAAGATACGCTAAAGACGCTTGTGATTTGTGTAAATCTTTTGTACTGTATAAGTAACGTCTCCAGATGTTTAATGCGAAGACCCCAACTCCTAACTCTAAACCATGAGTTGTATAATTCTGCTCATTATCCCAGAGCTGTCGTGAGGCATATGCGATAACCTTATCGCGCTGCATTATCCCAGAGCTGTCGTGAGGCATATGCCAAAAACCGAACCGAACCGAACCATGCTCACCCCTAGTGAGGCATATGCGATAACCTTATCGCGCTGCATACGCATACAACCCAGACCTTGTATAGTTACATCACAATGCATGACAAAGTTTTCGGTTCTCTTAGGTAAGGAAAGGATAGACGCACTGCAAAGCTTTTGCTCCAATAGCTGGAATGCAGTGTCCTGCTTCACATCCCATTTAAATACCCTTATGTGTCGAAGCTATCAAAAGTTGTGCGATCTTTGGAGAGCTTTCGATGTATTACTGTAATGACTCGCCATACCGAGGAATTGGCGTACTTCGGTCGGCGTCTTAGGTACATGTCAATTCTTGATTGCCTAAATCTTTGACGAATCCACATGAATTCCTAATTCAATAACAACATGACCTAGAAACTGCATTTCTCGAATCCAGAAGTCATACTCCAAGAACTTAGCACACAACTACTCCTTTCTCAGCAAGTCAAAGATAAAACGGAGATGCTCAGCGTGATCCTCCTTCATCTTGGAATAGATGATAATATCGTCAATAGGCGTGATGATAAAATGATATAAACACGGCATGCAAAACCGGTTCATAAGACCCATGAATGCTGAGATTGCATTAGTCAGCCTGACAAAATAACCAAAACATATACGCCCGCATCGAGTCCCGTAGGCGGTCTGCGTAATATCTTCCTCTCGGACCCTTAGCTGATTGACCTTCGAATAATGGCTCGACCCTCGAAGCTGATTAGCAAATCATCGATATGCGGAACATGATATCGATTCCTCATGATAATCCCTTTCGATTTCGACAACCAGTGCACGCTCGAAGAATTTCATCATTCTTCTTATGTAACAGAACTAACACTTCTTAGTGCGATGATCTAGGCCTATCAAACCCTTTGACTCTAGCAGACCATTTTAATTGCGAATACAACCCTTGGAGCTCTTTTGACACGAGTCGATAAGGCGCTCGGGCATTTGGCGTTGTCCCGGGTGCCATATCAATCCGAATGTCTATCTATCGAAATAGAGAAAGACCTAGCAAGTCTTTAGGGAGTGCATCCAAGAAACATCAAATGATATGAATATCTTTAACGCGAGGTAATACGACCGTATCGCGGGGTCACGGATTTGTGAATCTAATTTTATGGATAATATGACCGTATTTGTGAAATGGCCATATGGCCAAATCGCGGGATTTTCAAAAATTAATAAATTGTTGAATACGGCCGTATCAGCATAGTGTGATCCGCCCGTATTCATCCTGGAACAGTTTGATAAATTGATCTATGTAATATGAATTGGAAAATCCGAGGCTATGAATCTGGAGCAGTACTGTTCTAAGATTATATTAGAGGACGCAGGTGTTCTGAGATTATATTAGAGGACGCAGGTCCCCTGAGGGGGGAGGATTGTGTAACATCCCACATTGGTGGGGAGGAGAACTAAACATCGCTTTATAAGGGTGTGGATACCTCCCCCACCAAGTCGCGTTTTAAATCCGTGAGGGGCGGATGCCTGAGGGCATGCCGGCTGCCAAAGCGGACAATATCTTGGTGCGACGGGCCTGGGCTGTTACAGATTGGTATCAGAGCCACAGTTATAGCGAACTAGGTTGCATTAGCGGGCCTAGACTATAGCTGTAGTTCATAGCCACTTCATTTCATCTCATTACATACATTTACGTACTTATGTCATTGGATATACAAAATGCCTTGTCACAAATACTTCACCTATATCTGATCCGCTTTACAAATCAATGTCGATGAAGATGTCGATGACACTTCAAATATAGACAACAATTGGAAGGAGTCCATTTCCACCATCGTATATTGCAAAGACTCCTTATCTTCGGAGTAGAGCATTAGGACGGTGACATCTTCACTACCCAACAGGAGGCATGCCGACACTTAGCGAGAATGGGAGCGTATAGAGAGAATACCCTCGACTACCGAGTAGGGTGAGTAATCTCGCGTCACCTCATAACCACCACCGATTGGCACTTTTTTTGAGCAGGTTGTGCCTGTGCTGGTAGCACGCTATGCCTCTCACAATCATACACTCAATTTCATTCAGAATAATGCTGAGAATCCCAGGATTAGGCCGTGGAGGTCAGGATCACCATCAACACAACTTTAACAGACATCTGCTGGTGATTAAGGAGGGTCGTTATCGGAACAATTAGAACCTTTGTCCAATCCATCACCAAGTCGGCAAGGCCAGAGGGGAGTTAATGCTAAGGAAGGAATATTGTTCTCATAACAAACTACAGAAGCACGGAGAGGAGTTCTGGAATCTTATGATAAGGGATGTTTGGTCGGGTACACCAACCGGTTCCATGAATTGTGTAGGTTGTGTCCAGCAATTATGACACCAGAATACAGGAAGATTGAATGGTACAACTTCGAAATTGGCACCCGAATTTAAGGTATAGTTACATCAGCAGAACCAGTACAATTCAGAGTTTCATTAGTCCTTCACATCACCTTGCCGATCAAAGGGTGCCTCATGGCATAATGAAGAAGAAAAGTACATTTATGAAGTATGACAACAAGAGGAGACAAGATATCAAGTCAGGGGTCAATTATCCCGGACCCAGAAGGCACCCGAAACAGTAAAGGCATTTGTTACAACACAATCTGAGCAACAAGAGAAACCAAGGGAGCGTATACATTGGTTCCCTATCAAAATGCAACAAATGCAGTTTCCATCACAACGAGGCATATGAAGTGCTAGGTGCCTGAAGTGTCAAGAGATCTATCGTAGTGCTCGGTTCTACCATTCAGAAATGGTTGCAGCACCAATAACCACCGCCACCAACACCGGAGCTACCCACACATGCTATGAATGTGGGAAGGCGAGGAATTTCTGCAGGGATTTCCCAAATCAGAATGAAAATGAGGGTAATGCTCGCTAGAATGAATATGTATCAGGAACATAGAGACACACCAGGAATCGAACATCATGATAGGCCGTTAGCCGGAAGTAAGCTGATTGAGACTGATAAGATATTCCAAGGATGCATTCTAAACCTAGCAGACCATTCATACAACATCGAATTACTACCGGTACACTTGGAAGCTTCGACGTAGTGATTGGGATGGATTGGTTATCGAAGAATTAAGCGAATATTGTTTACCGGGAGAAGATCGTTCACATACCACATGCAAACAATGAAACAAACACTCTTGATACAAGGAGGGAAGAGCAATTCAATGCTAAAAATCATTTCATGCATAAAGGCCCGAAGGTGTTTACGAAAAGGGTATCATGCAATCTTGGCATTTGTAACAAAAAAAAGGTTGAGGAAAAGAAGTTAGGAGACATACCGATCGTCCGAGACTATTCGGAGGTCTTTTCCTGAAGACCTTCCCGGACTTCCGCCGACAAGACAAGTTTAGTTTCGAATTGACTTGGTTCTAGGAGCTACACTGGTTACGTGGTCACCATACATGCTTGCACCGTTTGAAATGTAGGAGTTGTCTAGCCAGTTGCAAGAACTATTAGACAAGGGTTTCATTCATTCGAGTTCCTCATTGTTAGGAGCCACAATCCTATTTGTAAAAAAAATAAGGATGAATCCTTTCGGATGTGCATCTATTACCAGGAGTTGAACACACTCATTGTCAAGAATCGGTACCCCTGCCCAGGAATCGATGACTTGTTCGACCAGCTATAAGGATCCAATTGTTATTTGAAGACTGACTTGCGTTCAGAATATCATCAGCTATGAATTCAAGAGGACTACATTCCTAAGACTGCTTCCGGACTCGTCATGGTCATGCCATTTGGGCTAAACAATGTAATATATGTGTTCATGGACCTCATGAGCAGAGTGTGCAAGCCCTACTTCGACAAATTAGTAATTTTCTTCGCTGACAATATTTTTATATACTCACACAATCAGGAGGAGCAAACTCATCATCTTAAGTTGATCTTTGAGTTGTTGAAAGACGAGAAGTTATACGCTAAGTTTTCTAAGTGTGAATTCTGGATTCGCGAAGTATAGTTTCTTGGTCACGTGGTCAATGAGCAAGGTATTCATGTGGACCCATCCAAGATTGAAACAATCAAGAACTGGGAAGCACCCATCACTTCTACTAAGGCTCGATAGTTTCTGGGTTTGATCGGTTACTATAGACTATTTATCAAAAACTTTTCAAGGATAGCCCAACCGTTAACGGCCTTGACCCAGAAGGATAAGAAGATCGATAAGGGAGACATGCAGGAATCTGCTTTCCAACTGCTGAAGCAAAACTTGTGCAATACTCCCATTCTTTCTCTACCGGAAATGACATATGGATTCGTGTACTATGACGCATTACATCAGGGACTTGGGTGTGTGTCGATGCAACACACCAAGGTTATCACTTACACGACATTTAAAAGTGCATGAGAAGAACTACACCACCCATGGTTTGGAATTGGCAGCCTTAGTTCTTACACTGAAGATCTGGTACCAAGTGTACTATTCTCACTAGCCACATAAGTCTCGAGCACATATTAGATCAACGGAGCTTAACATGAGAGAACATAGATTGGTCAAGTTACTGAACGACTATGACTGCCTGGAAAGGCTAACTTAGTGGCAAATGCCTTGAGCAGGAAGGAGAAAACCAAGAATATGAGAATCTCAGACGAATCTCACAAACCACATTTTCCCGACTCCCAGGAAGCACTCAAGTCCAGGTACCCGATTCATTTAGGCTCAGATATGATGTACCAAGATCTCAAGAAACACTATTGGTGGCCTAACATGAAGGCTGACATTGCTGCCTATGTTAGCAGGTCTCTACATGTTCAAAAGTCAAGGCAGAATATCAGGATCTGTCAGGATTGTTGCATCGGCCTGAGATCCCACAGTGGAAGTGGGAACAGATCTCTACAGACTTCATAATGAAACTACCTAAGATATCCGGTGGTTACGACAATATTTGGGTAATTGTCAACCACTATTTTTAATAAGGTGGTGTTAATAAAAAGATAATTTTATTTATTTCGTTTTATACCGTTATACGCGAAAATACCCGATCATTCTGAAACAACTAGATAAGGGTTTAATCTATTTTTCATTTTTATTTTATTTTCTACATACAACCAAAATAACTTGGACCTTTTTGTTGTGCCCCTCCACGTCTTCCCTCTACAAGTGAAAGCAAGTGAAACTTGCTTTTCTTTCTCCATGACACCATTAAGCATACCCATCATCCCATGCATACATCCATGACACTTTAAATATCCATAACACTTCAAAACTCCTTCAATTCCCTCCTTTTCTAAAATCCTTCATCGTTAAAGTTTAAAAAAAACAATAATAAAAGGAAGGGTTTGACTTACTTTTATACAAGTACTATGATGGGTTTAATATGGAGACGGGACAAAGACACACCTCACCTTCTTCTCCCATGTCTCTGCAACCCCACTTTCACCATCTTCTTTCCAACCTATACTAAAATCAGGCAACCTACTCCAAGCTCATGTCAACTTCAACCTTCAAAGCCCTGCAAGAAACATGTCATCCACTACCTTCCATTTCAGTTCTTAATTTACACCCTTGCATAACCCTACGTAAACCCTCAACAACTCTACAAAAACTCATCCATTTTACCTTGAAAACCCAGTCACGGTTCCAGCCCTCACATCTTCTCAAAACACCCAAAAATCCACAAGAAAACACAACCAAACACCCCCATCTTCGAAGAGGTTCAGTCCCACGTCCCTTTACTGTTTCAGTTTGATTTCACAGCCCCAACACATTAAGTTACGATTGAAAATCAATCCTCTCAGCCCTCTAAACTCACGCGAACATAGTAGCCCCAAACCATTCCCTTTTTCACATAAAATCACACCAAAAGGTCCAAAACCCTCTCCTTTCACCACCTAATCGTGAGCCTGTGTTACAGATCCGAAACCATCACTTTGTGGCTGTAAAACAGCCCTCTACCACCTTCATTCCATGTACAAAACCCAGCCCCCATTGACCCCTGAACCTGTAGCGTTATCCAGCCCCAGAAACACTCGAAAACCATCCCAAAAACCCACTTATTTGCCCATTTGGTTCACTATTTTGAACAGCAACACTCAAGCCTTCCTTGCACTCACTTTGGGACTTAGAACACCCCTCAAAATCTGCTGGTTCACGCCCCAAATCGCAGCAGCAAGCATCCTCAGTCTCCTCACATAAAATCATAAGAAAAACTCCATTTTTGACTCAGTTTTTGACCCAGAACGCAGCAGCATCTCAGCAGACTTTCCGGCCTAGATCTCAGTCCCACAACACTCTTGTTAAAGGTATATAACCCACTTTTTGATCCCTCTTCGTTTCAGTTAGAAAACAGCCCCGAAAACCCCCCGTTCGGACCCATTTCGACACCGAAAAACTAACTTTTCATGTTGTTTTTCCACTGTTTCGGACCAGCTGCCAACCTACACGTTTTCGAGCACTAACCAGCTATATTCAAGCCTATCCTCAAGTGTCCCAAGCGGTGGTCAAGTCCCGTTGGTTCCTTACACCTTCCCGTTGCTCGTTTACGTGAGAAAACCCTCTTTTTTCTTAACATTTTTCATGTTTATTTAACTCAAATATTTATGTTTTATATATAACATCTTGATGAACCCTACACACTACACACACTTGTGGTTGCTAAAAAACATAAGGTTTTATTTCATGAAAAACCGGTTTTAAGACAAGTTGATAAAAAACATAAACAATGGTTCAAATGGTTTAAGTTGGTGTTATGTTGTTATAATTGTTGGGATTTTGGCAGTGGTATTCGGGTCGCCCGGTGACATATTTTAAAAATTACGTGACCGACAGATTAATAGTTTATAAAAGAGTTTACCGAATTAATTTATAATTAATTCTGTAACGCAGCGGAATAAATTATATATATATAACAAATTATATATATTAAAAACTATTTAATCAATTAACACAAATACCAGTACGCAACAGGATCCGATTACCGAACACGCAAACACAGAAATATAAATAAATAATCTAAACTAATAGCGAGTTTAGATATACCTTGGCGGTGTTGAACAAACGTTCGAGACACCGAGTTTCAACGAACGAGCGCTAGGTTGAAACGGAACGAACCACTTTCGGTCTCAAACGGTTGTCGCATATCGCGATGATTCTCGTGGTCCGGTGTCGCGTACCCCTACGGGACGGCGTTTATGACACGTGGTCATTACGCATCGCGAGAGTACGTCTTGACAGACGTCCCGTCTCGCGAGACTACGAGATCAATCAGATTTAGATCTGATTGCAACTGGAGACGGTGCACGATGAAAAGCGTCGGACTCACGTCGACGGGCGACGGTGACGCGACGGCGTGCGATCCGCGGTGGTGGCGGCGGGTGACGGTGCTGACGACGGCGAGTGGCGGCGGCGGCGAGTTCCACGGTGGTGATCGACGGGTTTTGCGGCGGCGATTGACGGCGAACCGAGCAGCGGATCTGGGCGTACGAGGCGGCGATCTCTAGACCGTAAGGCGGTCTACGGGCGTTGACTAACGGAGCAGCCGAACTAGCATCCACCACCAAGTCATGGTGGTGCGAAGATGACCACCGGACAAGCGGTGGTAGAGATCGGCGAAAAACCAAAAAACGGCGGCTGCCGTTTTTCCTTCTTTGCGTGGGGTTTTCGCGAGTAGAAAGAAAAGGAGAATTTTCTCCTTTTTGTTGCTGCCGTCGAGAATTGTTGGGTCATTCCGGTTAATCCCCTAGTCATCTAATATTTATTAGATGACTATTAATTCGCGACGGACCCCTCTCGAATATAAAGCCCATCTCGTACGCGAGCCCACGAGCTAAACGTTAAAAAAAATTTCAATAACAAATAGCTCGACCGTGAATTTAAATAAACCACTTTTATTTTAAATATCGTTCACCCTTTATTATTAAGCCGGTAATAATAATATTATTGATTATTAATTATTTATAACTATTATAAATAATATATATAATCAAACGTTTCCGTTTCTTTTACCGGTTAACTCTTAAGCGGGTTTAGAGTTCGTTGCACCCGGTGTAACTCTTACGGGTCGTAACCGGGTCGGGTTCAAGATTTGTCGGGTCAGGACACATAATATCCAACAATAATATGTGTTTATATATTACAAATAATATTCTAATATGTTAGTAAAACATTTCGAATATGAAAAATTTGGTTAAACAAGTCGAAACGGTTAGTTTGACTTTTGTTGACTTGTCGGGTTACACGAAGTTCATAACATAATATGATATCTTGCGATATTTGGAAACTTGATAAAATAGTAGTTATGATAATTGGTGGAACTTAGTAAAATGTTTTTGTTATAAAATTTATGTTACAAAACACATATAAGTGTTGGTTGACATTATTTGGTTCGAAATGGTTAACCTTGGTAAATTTAATATTATATAAGTTAGCCGGGTGTTTTAAATGAAAAATAGTATTTCTTTTCATGTACATATATATACATGGTTTTATATTATTATACACTAAACACTTTATAAATTTTTTTTACCTAAATTAGTTTTGGGTAAATAAAATGTGTTTTGGGCTTAAGTAAAGGTATTGTGCCTTTAGGAACCTATTTTGGACTTGAAAATACACTATTGGGCCTTATGTCAGTTATTGGGCCTAATAGATCTAATTTAGCCCTTAACGAGCCCAAACGGTGTTAAACGTCGTTTTCACAACTTATTGGGTTAAGTAATGTCAACCGCCACAAAAACGATATTTGGTTTCTAAACCGACACCAAACGCGAAAAATGTATTTTTAGAGTTATAATATTCAAATGTGAAATTTTTGGGGTATTTGACTAACTCTTGGAAAATACATAAGTACAAATATGTTAAATATATTTATTTTAGTACACAACGTAAGACAAGTCAAGTCAGGTCAAAGGGTTATTTGATCTGAACCTCGAAAGTCAACATTATGATTACAAATGTTACAAGGCTATCCATAGGAAATATAGTTTATATTTTTTGAGTGTCTTAAATATATTCATATTTCGATACACGTATAAAATCACCAACGTGTCATCACCAAACGTTTTACAAGTCACATGCAACCCGAGTAGTGTTGGGTGAAAGACACCACCCACTTACTTATATTCACATACTGAGATCGTAGGTGTCTAAAAACTGTTTTAGGGCATGCTAGGTCGCCATACATTTCATTGCTACATACAGTTCATCACTCATAGTTTCAGGTGAGTTTCACGACCCCGTTTTACTGTTTTATCTTAGGGGAGAATTACATGAATTTCAATTACATTTTCATTTGGACACAATTTACTTTTATGATACACACCGATTACCTGAGACCGTTTACATATCACATCAAGTCCCTTCACTACTTGACCGTTAATTATGTTACCAAGCGAGGTAATGATGGATAGTACTATCGGGCCGGACAAACCCTACCCGCGTTAGTCGCGCTAACTTTGGTTGTAGGCCAAACGGGTATATCATTAGCCTAATTTACATGCTCATGTCGATGATAACATGTTGCACGGGGGCATTCATTCAGTCAAGCGTCGGCTCTAGTGACTCATGGTAATGGTTAGTTGTGCATGTACAACACAGGTCATGGAAAGTAGTTATTGTGGTCCATTTCAAATCATTTCCACAAACATATACATTACAAACCTGTGAACTCACCAACATTATTGTTGACTATTTTAAGCATGTATTTCTCAGGTTACTGATCATTTGGATTAGGACATTTCCGGTATGCATTCAAGTGTCACCATGCTAGGAGTTTATCTTTTGGGACATTCATCGTTATGTTCATGTCATATTTTAACACGTTTTCATTCCACTTAGCTTCCGCAAATTTTATACAAATTACATGTAACCTTTAAGGTTGTAACATTTCATTACAAAATGTCCTTTCAAATTCATATAGTGTTGTTCAATGAACTTATGTTGATGATCCATGATGTCATGACCCCACCGGAAAGCCGCTGTGGATGGGGTGTGACAGATGTGGGGAGGAGAACTAAACATCACTTTATAAGGGTGTGGATACCTCCCCCACCAAGACGCGTTTTAAATCAGTGAGGGGCGGATGCCTGAGGGCATGTCGGCTGCCAAAGCGGACAATATCTTGGTGTGATAGGCCTGGGCTGTTACAGATTGTAACATCCCACATTGGTGGGGAGGAGAACTAAACACTCCTTTATAAGGGTGTGGATACCTCCCCAATCAAGACGCGTTTTAAATCCGTGAGGGGCGGATGCCTAAGGGCATGCCAGCTGCCAACATGGACAATATCTTGGTTGCGACGGGTCTAGGCTGTTACATAAGTGGAAGTGTTTATATAACACTTAACTAATTAATTGGTTCAGAAGTCCTCGATTAATGATTCGGGTGACCATATGGAGACCCGTTATGTATTGATGTGAATCTGTATTGCTTCGTAATATAAATCAGTAACCTAGGTACTGATTTATGGTTATGATTACATATCATAGGGTAACTTCCATCTAGACGTGGTGGAACGTGAGATTAACTTCATAAGTCCTGCAAACCTATGAGTACCGATGGCTTCCCCTCTTTTAAATTATTTTAATGTTTCGGGGTGCACATGAACTGTTTTACTACTTATTCTCTATTACTATATTGTGTATGTGTTTGCTAGCTGGATGGGTCGTATGCTAGGTAGTTAGCTTTTAAGATTACGCTACTCTGGTCATTAAGGATTGCGTATGCCACGAGGATTGGCCTAACAACTGATTAGGCAGGTAGTGGATTGGCCTCACATCCAAGATACCTTAATATTAAGTTACCAGGGTGGAGTGTGTCACTATCTGCCTGAGCATGAAGGGTGCACAGGGGCACGCGCCTGTGTTATGCCGTATTAAGTGCTGACCTAGGGCAGACCTCCAGTAGATTCACATAGAGTAGTAGTAATGAGAATGAGAATATATATATTTGATTATTTTATTGTTGCGGACTCAACAAAAACATTATTGTTGTTGACTCGTTTTAGTTCATGGTGCAGGTAAGTAGCTTAAAACATGTATTGAGTCGGGCAGAAGGGATATGATTGGAGACGTTATTGAAGGCTGTATTGCCTTGATTTCTGTAGAATCAGATCTGGCCTGTATTTTTGTGTTAGCTACGTGGGTTATAGAACTCTTTGTAGCTAGTATTTATATAAGGTGGTCTGGTGTTTGTATTGGGTTGTATTGTGTATGTGTGATTGTTGTGTACTCTGACTATTAATCTGATACTTCCGCGGAACCTAATACGTAATAGCCGACCCCATACCCGTACTTCTGTCCTTGGTAAGGGCCGGAAGGTGGGGGTATGACAATAGCCACGATCTCTTACCTTACGATCTCTGCCTGGCGATTGGATACTCGATCCATCCTGATGGTTATACCAAAACTTTCCAAGGTTGATGGTAGCAATCCCACATTCTCATGATGACTTGAAAGTTTCGACGCGAGGCTTTTAATGACGCTGATATCTTTGCTAAATTTACTCGATATAAGGATCCTATCAGCTTTCTGCATCAAATGATAATAAAGCAGAATAATCTTGAAAAAAAAGACGTACCACAAATGACTTGTTGGATATTAGGTATCCTGACCTGACATTTAACTTAACCGATTCGGTTTTATCCCAGAAGAGCTACACCGGAGTCAACGAACTAAATAATTAATTACTTGTTAAATTAATTAAAATTAAACGGTTTAAAAATAAATAAATACTTGTTATTAATTTAATTAAACGTAACGAAACAAAATTATCGTACAATAGTTTACGAGAAAGTTTGACGGGATATTATCTAAGTCGTTAGCGGATAACGAAATAGTAATTGGGTTATAAGGTCTGGATCGTGACGTGGGCCTAGGTTTCCTACAAGCCCGTCGAAAGAGATTAAAAAGAGGGATTATGGAGGAGAACCCTAATCTCGATTTTGGCCTCCTCCCTTTCTCCCTCTCACGCCGCCGTCCCCCTCCCTCTCCTTTTCTTGTTCGACGCAAACCACCACCACCGCCGTATCCGTCGCTTTCCACTACTACCATGATGAAGCGTGATCCACGATTGATCGTCGCCGCGTTGAAGTTAGAAACCACCGCCGCCGCCGCTAGAGCCGCCACCGTGGAAGAGAGGCCGCCGCCTCTGTTGTCGCCGCCGTCGTCAAGGGCGTTGTTGTCGTCGAACTTTTCAGCGAGGACCACCGTAATGTGGTTCTCGCTTTACGCGCGCCATCGAGGCCCATGTTTGAGCCCTCGCGTGCCGCCACCGTCCAATCCGGTGAAAGTTCCAAGTGGTCGGCGCCACTTTATGCTGTCGCCGTTGCACCACTTGCTCCGTCGCTTCCACGCACGACGAACGAAATCAAAGTAACATCAGTTTCGTCATCTTGCACGACGAAACCTTTTGATTGGAATACCATGATCCATGACATGGTTTCGTTACCGCCGCCACCGCCGATTCATCCGATGAACGCGCCTGTGGTGCCAGAGGCCCCGTCTTCACAGTCGGTTGAAGATTTGACTCGCTGGTTCGAGTCGGGCGTTACCGTTTACCCTAGTGCCAGATCGTGGAACCCTGGTGTATGGAACGGTTGTTTGGACTCCGCGAAGGTATATCTAACTCGCTTAGATATTTAATTATTTAATTTTCTATATTTACGCGTACACGGTGATCAGATCCTGTGTAACACCCGTATACAATTTGATGCCAAACTTAACCATTATTAACGTTAAAAATCGGTCCCAGAAAATTTTTGTACAAAACTATGATTTACCAATCATAAAATACCATCACTGTGGTTATGCATCTACAAAATATATCCATTTAAGTTTGACATTCAAAAGTGATCAATGACTTAGTACATATGATCCATTCACCAAACTACATAACGAGTGGTTTGCGCTTGAGGTGATCGGTTCTTCGTAGTCTTGATGAGCATCCCCCGCTAGGCTTTCCTTTTACCTATAATTTACTCACTTTCAATAGTGAGTTTCTATTGCTTAACAACGTATAAGCATCATTAACATTAAAAATTAACAAGTAGAACCAGAATAGGGATCCTAGGCGTATCGCCTAGGAAGACCATACCTTTAGGCGATACGCTTAGACTTTTAGGCGTATCGCTTACTATGTCTCATGCTCCAAGCGATACGCTTGGAGCTGAATTTCCAGGGATTTGGCCGATTTTGGCCTGTTCCATACTTAGCCAATATTTTGGTTGTTTACCCTGTTCCTACCAGTTTTGCACCAGACCTGTTGGGACTTATTTTCTACCTTTTAGAATGTCCCAAAACACATTTTTAAGCATAAAAGCATGCACATTAACATACCTTAGCCATGGTTACGTTACAATAACCAACCCCGGGTTCACCCGACCCGTTTGACCCGTTAAGGGATTTCATTGAGGCAACCCAATGAATCATGATCCAGATTCAATCCACACACATATATACTTTGCAACTATGTTCACATTTGCAAGCAATTGGTATAAACATGTTTGTATGCACACATTTTGTTTGGTCTTATGCCTCTACTATGTGTTTAACTTCACACATTACCAATTTCCTTGAGTTTTCTAGACACAAAACAATATATTCACATATTCGTTATTCCACTTGTCATTGCAATTCATTCCCATTGAAATGAACATCCACATGACCCGTTATGACGGGTCCTTGCCTTTGGTATATCCCAACAACTCATTTGACCACCTTTAGGCATTGGGGATCTATGGTTCTATAACCATTTATGATCCTCCTTTCCTTGTTACATGGCATGGGTTCTATAAACCCATTTCCGCTCATTGTAACTTGTTACTCGTTTATTGATTCCTCTGAATCTTACTTGTGGTCAAATTTAGTCGTTTGGGAACCCCTTGGCATTTGGGCTTCATGGTTCCTAGAACCATTCGTCACCCATATAGTAAAACTCATGTTTCACTCTATTTGTATGAAATTACACATTTTCATATCTATTACTTGTAACAATAACGATGTTACCCCACAATAAAGCAATTTCACAATTGTGGCCCCTTAGAACCATTTAACCTATTTGACCCATTAGCATGGGTTTCAACTGATCATATTAATCATTAATCAAGACTTTTGCATCCTAGTATGGTTCCTATGGACCATTTATCTATTTCAACCCGTTTGACCCATTAACCTGGGCTCTATAATTCGGGCATCATTTACAATCCTCATATATTAACCATTTATGATCAATAACCCATGGCACATGGTAATGGCTTTCTTGAACCATTTTCTTCCATTGTGCCATATTTTGACTATTTTATGGCTCCTATGAACCATTTATAGTCAACCATCATTATTTAATTTAACATAAATCCTTTTGAACCATTAGGCCCATTTATATCACAATTTTACTATACTATGGTTTATATGAACCAATAAGCTAACATCTAACAATTATCCATTTTTCACGTTGCCATGGTCCCTAAGAATCATTTAGCATTCGTGTAAGGTTTACTCATAAGGTTCAACATTACACATGTAAGATGTCATAATGTAACCCCATTTCAATGCATCAACAATTACTTAGAGATTAACTCTAATATTAGACTCCATAGTTTTATTCATCTTTACAACTTATCACAATGGGCAAGTTTATTGCTTTTCTAGCATGTTTGCAGTTCGTTACAATATAGCAACTATGAGTCATAAATAAAGTATGTAACATAGCATAGATGTTACCTCGTGAGCTTTAACCATTTCTACCCGGTTTCTGTTTGCTTCTTCCACTTGGTTACCTACTAAGGTTATATCACCCATATTAGGTTTATATCACAAATTATCAATATGCAAGCAATTCAACTTGCTTACTCTTGCTAGCTTTTAGAAAAATAAATTCTTGTGCATCATTTTTCAACATTGCTGCTGTAACGGCCAATTTTGACCACTATATAAATTTTTACAGCGTTTCATGTTCAAATATGGAATGTAGTATATTTAAAGAGATTTCCAGGCATATATGGTACACCCTCTAACGATTTTTCTATGATTTTATACAATTTTTCTAAAAACAGGACAACAACCATCATTTTTTTCCAAACAGCATGCTAGAAATCCAAATGGTCATATTAACGTGCCGTTTTGACCCATTATACATCAGATTCAGTTTTCGGTGTTCAAATACAAAACATAGTATTCACAACAAGCTTTTCAACCATATATCATACATCTCAAACGGATATACGAGTGATCTTATACAATACTTGCAAAACAGCCCCACAACTAGATTTCCATATTTTTATGGTTTTACATAATTCCACTTGACAACTTTTATAAGCATGGATTTCTCAATTCATGCTCATTCTTATTTCATGATCTCTAGTAGAGTATCATTTCTAAATTTAGTCATGAATTCAAGCATTCAATCTAAGTTAGGCATTTCATCAAACACTTGGTGTGCATTAACATTCATATGCCTAATTTAGTGTGCATTAACATTCATATGCCTAATTTAACACCCATTACATATGAGCAATCATCCAATTTATGCAACTCACTAGGATTTGTCAATCACTGTTGTTTACACATAACATATAACATATATTCATCATATAATCTCAGCAAATTTAAGATTAGAATCAATTTTCTTAACCCCCAATTCCATGTAATATAACTTTTGGGGTTTTCATGCTTAATCTCACTAACAACTCATGATTAATGTACTAAGCAAGCATATCAAACATTATCAACCACAATTAGATCAAAATCATAGCTTCATTTACCTTATTTCAACCTAGAAATTTTGGATCTAAGCATGCAACAAGAATGAATGACTTACTCATAATCTCTAGATGGGTTTCACAAGGCTTGAATGCTTCAAAACCTTGTTTAATCTTCCAAAATCGCATCTTGGCCATTCCCAAGCTCAAATATTCGATTTTTAGGATGAAGAGGAGGTTTTCACATTCATAATACCAGCCCCAATCTTATTTCCAGCTTCCATTAAAGCAACTTTCAAGAATTACAGTTTTGATCCTTCTATTTTGACCATTTTAAGTTTTTAAGCCCAAAACTCATAATTTTTCACATAAGACCTCATGTTATCATTTCAATAACATTTTGTACCTAAAAATGTCTTAAAACATTTATATGAGTGTAGTAATTATTAATATTACACTAACACACGATTAACATCCTAACCGAGTTTAGGATTTAGGACGGAATATCGTATTTTCCCCAATTTATCAAAACATCACATCTTATGATTTCGGGATATATTTAGGTTCTAAATTGGGTCTTAACATAGTAAATCCCCAATTTTCCACATAATCTCGTCATTTATTTGACACATTGGTTAATTTAGGACATCCCGAAATTGGGATGTTACATCCTGTCTATGGTTTACTTATTCGCGTTGTAAAACAATTTTCTGCTGCGTAATTAATTATGATTAATTAACCCGTAAATTTATTCGGTAATAAATTAAAACGGGCAACCCGGATACCCATTGTAAAACCCAACAGTTGTATCAGAGCCACGATCATCGCGCGTAAAACTGTATCGGTCTTTAGTAACCGGTGGTTCGCAATTTCGATTCGTTTCCAAATTGCGAACGAAATTACTTGTTTAATTCAGTTTTATATAATTGTGTGTTACGGCCGACCCCTTTATTTTAATTACATGATTGTATGTTTGGCACGTTTATTATCTCTGATTGGCCCAATTGTTGGCCCAATTATATCTTTTATTTGGTTTTGGTGGACCTGCTGTTTTCGGGTTTCAAAATTATAAATAGAAGCTAGGTTAACTAAGGTGTTAGTAAATTTTTAATTTTGTAAAAACCAAGACCGAAGATCGGACACTCGCCATGAAAACGCTGAGCGTGTGGATCGGTTCAGTTCGACATCAATTACGTGTATGAAAACAAGAACAATCGGTGTAAATAAACGACTCAATCTCTCATTAACAACTATCACAGTTACAAGAGATTCAGAGTACAAAACACACACTAGTTCTCACACATAAGCTCTCTCAAAAACTAGCAAATTACAAGACAAACAACCTATTTATAAGCTGCCAAAACACAGCCTCTGAACCTGGTGTTCGGCCAGAGTTCGGAGCCACCGAACCTTGGGTTCGGCCAAGGTTCGGCCAACACAAAACTAGGTTAAAACATTTGTCTTCAAAACTCTATCTGATCCAGCCCGTTGCCACATAACATGTACCAACAAACTCCCCCTTGGCAACAGCTGGACCGTTTGTCATCAGCCTTGAACATCAGCAGCAGCCTCATCTCTTTTCCGAATCAGTTCATGATTATTTCCTGCATAAATGTTGAAGGCAAAACAGATCCTTATCACCCTCTGGAACTTCAAAGCCTGTTCCATGAAATCAGGATGATACAGAATCGGATTGTCGTACAGCACTTCAATATCAGCCTTGGACAGATTAATCAGCCACATCGGATCATATATCCGAACAACTCTGTTCTCATTCTCCAGCACAATCACAGCTTCTCCAGTTCTCTCATCATAATACCACCAACGTAGATCTTTGATAAAATCAAGTTCCATTGGCATGAGAGGAATCTTCTTCATCACAACTGGTTTCTTCTTGAACACCAAGATAATCAGTTTCTTACCAGTTCTTTCATGGATTCTTGAACAAGACCGACGCCTTTTGGGTTTCTGAGGTTTCAAAAACTGAAAACCTTCTCTGCATTCTCTTTCCACTAACTTCTTGAAATGAAAACCCAAATCATCATTCTCATAGTTACAGAATGGCTTCCTAGGAAACTCTCGAATATCCCACACTGGAAGACTACTGAAATCTCTGGCACATTTAAAATACTGAATCCCATTTTGGCGTTTAATCCCATAACACCTTAACCTTGAAGAATACATCCAACTGATAATATCACCCGAGACTTGACCCTTGAATTTGAAATCTGGTCTTTGAATAATTGGCTTTGCAGGAGGAACATAGTTGGCATGGAACTTTTTCATGTATTCATCCATAACCCAACGTTGCTTCTGTTCTTTAGACTCCTTAACCGTTGGATCTTCAGGTTTTTCTGATTCTGTCTTTTTCAATCTTTCTTCAGCTTCAGTAACTTTATCTTTAGGAAATACCTCAAAATCATCACCAGACTGATTGTTGTTGACATTTGAATACATTTCAGGATATTCTTCTTCAGTAATGTCTTCAACTTCAATTTCTTCTTCAAAGATCCCTTCAATGTCTTCATCAGACTCTGGATCAGATGATTCATACTTCTTAGGTTCAGCTTCAGAAACTTTTCTCAACTCTTCATCATTCAAATCAAATACCGCTTGAAGTTGTTCAGCTGTTAACTCACCAGCAATCTCTCCGTCTTCTAAATTCTCAATGATATGCTGAAATTCACTCAGACTAGTACCAGCTTGATTGGATGGGATTGACGAAATCGGCATCGCTTCTCTGGAATCTTTCTCCCCCTGGGATGTAGAAGTCCCAGCACCCGAACTAACATTACCAGTTGGGCCTGATCCTCCACCAACATTCCCTTGATCATCTTGATCAGGATCATCATTCAAAAAATCCATAAAATCTTCACGACACCCAGATCCATCACCAATCTCCCCCTGAGCTTTAAATTTCTCTAGTAAGAACTTTATTTGCTCACTCATGGTAGTAATCATTGCATTCTGAGTTTCACTTGCTAAACTCAAACGGTGAATTTGTTGATCTTTAATCAAATCTTGGGCCTTCAATTCTTCATTACTGGCCTGTAGCTCACCAACTCTAGCCTTTAAGCTATCAATCTGTTGTTGTTGATCATTAAGAGCACTCTGAAGAATACTGGCCTGAGAGAATGACACTGAGCCTTGCTCAAAGTTGAAGTTAATATCAGGAGATGCATTTGTAGCAGTGGCTGTGGAGAACACTGGAGTTGTGGGTGTGGAACCCATAGACTGATGTACAAACTGCGCACCAGCACTTGCTGAAGGTGCTGTGCTAACAGTTGTTGATCTGGTAGCATTCATCAATTCTTGCAAGAAAGCAGACTGAACATCAGACACTGAAGTCTGAACAGTCGTTGTAACATCCGGCAAAGAAACTGTAGGAATTTCAGAAGAAGAGGATACACCTGAACGAGGTTGCAAAATATACTGCTGAGATTTCCTCCTTTTGCTTTTACCCCCAGCTGAAATTGACTTCACTCTTCTTTTGGAACCAGCAACTGGTTGCTTTCCTTTGCCACGCACAAGATCAGCAGAAGGATCATACTCTTTATCAGATTCAGATGAGGCTACTGTAGCATATACCCGACCCTGATATCGGTCATTGCTCTTGTTCATACTGAGACGATATGCTAGATGAGCATCACTACCCTTCTTCAATTTCACATATTTAGAATTGATCAAGACACACTTGAAAACGCTGAGCGTGTGGATCGGTTCAGTTCGACATCAAAACGGAATCTTTAATCTCATTTAATCTTCAGTTTGTGTAGAATGATAATCTCCGACAAACGTTCCAAATAATCATAACCATGTTTCAGAATCTCTGTCCATCATCAGAAACACGCGTTCTTGAATCTCTGTCCATCATCAAGAACAATGACTACTCACAAACACATTTCTTGAAATTCGATCAACAACTCGTAACAAGTATCAGAATCTGGATTTTCTTCAAATATAACACCCCACAGCTACCGAATCAAGGGTAAACTCGATAACTGATCCGCTTCTGTAAAATTCCCACCTAACGGGGGTTCGGGGGCAGCGCCCCTGAGAAGCGGGGTCCAAGGGGCGGCAGCCCCTGGCGGGGTCCAAGGGGCAGAGCCCCTGGCTGGGATCGTCCGAACCTTGTCCGATCTACCTCCGAACCTGATCCTCCGAACCCTCTCCGAAACTGACCTTCGGACCTAGTCCGAACCTGACCTTCGGAGCCATCTCCGAACCTGACCATCGGACCTCCGAACCTGGAGTTCGGAGCGGTTATTTTTCAGATCTGTTCTTCGGCCGAACGTTGTCCGAACTCGAACTCGAAATTTTTGAACTCGAACCAGATTCAGAATTTGATCGAATTTTGACATCTAGAGGCTTCTGTTAGGTAAAAACATGACTCAGGAAGACTCGATTGATCAAAAATCAATCAGAAACACTTTCAATCACCCCTAACCAAAGGTTTAACGTCTCGAAATGAAGAAAAACGATAGATTTCCACCATAGAAAGAGCCAACAGCTCTGATACCAACTTGAAAACGCTGAGCGTGTGGATCGGTTCAGTTCGACATCAATTACGTGTATGAAAACAAGAACAATCGGTGTAAATAAACGACTCAATCTCTCATTAACAACTATCACAGTTACAAGAGATTCAGAGTACAAAACACACACTAGTTCTCACACATAAGCTCTCTCAAAAACTAGCAAATTACAAGACAAACAACCTATTTATAAGCTGCCAAAACACAGCCGCCAAAAGGAGTCTGAAGGCTAGTAGGAGCTGAACTGGATCCACGAACGCACCGGGTTGCCTTCATTGTGGTTGTAACTTTTAAATTGTCATGTCCCTATTGGTCTTGCTAAATGGCTCTAGCAAGACCATGCCATTATGCCGTTAACACACAATTGACCATTCATGACAAATAGATATTTTAAATAGGTGATTTAAAAATAAAAGTCCCGAGTGAAGATAGGGCTTATCGTTTGTGTCTAACGATCACTAAAATATTAAAATTGGTTTTAATATCCCTATCTGGTAAATACAAATTGATAGTTCATGCCGTCCAAAATCAAGTCAAACTTGGAACGTATTGACCGAAGCATCAGTTTTGGAGTATTTCAACACCGTACTTGGTGCCTAGGGTACCTTCCAGGGTGGGGGCATTGGTGTATTTCAACATCGTGTCGGCCACATTGACCATTTGGGATTACTATTGCTTTCTTTATGTATGTTTGTAGTGTTGGAGTATTTCAACACCGCACTATGAACACATATAGACAAAGTGGGCATGGATGAGGCTAAACGTATCGCAAAATACAATCTATTGTATTATACGACCTCATAAACAAGAGTCGCGACTGAGACTTCGCGATTGACACCCGTTGTCAATTTGGTTACACGAGTTTGCTCCTAAGGCTCATTTGGCGGTCTCAAGTAAAATCGTCTAATCGAATTCTTAATTTTCTTATTATATAAATCTTACTAATTTATATAAGAAAATACTATACACCGAAAATACTAATTTAAAGTTACTTTGCTTATTTCAAAAGGCTAATGAAAACACAGTTCCTCTAAGTTCAATGGTATCTCTCGACCCATTCACTGAGACGAACTTCTTATCATGGCAAACCCTCCTGAGGAACATCTTGAGGCTTTTTGGAAAGCTGTATGTTCTTGACCGACCCATCCCGAGCTTGCCGTCTTACTTGCTAAACGACAGCTCATGGATGGAAATCCACAAGCACAGTGATGACTCTCGGGAAGTCAATGAGCTGATGTTATCTAGCATGATACTGAATTTTTGGTATAACTTTACTGACATGGGAGCGTATTAGATCATGAGAAAACTCAAAGATTTATGAGTTAAGTCAGAGGGGTGAACGATGTAAAGCACTTCAACATTTTGTGAACTGCCATATGTCGCCTAATTCCTCTGCGTATGATCATGTCATGATGATGAAGGGGTATCGCGACAGACTGATCGACCTCGGCTACTCCATTCCGGAGGGGATGGCTTTAGATATAGTCATCGGATCTTTACGCGATCATTATCGCATGCATGCGATTAACTGCTCGACCCAGACTTTAGATGAGGTTCTGACATTGTTTCCAAATATCAAGATCAGGACCACACCGGTTGTGCTCAGAGTTGTTGATACATGTATAACCAAGTCCAAGAAAATGGTTAAAGAGACCAAGGGCAAGAAACCATTGGCGCCTCCGTCGCAGGAACGTCAATGCTTTGAATGTAATCAGATGGGCCACTGTAAACGTAACTGCCCCATCTACCTGGCTAAGATCAAGACGACTAGAAACTCCGGCAAGGGTTCCTCATCAGGTATGTTAATAGATGTTATTGAACTTTTCACAGTTTCCTCCAATACATGGGTATTTGATACTGGATGTGGTTTCCACATTGTTAATGTTTTACAGGAACTTGAGAAGTGGAAGAAGATAGAGCAAGGCAGCATGAAGCTCATCATTGGTGATGGGAAAAGAGTCCCGGTCTTGGCTACCGACATATATAATCTTACATGTCCTACTGCCCTTGTAGTTACTTTAGCTAACCGTTTATATACTCCTGGATTGTCCAGAAACATTGTATCTGTCTCTTCCCTGTTTGAACAAGGTTTTAAGTACAAGTTTAATGGAAATTCCATTTTACCTACTTTAAATATATCTTTTATTTTGAGGCTAAACCTTGACATGGTATATATGAGATAATTGTTCGAACTCACGATCAACTCTACCATGTTTCTAAATGAAACAAAGTTGATAAAGATTCTTCGTTATGGCATCATCGACTTGGTCACATAAGCAAGGCTTGCATCAAGAAACTACAATCTGTAGGGATTCTCGAATCCACTGATGCAGATTCCTTCGACAAATGCGAATCATGTTTATCTGGTAAAGTCACTAAGTCACCCTTCACCCATGTTAGTGAACGGGCTGAAGGTCTGTTGGGATTAATACATACTGATGTGTGTGGACCCTTTCGGACCGAAACGATAAATTGTGAATGTTACTTTGTATCTTTCATAGATGACTTTAGCAAATATGCTAACGTCTATCTGATGAAAAATAAGCACGAAACTTTTGACAAGTTCAAAGAGTTTCAGAACGAAGTAGAAAATCAACTAAGTCAAACTATTAAAATACTTCGATCAAATAGAGGTGGTGAGTATCTTAGCAATGAGTTCCTCGATCATCTCAAGGCTTGTGGAATTATTTCACAACCCACTCCTCCCGGTACACCTAGTTGAATGGCTAGTGAAAGGAGGAAT
Organism: Deinandra increscens subsp. villosa; assembly: GCA_039602395.1. Taxonomy (NCBI): domain Eukaryota; kingdom Viridiplantae; phylum Streptophyta; class Magnoliopsida; order Asterales; family Asteraceae; genus Deinandra; species Deinandra increscens. The sequence goes on along the minus strand of JBCNJP010000010.1, from coordinate 43,677,071 downwards.
CAAACCTTGTTGAACATGGTTCGATCGATGATGTATAGGACTACCTTGTCCCACTCCTTTTGGGGTTATGCTCTCTTAACCGCCGCTCGCCTAATAAATCTGGCACCGACCAAGAAAATGGATAAGACCCCATATGAGATATGGCATAATTTTTCTCCTAAACTTTCTTACCTTAGGGTATGGGGATGCAAAGCTTATGTCACTAGCGAATCTGACAACAAGCTCGACCCTCAAGGTGAAAAGGGGATTCTTATCGGATACTATTGTAATACCAGCTATTACTTTTACCATCCTGATGGAAACTATGTTTCTATCAAAAGGAAGAGTAAGTTCCTTAAGAAGGAGTTTCTCAACAAAGGAACGAATAGTAATCTAGTGGATCTTGAAGAAATTCGAGAGACACAAAACCCTGAGACGGTCGCTGTGTCTGACCGACAAATGGTTGCACAATCAGACCAAAACACAAGCGTTCGCAGGAGCGAAAGGACACGCGGGGAACCTGATAGATACCTCGGTCATCTAGAAGCTTCTGATGTCCTATTAGTAGTGGATTCTAATGACGAACCTACTAATTACAAAGCTGCTATGTCAGATCCTGGATTGACAAATGGTTTGAAGCCATGAACGCCGAGATGCAATCCATGTGTGATAATCTAGTATGAGACTTGATTGAGATACCCCCGGTTCTCGAGCAGTAGGGAGCAAGTGGATCTTTAAAAGAAAAATTGACATGCATGGAAACGTCCAAACCTATAAGCCACGACTTGTTGCGAAGAGTTTCACTCAAACCCAAGGGATTGAGTATGAAGAAACCTTCTCGCCCGTGGCCATGATCAAATCGATCAGGATATTGCTTGCCATAGCCGCATACTATGACTATGAGATATGGAAAATGGATGTCAAAACCGCATTCCTGAACGGACAACTCACTGAGGATGTCTATATGGTTCAGCCCGATGGTTTTGTCGATCCAAAATATCCAAATAGGGTTTGCAAGCTGAATAAGTCAATCTATAGACTTAAACAAGCATCTCGAAGGTGGAATCTTCGCTTCAACCAGAAAGTGAAAGAGTTTGGCTTTGCTCAAAACGAGATGAGCCCTGTGTTTACAGAAAGGCAAGTGGGAGCGTTATATCATTCCTCATATTGTATGTGGATGATATACTGATCATAAGAAACAACATCCCTATGCTTAACGAGGTTAAGAAATGGCTTTCATCTTGTTTCGCTATGAAGGATATTGGGGAAGCCGCCTTTATTCTGGGAATTAAGATTCACAGAGATCGATCGAAGCGGCTTCTGGGTCTCAGTCAAAGTACATACATTGACAAGATTATAGCACGGTTCAACATGAGCAACTCAAGAAAGGAGTCGTCCCTATGACAAAGGGTGTTGTCTTGAACAAATCTCAATCTCCTTAAACGGAGAAAGAGATCAACCAAATGGTTTTGATCCCATTTGCTTCTGCTATAGGCTCAATTATGTATGCCGTGCTCTGCACTCGACCAGATGTCTCATTTGCGTTGAGCCTGACAAGTCGGTACCAACAGAGTCCTGGTCTAGCTCACTGGACTGCTGTAAAGAACATCCTGAAATATCTTAGAAACACAAGTGAGATGTTTTTGGTGTATGGAGGAACTAGCTCGCTGTAAAGTGTTACACCGATGCTAGTTTTCAGACTGACCGAGATGACTCTCGCTCGTAGTCCGGATACGTATTCACCCTCAATGGAGGTGCTGTTTCATGGTGTAGTTCCAAAAAGCCAGTAGTGGCTGATTCCACTATTGAATCCGAATACATAGCCGCCTCAGAAGTTTCCAAGGAAGCAGTGTGGATGAAGAAGTTCATCACCGATCTCGATGTGGTTCCGAGCGTCAAGCAACCAATCAAGATGATGTGCGATAACACAGGCGCTATTGCTCAAGCCAAAGAGCCAAGGTCTCATAAGAAGGCCAAGCACATTATGAGGAAATTTCATTACATAAGAGATGTTGTTGAAAGACATGAAATAAAAATATGCAAAGTAGACACATTTTAAAACTTAGTTGATCCCTTTACGAAGCCCATGACTCACGAGACTCATGATCGTCACAGAGAAGCGATAGGGCTTAAGTTAGCTAAAGACATGTTTTGATATAGTATTTGGGTTTACAAACACACAACATGTATCATTACTATTCATATTCCATCGGTAAATGCAATATGAAATTTCATAACTGTTGTCACACCCTCAAAAATCCACTCGCGGAATACCATCGTTGGGAGCGTGAAAAACCAGGATCACAGTCAATTAGTTACACCAAACGACCAGTAATTAATAAAAACGTTTCATATTTCATTAAATATAAATTCAGAGTGTTACAATTGCGGAAGCGTAAATACAATTAAATTATTTATGTAAAGACATCGGCACCCAAGGTGACATGGCTTGTTCAAAGACACTAAAAGGGTTTTGAAATCTCATGCATGCGTACTCGTGATACTCGAACATCTGTAACCTAAGAATAACATGCTAAAAAGTGTTAACACAAAGATTGGTGAGTTCACAGGTTTATCAGTTCAGAAACAGTTCAAGTTGTGTGAGCATAATCACTAATATATATATCAGATAGCTAGCTAGGCTATATACATGAAACTTTGAACGTGATGGTCACCGAAGCTGATATTTGTTTATAGTTTGCCTTATTACGTTGAGGACGAATATAACACCCATTCGATATCCGATCATATCTGCGCGACTGACCCAGGTGGGGTTTGTCAAACCCAGTAGTACTACAATATATTTCCCGCTATCATCAACAAATATTAACGGTACAATGAGAAGGATTTTGTTGTCTAGTGTGCCTCACTAATCAGTAATCGAGTGATATATAAAAGTCTAATTATCTCAGTTGTGTAAATCATGCATGTTAATCTTGTTGGAAATAGGGTGTCCTGACCCGACGAATTAATGAACCCGATCGATATTGACCCGTAGGAGTTACACCTGGGTCAACTGACTATAAATCTAATTAATTGTTAATTAGTATTAAAACGAACTAAGTGGTCAATTAAATAAATACTTGATTATTTATTTAATTAAACGAAAAAATTAATTCGGCCAAAAATGCTCGTAAAATAAATAAATGGACTGATCAGTTGTTACCGGATTAACAGACTGATCAGTATGGTGGTCTGGTGGAAATCGCGACCGGGCCTATTCCGTCAGAGCCCCGGTCCGTGATTTTTTAATAAAATAGGGAGAGAGAGAGAGTTAATTGAAAAAAAAAAGTCAGAAGAACCAACTGTTTTGGCCCATTTATGTATTTCGAATTTTTGGTTGTTGGACCCGGATTTAGGGTTTCAAAGTTGTACAAAATGTAGAGCTAAGTTACTACTTTTTTTAGTAATTGTAAATTTTGTAAAAACCAAGATTCGAAGACTGGACACACGCCGAAGGGATGTCGAAGCAAGTGGGAGCTGAATCAGATCCAAGAAGGCACAGAGTTGCCTCCTTGGTTGTTCACCGTGTATTGTATTTAATTTTAAATTAAATATGTCCTTTATGATCTCGCTAGTATGGCTCGAGCGAGATCAAGACCTTATGCCGTTTAACACACAATATGCCATTCGCGACAACTTATTAATTTTAATTAGGTTAAAATAATTTACTGGTCCTGAGTGGTGATAGGGTTTATTGTTCGTGTCTGACGATAATTAAATATTAAAAGTTATTAATATCCCTATATGGTAATTCTTAAAAACTGATAGTTTGTGCCATCATATCTCAAGTCGAACTTGGAACGTATTGACCAGAGCAACAGTGTTGGAGTATTTCGACACCGCACTTGGTGCCGAGGGTACCTTCTAAGGTGAGGACATTGGAGTATTTCAACACCGTGTCATCACTTCGACCATTTAGGATTACTATCGCTTTAGACGTATATGTTAGTGGTGTTGGAGTATTTCAACACCGCGCCACGTATGTGTATTGCTAAAGTGGGCACGGAAGAGGCTAAACGTATCACAAAATACAATTGTATGTATATGGCGGCCTCATACCGAGAGTTGTGACTTGAGTCTTACAATTGACAATCGTTGTCAGTTTGTTTACGCGGCTTTGCTCCTGAGGCTCATTTGGCGGTCTCAAGTAATGTCGCCTAAACGAATTCTCGATTTCTTAAAATAAACTTTACCAACTTATTTTAAAGAAATATAAAACATTGAAAATACTAATTTAAATCTACTTTGCTTATTTCAGAAGGATAATGAAAACTCACCTCCATTAAGTTCAATGGTACAACTCGACCCCTTCACTGAGACTGGCTTTCTCGCATGGCAGACTACCCTGAAGAACCTTTTAAAGCTCTTCGGAAAACTCTATGTCATTGACCGACCTATCGCGAGTATTCCATCTTACTTGTTAAATGAGAACTCACGATCTGAGCTTCAAAAGCACACTGACGATGATAAGGACGTCACTGACTTGATGTTTTCTAGCATGACTCAGGATTATCGGTATAATTTCATGGGAATGTTTGCTTATGACATCATGCGTAAACTCAAGGATTTATTTCAGTTGGGTTAGAGGACCGAGCGAGCCAATGCACTTTCACAATTTGTGAACTGCTCTTTGGCTAACAACTCCTCACCATACGATCATAACATGCTGATGAAAGCGTATCGCGACAGGCTGATCGACCTTGGCTAGTCCATCTCTGATGGGATGGCTCTTGATGTAGTACTCAAATCTTTGCCTGAACATTATCGCATTCTAGCGATTAATTGTTCGGCTTAGTCGATCGAGGAGGTTATTCCGTTGATACCCAACGTGAAGATCAGGACCACGCCGGACGTGCTCAGAGTTGCTAATACAAAGATCTCCAAAGACAAGAAGGTCAAAGAAGGCAAAGGCAAGAAACCATAGGTGCAGCCTCCCGAGGAGCGCTTGTGCTATGAGTGCAACAAAATGGGACACTGGCATCGCAACTGTCCCATTTATCTTGCAAAGCTGAAGATGACCAAGAACCCTAATAAGGGTTGCTCATCAGGTATGTCAATAAATGTTATTGAACTTTTCACTGTTTCCTCCAATTCATGGTTATTTGATACTGGATGTGGTTATCACATCGTTAATGTTTTACAGGAACCTGAGAAGTGGAAGAAGACAGAAAAAGGCTGCATGGACCTCATCGTTGGTGACGGGAAAAAGGTTCCAGTACTTGCTACCGGCACATATTCTTTTTCATGCCCTTCTGGCCTTGTAGTTCTTCTAGTTAACTGTTTATATGTACCTAGTTTATCCAGAAACATTATGTTTGTCTCTTTATTGTTTGAACAAGGTTTTCGGTATAAATTTAATGGAAATTTGATTTCTGCTTACCTTAATGATATATTTTATTTCGAGGCTAAAACTCGACATGCTATATATGAGATAGATGTTCAAACAAACGATCAGCTCTATCATGTTTTTAAAAGAAGCAAAGCTGATAGTAACGAGTCCTCGTTATGGCACCATAGGCTTGGTCACATAAACAAGGCTCACATTAAGAAGTTGCAAACTGCAGGGATTCTTGAATCCCAAGATGCAGATTCCTTCGATGAATGCGAGTCGTGCTTATCTAGTAAACTAACCAAGTCACCCTTCACCCATAAAGGTGAACGGGCCCAAGGATTGTTAGGCATTTTTCACCCCGACAATTGTAGACCCTTTCGAACTAAAACGAGAAATCGTGAACGTTACTTCGTGACTTTCATCGATGACTATAGCAGATATGCCTATGTCTATCTAATGAAACACAAGAATGAAACTTTTGAAAAGTTCAAAGAGTTTCAAAACGAAGTACAAAATCAGCTGAGTCGAACTATTAAAATACTTTGATCTGATAGAGGTGGTGAATACCTAAGCGCTGAATTCCTGAATCATCTGAAGGAATGTGGAATTGTTTCACAACCTACTCCTCCTGGCACACCCTAGTTAAATGGCGTATGTGAAAGGAGAAATCGAACTCTACTTAACATGGTTTGATCGATGATGGGTAGGACCACCTTGCCACATTCCTTTTGGGGTTATGCCATCTTGATCGCCGCTCGCCTAATAAATCTGGCACCGACCAAGAAAGTAGCGAAGACCCCATATGAGATATGGCATAGTTCTCTTAAACTATCATACCTCATGGTATGGGGATGTGATGCTTATGTCACCAGGGAATCTGACAACAAGCTCGATCCCCGAGGCGAAAAAGTAACTTTCGTTGGAGACTATAGTAATACCGGTTATTACTTCTACCATCCTGATGCAAACACTATTTCCATCAAAAGGAAAGGTAAATTCCTTGAGAAAGAGTTTCTTGCTCGAGGGACAAATAGAGATCCAGTGGATCTTGAAGAGATTCAAGATACACCTAACCCTAAGACGGTCACTGTGTCTGACCGACCAAAATGGTTGTCGCACCATCAGACCCAAGCACAAGCGCAAGCGTTCGTAGGAGCGAAAGGACGCGCAAAGAGCCTGAAAGATACCTTGGCTATCATGAAGCCTTTGACGTTCTGTTAGTAGCCGATTCTAACGATGAGCGTACTAACTACAAAGCGGCTATGTCAGATCCGAAATCTGATAAATGGCTTGAAGGCATGAACGCTGAGATGCAATCCATGCGTGACAGTCATGTCTGGGACTTGATTGAGCTACCCCCCGGTACACGCACAGTAGGGAGCAAGTGGATCTTTAAGAGAAAAACTGACATGCATGGAAATGTGCAAATCTACAAGGTACGGCTTGTAGAAAAAGGTTTCACTAAAACCCAAGGGATTGCCTATGATGAGACCTTCTCGCCCATTGTCATGATCAAATCGATCGGGATTCTCCTTACCATAGCCGCATACCATGATTATGAGATATGGAAAATGGACGTCAAAACCGTTTTCCTGAACGGACAACTCGAAGAGGATGTCTACATGGTTCAACCTGATGGTTTTGTCGATCCAGAGAATCCAAACAAGGTTTGCAAGCTAAGAAAGTCCATTTATGGACTCAAACAAGCATCTCGAAGCTGGAATCTTCGTTTTAATCAAAAGGTCAAAGAGTTTGGTTTTGATCAAAATAAAGATGAACCTTTTGTTTACAGAAAGGCAAGTGGGAGCGCTGTATCGTTTCTCGTACTGTACGTAGACGATATATTGATCATAGGAAACAACATACCCATGCTTAACGAAGTTAAGAAATGGCTTTCATCTTGTTTCACTATGAAAGATCTTGGAGAAGCCGCTTATATTCTGGGAAGAGTTAATTACGGTTTGCGTCCCTGTGGTTTGTCATTTTTTGCCACCTGAGTCCAAAAGTTGAAAATTTTTCATCTGACACTCTGTGGTTTGCATTTCTTTGCGATTTGAGTCTTTTTGTCTAACTGGGTTAAAATTTTCTGTTAAGTCAAAGGGTATTGTCAGTCCAAAAGTTGAAAAATTTTCATCTGACACTCTGTGGTTCGCCGCCACAAAGGTGGTTATTGCTGAGATCCATATGTCTGATATACCTCGTCGCCGTCAACGATTTCGGTATCACGCCTTTCAGCTTGTTAAACGACAAATCCAGAAATGAGAAGTACGTCCTCAGAGTGAAAGGAAATCCTGTTTGTTGACAAATTTAGATCCGCGAGCCGATAGATGCCAGAGATCGAGACCGGAATAGCGCTGGTATTTGATTGCAGTTTTGCAGCGCTCTGCTCATCATCGATAGCTTGCTGAGATCCGCAGGTAACACGCCGGTTATTCCATTATTGCTCAGATTTAGATGCATTATCGGAGATTCACAGTCGACGTCGGGATATCACCTAAGATTTTGTTATCAGGTCGAGGACGTGGAGGTGAGGAAGGACGGTGATACACGCCGGAATCTCTTCGTATGGTGGACAGTGGTGGTTGTGGCAGAATGGTGGACGGCCGAGAGATTTGAGGGAGGGTTGAGGGTTTTTTTGTTTTTTATTTTCTAGTAATCTGGTTTCCGATCAGGTCGAGGATGTGGAGGTGAGGAAGGACGGTGATACACGCCGGAATCTCTTTGTATGGTGGACAGTGGTGGTTGTGGCAGAATGGTGGACGGCCGAGAGATTTGAGAGAGGGTTGTGGGTTTTTTTGTTTTTTATTTTTATCTAAATTACAAAAAAATCCTTATATTTTTTTAATTTATATAACTAGCCCCTCATGTGTAAATTGACTGAAATACCCCTTAACTTAACAGAAAAGTTTAACCCCGTTAGACAAAAGGACTAAAACCGCAAAGAAATACAAACCACAGAGTGTCAGATGAAAATTTTTCAACTTTCGGACTCCGGTGGCAAAAAATGACAAACCACAGGGACGCAAACCGTAATTAACTCTTCTGGGAATTAAAATTCACAGAGATCGATCTAAGAGCCTTTTAAGTCTTAGTCAAAGCACATATGTTGATAAGATCATAGCTCGGTTCAACATGAGCAACTCCAATAAAGGAGCCGTTCCCATGACTAAGGGAACAATCTTGGACAAATCTCAAGCACCTAAAACGGAGCAAGAGATAAGCCAAATGGCATCGATCCCATTTGCCTCTGCTAGTGGATCTATTATGTATGTCATGCTCTACACACGATCGGATGCCTCGTATGCATTGAGCGTGACTAGTCGGTATCAACAGACGCCGGGACTAGCTCACTGGACGGCTGTAAAGAACATATTGAAATACTTGAGAAACACCACTGATATGTTTCTCGTAAGGTGTTACACTGATGCTAGTTTTCAGACTGACCGAGATGATTCTCGCTCGCAGTTAGGATTCGTATTCACTCTTAACGGAGGGGCTATTTCCTGGAGAAGTTCCAAACAGCCAGTAGTAGCAGATTCTACTACTGAATCCGAATACATAGCCGCCTCAGAAGCTGCTAAGGAAGCTGTGTGGATGAAGAAGTTCATATCAGATCTCGATGTCGTTCCAAGCATTAGGCAGCCAATCGAGATGCTATGCGATAACACAGGCGCTATAGCTCAAGCCAAAGAGCAAGGGTCTCACAAGAAGGCCAAGCACATCCTGAGGAAATTCCATTACATAAGAGTAGTAGTCGACAGAAATGAAATTAAAATAAGAAAAGTACACACGGATCAAAACCTAGCTGATCCCTTCACTAAGCCTATGACTCAGGAGACTCATTTACGCCACAGAGAAGCGATAGGGCTTAGATTAGCTAAAGACATGTTTTGATTTAGTATTTGGATGTATGAACACTAGTAGTTATCTATATTATTCTTATTCCATCTGTTTTATGCAATAATGAATTACATAACTGTGTTAAACATTAATACGTTTAATCCTTGGACTATAAGTTCTTGTCCTAAATGTCCGTAGTCGATTAGTTAGTGGGAGCTATACTAAAATAAGACTATTGTGACTACTTGAACCTTAAAGTCGTTTAACGTTCAAACTCACGGACCTCATTGGTGAATGACGTTGGACATAACTCGCATCATGCAATGCAAACATGGAAGTCTTGCTTGCTTGATTACGGCATATTCTAATGTATCCTTAGACCTGAGACGCATATTCGAACTCCCTTCTACTAAAGAACATTCTTTGATTGTAGCCTAACGTTGTCGCGTAACTGCCATCCATAACGGTTACTTTTGGGAATGGCTCTGAGGTTTAGTGGGAGCTGTATGCCTCAACAAGGAATTTTGTACTCTTGCTTCGGCAATTGTTAGACATAAAGGCGCCCTCGTTGGTTCCAAATGATAAGTGTGAGGTCTCACCCAAACTTACTGTGTGTATGTTGAATCACTTCGAATTGTATCGAGAACGAAAATCGATGAATCATATATGAGAGTCCATGTCTCATAATTCATCAATGTCTTATACGGAAAGGAACATATGACAATGAATGCACAAGTCATAAGTCTGCTTGATCGTCAATCAGATATACTCTGACTGACGACTTAAAGTGTCAATATTGGTTGGTGTACAAGTCATGCACAAGTCATAAGTCTGCTTGTAGCCATGCATAGCTAGAGTTCCTCTGACTGCGCTCGTTAAACTATCGTGTTCAGTCCATGTGAGAGACTGTTGGAAATATGGTGTCCTGACCCGACGAATTAACGAACCTGGGCGATATTGACCCGTAAGAGTTACACCCGGTTCAACGGACTATAAATCTAATTAATTGTTAATTAGTATTAAAACGAACTAAGTGGTCAATTAAATAAATACTTGAGTATTTATTTAATTAAACGACAAAATTAATTCGGCCAAAAAATGCTCATAAAATAATAAACGGACTGATCAGTTGTTACCAGATTAACAGAATAATCAGTATGGTGGTCTGGTGGAAATCGCGACCGAGCCCAGTCCGTCAGAGCCACGGTCCACGATGTTTTAATAAAATAGGAAGAGAGGAGAGAGAGAGAGAGAGTTAATTGAAAAAAAAAAGTCAGAAGAACCCTATTTCATCACCTCTCTCTCTCTCTGCGCCGATTTCCAGCCGGCTCCCCTAGCCGTTGCCCTCCTCCGATCGGCGCCTCCCCAGCCACCACCAGAGCCGAGGCCGCAGCCCGAGCCGAAGCCAAATCCACGACCCGAGCCGTAGCCGCGGCCCAAGCCGCCGCCACCAGCCTCCGCCACACCGCCAGTAGATCGCCGGCCGGTGGTCCTCGCGTCGCCGGCGCAACCGAGGCCACTGCGCCTCGTCCCCTCGTCGTGGCCCGCACCGCTCTATCTGTCGGTCGCCGCCACCGCGTCACCGCCCGTCGCCGGTGACATGATATTTGTAGGGACCGTTCCTGTCGCGATCCTGGTGGAGAAAGTTTTGTCACCGCCGCCCGTGGTAACCCTACCACCGCCGCCACCATTGCCACCGCCGCCGCCGATGGCCGCCACCACTGTCGACGATCTGTCTCGCAATTTCGAGTCGGACGTCTCAGTTCGTACTAGCGACAGTCCGTTGAATCCGGGTGTCTCGAGCGGTTGCTCGAATCCCGCCAAGGTATATCTGACTTAATTAGATATTAATTTTATTTATTTATTTTAAATAAATATTTTATGTGTTTGTTGTTACGGTGATTGATCCTGTTTGCAGTAATATCCGCGCGTTTTATTTAAATCGTTTCCGCTGCTAAATTAATCTGGCATTAATTTATATACATTAAATCGGTTTTAATCGGATAAAATTAAAATCGGTAACCCGGATATCCACTGTAAATCCCAACAAATCTCCCCCAACATGATTTAAAATAGTAAAATGGGGTCATGAAACTCACATTTGGGTGCACAGTAATTCCAGATAAATAACAACAACAAGTAGCAAAATAGCAGGTCTTGTGTTGTCTACCAAGAACCTAACGAGCATATGCAAATAAGTGTGTTCAATTGGAGATGAATAAGTCTAGACCAATGGTGAAAATAAATAATGTCAGACGACGACATGACGAAGATAGTAAATTCCAAACGAGTCGAGGATGGCACATAGCCAAAATCATGACGATTACGAAAGTTGATGGAAAGTATATTATTGACCAACAATATACGTTCATGAAATAAAAAAATTGGTATATATTTAAAAATATACATCACCCAAAATAACAATTGTGTTAATAACGAGTACTCATAAGATACCTGTATATTTTTAACTATTTATGTAAAAATATATATTTCTAACACTTAAAATCTTTATATCGCAAATGCATATAATTATAATTATTCGCTTATAAAATTTCCACACAAGTGTAGAGGTTTACAAAAACGTTCGTCTTATATTCCCAATAACAATATTTATGTATTTTTTCCAAATGTCTTCAATTTACATGTCTATAATCCATTTCAAATTCTCCAACCAATATCTATACTACTATATAATGAGTATTGGTCAAGTGTCTTAAAATTAAGACGCTTACAGGTCAAGAAGCAGAATGTACAAGTGACCAAAGCACATACACCACCATAACTGTATTTTAGATCGGAAACCAGTGCCACGTGAGTCTCATTCATTTCGAGCCCTAATTCAAACGTCGATTGGAAAGGGGCAGACACACAGTTACCCAAAATCGGAGGTAATTCACCATTTTTTATTTGCAGAAAGCGTAATCTCTTCTTTTAGGTAGTTCTTCCCCTTCTTTTGTTCTTTAAAGTCACAGCTATGATGAATTTGGAAAAAAAAAGACATTTTGAAATTTGAAATTTGAAAGAGGCACAAAGACAGATACTCAAATCTCTTTCATATCACTCACTCATTCTCTCTCTCTCTCTCTCTCTCTCTCTCTAAATTCCTACTCTTCATTGTATCCAGCACAAAGACAAGAATCGTAGCAGTCGTAAGCCGATAAAAAAAATTAGTGAAATCAAACACTTGCGATTTTTCACACAGAGCGGTCGTAGCGAGGTATGATTTTAGTTTTGTTCTGATTTCTTGATTTTTCGTTTGGGGTTTGTTCAATTTTAGTCAAACACTTGTGATTTTGTAACCATGGTTCTTTTTCTTCATAGTTAAACCTTAACTTTTTTTTCTTTTGGATTGTTATAGATTACTTCAGTTTATTACGTTTGGGTGAAACCCTAATTTTTTTCTATTTGTAATAGATTCCTTTTAAAGGTCATTTTGTTGTCAAGATGCACCTTAAAGACCTGATGGTAAGTGTTTTTATAATGTTTCTTTTCACCTGATTTTCTAAATGCAGTATCTTCAAACTGAAGGTTTGGCTGCATTTAACACAACCACAGTCGAGTTGTTGTTCGGAGCAGATAATCTGGTTCTACATCAGTGATATCTAGGACTTCAAATGTATAAGAAAGGGTACGTTTGTATTAGATCTCTAACCAGGTCAAGGTCTGTGTTTACTTCATGCTCAAAGTCAATTCTGTTTTGTAGAGATATTGGGTTAATTGGAATTGATTTTTTTGGTTCTTATCTGATGTTTATTTCCTTTTGATGTGATTGCAGACTTGGAGTATTTTCTTCTCAAGTGCAGCTGACTAATTTCTCTTATATTTCTTATTTCCTTTGGATGTTTCTATTGTACTATTGTGTTTTTTGGTTCTTATCTGATGGAAATTTCTTAATAACTAAAGGTGAATTTATTAATGTTGAACATACTAAAGTAAAATATCAAGTAACCGACAATTTTTAGTATTAAGAAGGCCAACTTTAGTGGTACTTGGTTTTGTTTTAGGGATTTCTTGGATTTTTTTTATATAATTTTCATGGTTTTAATTTGTGTTAAATATGGTCTTTCTTTACAAAGAATAGTTTGTTTCTTTGTGATTTTATCCTTTTAATTTGGATTATACTTCACTATTTTATTTTAGCTACTATCGAATTCTTCAGTTTCATGATCTGTCTGAAACACAGTTGTAACTACAACCATTGTTGCTTGTGTTTGATGTACATGTGTGGATGCTGTAGGTAAAGTTGATGTCAAGATATGCCTGAGTTAACTGTTGCAATCGAAGGTTTAAATAATCCCATAGAGCCCGAGACAGAGGTATATTATCTGTTTTTTTAAGGTTTGGAACAATTAAGTATACAAAATTATATTTACGTACCAGTTTGACTGCTTTTGTTATAGATACAACAGTAACAACATTTCTTTGACAGTATGCGATATTATGACTTCGAAATTTATAAATAGATGATTACGTGAAACATGTTTCAAGAACCCGGCCCCCTTATTTTTTGTGTACATTAGTTGAAAAACTGATTATGAATTAAAAAATAATGTCTGCCAATAAAACCTCAAATGAACAACAAAGAACGAACCTGAGATCTGGGTTTCAACTTCTTTTAATAATTTCATAGAAGTATATCATGCTTTCTACTATGCTTTAAGGAGGATGTGAACGATGGCACTGACGTAGATGATGATTCTTGAGGAGTCTGTAGTATATAACTGATGATATGTGTTGGCATTGGTTTGAGCAAACTAACTTATGGAGTTCTAATTCTGGAAATTGGACATCTGAGTTTGGAGTTAACAAAAAATTCATTGTAAATGCTACATAAATTTATTTAAATACCTTAAGGCAACGCCATTATTAGTTTACTAATATTATGCTTTTTAATACTAATATTTTATATGCGCATATAGCACAGGTTCACCAAGCAACTCTACGTGATCGGCATGAGATGTAGCTTCAATTTGTTTTGGAACTACATGGGTTCATGTTGGGCTATACATTTGAGGCATGAACATTAGATATGGGCTTTCTTGTTAATGGGCTTAGGTATTCACGATTGGGCTTGCAAGATGTTTACGACTTGGGCTTTCTTGGACCGGATTTCTTATGCGTTTATGATTGGGCTTAGGGTTTATGTAAAGGGTAGTATATAAACCCAAGTTGTTTATGATTCTAGTAGTGGTTGGTTTACGATTTTTGTGCTTATCTCTTGTTATTTCAATCGTAATCATCAATCCAAGAAAGTGTGTTCTTCATTCAAGATTTGATCTTTTGTTGTTTATCATCTACATCAAATATATTTCATCTACTTTCTCTTGAATCAATCTCATACAAGGATTCCGCACTTGTTTGAGATCAAAATATCGTGAACGGTTGTTGATCCCGGACCAACAATTGGTATCAGAGCCAAGAATCTGTGATTCGAGGTTCTCACGGTATTGGATTCAAGCTTTTTCTAAAAAAAGGTTCGAGTTTTTGAAGGTTTCGTGGCTGTTCTACGTGTTTACATCAGATCTGCTGTTGTTCCTGAGTTTACGATATGCTTTTCTGGGTTTAGAGTGTGTTTACGACTGGTTGTTCTTGAAGTTCTTCATCGAAAACGAGATTACGACTTCAAGGCAGGATTTTTGACCATTTACGATTGGTTTCAGTCGTAAATAGAGTGTTTACGATCAGCAAAATCGGGTTTACGATTTCAAGGCACGTACTTTGGGAGTTTACGACTTTTTCTGATCGGAATCAGGTTTACGATATACTTAATCGGAATCGTGAGTTTACGACTCGGAGTTTACGATCCGTTGAAACTTCAATCGTAAACAGGGGTTTACGATCGGAAACTCACTTTTTGGACTTTTTGGACTTTTAGTTTAAGTTTTTTCCTAAGCTTTCGTGATGGATTTCGAACCAAGCATGTATCAGAAATTGGATTTTGAGATTGGATCAACTACTCGTCCTCCTAGACTCACATCCGCGGATAATTTTCTTGAGTGGAAATACAGATTTCAGAACCATTTGAAGAGTGTTGATTTGAGACTGTGGAGATCTGTTGTGAATGGACCGTTCATACCGACACACACTGAAGCAACAAAGGTTGGAGTTGTAAAGACTGAAGCAGAATACTCAGATGACGATTGGGAGAGATGCAACAAGGATGAGAAGGCTTATGCGATTATGACTATGGCTTTGACACCAGAGATTGCTCAGGGATTTAAGAAGTACAAAACTGCGAAGAAGCTATGGGATGCTCTAGTGGTAGCTTATGAAGGTAATCCAGATATCAAGGCTAGCCGAAAACAGATGCTGAAGCAGAAGTTCAACTTATTCAATCACGTTCAGGGAGAGTCTTTTGAGGCACAGGTTCAGAGATTCGTGTCCCTAATCACTGAGATGTCAAGTTATGATGTTGAACCTGAACAGGAAGATAAGAATCTGAAGCTCTTGAACAGCTTACCCAAGAATTGGAATATAAATATCTCAATCATCAAGGATAACAACAAGCTGAATGAATTGACTGTTGATGAGCTTATCAACAAACTGAAATCGAAGCTGATTAATGATAAGCAACGGGAGCTGAATCACCTGAGTTCTCTAAGTATGGCTGGAAAATTAAGTCAGGCTCTCTTATCTGCAGAAGTGGGATCTAAACAAGCTGGGAGCTCATCTGGAAGTGATTCAAGTGCCAACCCAAAGTCAACTGCATTTGTGGCAAGATCACAAGCTAGTTCCAGTTCGAGTGGAATGGTCAATTCTGAAGAGGCAAATGCCACCAATGATCCCAACTTTGCACTAGGAATAGGATTCATGAACAGCTACCATGCCCTTATGGCTAGAACTTTGGTGCCTGCTGAGATGCTCTCTGGTGATCTGAATTAGATAAATCCTGAAGATGTTGAGATGCTTGATGTCTCCTGGCAGATGGCCATGGCAGTTTTTCGTGCAAAGAAGTTCATGGCAACAACTAGAAGAAATGTCTGGAAGGATCAGGACAAGATCAGAATGGGTTTTGATAAAAGCAAGCTGAGGTGCTTCAATTGTGATGAGTATGGACATTTCGCTAGGGAATGCACAAAACCAAAGAAAGAAAGGGCAGAAGAAAAGAAAGCTGGTGATGGTAAAGGAAAGGCAGAGACTAAAGCTTTGGTTGTCCAAGATTGTGGAGAATACCATTGGGCTTCACAGGTCAGGGAACTCAGTCTGATGGGTGCCATGATTGCTCAAATGGGGAATGGTGCTGATGAAGAGCATGCTTTTGTGGTAACTGATGAAGAAAACGTGGTTGAAGACAAAGAAGCTTTTGCTGCCGAGGTCGACAACACCAAGGTATATACTAATCCCACTTGTGCTCGTTTAATTCCTGGCCTTAGACAACTTTGGAAAAATAGTGAGATAGAACTGTTTGACATGCAATGCTATAGAAGTTCGTTTAAGGGTAGATGGGAAAAGAGTGAGGATAAGGTCAAAGCACAGAAACTAGATATAGAGAAATATCAAGCCCTAGCCACTCAGATGTCTGTTCTGTATGACAACGCTAAGTTAGAAATAGCTGAGCTTAGTAAGCAGATAGATGAACTTAAGCATCAGAACAATGAGTTACAGGTAAAGTTAGATGTGAATCAAATGAGAAGCAAAAGAATGCTAGAAGCTAGTAAATCTTTGTCCACATGCATAACTGATGTTAGAATGGGTAAGGATAAAGGTGGAATAGGAATTAGCTTCACGGACCAAATACAGAATAATGTTCCTCAAGCTGTGACTAGAGATATTATAGGAATGATCTTTGAGGAGGACCAGGTAGATAGATCTACATCTGAAATGCATGAAGCAGGACGTCCCCTAGATAGTGTTTTGGTTGGTGTGAAACCTATGACTGAAGAGGAACTAGAAAATGAGAAACATATGCTGTATGGGCTGGGTAATCAGAATAGAACTGTGACATCCACAAGTGAACCAGGTCCATCCCAGGAACCATTAAACAATAATGTTGGTTCTTCTGACAATTTTGTTTCATGTGCAGATGAAGTAGATGTTCAAGATGTTTCTGGGGAGGATGCTGAATGTTTGAAAGTCAATGAATGTCATGTGTCTAGTAGTTCTTGTTCTAATTAACCTAAGGACAATGCTCTAGCATCTGTGTCTGAACTTAATGCGTTCAAGTCAAAACACTTAGTTGTATCTATGTCTGCAAAATATGTTTCTGAATCTAATGAAAAAGTTAATGGTTTTAAAATTCGTGTGCCTAACACAAGAGTTGGTCGTGAGTCTAAGCCCCAGGATTTTGTCCCCTATCCCCAGGTTGTGTCTACTTTCAACAGAACAAACAAATCAAAATCGGAACAATTTTGTTTAATTACACAAACAGAAAAATTTCCGAAACATGTAATACACAAATGGGATGACAAGCCTGAATGAAAGTCGTCTTATCCAAGACGCTCATACCTTTGTAGTCATGTCAATGGGTCTAGACTTATGACTTGCTTTCAATGTGGAAAACCAGGACACTTTGCTGCAAATTGTGTGAACAGACCTTACCAACCATACTATCCGCAAAACCCACGGACTAGTATGTTGGAGAAAATGATGACAGGTGAAAATAGAAAGCAAAAGCAACAAGCTTTGTCACAGGGGAAGCAGTGTTCAGAACCAATGAAGGCTCAACAGTCTAAGGTTTCAAACACAAAAGCTCCAGTGACAAAGCCTGTTGATGAAAAGTGGAATGTGGCCAAAACTCAAAACTCAACTTACAAAAGGAATGATAAGATAAAACCAGAGTTTGTTGAGAAACAAGTGTGTAAAGTCAAAAGAGTTAATAAACCTAATGGCAAAACAAAGGTTGTGAAATAGGTTTCAACATCAAAAGATGTCACTCAAACGAAACAAGCTGTTTATACAAAATTGAAACTTGAGTGGACGCCTGTTAAAAAGCCGGCAGGTAAAAAGGCCACACCACCACCAAAGAAACCTACATCTGAAAAGAACTCAACCAATGTAATGAAACCACAGAAACACCCCATTTGGAAACCAAAAGTCAACACTCAAACCTTGTGTGTACCTGAATCAAAAGCAGGAATGACTCTTCAATTAGTTAATTACACTGATTCCAAAGGTGTGCCCAGATCTGTTATGGCCTGGGTACCTGAATCTAACTGATCTTTGATCCATGTAGGGACAGCCAAGAAGAACTGTCAACAATCTCTGGTACGTTGATAGTGGTTGCTCCCGACATATGACCGGAGATTTATCGCTTTTGGAAGAGGTAGAAGATTTTGATGGAGGTGGTGTATCTTTCGCTGGTGGAGTAGGTGGAAGAATCAACAAGAAAGGGGTGGTGCAGAATGGTAGCTTGAAGTTCTCGGATGTGCATTATGTAGAAGAATTATCTCACAGTCTGCTCAGTGTGTCGCAGATTTGTGATCGAGAATATTCTGTTTTGTTCAACAAGAAGGAATGCATCATCCTCAAGCCTGGTGTGAAGATTCCTGAGGAGTGTATTCTGATGCGTACACCAAGACGAGCAAATTCTTATCTCCTCAACATGGGTAATCCTCCGACATCTGAAGAAGCCTGCCTTATCTCAAAGCAAACTGAAAATCTGGCATTGTTGTGGCATCGTCGTCTGGGACATGCTAATATGAAGGATCTGTCAAAGCTGGCAAAGGGAGAGCATGTAAGGAACCTACCTATCACAGATTTCACGTCAGTTGAGAAGTGTGTTGCATGTGCTAAGGGGAAGCAGCACAGATTACCGCATCGTTCCAAGATCGTTAATTCTGTTTCATCGGTATTGCAACTACTACATATGGATCTCTTCGGCCCAATGCAAGTTCAAAGCGTCAGCAAGTTCTCATACTGTCTGGTTATAGTGGATGATTTCTCTCGTTTTACTTGGGTTTTCTTTCTGTCAAACAAGCATGAAACTCCAGCGCTTGTGAAACAGTTTGTCACTCTTATAGAGAATTAGTTGAGTAAAAGGGTATAGGCTATTAGAACAGACAACGGAACAGAATTTAAGAATGCTGAATTGAATATGTTCTGTGGAGTAAAAGGTATAGAAAGACAATTCAGTGCACCATACACGCCCCAACAAAATGGTGTTGCTAAAAGAAGAAACAGAACTCTCATTGAAGCTGCCAGAACTATGCTGTGTGATGCAAGATTACCAATTTTCTTCTGGGCCGAAGCAGTCAACACTGCTTGTTATGTGAAGAATCGGGTACTATTGAACAAGCGACATGAGATGACACCTTATCAGATTATCTATGGAGAAAAGCCGAGGGTGGGGTACTTCAAGACTTTCGGATGTCCTTGCACAGTGTTAACTCAATCTGATGTGGGGAAGTTCGAAGCAAAGGCTGATGAATGTTATTTTATGGGATATTCTGCAAATAGTGCTTATCGGGTCTACAACAAAACCACCAAATTGATAATCAAGGCATTTGATGTTGACTGGTTGGAAGATAATCCAACAGATGTAGGAATCGGACTGGATCTTTGACTATGGGTCTTTCTTTAAAGGGTTTGACTACTCAAACATGTTTCCCAATCTGGAAGAAGAAGACATCATCGCTCCGGCTCCTGAAGTGAGGCCAACTGTGGAAAATGTCAGAGACAGTGTATCAGAAACAGCTCCTAAGGATGATGTTGTGGATGTTCCAGAATCTTCAGGAACCCATGATGATCAGAAGGAGCCTGAAACCCAAGGTATGAATAATTATGTTAATGATACTAACTTGCCTGTTTCTGTTTCAGTGCCAGATGTTCAAACCACACGAATCAACAGAGATCACCCTCTCAGCAATGTGGTTGGACCAGTGACAGCAGGAGTCACAACTAGAAGTCGCGCGGGTAACATCAATCACTGCATGTACTCGTGTTTTATTTCCCAGATAGAGCCTCCAAATGTGATGGTAGCTCTTAAAGATCCAAGCTGGATGGAGGCTATGCACATTGAACTGAATCAATTCTCAAAATTGGGAGTATGGCGACTAGTGAAGAGACCAGAAGATAAGAAGGTTATACCCACAAGATGGTTGTACAATAACAAGAAGGATGATACGAGTATAATTGTGAGGAACAAGGCAAGGCTGATCGTTCAAGGACACAGACAGGTGCATGGAATTGATTATGATGAGGTGTATGCACCGGTGGCAAGATTAGAAGCAATTCGTATATTTCTTACCGTAGCTACATATCTCAACTTTACAGTGCATCAGATGGATGTCAAGACAGCATTCCTGTATACTGACATGAATGAAGAAATTTATGTGGGACAACCACCAAGGTTTGTGGATGAGGAACATCCAGATCATGTATACCTACTGGATAAAGCCCTGTATGGTTTGCATCAAGCTCCACGCACATGGTATGAGACTCTATCCAAGCATTTGGTTGAGAATGGGTATACAAGGGGAGTGGTTGATCAAACCTTATTTAGAAAGAAGGTGAATGATGACATCATCATGGTGCAAGTGTATGTGGATGACATCATCTACGGATCTACAAATGAAGATTTATGCACGGAGTTTGAGGATATCATGAAAAAGAAGTTTGAGATGAGTGATCAAGGAGAGATGAACTTTTTCCTGGCATTACAAGTGAAACAAGATGAAACTGGAATTCTCATTCATCAAGCAAAATACGTGAATGAGATTCTGGCAAAACACAAAATGCAGGATTCCAAGCACATCTCCACTCCCATGGAATCACGACCTCTACTGACGGTGGATGCAGATAGGGAACCAGTGAGTGCGTTCTTGTATCGATCAATGATCGGGTCTCTCATGTACTTAACAGCAAGCAGGCCAGACATCATGCATGCAGTGTGTGTGTGTGTGCACGTTATCAGGCTAATCCTAAACTCTCTCATTTAGCTGCTGTTAAATGTATCTTTAGGTATCTGAAGGGCAGGCCTCGGCTTGGACTTTGGTACCCAAAGAATATTGATTTTCAATTGTTTGCGTTTACTGACAGTGATTATGGAGGTAGTGACCTTGACAGGAAATCTACAACTGCTAGTACTTGGGAGACAGACTCATCTCCTGGCAGAGTAAGAAGCAGCATACCGTGTCTAAGTCAACTGCAGAAGCTGAATATGTGGCAGCATCAGCAGGATGCTCGCAGGTAGTATGGATTCAAAATCAGCTAACAGACTACGGTATGGAATTCATTAACACTCCAATTTTTTGTGATAATGTTGCTGCTTTGTAAATTGTCATAAAACCTTGTTCAACATTCCAAAACAAAGCATATAGTCATCAAGGTACATTTTATCCGTGATTGCCTATGATAGGAAGTTGATTCAGTTGGAAAAGGTAAGCTCAGATCAAAATGTTTCAGACCTTTTCACAAAACCCCTTCCTCGTCCTAATTTTGAAATGTGTGTTGAAGGCCTAAGGATGATTGCCTTCGAGGACTGATCTGATCCAAACTTTTTGTATATAGTTGCTTTTATTTTTGCTTACTTTTGATTTGAGTTTATTTAAAAAAATTAATTAAAAAAATGTGTTTTTGTTTCAAAAGCCTCATAAAAACAGGGGAAGAAATGTCAATGTTTCAGAAAATATGAAAAATATGTTTGAGGTTTTTATGAAATCTTTTGTTTGCCTTAAGTTGGTAGGATGTGATATAAAATTCCAAGACAATCGGAGACTGACACGTGTAAGGCTGGAGTGAAAGACGGCTCAAAGACGATGTGTCGGTAAGCTAAATCAAAAACTATGATCATCCAAGTAAGTGCAGTAAACTTAACTTAACTTCTATATATGTTTAGTTTTCCATCCTAGTTTGCATAGTTTAAAAAATTGAGTCCCAGCAAAAATGGGTTGAGAGTGGTATCCACCTAGTATTCACTCTCTCACACGCCATGTTCTGCTGTTATGACAACACCTCATTCAAAAAAAAATGAAAAGAATGAAAAGAAAATGAAAAGAAAAAGGAAAACAATAAAATAATTATTTTTTTTTGGTCTTCTCTGCGTGCTTATGCAGCCGACCTGATCACCAACGGATAATTAACGAAATAAGTGCTTGTCATGATGGTGTTGCATGGTTCCTCAAGTTGGGGGTTTGTGAATCCTCAATAAACTCTGAGGTTGGGTAGGTTTTGCTATGAACAATTGGGTGTGGGGACAATTAAACATGACGGTAATTATGTACCATAATTAAGCACTTAAAATTTTTATATGGATGTGAGTTTATGCGGTTTCAGAATTTTTGGGCAATCGTCTAGAGCGTCGAGTAACGGAAGCTGAAAAGGGTTCCTCAGTCAAAGATTTTTCTGGTTTGATCAATGAAAAACATCAACCTCAAGGTAAGTATGTTTTTATCTCGTGTTTAGATTATCTTAATTTTGTGCAATTTTATTTTGTTATTTGTTTAAGCTTTTAAATGTCTAAAATTTTAAAAGAATTTTTACGATCATGATCAGATACTCGGGGTATGAGTCTGAGGGGAAGTTTTGCAGCTTTCAAATTCTCAAAATTAACAAACTTTTCAAACTTCTCAAAGTGCTTTATCATTTAATAAGAGGTTTGGGTGCTTTTGATACTTTTTAAAATGATGAGGGGGCTTTTTGAAAATTTTCCCTATCAAACCCCCCCCCCCCCCATTTACGATTCCCATTTCCGATCTCCCTCTTTCACTCCTCCCTGCGTTTACGATCTGCTGCTTAGAAACCCTATCCACCGCTACCTCGCCGGAAAATCTAAAACAGGCGGCCTTCGACCATTCTCAGTCGCAATCAAGAGCACCACTGACCTCGCACTCCATTTCCAACCACGAAACCCCTTTTAATCGACTGTTTTCTCTTAGTTTTGTGGGAGTTTTCTTAGCTTTTGTGTGCTTGGTGCTCATCCTCTTTTTCTTCAAATTTCCCATCGAATACTCGAGATTAAGAGTCGATTTTGTGCCTGTGTTACTTTAAAGGTAGTTTATGGTGTTCTTTTTGCATAAATGTTGGTTGTGATGAGTTTGTGAGCTTGTTGCAGGTACAATAATGGAGGTTTACGGTGTTTACGATTTTCCAAGGAAGAAGACGACGTTTGGAGTTTACGATCGTCGATTACGATCGGCGTTTCCGATATCGATTACGATCAGAGTTTACGATCGGAGGGTGTTACGATTCAGACTATTTACGACAATGGTTGTTTACGATCGGGCCATGTGTTTAAGACTGGACTTTATTTGACCCGATCGTGAACCCAATCTTCTGATCGTAAACCCGATTTACAGATCGTAAACCCAATTATTGTTTAAATTAAAATCGTAAACCTTAATTAAACACAAAATGATTTGATTTTCGTATAAAATTACATTGTTTAAAAAAAAAAATTAGGTGTTTGTCAATTTGTGATTCAAGGTCAAATATTTTTCTTGAAGGTTTAAATTGAGATTTTCTGAACTTAACAAGTTAAATGTGATAATCAATTGAACTTCAAGATAGTGTTGACAAACATAATTTCAATTTGATAAGTTTAAGCTTGATGCATTTGTCTCGTTGTTCTCAGATGGCAGAAGATATGTTTGACGAAGAGATACATTTTGAGAGAGATCATTGCATCCCGGCCTATCTTGATGATCCTCCAGAAAGACATATGCAGCTATTTTATTCTCTGGTAGCAGGATTAAATGTCTGTAAAATCAATCATGCTCTGCGGACAAGTGTGCTGATCGATGAGCAACTTGTTAGAGATTTCTGGGGAACTGCGAGAGCAAATGCTGACAAGACAAGAATCACTACAACCATTCACAACCGGCCAATTGTGATTCTTGAAGAAGACATTTGTTAGGGTTTGAACATTAATGATAAAGCTGAAGATCCAATAGAGTATTCAAAGGCTGTTGTGTTGGAAGGTGCTCAATCCTTAGGGTATGAAGGAAAGTTTCCTCCCATTTTCAAGAAGTTATTGCCGCACTACTGGAGGTGTCTGGCTCATTACATGCAGAAATCCTTCTTGGGGAAGAGAACAAGTTTTGATCAGCTAAACAAACTGCATGGCACAACGTTTGTTGCATTGGCCTTAGACTGGAACTTCAATTTCTCAAAAATGATGCTTCTAGATTGGATTGGCAATGCTGACTTGAGCGCTAGAGAACAATTCCTGATGACACCAAGATTTGTGCAGATGGTGGTAATGAAGAAATATCCGATGATTTAGGAGAGAATTGAGAAGCTGGATATCAAATTTATGGATAATAGTGTGTTTGGATTGCAAACCCAAGACATAAAAGGAAAGAATAGCTACCAAGGGAGGCTAAAATGGTCTAGAAGGGGTGCCTTTCCTGAAGTTCCAAGGGAACAAGACCAAGAAGAAACTGATTCTGAACCAGAAGTACATCCAGTCAATGTGACAGTTGCTGAAGACCATGATGTGACAGCAACTGTTCCAGTGAGTGTTCAAGAAGTAGCGGAGAATATCCCGTCTGATGAGGAAAATGTGATGGATGACATCTTCCCTGAACATGAGAATATAAATGATGACATATATGGGGATCTAGGGCCCATCAGTCACAAGAGAACGAGGAATGACTTGAACTCCTCTTCCAGCAGTGGCTCAGTTCCACAAGAGTTAGATGCTCAATTTGAAGTGGAGGATGTTTTTGAAGAGCCAATTCCTGTGCGTGAGCCATCACCAAGGAAGAAGTCAGATCCCAGAGCCATCAGGTTTAAATTTCAGAAAACTAGCTCAAGCCTGATGGTATTTGAACCTACACATGCCAATGTACAAAATATTGATGCATCTGAACCTACCAATGAAGAGAGCACACCCCAGGCTGATCATCAAGCTGATATACCGGAACCAACTCCCATGCAGACTGAAAGTCCTATTCGGAATGAACATAGCCCAGTTCATGATGAAAGGCAATTCTTTGTTGTGGACAACATGTTTGTGGAGCCCAGTCGAGTGAGAGTGAACCTATCTTCTGAATCAAGTCAGCCTCCTGTCGTTCCAAGCTTCCGTCCATACCAAACACTAGTTGAAGACCTTGCTCAAGCTAGTGAACTTCCTGTCGACCTCAGGATAAATGCTGATCCTCAGATTAACTTCCTTATATCTCAGAATAGAAAGAGAGAAGGAGAGATAAAAGAGTTAAAAGAAGAAAACAAGTGCTTGAAGGAGAAGGAAAGCAAGAGTGAAGCAAGCATTGCATTTTTGTATGTGGGGCTACTGGAGCTGAGAAAGAAGGTAGAAGACTTGCAAAAGTCTAGTGGTCCAAGTGCTCAGGGTACCCCAGGACAGAGTTCCTCTCAAACTGGAATACATGAAGATGAAGGAGATGACACAATTGAGATGTCTGAGTATGTTCGCGGTGGAAGATTCATTTCAAAGGCTCCTGAAGGACAGGTCAATTGGTTCAAAGAGTTCTTCAAAGGTCCTACCCCTACGCTGTACTCCATAGATGTGGGAGAGAGTGAATTAGACAAGAAGGGGAGCCGAGAACCAATTCTGTGTTGGTATTATGATGCTGAAAATGAATTATTTGCTGTGGTGAGAGATGGATATAGTCATGTCGAGTACTACCGATCAAGAGGTCAATTCCACTCATGGACTGAAACAGAGTTGAGAAACTTGCTGAGGGCACCGTTTATTAACAGGTGGAACAACAATCATGGTAATCTGGTTCGCAACAATTTGATAGCTCAAATGGAGGAAAACTTTGCAAACTTTGATCTGAAGGCTGGAAAGTGGGTTGAAACCGGAACAGATCCTGTCACCAATGAGCCAATTGGTGAAATGAGGTGTCCTCCCACCAAACGAACTCGAGTTATCAACATGCTCGATGAAATAGAAGACCATACACTTGTAAAGAATTTTGATAGCTGGTATTTTGATCCTACAACGTAAGAGGTGGTGGTTGTGTGCAAGAAGCTAAGAGAGTTCCGCATGTATGATCCCATTGATTTGCTGAGATTCGGAGAGAATGATATCAAGCTCCTGGCATCCCGTCCAATACTTGGTGATGAACATGACATGGCGAATGCTATACGGGTGGGTATGTTTCATGGCACGACAAATCTAATTGTGGAGAAATGTTGGTGGTCAAGGAAAGAAGCTCATACATTCAGATTTGATTTATGTCTTCCTTAGACAGTCTAATGGTTCATGCCTAGGGGAAGATTGTTGGGCTATACATTTGAGGCATGAACATTAGATATGGGCTTTCTTGTTAATGGGCTTAGGTATTCACGATTGGGCTTGCAAGATGTTTACGACTTGGGCTTTCTTGGACCGGATTTCTTATGCGTTTATGATTGGGCTTAGGGTTTATGTAAAGGGTAGTATATAAACCCAAGTTGTTTATGATTCTAGTAGTGGTTGGTTTACGATTTTTGTGCTTATCTCTTGTTATTTCAATCGTAATCATCAATCTAAGAAAGTGTGTTCTTCATTCAAGATTTGATCTTTTGTTGTTTATCATCTACATCAAATCTATTTCATCTACTTTCTCTTGAATCAATCTCATACAAGGATTCCGCACTTGTTTGAGATCAAAATATCGTGAACGGTTGTTGATCTCGGACCAACAGTTCATCTTATCAATTTTATGATTTTCTAAGGATCTACCATCTATGTTTTTTGATCTTTTTGTCTTATTTATTTCCTTGTTTTTCTTTCTTATGAATATGAGCTCTCGTAGGCATGCCTCTATGAAAACCTACTACGTAAGCATATTTTCCATTTTAAGTTCTTGTCATACTAATTCTTTTTTTACTTTGTCTAATCAGCAATGGCTGCTTTTAAATATGGGTTATTAAGTGCTCTGGACATATTTTGTGAATTATATGTTTAAATTGTTGATGTAGTATCATATGCAAGTTGATATTGTATTTTGGGTTCTTTAACAACATCTAAAAAGTGCCACCTCCTTCTCCCTTGCCAGCCCCCCCGTACGAATAACTCTGCACCAACCCTTCTATTCCTGTTTTATTTATGGCCATCTAGAATGTTAATGATTAAAGCCTGTGTATATGATATATAATATAATCCAAATTGACTCACTTTTACGTAAATGTGTCAAGATTGCCAAACTGGTTTCATCAAGTTGACACATTTCTAATTGGTATGTTAACCGAGTGGGGAGATTTTGAAACGGCTTCATCATCGCTTTTTGATAGAAGCTTTAACCAAGCTTTGTGACAAAGGTGTTATTCAATTTGTTTGTAACTTAATTTTCACGACGTAATGACTTAATTTGTTGTACTTCAATTTCTATAATTTAGTCAAAAAGTGAATTTTGGAAGTGATGTAGATTAGCATGGAGGTTGGCAAAAAAATAGATTTTGCTATTAACTTTGTGGGAAAACTTTATAGAAATCGGAGTCCTAAGCCCCCGGCGGTGTAGTTCTTTGTACATCACCGGACTCCGTTCCTTCATTCGGCACAGTTAAACTACAGCTATAGCATACCGGTTCCATAATCTGTGGAATAGTTATTCTATTGGTGGACAGTTATACTGTGCAGACGATCGTTGGGACGAGTTTGAGATCAGTTCAAGTTAGGCTTCATCGGGTGATTACGGGTCTTTTTTCTCTGAGTGTTCAAGGCTACATCGGTGTTTACCGGTCCCTTCCTTGACTCTCGGATCGAACTGCATTCCTTTAATCCATTCGATCTAAGTTTGACGGGTTCGTGATCAAAATGGAGAGAAACGGAGGCAATGATGAACAGTGGCATGTGGTGAATAGAAGGAAAAACAATAATCGTTTTGGAGTGAACATGGAAGTCAGAGATGATCCAGAAAAGGTGTCGTATTATGTGTCTAAGATCCCAGATGGGGCAGCGAAGGAGGCTTTGGAGTTGGAGTGTAAGAACTTTGGTAGAGTGGTGGATTGTTTCATATCAAGGAGACGTAACAAGGCTGGGGAACGTTTCGGGTTCGTCAAGTTTTCAAACGTTAAGGATAGGTCGGAACTGGAGCGTGTTCTGAAGAAGATTCGGATTGGGAATGCTAAAATTGAGGTGAACCTTGAGAAGTTTTCAAGGGATGGAAAGCGATCTGTTTTCTCGAGGTTGCAACCGAGTGCTCCACAGCAGATTCATAAGATTGTAACTCCGGAAGATGGTTTGAACTCGGGATCCTATGCTGATGTTGTGAATGGAGGAGGGTTGGCAAAAACGAAAACCCTTAATTTAGACGACTTAGAGATACCGGCAGTGAGTGAATGGTCGGGGAGATCACTGGTTGGGAGAGCAGTTGATTTTGTCAAACTCAACAGTCTTGATAAGATTCCGGGCAACCATAATTTTGAAGTATTTGATATCCGATCCCTAGGAGGGTTAGCTGTTCTACTGACATTCTCTAACGAGGAACAGGCGGGGAATTTCCTGAAAAATGAGGTTCGGTGGAAAGAGTGGTTCTCTAAGTTAGAGGTTTGGAGAGGTCAGTCGTTGGCACCAGAGAGGATAGCATGGCTGAGAATTATTGGGGTACCTCCTCATCTATGGGATGCTAAGGTTTTTAATATGATTGGAGAATTGTATGGAAGTCTTATGAGAGGCTCGAATGCGGATGTATGTGATGGAATTATGAACCAGAGTTTTGTTGCTGTGTTGGTCAGCGATTACGGGACTGTTGGAGGTAAGGTGAATGTGGAATGGAAAGGCCGGAAGTTTTTCTGTGAAGTAACGGAATGTAGAGAGGAATGGACACCGGATTTTATTCAGGTGGTGACGGAAGAAGGAAGAAAATACCAAGGGGGGTTTGCATGCTAAGGATGATAGATCTAAGATTGTTGAGGGTGTGCATGGGAATAAAGACTATGAAGATCAGAATTATGGGGTGAGTGAGAGTTCTGATTGCATGTATGGGGGTGGGGTCAGGCTGGAGGATGGGGTCCCTTTTGTGGAGAGTGATAAAGGTGAGGAGAGTGGTGTTGGACAAAATAATGTGGGCTGTGAAAATGAAGGGGAGCTTAATGGGCCTGATGGGGATAATTTATCGGGTAATAATGGTCAGAGGGAAGTGGAGGGAGTGCAAGTTTCTAAACCTTCACTGGATATGAACAGGATGGCTTCGATGGGATCTGGGGGGAGGGCTATGTCCTCTATTCCGGTGTTAACTAAGGAAATTGAAAGGTTGGGAGATCAGATCCGTGTTATGAATAGGCCATTAACTCCTCAAGAGCTTTTGGATCTTCAATTGGCGAATGAAGTGATCGATGAACTTAGAGCTAAAGCGAGGGAAGAGAGAAGAAGGGTGGATATGGAGATTGAGCTGGCGAACACGCTGCGTGTGGCGGACTGTGTTAACATTAATCTTAGAGGAAGAGAGAATCTTGTTCGTGAACAGATTGTGGAGGAGGAGAGAACCAACAATTGTTAATGGAGCTGCTCTCGATTAATATCTGTGGGGTTGGGGGTTCAGGAAAAAGATCCTGGATTTCCCAAATTAGGGCAAAGTATAAAGTTAATTTTATTTGTATTCAGGAAACGCAGTTTAGAGATGGAAGTAGAATCTGTTTCAGGGATTTGTGGGGGCGTGGTGGGTCGATGAATGAGTGGGTGGATGCTCGTGGGAGATCCAGTGGGTTAGCTTGCTCATGGAATCCGGCTAGCTTCACTGTTACGAATGTCTTTAAAGATGAGAACTTTATGGTTGTTTCGGGGAAGTCTATGGGTGATAATGAGGTGATAAACATTGCTAATGTGTATTCTCCTCAAGATCTAAGAAGTAAGCGTATTCTTTGGGATAAGTTGGTGGCTAAAAGGTGGGAATTGGAAGGTCTATGGATGATGGTTGGTGATTTTAATGAGGTTAGATGTGAGGATGATAGGCTTAGATCGGAATTTCATCTTTCGGGAGCGACGGGTTTTAACGCCTTTATTGATAGGGTGGGTTTGGAAGAATATCACATGGGGGGCCTTAAATATACATATTCACACGGTAACGGGAAGTCGTTTAGTAAGATTGATAGAGTGCTCGTGTGTAAGGATTTTCAACAAAAATGGTCGTATGCTTCACTTGTTTCGCTTCACCGGTTAATGTCCGATCATTCCCCGTTGGTGTTCCGGACGTCGTTTGAGGACTATGGTCCTCCTCCTTTCCGTTTTAAGAGTGCGTGGCTGGGGGAGGAGGGGCTGGAACAGGTGGTTACTCGGGCGGTAGAAGAGGTCAGTGACGAAGGAGACCCGGAGAAGGTTTTAATGATGAAACTGAAAACTATAAAAGCCGCGTTAAAAGTTTGGATGAGAGGTCTTCGAGAAACAAAGCATGATCTCAAAACTAAAGTAATTGAGGAATGTAACATGTTTGATGAATTGGGTGAAGTAGAGACGTTGACGGAGGAAGATTTGGAAACATGGGCTGCCCTCAGAAGTAAAGTGTTTGAAATGGAAAAGGAGGAGGTGGAAGAACAATGCATAAAATCGAGCTGTAAATGGGCTGTTGAGGGGGACTCTAATACTTCTTTTTTCCATGGTTATGTGAAACAAAAGATGGCAAGTGGGAGGATAAATGGTATAGTTGTCGATGGCATATGGGAAACGGATACAGAGAAGGTGAAAAATGAAGGGTGGAAGCATTTTGCCAACCGTTTCAAAAAAAGACAAGGGGTAGCTCCGACGATGTGTTGTGAAGGCATAAACGCCTTGAAGGACGAGGAAGGAGAATGTCTGATTCGACCATTTACAATGGAAGAGGTAAAAGAGGCGGTATGGTTATGTGGGAGCGATAAAACGCCGGGACCGGACGGGTTTACGTTTGGCTTTATAAAACACTTTTGGAGGTTTTTTGCTCAAGATTTTTTTAAAGTTTTGACGACTTTTCATGAAAAAGGAAGTATTGGGAGAGGTGTTGGATCGTCTTTTATCCACCTTATTCCAAAAAAAAGAGACCCGACGAAGTTTGAGGAGTTTAGACCTATTAGCTTGGTTGGATGCATTGCTAAAGTGATTTCGAAGGTTATGGCGAATAGACTCAAATTGGTTATTGGCAATGTGATTTCGGAGAATCAATTGGCTTTTGTTGCTAACCGAAATATCCTAGATGGCCCCTTAATGGTGAGTGAGATTATTTCGTGGTGTAAGAGACGGAAGAAAAAACTACTTTTGTTCAAAGTGGATTTTGAAAAGGCATACGATTCGGTTGAATGGGACTTCTTGGACTCTTTAATGGGTCAAATGAAATTCCCGGAAAGGTGGCGGAAATGGGTGAGGGGTTCGTTGGAATCCAATAGAGCTTCGGTATTAATTAACGGGTCTCCTACTTTAGAATTTCAATGTTCTCGAGGGTTAAGGCAAGGAGATCCCCTATCTCCTTTTTTGTTCCTCTTAGTGATGGAGGCGTTTACGTGGATGTTAGATAAAGCTAGAGATTTGGATATCTTTGAAGGTTTCAAGTGCCCGAACGATGGACCAAGGCTGGTGTCGCTCCTATTTGCCGATGATGCGCTGCTATTAGGTGAGTGGTCTAAGATAAACGCCATTAACCTATGTCGTTTACTAAGGGCCTTCTTTTTAGTATCGGGTTTAAAAGTCAATATAGCAAAGTGTGCTTTATATGGTGTGGAATGTGGGTTGGAAGAAGTTGAGGAATTGGCTAGTGTGATGCACTGTAGGCCGGCGGGTTTCCCTCTGTCTCACGTGGGACTTTTAGTAGGTGCAAACTTGAATCATATAGTAAATTGGAAAGGGGTGGTGAGTGCTGTGGAAGCTAAATTGAATCAATGGAAGGCAAAAATGTTATCTCTAGCCGGAAGACTTGTGTTGGTAAAATCGGTACTCGACAGTATTCCGTTATATTTTTTTTCTCTCTTTGTTGCGCCTAAGAAGATCATTCAAAGGTTAGAATCGATTCGTTTCAATTTTCTATGGGGAGGGGCGGAAAGAAAGAAAAAGATTCATTGGATTAAAAGGGAACACCTTTATTACCCGGTTGATAAAGGAGGGCTTGGAATTATTCCGTTACAAGATATGAACCTTGGTTTGTTGTCTAAATGGTTGTGGCGTTTTAATTTGGAAACGGAAAGCCTTTGGAGGAAAGTTATAGAGAGTTTTCATGGTAATGGGAGGGGTGGTGGTATTGTTCCGGTGTTAAAAGGGGCAACGGGAGTTTGGAACAATATAGCTAAGACGGAGGAGGCCTTTCTAAAAAATGAAGTGAGACTTGATACGTTTTTGGTTAGAGAGAATGGTTCGTGAACATGGAAGGGGGACTCGACGGGTAGTTTTTCTACTAGAAGTGCTCGGAATCTCCTTTTATTAAATCGGTGGGAAGGCGATGTAGGTGTGGTCTCTTGGAATAAATTAACTCCGGCGGGGGTTAATATATTTTTTTGGAGAATGATTAAAAAGAGACTAGCTACTAAATTTCGCCTAGAGAAAAGGGGAGTTCAAATTTTGGATCCGGCGTGTTCGTTATGCGGGGATGGCTTGGAGGATGAGACTCATATTTTCACGGGGTGTAATTGGGCTTCAATGGTTTGGACTCTAGTGGGCCAATGGTGTGGGGTTTGCAACATGGTTCTCTTCGATGTGAAGGACCTGTATGATGATCCGGGTGAGGTGTCTAATACCAAGACTAGGAAAGCTCTTTTGGATGTGGTTTTTCGGGCCACCGCTTGGACTATTTGGAAGACAAGGAATGATGTCGTTTTTAATCACAAGAGACCGTCGCTACAAAGAATGCTAGTTGAGATCAAATCTATTAGTTATTTTTGGGTTTGTAATAGAGCGAAAGGTTGGAAAGTTAATTGGGGGGAATGGTGTTCTTTCAATTTCTGATGTAAGTGGCTTGTTTTTTTTTTTTGTCGTTCCTAGCGTCTTGCTAGGTCGGCTTTCGTGGTATTATATTCGCCGTTTCAAAAAAAAGAAATGTAACCTACTTTCTAGTTTTTTAAATTAAATACCTCTTACTTTTTTTGTTCCAATTAAATCATTCAAGTTAAATGTGATGTTCTAATCTTAGATATTTGACCTATTTAATAGATTGACATGATGACATGACATTACTTTCCTTTTTCTTATTTAATTAATAACAATATGGAATTAAAATCTAATTATAAAATAATTATTCATTTTTTGAAACACATTTTAACGTGTTTTAATCAATTTTTTCGCAAAAAGTTTTTTAAACAGTTTTTTTTCTAACTTTTAAGGAGTTCAAAAAAAGTATTGAAAAAAGTATTTTGAATAGCTTTTTTTAAAAAAAATGTATTCTAAACACGTTTTTTAAACGTTTTTTCAAAAAGTTTATTTTTTAAAAAAAAGTTACACATTTCCCGTGTTTTAAAGAGTTTTTTTTTAATTTTTTTCTAAATAGTTCAACAAAAAACGTTTTTAAGCAACTTTTAAAAAAAACGTTTTTTAAACTTTTATAAAAAACGTTTTTTATAATTTTAAAACTTTTATAAAAAATGTTTTTAAAATTTTTTTAAACTTTTATAAATAACTTTTTTTTAAATTGTTTTATAAAACGTTTTTTAAACTTTTTTTAAAATACGTTTTTGAAACTTTTTTTAAAAACATTTTTTAAATTTTTTTATTAAGTTTATAAAAGATGTTCAAAAGCTTTTTTTCTAATCTGTTTAAAAAACTTTTTACATTTTTTTAAATGTTTAAAAAAATTTAAAAAAAAATTAAACAGTTCACAAAAAAAATACTATTTAAAACTCTTTTTAAAAAAATGTTTAATAAACTAAAAAAAATGTTTATTTACTAAAAAAATGTTTAAAAAAATTACTTAGAAAAACTATTTAAAACACATCTTTAAAAAAAATAATGTTCTAAAAAAATAAACGTTTTTGTTATTTTATTTAAAAAATTATTTTTAAAATAAATTGTATTTAACCTTCTGATTATAATTAAAATATTGAATAATTAGACTTTGATTCCACATTGATGACGTGTGTATGTTCAGCAAACAATACAACATACGAGGTTCGACCTGCACAAGGTCGACCACACATAACGGTCGAAGCTAACTTCGGCCACGCAGAGGTCGTACCCTCAATTACCATACGAGGGTCGACCATGCAGCAGCAACCTCCGCCAAAGTCACCTGTCGAAGTGATTCCATGAAGGTCATACTTCGGCCAGGTCATGGCACCCCTGACCTATCCACAAGTACGTGCCTTCGGCCAATGACAAATGCCGAAGTGCCTAACAAAAGTTGCTTTACTTCGGCCAGTCGATACCCGACCTACCGAAGTCCGCACAACAGGCCAACGCTCACACGATAATGTCAGAAACGTTCATACAACGTTGTTACAGCCACTAACGGCCTCCACTGAGGGGACACAAGGACGGCCACATCAGCATGGATCGTACCTTTCAGTGGTAGACGCACAATTCAGAGTAAGACAAAGATTGATGAGTATAAATACTCATCAATCACCAGGTAAATAGACAGGTTCGAAACCCTAATCTTTGACACTCCTTCTTACTCTCACCGGAACCAATACTGATTCTCACGCCGGAGCTTGGTCGCAGGACACCCTGTCCTGCGCTCCAAGAACAACGGTTTGCTATTTGTGTAGGTTTCAGGGAAGGAGACCATCTCCATCATTATTCAACCATCCTTGTAGTCTGATATCTTCTTCACTCCGTCCTAGAGCTTTTATCTGATTGTCGGAGATACCCAGATTCTACATTGGCGCCATCACACGGTCCTTCATTCATCAGCCATGAATGAATCTGAAGAAAACACAAGAAATAACAACGGTCCGGCGTTGGAAACGGAGGAGCAGCCGCTATCTCCCGGCGGACGACATGTCATCGAAGACGCCGCAGACGGTGGCACTTCCGGGGTCCTACAGCTGACGCCAGAGGTCGTTAGCCGTAATTTCTTACACCTCCGGCAGCTCATGCAAGATCACGTGGCCGCGGAGCGCCTGAAAGGCGTGTGCATTCGCTTGGACTACGATGACCCAACAGACGACCATATGCACACCCCGATTCCAACGCTAACTACAGGCTCCGGCGGAACCGCGTTGAAGGCCATAGCGACAGACAGTACCAGAGTGTCTAGTGACGCAACACAGCGGCAAACGCCGCCGCCAACGTTAAACCAGGCGCAAGGCTCACAACGACCGATGCTCTTTCAGCAGCAACCGCCATATTTCCCAATGTTCCAAGGCCAGCAATACCTTCCTCAACAGTTCATGGGCACCTATGGGCCACAGGGCTACCAAATGCCCTACTACACGCCATTTCCGGTGAGTTTGCCATTACCATCCTCCTTGCCACCTTCGGCTTCTTCTGCAGAAACCATCACAAGCACAGGCCCTGCGCCACAGCTGATCCTTGATAACCAAAACACTTCGGTCCCGACAACCGTCGCCGAAACCGCCGCTGCAGACGATTACTCAAAGCCATACATACCTGATGAGGAGAGCAAATTCACGAACAGAGTAGAACACGCCCCATGCCCACCGAAGGCGAAATTGCCAACCGTCGTAAAGACTTATAACGGCAGCACTGACCCGGACGATCATTTACATGCCTTTAAGTCGGCCTGTAGCATCTTACAGTGGTCAATGCCCACCTGGTGCAAAATGTTTGTCCAAACACTCACAGGACCAGCAAGGGTATGGTTCAATTCACTGCCCAACAAGTCTATTGATAGCTATGACCAGCTTCGGCAACTCTTTGCAGACCACTTCGGCCAACAGCGAAAATACACCAAAGACCCAATTGAGTTACACAACATAAGGCAAGGTGATCAGGAGTCATTGCGTACCTTCTTGGAAAGATATAAGTCAGAGTCCTTGAACATCGGTCATACCGATGAGAGACAACGAATTTCAGCCTTCATACATGGCATAAGGACAAGACGACTGCTCAGGGAAATGAGCGCCCGGGTACCCCTCACGATTCAGGAAGCCTTCGATCGTACCGAAGCTTTCATACGAGGGGAAGAAGCAGCCCAGGCCCGAGACCGGTCTTCAGAAAGCCAACCTAGACAAGGTGGCCGAAATCAGAATCAGCGAGACGGTCGTCGCCCTTGGCAACAAGGTGGCGACCGAAATCAAAGGGACGACAAGCGGCATTCAGGTTTCACACCCTACGACCGACCATCGG
Source organism: Deinandra increscens subsp. villosa (assembly GCA_039602395.1). NCBI lineage: Eukaryota > Viridiplantae > Streptophyta > Magnoliopsida > Asterales > Asteraceae > Deinandra > Deinandra increscens. Next base: position 43,640,895 of record JBCNJP010000010.1, on the reverse strand, counting down.
CGTCGGGCCCCAGAGGCAATGAAAGAAAAGACTACCCCAGCCTAACAAAAACTCCTAAAGAAATCTTCCAAACGGAAGACGCTAGCCGACAGTTCAGCAAGCCCAGAAATATGGGCCCCAACACCACCAATCGGAACATGTCCAAATACTGCGACTTCCACCTGGACAGAGGTCATGATACGGACGACTGCCATCAGTTAAAGAAAGAAATCGCGCAAGCCGTAAAGACTGGGCAGCTAGCGCATCTGATGAAGGAAATCAAAGAGCAGAAACAGAAGAAAGATAAGAAGGCAGATCTCCCCGTAGTTCACATGACACAGAGTTCGAAGACAAAGAAACCAAGATTGCGAAGAGAAGTGTGGGCATATCAAGTCATTTCGTTTCCGGCTCTGAACACCGCTGCACCGACCCTCAGTCCGATGGTCATAAGAGCCGAAGTGGGAGGTCACCATATTCACCGAGTGTACATCGACGGCGGCAGTGCCTCAGATATCATGTACAAACATTGCTTCACGAAGCTCGCGTCCAGCATCCAACAGCAGCTTCGGCCTTCCAAAACTACATTAATGGGCTTCGGCGGCGAAGTCGTCATCCCGACAGGCGAAGTGGCACTCTCGGTCACGTTAGCCGACAACGCCCATGAGCGAACCGAGCGTGTAAACTTCCTGGTGGTCGATCGACCGTCGAAGTATAATATCCTCTTTGGTCGACCAACCATATACAAGTTCGGCTGTGTTGTCTCCACAGCCCACAGTTTAATGAAATTTCCAACGAAAACAGGGGTTGCCTCAATCCAGTCAATGCAGGTTGAATGTGACTTAACTGCCGATGTGTCTGATGAGTTGTCACATAATCAATGGAGAATCAATGAAGAATATCCCGACCAGTTGATCACCATCGGAGCAGATATCTCAAACCACACAAGAGGAAAATTATACAACCTAATGAGGAACAATACTGACATCTTTGCATGGACACCAGCCGACATGACTGGTGTACCACGAAAGATTACCGAACATGTGCTCAAGGTAGATCCTAAGCAATTTCCAATCCGGCAAGGCAAAAGAGGTATGGCTCGGGACCGAAGTCAGGCAGTCTGTAACGAAGTAACTCAATTGGTGAAAGCAGGAATTCTGAAGCCCCTGCAGTGGGCAACCTGGGTGGCGAACCCAGTCATGGTAGCTAAAAAAGACGGGTCTTGGCGCATGTGCGTGGATTTCACAAGTCTAAACAACGCTTGCCCTAAGGATTGCTACCCCCTCCCGTCCATCGATGCTAAAGTGGATGCTCTATCGGGCTACACATTCAAATGCTTTCTCGATGCCTACAAAGGCTATCACCAAATAAAAATGGCTAAAGCTGACGAAGAAAAAACAGCCTTTCATACTGACAAAGGCATCTACTGCTATCGCAAAATGCCCTTCGGCCTGAAGAATGCCGGAGCCACTTATCAGCGACTCATCGATCAAGTTTTTGAACCCCAAATCGGTCGAAACATGGAAGCATATGTCGATGACTTGGTCATAAAGAGCCACACCGAAGCAGACATGCTCAGAGACATAGAAGAAACCTTCGGACGATTGAGGGAGGTCAACATGAAGCTTAACCCCGCAAAATGCTCTTTCGGCATGAAACAGGGAAAATTTTTGGGTCATATCGTCGTCGGCAAAGACATCATTGCTAACCCTGACAAGGTACAGGCTATCAGGCAAATGAAACCTCCCCAATCGCTAGAGGAATTGCAAAGGTTAAACGGTCGGCTAGCAGCCTTACATAGATTCATCTCCAAGTCCGCGGAAAAATCAATGCCATTCTTCAAAACACTGAAGCAATTCACCGAAACAAAGCAATTCCTATGGAGCGAAGAAGCTGACCTAGCCTTCGAAGAACTAAAACAAGCCCTATCTCGGCTAACCCCAGTAACGGCACCAGATGCAGGAGAAGATGTGATCCTCTACCTCTCGGTAGGCAACAACGCCATTAGCTCGGTACTCTGCGCCGAAAGAGGAGACACCCAAGTCCCAATCTACTTCATCAGCCGAGCTATGAAAGATGCTGAAACAAGATATACAAAGTTAGAAAAACTTTTGCTAACTTTGTTACACACCGCGAGAAGACTACGCCGATAATTTCAGGCCTACAAGATCACAGTTCTGACCAACTTTCCTCTAAAGGAAGTCATTCAGAGACCCGAATAATCTGGACGTTTCATCAAATGGGCCATCGAGTTGGGTGAATACGACATTCACTTCAAACCTCGAACAGCCATTAAAGGCCAAGTGTTAGCAGACTTTGTCTCTGAGTTACAGGTTTCTACCTTGAATCCTACATTCACACATACCTTTCGCAAACAAAGTCGACACTCGACTAACTTTGTCTCTGAATTACAGGTCCTTGACAGTCCAGGACAGCCAACAGACAGCCAGCTCAGCACCGTGCGGGCTGGGCCGAAGGTACTTTTACCACACAGCTCGATCTGCCCTTCGGCAAACGATCATTACGAGCATATTGTAGGGATATGATCATGTAATAGTAAGCGTATGTCTGGAAATTATTTAAGCCTACGGGGTCACACGTCTCGACACCAAATGTATTAATATTAATTAATAGTTAATTAATATTTATCACGAATTATTGAGGAGAAATTAATTAAAACTAATAGTTAATTGTTAACGGACCATTAGTTGTTAAGGGGAATTGGGCTAGATGATTTAAATGACAAGTTGGTTGGAGCCCATATGGCTTGTACGAATTTAAACAAATTCGTGAAGCCCATGGGGGTTTAGGAAACCCTAGTCTTGTTCACCAAGTCATCTAATCCCTATAAATAGAACCCCTATGTTAAGGGTTTTATTGATTCCTTTAATCCAAGAGATTAGAGAACCTAAACCCTAATTCTCTCCTCCTCCTCTCTCTCTTCTAAATTCGGCCAAGGTTCCCTAAACCTTATTGAGTTCGAATTTTGTGGTGTGACCAAGAAGAAGAAGAAGCTCGTGAGTCTTGCTAGCACATAGCATTGGTGTGTCGTGTGTGCGATCGTAGAGGGATTTACATCAAATCCTCCAAGAAGATCAAGTCTTGCCGAGCTAACAAGGTACATGATTCTATCCGGTTAGTTAGTATAATTCATAGGATTAATCCGCTGCGTACTCGTGTTAAAATTGATAAATCGTTATATATTCCCAACAGTGGTATCACGAGCCACCTATGTTTTAACTAATTACCGGAATAAAAACTTGAAAGGGGGTAATCTAGATTCTAGCTTTTCGATCCACTTAAATCGATTTTACAATTGGAAAAATCGGATTTCGCAAAATTGGTAAAAAAAAAAAAAAAAATCGCAAACCACAAAAAATCGATCGTTAATGGTTAATGTTTCACCGGCTGTTCACGATCGGGAACCCTGTGTTCACGATCGTGAACCTGTGTTTATGACCCACATGATGCAAAATCGTAAACTTGAAGTCGGCGGATGTTCACGATCGGGAACCCTGGGTTTACGATCGTGAACCTAGGTTTACGACCCATATTGATGCAAAATCGTAAACTTGTGGTAGGCGGCTGTTTACGATCGGAACACCTATGTTTCCGATCGTAAACTGTGTTTATGACATATGATGCAAATCGTAAACCTTCGTTTACGATCGGAAACACTCATTCCGATCGAAATCATATATATATGGATCGAGAACCTCTTGAAAAATCGTAAACCCTTATGTTTAGATCTAAAAATTCGTTTCCTGTGATCTAAAAATTATGAACCCAAGTTTTTATTTGTTGTACCTTATTTAAATGTTAAAAGGAAGTAAAAACCATGAAGTTTCATGCAAATCGTTCATGGTTATTACTTATATCAAGAGATGTAATAAATTAAAATTATGTTAGATAATTAGAAACCCTAAGATTATGTGATTATTTGTGATAATTGTGACATAATAAAAGGTTTTAGTGCAAATTTGTTTTATGAAAATCGAAATTTGTTTAATAACTATTGAAATATGATTTTGTTTATTAAATAAAATTTGTGTCTTAAAATTCAAAAGAAACACCGGCTCACCCATTCGAACACACTCTAAGAGAGGTATAAGTCGGGTCGCCATGCTTCCCTAAAGTGGGTAGGTTTTTAATTGCAAAAGTTGCAAACCTCACCCCTACGCTTCTTTGTGTGTTGCGAATGGAGCTACCGAGCTCCTTTGTTTTGAAAGACATACTAAGAATTTTATAAACACATTATGTGGTGAAGATATGCATGAATCTTCACACATAACCTTTTTGATCACACATCAAAATTGTTTTGACCCAAACCAAACTTAAGTCTTTGCCACCCACCTTGAAAGGACACTTGAGGATGTCATCTTACTCATTGGTACACAATGGTAAAATGATATTCGCATGGCAAATTCCCACTCATTGGTACACAATGGTGGACAATTTGTGCGTTCTTGGTTGGACGACTTAAAGCGAGCCAGGCGGTGAGACCCTTGGCCCGTGGCAAAAGATGGGATGAAACATGACTACAAATCACTTGGTGCAAGTTGTAGGTCCCATAAAATCTAGGAATTGTATTTGGAATACAATTATTGATCGTCACTTACCTGTTGAATGCATCATTTCTAGCAGATCAACTGATGAAATGATGGCAGGTCAATAGGATCCTAGCCTTAATAAGCTTAATTGTTTAAAGTGTTTAAACATTGGGTAATTAAATTTATTAAGGAATTAATTATCGAAAATACTGATTTTTGAACTTAATCTGTTTTGTAGATGGCGACAAACCCCACTCAAAACAATGTTGGTCATGCTTTTCGTCAAATGTTTGAAAGAGAAAAGCTCAATGGATCTAACTTCAATGACTGGTACCGTCAACTAAGGATTGTCCTTCGAGTTGAACGGAGAACTGATGTCCTTGAACATCATTGGCCGACCGAGCCAGCTGCTGATGCTTCTGCTGAAGAAAAAGCGTTCTACAATGCAGAGTATAGCAGATACGACGAGGTTGCTTGCATGATGATCTCGAGTATGACTCCTGATCTTCAGAAGCAATACGAGTTTCATACACCTTGTGATATGATCAAAGAGCTAAAGAAGATGTATGAAAAACAAGCTGGTGTCGAATTGTTCGACCTAGTTGTGGAACTCCATGACTTGAAGCTTGAAACTGGTAAATCGGTCAGTAGTCATGTGCTCAAGATGAAGAGCTACTTTGACAAACTGGAATCGCTCAATTATGGGTATAATCGGGCTGTTGCTGTTGGCATGATCCTCAAATCTCTTACGAAGGATTTTGAGGGTTTTGTGCGCAACTACAACATGCATAGTATGACTAAGACTATACCTGAGCTTCATGCTATGCTTGTCGAGTATGAAAAAACGATTCCTAAAAAGGCCACTGAAACACCCCAAGTTCTCATGATCAAAGGGGGTAAGATCCAAAAGGCTAAACGACCGCAAAAGGGGAAGGGCAAGATTGATGGCAAGGGTAAAGGCAAGGCTGTTGCCCATATCCCTAAAGCCAAGCAAACCCCTCCAGCCCTTAAAGAGCATCCGGCTAAGGACCAGATCTGTCACCATTGTGGTGAAGTTGGACACTGGAAGAGGAACTGTCCTACCTATCTAGCTGAGTTGATGAAGAAGAGAAAGAATACTAGCGGAGCTAGTACATCAGGTATCTTCACAATTGAATTATTTTTCTTTTCTAAGTGTGATTCATGGGTGTATGACACCGGCTGTGGAACTCACATCTGTAATTCGTTACAGGGTCTTAGAAAGAGGAGGAAACTGAAGCCTGGAGCTTTGAAGCTGTACGTGGGAAATGGTTTTCCAGCAGCAGTGGAAGCTATAGGAGAATTTCATTTAATTCTGCCTTCTGGGTTAATTATTGTGTTAGACAATTGTCATTATGCACCTTCTATCACTAGAGGTGTTATTTCAGTTTCTTTGTTGAAAAACCAAGGATTTATTAATGAATTTAATAATATCGGTATTTCAGTTTCTAAAAATAATGTTCATTATTTTGATGCTATTCCTTGTGATGGTATTTATGAAATTGATATGCGTGGTTGTGACTCAAATAATTCAATGTTCACTGTTAGCAAACGAGCCAAAACTAGTTTGGACTCTACCTATCTTTGGCACTGTCGTCTTGCCCATGTTGGCAAAAATCGCATTGAAAGACTTCAACGTGAAGGGATCTTACAATCAAATGATGAATCATTTGAAAAATGCGTTTCCTGTATCTCAGGAAAGATGACAAGAAAACCCTTTCCGAACAAGCCGCAAAGGGCTAAAGAACTACTTGGACTCATCCATACTGATGTTTGTGGCCTATTTAGACATGTGTCAAGGAAAGGTGCTAGCTACTTCGTAACTTTCACGGATGATTTCAGCCGTTATGGTTATGTTTACTTGCTTAAACATAAACATGAGGTATTCGAAACATTTAAAGAGTTCAAAACCGAAGTAGAAAATCAACTCGGAAAGACCATCAAGATCCTTCGATCGGATCGTGGTGGAGAATACTTAAGCCAAGAGTTCAAGGATTATCTTAAAGCATGTGGAATTGTCCAACAGCTTACCCCTCCTTACACACCTCAGCATAATGGAGTGTCTGAGAGGAGGAATCGAACCTTACTTGAAATGGTAAGGTCGATGATGAACCTTACAACTCTCCCAATGTCATTTTGGGATTTTGCTCTAGAAACCGCTGTACGCATTCTAAATATGGTTCCAACCAAGAAGGTTGAAAAGACACCATATCAATTATGGCATGGAGAAGTCCCTGTGTTGTCTTACTTAAGAGTCTGGGGATGTGAGGCACTTGTGAAGCGCGATACGCCTGACAAACTACAACCCAGAACTACTAAGTGCATCTTCGTGGGATACCCAAAGGAAACAATGGGTTACTACTTCTATAATCCTTCCGAAAACACTGTTCGTGTTGCTCGATATGCTGAATTCTTTGAAAAGAATTTTATAGCTCAAGAGAACAGTGGGAGAATTGTAGAACTACTAGAAGATGTGTCACCTTCTGAAACAACTAGCAATCATCAACTTGGGGGGGGAAATGTTCAAAGTGATGAACCTCAAGTCGATAATGTTGCGATTCCACTTCGTAGATCCGAAAGGGTCGTATGTGAACCGGATAGATGGATTGGTCTAGTCGAATCCGAGGATAACGTATCAGGAGATCTCAATGAGCCTCCGAACTTCAAAGCTGCATTATCAGATCCGGAATCTGACAAATGGCTTGAAGCAGCGAACGTGGAAATGCAATCCATGCAAGATAACCACGTTTGGACCCTGGTTGATCTTCCTCCTAACGCAAGAACCGTTGGGAGTAAATGGCTCTTCAAGAAGAAGACCGACATGGATGGAAATGTACACACCTATAAAGCTCGTCTCGTGGCGAAAGGTTATACTCAACGTTTTGGCGTTGACTATGATGAGACCTTTTCACCAGTAGCAGACATTAGAGCTATTAGGATTCTCTTAGCCATAGCAGCGTACTATGACTTTGAGATATGGCAAATGGATGTTAAGACTGCCTTCTTAAATGGTTACTTAGATGAAGAAGTCTATATGGATCAACCTGAAGGGTTCATTGATCCAAAACATCCCAACCAAGTATGCAAGCTTCAAAGGTCCATTTATGGACTAAAGCAAGCATCAAGGAGTTGGAATAAACGGTTTGATGAAGAAATCAAAAAGTTTGGTTTCGTTCAGAATCCCGATGAGCCATGTGTATATCGCAAAGCTAGTGGGAGTAATGTTACTTTCCTTGTCTTATATGTAGATGACATATTGATTATAGGAAAACACATTCCAATGTTGCAAGATGTAAAATCCCATCTTGGAAAGTGTTTTGCCATGAAAGACTTGGGAGAAGCAGCATTTATTCTGGGAATCAAGATATATAGAGATAGAACTAAGCGGTTGATTGGACTAAGTCAAAGTGCTTATATTGATAAGATCTTGAAACGATTCAAGATGGAGAATTCCAAGCGTGGTACAGTACCTATGCAGGAAGGACTTGGTCTATCGGTCAAACAAGGTGCTTCTACACCTGATGAGGTGAAGCGTATGCAGAGAGTCCCTTATGCTTCGGCTGTAGGCTCCATAATGTATGCGGTAAGATGCACTAGACCTGATATAGCGTTTGCGCAGAATATCGTTAGCCGTTTTCAACAGAATCCGGGTGAAAGTCACTGGACTGCTGTTAAGACCATTCTCAAGTACCTACGAGCTACTAGAGATTTGTTTTTGGTGTATTGGGGAAATCCAGATCAAGAGCTCAAAGTGACCGGATACTGTGATGCTGGATTTCAGACTGATAGAGATGACACGAAGTCTCAGTCTGGGTACGTCTTCGTTCTGAATGGAGGCGCTGTGGATTGGAAAAGCAAGAAACAAACCACAGTTGCTATGTCTGCAACAGAGTCTGAGTACATTGCTGCTTCGGAAGCTGCAATGGAGGTTGTCTGGATAAGGAAGTATATTTGTGGGCTTGATGTGATCCCTACAAGTAACTTACCTATCGACATGTACTGCGATAACTCGGGTGCATTAGTCATTGCCAAAGAACCTGGAGTTCAGAAGGGCGCCAGACACTATGCCAGGAGATATCACTATGTTCGTGAACAGGTCGAACTGGGTGAAATCAGATTACTCAAAGTTCACACAGATGTTAACTTAGCTGATCCTTTCACGAAAGCTTTGTCAAGGCCGAAGCTTGAAAGGCATGCCGAGGGCATGGGACTTAAATTAGTTAGTTAAATCATGTATGTCTGATGTTCGGTATTTGGATAAGGGATGTTAAACAATTTCTATTTGTATAATGAAATAAAGTACTTGATATGTTTGATTTCATTTAATGGTTAAGTTGTGTCCTATAATTGCATGTTTAATCCATGAATACTTACTAAGTATCCTAAATTGTCCATTGTCGATTAACTATGTGGGAGCATAGTTAAACTAAGACAAAATCTGAGTGATTGGTTAGGATGGTCCCACCAAACTCACATGGTATTCATTGGATGCATACTGGACTGACCCACTAACGAATTGTCACTTTATGGATCGGCGTCATTAAGTGAAATTCGTAAATGGTTGCTTTATTTATCCTTAGACTTGAGATACAAGCAGGTCATGCATGTATGGATTGCACCTACTTGATATAGGTCTAACTATCCTGAATAAGGTAGTACAAAAGGGCTATTTTCAGTAGGTGTAGTGAAGTATGTGACTTGACACGTGTAGTCAAGAGGATTTGTTCCTTCAGCTTAAAGTTGAAGCAGATACCACTGGGCCCCTCATTGGACTAATTAAGATGTTTGCATGGCCGTGCCCAAAATGAAATCTAGAGGTGTCTCGATTTGAATTTGGTAATCTTAAGTTAGTTGAGAGAATGAGAAACAGAATCGTTAAAGTATGGAATGACTTCGATCCATATCCATATTTAACACGGTATCGGTAACAAAGGGATAGTAAATGACTGTACCATTTAAATACACTTTGAGAAACTGTACTTAAATATTTCTGGGAGCATTGGCGTGTTGCTAGACGCTAACCAATGTTATTACCTTTACTATTGCAAGCTCAAGTGGGAGCTGTAGGGATATGATCATGTAATAGTAAGCGTATGTCTGGAAATTATTTAAGCCTACGGGGTCACACGTCTCGACACCAAATGTATTAATATTAATTAATAGTTAATTAATATTTATCACGAATTATTGAGGAGAAATTAATTAAAACTAATAGTTAATTGTTAACGGACCATTAGTTGTTAAGGGGAATTGGGCTAGATGATTTAAATGACAAGTTGGTTGGAGCCCATATGGCTTGTACGAATTTAAACAAATTCGTGAAGCCCATGGGGGTTTAGGAAACCCTAGTCTTGTTCACCAAGTCATCTAATCCCTATAAATAGAACCCCTATGTTAAGGGTTTTATTAATTCCTTTAATCCAAGAGATTAGAGAACCTAAACCCTAATTCTCTCCTCCTCCTCTCTCTCTTCTAAATTCGGCCAAGGTTCCCTAAACCTTATTGAGTTCGAATTTTGTGGTGTGACCAAGAAGAAGAAGAAGCTCGTGAGTCTTGCTAGCACATAGCATTGGTGTGTCGTGTGTGCGATCGTAGAGGGATTTACATCAAATCCTCCAAGAAGATCAAGTCTTGCCGAGCTAACAAGGTACATGATTCTATCCGGTTAGTTAGTATAATTCATAGGATTAATCCGCTGCGTACTCGTGTTAAAATTGATAAATCGTTATATATTCCCAACACATATGACTAACACTACGTTCCATTTAACAGGTCCCAGGGCCACTATCTAGTCCCGACGCTTGGACCCTCTACACCGACGGCGCCAAAAATAGTGAAGGTTCAGGCGCCGGTCTCGTTCTAATCGATCCCCAAGGAGTCGAAGTTACATATGCTATCAGGCTAAACTTTCCAAATACCAACAACGAAGCCGAATATGAAGCTCTTCTTGCAGGCCTTCGCCTGGAAAAGAGAATGGGTGTCAAAAAACTATCGGTCAAGGTCGATTCTCTGCTGGTAACCAATCAAACCACAGGAGAGTTCGAAGTAAAAGGAGAAACAATGCAAAGGTATGCTGGCAAAGTCAAGGAATTAATCTCCCATTTCGACGAATTCCAGATCCGTCAGATACCAAGGAGCCAAAACAAGAAGGCGGACGCCTTGAGCAAGCTGGCCTCCTTGGCATATGCCCACCTGACAAAGCAGGTCCCTGTCGAAGTCATACACAGTCGGACGGATCAAATAGAAGAAATCTTCACGACCGAAACCGACATCAGCAACAGTTGGATAAAACCGATTTTTGATTTCCTAAAACACAGCACGGTGCCGGAGTCAACCTTTGAAGCCACAAAGTTAAAAGCCCAGGCCGCTCAGTATATCATTCACAACGACAAACTCTACAAGAAGTCGTATCTCCAACCCCTATTGCGATGCTTGACGACTGAGGAGGGCATATATGTCATGAGCGAGTTGCACGAAGGTATCTGCGGTACGCATTCAGGCCCTCGTTCGCTGGTTACCCGAATGATGAATATGGGCTATTACTGGCCAACCATGTATACTGACACCGAAAATGAAATACGCAAATGCCGAGGATGTCAGATGCATGCCAGTATACAGCGGGTGCCGAAGCATAACATGATACCGGTAACATCACCATGGCCCTTTTACAAATGGGGCATCGACATTGTCGGCCCTTTTCCCGAAGCTCCTGGCCGAATCAAGTTCCTCATCGTCGCAGTCGACTATTTCACGAAATGGGTCGAAGTTAAAGTCGTAGCCACAATCACTGGGAAACAAGTAGTGAACTTCGTCTGGGAACAAATCGTTTGCCGATACGGTCTCCCAGGAAAGATCGTCTCAGACAACGGCAAGCAGTTCGCCGACAACCCATTTAAGTCGTGGTGCCAGGAGCTACATATAACTCAAGTGTTCACATCTGTGGCACACCCACAGGCCAACGGCCAGGTCAAACGCACTAATCGTTCCATCGTCACAGGCATCAAGGCAAGGCTCGGAGAGCACGGAAAAAGTTGGCTGAACGAGCTTCCAAGCGTCATCTGGGCGCTTCGGACGACCGAAAGAACAAGCCACGGCCATACTCCATACAGTCTCACCTTTGGATCCGAGGCCGTCATACCAGCCGAAATCGGGATGCCTACTTACCAAACCGAAAACGTATCAGAGCTCACCAACGACTCAGAGTTGCTAGTTAACTTGGCCCTCACGCAGGAACGGCGAGACCTGGCAGCCATCAGCGAAGCTCGATACAAGAAACAGATGGAAGGTTATTACAACCAGAGAGTTCGAAGTGTCGACTATCGGCCAGGAGACTATGTCTTCCGAAACAACGAAGCCAGTCGGCAGGAGAAACAAGACAAGCTGGGACCTAACTGGGAAGGCCCATACCAGATACTCGAGGCTCATGAAAAAGGCTCATACAAGTTAGCCACTTTGGAAGGAAAGCCAGTCCCTAGGCACTGGAATGCTATGCAACTAAAGAAATGCTACATGTAGACACAAATTTCCATGATATTAAGTTGTAATCGTTGGGCGTTTGATAAGTCCCATTTTTAATGAAATGATAAACATATCATCTTCGTCATTTAATACCTTTTCTTTTAAGTCGTTAAAGAAGACAGGGCCAACACAAACCCTGTCCTAGGCGCTTTGGCGCCGAAACTCGTAAGAAGGTTATCCGAACCGGGTTACACAGAAAAGCATTAATTTGTTCATTTCTCACAACTCAATAAAGTGGTCGACCGGCGTGCTCAACATGGCCTCAATACACAGACCATCTGACCGAGCCGGACCACATAGGCTATAAGTATTATGGTCGAACCTAGGTTATATTGCGCAAACTACACATTACAATAAAAAGGCATGTATGCCGAAGCTAGGACATAGCTCAAACAATTCAAAACACTCATATGACACGCTAAAGCTGACGAGCATTAGTTGTTCACATATACACATTCGGGAGGCCGAAGGCCGACCCCAATACTCCTACCTTAGGAAATTCTACACAATTACAAACACATGAAAATAAATGAACTACACAATGTATCTCGAAGTTATTGTCATTACAAAAGGACCGAAGTCCATTACAATACACGCGCTTTCGCGCTAAGAAAAATACATACAAACTATCTACAGTAACATATTTCTACTAGTTATGCTGGTAGGCCCGCCTTCGGCTTGAGGCTCTGACACACCTTCGACTTCAGGAGGTGGCAAATGCTGGTCTGGCATGACACGCCTCAGGTCCTCCAATGTTTTGTTAGTGCACAATGCCAGATCATCAAAATAAGGATAGTGAACAGCAGACTAAGCCTCGGCAGTTCTCTTAAGAAGCTTACCAGAATCCGGGTTATACTTCTTCCCCTCCTCCTTCGGCTTACCCTGCTGACCCATCTCATAGCCCTCCATAAAACCCAAGTGCCCCGCCCGAGCGGCCACAGCATTCTGAAACTTGCCCAAAGGCAGCCGATACTCCTTGCTCTTAGCAAGCCGGGCCATCACCCAGTTGAAACCCTCCTCTATCAGCCATTGACGATCATCACCAAGCTGTTTGGCGAGCCGTTGCTCACCAGCATACAAGTTGGAGACCCTCTCTTTCTCCTCTTTTACCTTGGCTACTTCGGCCTCCAGCCCAGCTTTAGCAGTAGCATCGTCCTGCCGACCTTTCTGAAGGTCAGTAATGGCAAGACGAGCCTCTTCAAGTAATCTTGACGTCTCAGCATGAGACGCCAGAGCATCGGCTTTCCCCTTCTGCAAAATATCCATCTCCCGTTCAACCTCGCCGACCCTGGCCAAGGCCGAAGCTGCCTTCTCACCTTCAGCAGTCAAGGTCTTGATCTGACCCTCATACTCAACAATTTTATCCCTAGCTTCACGCAAACCTTGACGGCGCTCCTCGGACCGAGCCTTCGCCTTTACAAGACTAGATTCCAGGCGAGCGTTTCGACTGATCATGCTAACCCCCGAAGCATAAGCCATGGTCAATTTCACATACGCCTTCCGGCGAGCTTCGGCGTGGTCATCTAGCTCCAGTTCCGCCACCTCACCCGGAGGTATGGACAAGCGGGCAAACTCCCGGCATAACTCCACTGAGTCAAATTTCGACTCATTCTTCAATCCCCAGTTGGGATAAAAAATGTGGCCCCGAGTGTTGTCATCCATTTCGGTGACGGGCTCTGCATCCGACGCTTCGGCAGTTGGCTTCTCAGTCGACATGTTGCCTCGGCCGATGTCCTTTTTCATCTGAGACAGTTTCCCCAAACCACCAGCTGTAAAGCCACCCCTCGCCCTCAAAATAGGATTCTCCTGCATACGACGGACGAAATCATCAAATGCATCATCAGACATAATCGATGAAAGAGGCTGGGCCGAGACACTTACAATAGCGGTGGCCGGGTCGAATGTAACCTTCGCCTTTCCACTCGAGGTATCACCCCCCACATTCATCTCGGCAGTTGGAGACAACCTCTGCGGCTCCGGAGATATGACATCTTCGTCAACCAGTTTGAAAGGCGACTCGCCGCCAGCAGACTCAGTGGCCGAAGTAGAATCCTTGCTACGAGACGCAGCATGCTTCGACCTAGATCTCTTCACCCCCTTATCTTCACCGCCCTCGGCTTTGCGTTTACGGTCGTCACCCTTACCCTTCTTGGCAGCCCTCTCTTTCGACCTATCCTCCTCCATGTCAACAAGCTTGTTCGTCGCCCCACCAACATCTTTGCCAGACACTGTAGTTTCACCCACCTTTACAACAAAATCCTCATAACGATGCTTCGACCCAGCATCCACAGGGGTCGGCTCATTTTCATCTAAGGGCACCTGACCCTATATCACTTCTTCATCATCCTCCAAATTAATAAACTCCAGCAAATCCATCACTGCAAGGGCAAACAAATACATTAAGAAGATAACATAAAGTCGAAGTGACATACATGTAACAAACTACAAACAGGGCATACCCTGGCCGTTAAGAAAGAGGGCAGGCTTTCGAGTCAGAGACAGCCAGTTTCGGCTCAACCCGGTAAGAATCAGGACCCTCTCAGGGTATTGTACCAGCGGCACCTGTAGTGCAACGAGCTTCGTCACAATATCTTCGTCGAAGGGCAGTTCCTCGAGAGTCCTCTTCTTGTACTTCGTGGGCTTCCACGGGATGTCTCCCAAGCCCAACACTTCCTCAGCAACAAAGAAAAACTTATCCTTGAAATCTTTCAAGTTAGTTGGCAGCTTCGTTAGATATCGAGGGCTAAAAGTCCCGTCCTCATAAGTTATAGCTCGTTGCTCGAAACAGAACCAATCACCTTGGTGCGTCAACCGGTAGAAGGCATGAAATTCACCAATAGAAGGTTCGGCGTTCACAATCCTACAGCAGATCTCGAAGTGGGTAACCCGAAGGACCGCATTCGGGTGTAACTGACCTATGTGCACACGATTGTGCTTAATCACGTCCCGGAAAAATTTCGTTAAAGGGAGTCGAAGCATTCCGGCACTAAAATGCTTAGTATACAACCCTATCTTGCCATCAGGGACGTCCTTTATCGATTGCGTCGCCGTCGGCAACACCGGCCCAAGTCTCCGAGATATACCATACATCTCGCAATGCGCCTTTAACCCGTCTTTCGTCAACACCGAACGGAAGTCCCTAATGCCTCGTCGGGACGACTCTGCCGATCCACCTTTACCCCCTTTCGTGGCCATGGTATATAAACAAGAAAATCAAAAACAAAGGATGTACGTACCTATGAAAAGACGATAGCGTAAACACAATAGCGGATGATGCTAACGAACACGGCAGCGAGACAATCAGACCCGATCTGGTAGCAATGTGCCGAAATAGAAACGCAGAGAGAAAGATGAGATCGAGAAAAAATTGAAAGGTGTAAAGGATAAAATGAAACCGTCGACCAGTATTTATAGGACTAGGGGCAACCTTTCAGTTACCCCCGTCCCATCAATCGTCGACGGCCCGACACGTAAACCCTACAGCTGTCGCCCACTTGCCTTTTCGCCTAAACAGGCCCGTCAAAGCCCATTAGGCGGCCCACACAGCTTTCGGCGCCAGGATTTGGCCAGTCGACACGCAACTTTAGTCCGATGACGAAGTCGAGACCATCATACATCGGACTGGGGGGCTGATGACGTGTGTATGTTCAGCAAACAATACAACATACGAGGTATCGACCTGCACAAGGTCGACCACACATAACGGTCGAAGCTAACTTCGGCCACGCAGAGGTCGTACCCTCAATCACCATACGAGGGTCGACCATGCAGCAGCAACCTCCGCCAAAGTCACCTGTCGAAGTGATTCCATGAAGGTCATACTTCGGCCAGGTCATGGCACCCCTGACCTATCCACAAGTACGTGCCTTCGGCCAATGACAAATGCCGAAGTGCCTAACAAAAGTTGCTTTACTTCGGCCAGTCGATACCCGACCTACCGAAGTCCGCACAACAGGCCAACGCTCACACGACAATGTCAGAAACGTTCATACAACGTTGTTACAGCCACTAACGGCCTCCACTGAGGGGACACAAGGACGGCCACGTCAGCATGGATCGTACCTTTCAGTGGTAGACGCACAATTCAGAGTAAGACAAAGATTGATGAGTATAAATACTCATCAATCACCAGGTAAATAGACAGGTTCGAAACCCTAATCTTTGACACTCCTTCTTACTCTCACCGGAACCAATACTGATTCTCACGCCGGAGCTTGGTCGCAGGACACCCTGTCCTGCGCTCCAAGAACAACGGTTTGCTATTTGTGTAGGTTTCAGGGAAGGAGACCATCTCCATCATTATTCAACCATCCTTGTAGTCTGATATCTTCTTCACTCCGTCCTAGAGCTTCTATCTGATTGTCGGAGATACCCAGATTCTACACACATCATTAATAATTGCATAAGAAAAATGAAAGTAATGTCATGTGACCATGTCAACCTATTGAATAGGTAAAATATCTAAGATTAAAACATCACATTAAATTTGAATGATTAAATTGAAACAAAAAAAGTATGAGGTATTTAATTAAAACAAACTTGAAAATAAGTTACATTTCTACAAAGTTTTCCGTAAGTTTGTCAATCTTTATAATTTAGTCAAAAGGTAAATTTTGACTACAAGGTTTGTTACCTTAAATTCAAATGTTTTCAATCTATATGTAGTTGTGTTAACATCGAGGTTTTTGGAAGTGATGCAAATTAGCATGGAGGTTGTCTTAATTTACACTTTGAAGCCTTTGAGGGAGGTAATATATGGTCATATATAATACTCGAGAGGTGATAACATGGATTTAGATACATTTTTGGCAGCAATAAAAGTATAAGTTAACAAATTACACAAGGAATGCAAACAAAATTTCTCACAGGAATGATGATAAATGGAAAACTTTTACCTGGTTTTGGAGATGAGTGTGAACCAGTTTATTTTCCATTGGGTTTTGGATTATGCTCATGCTTTTCTTCTTTTTGTGATGTTTTTCGATGTATTTTTCTTTATAGGTTCCCATTGTTATGGTTAAGATTACAATTTGACACATGGTAAGTATACCTGTTTCTTCTTTTGAATTATGTGCACTATTGGGCAGATAATAAGTTGTTGTCCTTCTCCTAATTTTAATACATGAATGAGCATATGTTAGTATCTTATGTTTTTAGACTGTTGCAAATGTGCACAGAACTTAATTTTGAGTTCTTATTTCATCATTTTCATTTTGAGTTCTTATTTCACCATTTGTAAGTGATTCCTAACTCAGAAATCCAATTGCTCCACACAAGATTTTTAATTAAGAAAACAGTCAAAATACTAACAGTGAATGTAATTAGGTTTTGTACAGAACTAATATTCGACTTGTTATATACATATGTATTTCTTATTGGATAAATAAGTTGTATCTTGTATGTAACTTTTGGTGGTCTTCTTTTTGTTCTTTTTTCTTGTTCTTTCAGCAATCGCTTTAAAAGGATTTTGGACAGAAAACTGGTGATATGCTATGGAATTACTGTAGGGGGTATATAATTGTCTTGTTGGCTGAATGATTCATGGTTTATTAAAAGTGTGCTAAATCAAGCACTTTGGCTTTCAATGAGCCGGTTTAACTTACTTTTATCTATATTTATATTTTGATGTAAATTATATTCAAAACTGACATGTGAATAATAATGTACAAGTCTATTACAGTATGTTTCACGTGCTTGTTCAACTTATTTTTATCATGTCTCGATGTAATTTTTTTTAAAAATTGATATGTGAATAACAATGAACAAGTCCTTTATTTTATGGTTTCTTTATATTTTTAATTATACATTATGTTTTGTAATTCTATAATGTTGTGATGTTTGTAAACTTTTCGACATAAATGGTTTTGCTTTTTATTTCTCACTTCATATAAATGGCTTTGTTTTTTTTTTGTGTTTTTTTATTTCTTACTTTATCTAAATCGGAATACAATGCTATGATGTTTGTTTCATAAAAATGTTATTCTAACCCGTCAAAAATAACTTTCTGAAACCCCAATTTTCATATATGTGTTTCCCATTCCAATTCCAAGTTAAAAAGTGTGTACTTGAATGACTCAATGGATATCTAACACCGATGCTCTAGAAATGTTGGATATTTTTTTTTATTTATGTTCATTTGCCGTTCTACAAATCTATGACATGCTATTTACATCCACCGACTCGGATGGAAATGTACGTCTCTTTCAAAATTTTTGTATTTTGAGTTGCGATAATAAGAAAACTAAAAGACGTACAATACAAATATCATAAGAGGATAGATAATCTGAAATGATTTTGAATACATTTAGAATTAATTTAGTAAAAAGGTAAATTTATAGAATTGTAAAAATAATAAAACACCCAAAGATAAATAAATAATATCATAGTTTAACATTCAAAGTAGAAACGTTCAAACTAAAACAAAGTTTAACCTAGCAATCAAAATATGAAGCAATCTTTTTTATTTTTAAATTTGGGGGAATTGCATATTTCCCCCTATTTTCAAGGCTAATTGCATATTTACCCAAGCTAAAAAAATAATTGCATATATCCCCTTGCCTAATAAATTTACTAATTTGCCCTTCAAAAAATTCCATCAGTCTGTTAGGTTTTGAATGCGCCGCTAAAACCATCGATCCCACCCTTACGCATTGGCTTTTGCAATCTTCCATTTGTATTATGCTTTCTTCATCTATCGACCTGTATTCACATTTTAATTTCATATTCATTGTGCTTCCAGTATTTTGACACCAATTTTGATTTGATTTTGATTATTTACATTTATCAACTTGCAGAATTATCCTATTTTCCTTCTAACATTCTTCGTCACATTTACTTGAATTTACTACTTGCTGTGTTGGTTTGAGAGCCATAAGGAGGTTGAAATGGGCTTCCGATCTCTTTCCATGGAGTGATTCACCTTTGTTGTTTAGTGATTTTGGTCTTGTTTTAGTGATACTTTGGTTTTGTTTTTCTGTTGGAAGATTCTGTATTTGCTAGCCTCTAGCTAGCTGGTTTTTAGTTTTATTAAAGTTGTTGTTCAAAAATTTTTTTATTTGAATTTACTTTGTTAAGTCCGGTTTCTTTTTCTTTCAATCTATTTGATTAACATCTAACTTAACATCTATTTGATAAAATATTTGGATAGGTTGTGGATAGATACAATTTATATGATTTTTGGAATAAAATGGTTGATATAGATTTAAGTAAATAAGGGTAAGATAGTTATTCTATAATTTATTTTTAATAATAAAAACTTAAATAGGTATATTTGCAATATCTTTTCATAAGGGAGTGGATATATGCAATTAAATTTTTATGTTGGGTATATATGCAATTTTTTAAGTTTGTAGGGGGAAATATGCAATTGCCCCAAATTATTATGTCTACGATCCTTATTCGTGTGATCATTATTATAAAATGTTCAAAGCTAATTAAATAGATATATTGCATCGATGTTACAAATAAAAAAAACTAACATAAATATATAACAAAATGTTTTATAAACGAACATAAAACACGTATCGCGTTGATCTATTGTTGCCACCACATCGTGTGGTTTGCCTCCTAAATTGTCGTCGCTGCTGGACGCGTATGTACCACATTATAAATTGTCGCCGCACCACATCACACTAACATAACGAATATCACGTTGTAAATTGTCATTGCCGTCGAACACGCGAACAAAAGACAAATAACACGCTATAAACTATCGCCGCCGCAACGCGCGGGCACACTACTAGTATATGATTATATATGTACATTTATGTTTATAAAACTTGTATTTTTTTAAAATAACATGTTGACTATCAAGATAACTATCCCTACGAGGGTTCCACGGGTTCAAAACAACATATAAAACATTCGTTGATAGGTTCCACGCCCATCAAACCACTAGAACTCGTTTTTAAAAAAATAAAAAAGAAAACATTGGGTGTAAGACCCCACCCTGCTTTCACGTGTATTTAAGTGATAAAAACATGGATTTGAAAGTTTCATTATTTGGGTAATTCAAAAACCTGATATTAACCGATCAACATGTCACACCCTATAATTTCTGTGTCAGGCGTGAACGAGATGGAATCACAGTCAAGGTTACACAAAATGATCTTTGGATGGTTAAACAACTAGAGCCGTTTTAAGGAGTCGAAAACATTTCATTTCAGATTTAGCAGTGGAAAATAATAATAATATGTTTCATTTGTTCCATAGTTTACAAAACAAGTATTAAAATATTTAAAGACATGACACCGTTAGGTGTTATGTAGTGAAATCTCCAAAAGGCTAGTGTGACCATGACTCCAGATGATAATAAGGATCCTAATGATAGTGCACAAAAGAGGTATTCCAAACAAGCAAGCGGCCAATCAAGTACCTTCATATACTAAAACGGTCAACATAAAGTTGGTGAGTTCACAGGTTTAAGTAAAAATAGAACTATGATTGACAACAAGGTTTGATATCAGTTTTATCACCCATTTGATAATATGTTTAGATGCTGTAAACTATTATTACCACGAACCTTGAACTCTGAAACTAATTGATTACCCACTCATGGTATTCTGTCCAGGATTACTGAACAGTGATTATAACATTGATTACTGAACAGTGATTATAACATTGTGTACCCTATTGACTGAACATGAGAGTCAGGATTGGAGCTACCAATCAGGGCAGGGGCGTTAACCCAATAGATCTATTCACGTGTCATCGTTTCGTTGAAATTAATCGGATTCAATTAATAGTGGGGCTTTTGATCATAACACGAATCAACATGAATACGACAAGGTGGACGAATAGTTCATGTAATTAATAATGGTAACAGATTATCTAATTATCAGGCATGATATAAGTTATAAGAATTCTCCCCCAAAAGCATATTCAAAACAGTTTAAAAGAGGGGCCGTGAAGACTCACAGAAATCAGGCAGTGTCTGAATGATGTAACGGCAGATAACAGGCAACCTAGTTAAGTCACTCTCTAAATGATGGTCAAATCTTGATGTTATGATGACCCAGGTGATTGTTGATAACGGACAGACTTTAGGAATGATTTATTCTCAATAAATAATTTAATATCGATAACATTCTGGAAAAAAAAATAAGGTTATATATATTCTCAAAATATTTAAAGATTTTTCTATGTTATAAAATGATTTAGGCCAATATTTATTTTAATGAATATTAGTTTGAAAAATGAGCTCAATTTTATTTACAAAAACAGTTTGTAGCAAAAGCCTGGAATACTCCGGGTTTCCACCGGTATTTATCAACTCGCGTTATTTTCCAATATTTCTAGAAATAGAATTATAAATAATAAAAATATTCCTATTTTTATTAATGCCAGAGAATATAATTTTAGGGTTTGAAATCCTAAAGTGTCGGGTTTGCCGGTACGCGCCCGGTTTTGACAGTTTTGTCCCTGCGACTAGTTTTAAGGCCCAATAAACTATCCAAACACTTTGTAAAGGTAACCTAAGTCATGATAGGTCCTAATAAGTGTTCTAAATCAGTTCAAACAATATTTGACATAACTTTACAAAAACGAGGTTTCTGGGTCCGTTAAAAGTCCGTTTTAAAGCCGGTTTTGACCTAGTTTTAGCTCAAATCAAAAGGGATCTTTTTAGAAACTTTTTATAGCTCATTTAAGGGTCTAAGTTTACTGTTGGAAGGTATAAAAATTCTGAAAAATTCGGAGATGGCCCGAGGGGTCGTTTTTAGGGTTTTCCGGCTTATGTTTTGTAATTTAGGGGTACTTAGGGTCATTTCCAAGAAAACTGCCTTCACGAAAGTTGTTCCAAAAGTGTCAAAATGAGTCCCTAAGGGTTCGGATCTGTCCAAAACGGATCTTGAGTTTTTGGCTAAAAATCTAGTAAAGTTATGATCTTTAAACACAGTTTAATGTGTGTTTAGCATTCCTAAGCCATGGGTTCAAGTGTTTAAGCATTCTAACACAATCTAACATAATCTAAGGCACAAATCACCATCAAAATCGTGGAGGCATGTTCATGTGGCAAAGATGAATAGTAAACTAAACAATATTAACAAAGATTAGCAAGGATTAAGTGATTCCTAGACTTTTATCAACCAAAGATCATCAAAATCATCAAGACTTGTCATAGGAGTGGATAGATCATGGAAATGAACATGGAAACATGATCAAACAAGATGAACTTGAAAGAAAACTCATAAAGCTTACTTGATCTAGAAAGATTTTCAAGAAAAAGGGATGAAATGGTGAAGATGATGCTTGGAAATGCCTTTGATCTTCTCTCCTTGTTCCTTGGCCGAAAATCTAGAGGGAGAGTAGAGAGAGGGTCGTGAGGTAGAGGGAGGGAGATGTGGTGAGTGGTGTTCTTGGATTAGGGTTTCACAAATGAGGAGGAGTGTGTTATGATGTTTATATATGGGAGAAAGAAAAGAGTTAAGGAGGGTGTTTGGGTTGGGGGTTCGAAACCGGTTCAAGGGGAGCGAGGGTTACGCATTTGGGAAAAAGAAAAGGGTAAGTGTGTTTGAGTGTTTGCTTGATAAGAGAATAAGTGTAGTGTGTGTGTATGTGTGTGTGTATGTGTGTGTGTGTGTGTGTGTGTGTGTGTGTCTCGTGAATCCGTAAGGGAGAGGGGAGGGGCCGGTTTTTCGGTCAAGGGGGGTGAGGGAGGGATGGTCTTGAGGTGAGGGTGAGGTGATGGTGGTTGATAGACTAGGTAAGGTGGTGGAGTGTTTGGTGAGTGATTGAAATTGTAAGTCCCGAAAACGGTCCTAACACGATATCTAACCTCGATTGAAAGTGCAGAATCTAAACAATCGAGTGATTCAAGTATAATCGAAAAGTAGTAAAGAAACGATGGAATCAAGATGAAAACACAAACCGTAATGAAAATAACACTTGATTAATCACCTTGGTTTCAACACCAATCTCGAAATTCTTTAGGGAGAATTTCGTGGACACCTTCTCACAAAAACACCAAAATCAGCAACCTATTAATGCGGGGAGGGTTTCCTTTTTATAGGGATTCTCCATCTTGGAGAACAAGTCACCCTAAAAACCCTAAATCCCCACTAATTTCCGGATTTGACTAAACATGCCTACTAAACTCCCCCTAAACACATTCTAATTGAGCCCAAACACATTTAAAATGGCCCAATGACCTAATATACTCATAACCAGGGGCGGAACTAGAAAAGTTTTTTAGGGGGTCCACAATTTTGTTTACGGAGTCACTAGTTTTAGATGACTGGTTACAGACGCGCGTTGCAGCACGACATTGTGAGTAAATAAAAATAACCGATTAAAAAAATTCTACATGATTTGATAAAAAATATTTATGTGCCGTAACATTGACAATGATATAATAGCAAAAAAAATATACTAGTAAATGGCTAAAAATGAAGAGAAAACAAAAAGTAGCGCGTGAAAAAAAATAATATGACAAAATTTTGCCTATTAATAAAAATCTATATTTTTATATATTGTAATATTGCATTATAAAAAAGGTCTATAATAAATGTATTTGAAAAAAACAAGGACTATAATGAAAGTAAATAAAAAAGAGGTGGAAAATAAAGTATCATCATTTACTCTCCTCATTTATAGTACTAAAATTAATAAAGAAAGCTGAGAAAAATGAAAAAAGGTTGAGCACAAGATTTGAACTTGCACCCCTTCAAAATTAAACAAGGGATCTTACCACTAGGCTGATTGCTTCCTTTGTTTTATTTTCACAAACTGGGTATTATATAACTCCTCTTCACAAATTTTTTTTAATAAAAAAACCGTTCACATAATTTTCACTTTGCGTACGAGGTTGAGGGGGTCCACGGGGACCCCCTGGGCCTACATTAGGTCCGCCCCTGCTCATAACCCATCTAATTTTTACCTATTTTAACACATAGGTCTTCAAAATAAACCGCCAAAGGATAATTTAATACACAAGTCACAAATTATTCCCCTACATTTTTCCCCTTGGCTTGTGATACTAAATGTCTTCTACTTTTAATCTTCAGACTTGCAGTCTTCTCCTTGGCTTGAGCATGGGTTGGTGAAGATTCTTTATCTTGGACAATCTTCATTGGTCATTAACGAAAGTGTTCTCTCAATCAGCATCAACTTGGACTTCTAAGGATGAACAAGTAATGAGAGGAGGATTCTCAAATACTTGCTTCTTCTTGAAAAATGTGGATTCCTTGCTGAATCATCAGTAACCGTCTTGACTTGCCATTAACTTCAGAGGATAAATTTTGAAAACCTCTATCTTGGCATCCTTGATTGTAGATCTTGAACTGATGGCATTTTAGCTTCCCGTCAACATATGAACGGAATCTTCTCAAATCTTTGGAAGCTTTTATTGAACCAACAAACTTCCCCTGAGCATAGGGTAAGTCCTTTTTCGGCTGGTTCTTCAATTTGATCAGTACCAGAGTTCTTGCTTTGGTCAACTGAGTCCTTGACTTTCTTGTCCATGTGTTGTCTTTTTCTGACTTAACCTGTAAAGCACAACATGGAACAGACACTAACCAGACAATGATGACTGGTTATCGGGTTAGCATTATTTAACCAAAAACCCTAACATAGGTTACAGGTTTCCCATAAATACTTCCCCTAAATTCGAGGAATCTTCACATTATCTCCCCCTGAGATTCTGGAGGGGTGATACTTTCTTTCATAAAACCCATAAAAATCTATTAAAACCTTTAAATTAACCTGGCATAGTTGAAAAATAAACAATAAAAACTTAAGATAACACAAAAGAAAAAAAAACAAACGTACCAAATTACTAAACGAGAAGGTTTTATTTGGGATCAAACCGTATGAATCTGACTGAGGAACCCTTTTCAGCTTCTGTTACTCGAACACGTCTAGGTGATTGCCAATATACTGATCCACTTTAAACTCAAACCATTTTCTTAGTCAGGATGTTTGTCACTTTATTATCCTTTAAGGTGCATTAAGTATGAACAGCAAGTGGGTTTCAACAAATCCTAGGTACATGTTATTGCACACTATCAAGCACATAAATTCCCTACCACATATTTTCACAACCTGAACCAGAAGTTTGAAACTGAGCTTGAGACTTGGTTGAGAAGAGAAAGAATAGATCACATAGATTTTTGGGATAATATACAAAGTCATTTTTGAAACATTTTTAATAATGTTCTCATCAGTGACAAAGGCTGAGGGTTTTGGACTCTTGAGGGTCTCTTTTCTTATGCTCTTTGGCATCTTTTGGGTGTATTATAATTTTTTTTATTTTGATATATATTATTTTAGGTGATCTGTAAGCACGTATGTATTGACAACTCCAGGTCATTGCTCACGCAAAGCAGAGGAGAGCCTTACATACACACGAAGCATCCCCAGGTCTTTGCTTAGCAAAACGGAGGGGACACCGACTTTTTGAGCTCAATATTACACTCTTGGAGACAAGCGTGTGTATCGGGAACTTGAACATGCAGTCAAATAGAAATGCAATTATCCTAAGTGCTGTTACCCAACAAACTTCTATACGATATCTTTAAGTGTGTAACGCATACCTTTTCAGATCAAAGAGCTGAGCCTACCATCATATCACCATGGATCATGTCTTTCACATCTGTCTTACACGTGTCAGCCATCTCTAAAACAGAAATTTATTTCACTCCCCACCTTCTCAAATACACAAACAAAAAATTCAAAAGCATAATTTTTGAGGGGTCAACTATTTTATCTTTTCTTTTCTTTCCCTTGCTTTTTGATTTTTAATAATAGCAACAAATTTATTATTATTAATTTATTACACACTCACACACTATAAGACAAAATTGGCCAAGCTAACCTTTGAATTTTATCATTTGAGAATTTTTTTTTTCAGAAATGGGTTTTGTCTTATGCAGAACCATACCTTACAACAATTTATCAAGAAACAACCAATTCAGACAGTACCTTGCTGATTTGTTAGAGTTACCTCTCATAAAAAAAACATCCCTACTATTGAGAATTTGCATGTCATGTCATGAAGAGATGCCTCTTATCCTGTGCTCGGAACAATTACTATCACAAACAAACAAGGTTTACGAAAGTTATATCTTTGAAGCACATTGCCTTTGTGACATCAGGGATTGGGGGTGTGGCTGCCTTGGTCTTGGGTTTACCTGGTCATCTTTGGGAACATCTTTGTTCTTAACCTTCCAGGTTTGGTGGTTCATTTTTCTTTTAGCCGAGGACTTTTGGGTGGATTCTTCTGAACATTCTGATTTTTAATTTTAACATTTTGAAATTGTTTGGAGTGTTTTTTATACACCCCTTTAGGCTGGTAATTCTGGTTTACCACCTTTGACTCATTCCACCTCTCTTCCTCACTCCTCACATTTGTTTTTGAATAACCGACTGGTTTCAGAAAACTGGCAGGTTCCAGAAAACGGGCTTGTTTTGTAAAAATGATTGGTTTTGATTTGGAATGAAAGACATTATCAATTTTAAAAACATTTTTCATTGTTTTTTGAGGTGACTTAGACTCTTGATTCACCTTCTGTACCTTTGGTTGCTGAGGTACATACTTTTGCACCTTTGGTATTGCAGGTGCAGGCTTTTTCTTTGAACCATCATTTGGTTAGGCCTTTGGGACAGGTTTCTGATGAACCCTCTTAGGGTAATAAGGTTCATATGGTCGGTGCAAACAATTTCTCGCCAAGTGTCCAGATTTTCCACACACATGGCAAGATTGTTTCTTAGGATACGCGGGAGCCTGCGGTTGGTTTCGCCCAGTGGATATCCAAGTTGATTTTGAGCAGTTCTTGTGTATCCAATGGGTTTTGACATTTGGCTTAGTGGTCAAGATGTACTCCCGCTGTATCGGTCTGTACTGGTCATATGCATAATTGACTTCTGGGTATGGGACGAAATCATGAGGTTTGGCGTCCCGAAATTTCTGCACATTTGTCACAACATTTTCATTTTTAACTTCACTATTTTTCACACCATCAGTTGAGGGTTTGGGGCCAACAAACGGTGGTCCCGTACCTCTTCTCAAGATATTCACAGTTCTTAATGGTTTCAATGGCTTTGCATCACACTTGCCAAAGTTAAAAGCACCACACACAGAAGTTTTGTTTAGGACCGCAGACTCAGACAGTTTTAAGCCAGACTCAATCACAAGAATTTTAAGTTTATCCCGATCCACATTTTCAAAAGGTGAACTTGTTTGACTTTTAAGACTCTCATTTTCAGCCTTTATCCCTTCCTCTTTGCTACCTTTAGCTGCGCAACAAGTAGAATTGTCAGTAGTGTTAGAAACATGAGCAGATATTTTAATAGCAGCAAGTTTTCTATCAATTTCTGCCTTAACTTCTAAGGTGGTCTTAGAAATTTCATGATCAGGAATCATTTCATGCATTAAAGGCATTCAGACAGAGTGCATGGATTTTTCATTGTTATCATCAACACCAAAACCTAATCATGTGTTCCCTTTAACATGTCTCATTCTAGTGTCTGTATTGTAAAACAGCGAACTCGCCTTTAGCATTTCAGACACAATCTTGTCATTGCGTTCAATTTTGTTTTCAGAGGTTCCTAATTTTGCTTTAAGTTCATCTACCTATATGGTTAACGTGTCAATTTTTGAGTTAGCAATTCTAAGATATGCAATTTTATCACTTAATTGACTTTGAAGACTTGTAATATCTAATTTGGTTGCTTCTAGTTTTTCTCTGAATATTTTACTCTTATCTTTATACTCCCTAAGGTCTCTGGCAGATAATTCATGATTTAGGGTTTCATTAATGAACTTTCGTTCCCAGTCCTTGCATTCATTGAAAACAGTTTGGCATTTAGAGTTTGAACATACCTCATTGATGTTGGTAGATATCGTGGTACCTGGTAGAATGGGTGCCATCATCTTCTTTGGATGAATATTTAGCGCAAATTCGGATCGAAAAGTCTTGACCGGATCGAAAAGGGGTGGATCGAAAAGTGTGATGTTTGGATAGAAAATTCTAGTTTTGGATCGAACGTGGACTTTTTGATCGAACGTGGACTTTTTGATTGAAAAGTGAACTTTTTGATCGAACGTGGACTTTTTGATCGAAAAGTGGACTTTTTGATCGAAAAGTGGACTTTTTGATCGAAAAGTGGACTATATGATCGAAATGTGGACTATATGATTGAAATGTGGACTATATGATCGAAAAGTGGACTTTTTGATCGAAAAGTGGACTTTTTGATCAAAAAGTGGACTTTTTGATCGAAAGTGGACTTTTTGATCGAAAAGTGTACACTGATCGAAAAGTCACGGAAGGGACTTTCCGATCGAAAGGCGAAGCTGATCGAAAAGTCACGAAGGGACTTTCCGATCGATAGACGGAGCTGATCGAAAAGTCACGAAGGGACTTTCCGATCAAAAGGCGGAGCTGATCGAAAAGTCACGAAGGGACTTTCCGATCGAAACGGATCTGATCGAAAAGTCACGAAGGGACTTTCCAATCGAAAAGTAGGGAATTGAGAAGCGCTTTTTGATCGAGAAGTCGATCAAAAAGTAATAAAACGGGTCAAAAAGCTTGTGAAAACCTAGCAGCCCGCTTCTGTCCTGTGTAAAAACTGCAAAAACACTTCCATTTCGTGCTAAAAGCTGAAAATCACCAACAAAACTCAAATCGTAGTTCACCAAAACTTGAATCTGATATCGTGAGAGCCTCGAAACTTGCGTTTCTTGGCTCTAATACCAATTGTAAGTCCCGAAAACGGTCCTAACACGATATCTAACCTCGATTGAAATTGCGGAATCCAAACAATTGAGTGATTCAAGTATAATCGAAAAGTAGTAAAGAAACGATGAAATCAAGATGAAAACACAAACCGTAATGAAAATAACACTTGATTAATCACCTTGGTTTCAACACCAATCTTGAAATTCTCTAGGGAGAATTTCGTGGACACCTTCTCACAAAAACACCAAAATCAGCAACCTATTAATGTGGGGAGGGTTTCCTTTATACAGGGATTCTCCATCTTGGAGAACACGTCACCCTAAAAACCCTAAATCCCCACTAATTTCCGGATTTGACTAAAGATACCCACTAAACTCCCCCTAAACACAATCTAATTGAGCCCAAACACATCTAAAATGGCCCAATGACCTAATATACTCATAACCCATCTAATTTTCACCTATTCTAACACATAGGCTATCAAAATAATCCGCCAAAGGATAATTTAATACACAAGCCACAAATTATTCCCCTACAGAAATGATGATGGTGGTGTAAGAGTAAGGGGGATGGTGTGCATGGGGGTGGGGCCGACGTGTAGGGTGGCGGCGGTGGTGAGGGTGGCCGGAGGTGGTGGTGGCCGGTGGTGACGGGTGGTGGTGCTCGGTGGTTGGTCGGGTGGTGGTTGGTTTGGTCACATGAAAAACATGCAAAGGTGACGGGTCGATTTTTAAATAAACGAAACTGTTTGGTTTGGTTATTAATCGCGAACGAATGCAATTAACGAGTGAATATTTTTGGTGAGCTTTGATCTCGAGATTTTGACACGGGTGATGATCTATAGTAAAGTCTAAATAAAAATATTTTATTTTTATTAAAAACGTTGTACGACACGTTAAATGGTTATTTAACGAAAACATTTAAGTTTTTAGACAAAATGGTCAATATTTTCTACGCGTTGGTTTTTCACGTAAATATTAGACGTCCGCGTTTACAAGTTGATGCGTGTATTAAATATACTACTAGAGTGACGGAAACACTAAATAAAATATATATTTTTATTTTATTTTTATTATTGAAGTTCCATCGATAACCACAATATTAATTCACCGTTTTAAGGTGGTTTGGTTATCGTTTTACCGTAGGGTCACGTCAAGACTAGTATCAAGGGGTTGGCATGGTACGTTATCTAAGTTAACAAACCTAAATTATATGAACAATTAACAGATAAGCACGTAATTAAACGAGGTTTTAGACTTAGGAAACTTACGGGTTGTCACACAACATCACACACAATTCGAACACGCTTAACTGCACGTCTCATCAGAGTACGCTTCATACAAATCCCATAGACAAGACAAACGATAATGTCCCAAAAGAAAGGGGTGTTCGGTTCCTTGAGCTCCCCGGTTCGACCTTGACCCGCATACTAACGTTTACCTGCTATTAACACCAGTAAACGTTAGTATTAGTGGCGTATGTATATATATATCATTCCACACATAACACACATCTGCTAAAGGGAACAAACAATGTTCCGTGTCAATAACAAAACTAGACCAGAAAGTTGGATCTGAAGGCTGTCCTGATTCGTAGCCTACAGATTACATGTTCAGCCTTGATCAGAAATTTGAATTTGTAGGCTGCCCTGATTCGTAGCCTACATATCACAGATTTTGCCCTTATCAGAAAGTTGAATCTATAGGTAGCCCTGATTTGTAGCCTACAGATCGCAGATTCTGCCATTCTTTTCCTACTTCTCCACACTTAACCATATTTTTACTATTTTGAAAGCCAAATTTCATTATCTCTTAACCATCATTACACGTATGATATGAAATCACTAAACACATATGTCATAAGAATTTCTAACGCAAATTCACAATTGAATTAGGTCAACAAGATGGAATATTAGCAACACTCTTCATAATCCGTTTGACCCATTAGTACAAAATCCACCACAATAGCTCGTTGTTCATATACTTCTCTACCTTTTCTCCAACATATTCATTCCTTGGCACATTCACATTGTGCCAAGCCGCTTAGACTTCTCATTGTGGCAATACAAGTACTATAACTCTCATAGTTCCTCATCTTACCACAACTTTCCAGCTCAACCTAAATGGGTCACAATTATCTTTCGGCATCAATTGAGTCACATGTCATGACCAATTTCCCCAATTCCCGTCATTATCAATTCAATCACTATGTTATCATTTCACTAGCATCAATATTTATTTACACATCACTACCTATTGCACATTTAAGTATACCGCCACATGTTACCTTTAGGATTTAGCCTTGCCTTCATAATGATGACTTGCACTTCCACTAGCTTCACCTATAACCAAATCATTGATTAAATTTCTCAATTCCACATTCATAATACATACAATCTACATTCCGTCACCACCTCAATCCCATAAATTCAACACATCCACATTAGCAATTTCATTCAAGCATTTCATCAAACACCTTATATGCATACTTGGTGTTCTAAATGTTTAGAAGCTTACATGCTTTTATTCCACCCATGGATTACCACACAATGTAAATTTCAGCTTTTGCACTAAATCAAATACTTTTAACAAGTCTAGTAGCATACATGGAGTTCAATTAGCCAACCCAAACCACCCTTTCCCCCTAGATATCGAATTCCATGAGGTGGGGTTTGACCACTACCTCAACCTCTATAATCAACACAGAAATCTGGCATGCAATATGAAATTAAGCAAAATATAGGTTCACAATCACATTTACCACATATTTTATGCATCAATTTGACATGTAATTCAAACCCATAAAATCACCTACATCTAGGATTTAATTACTTGGTCAAGAACTCAAGAAATAAATATGAAATTTAGGTGTAGGAGACTTCGTAAACCCGAATTCAACTTCCCCATTCCTAGATAGCCCCTCTTTCACCTTTAATTTAGAGATTCTTCAAGAACTAGGGTTCTCCTCCTCCCCTCTCTCTCTGTCGCGACTTACAGGTCTGTGGAATACCCAGACATGTTTAATTCCCCTATTTACAGCTATGGCCCCTCTAGTTTCATGTTTTTATTAAATCTAGTCAAAAGCCTCATTTACACAATTAATCCTCTAACTTTATCCAGTTTAACCATATATTATTAATGAATTAACTTAATAATTAATGGTTTACTCCAACTAACCCAGTTAAGTTTCTAGACCCGCATATTTCGCCATTAACCCAATTAAAGCATAATAGAATAATAATAGCTTAAGTCACTATGAAAACTGGGATGTTACATTGGGGGTCACCGGGTTCGAACACGTGACCTCCCATTCAGTGATGATCGCCCTGACCACCAAGCTAACACCCCTATTTTTTGCTTATTTGAGAAGAAAATGGTTTTCTGTATACATAGTGCCCGAAATCCGAATTTTATAAAAAGAAACAGAAAGAATTGTGTTGGCCGGGATTCGAACTTGCGCCCCTTACATAGGATGTCAGCGCCAAAACCACTGCGCTGCCCTTGTCGTTTGGTTACAACTCGAGTCCTAAAACTAATAACCTGACGTCGTTTTGTCATCTTTTTCCCTTTTAACCCTAGAGACGCCGGAGTTTGACTCCGGTCACCGGAAAACCATGACAACAGAAATAAAAAAAGAGTAGGAAACAATGCGAATAGCAAGGATGAATAATTACCTTAAATCGGAGATCGATGAGATGTTGATGCGAATAGATGACGAAATCAAACCCGAAACCTCGAACCTGAAACTTTGAACGTCGACTCCGAGATCCAAACTTGATCCGGTTGCTTCCAGCAGTTCGTGGTTGTTTCCCAGTGGTGCACGATGTCCAAAATAGTGTCCAACAGTGGCGGAGACGTTTTCTTCGTCGTCGAAAAAATTTAGAAAACGAGAGAGAGAACAGAGAGATTGCGTGAGAGAGGGAGCGTGAGTCTTGTGAATGATCCAAATGATGGGTGTTTAGTTGATGTTACAGATCAACAAATTGTAACCGGTGAGGCTTGATTTCCAAATTATCGTGGCTTCGGTTATCGGCAGATGTAAAGGGCTATTCAATTCGTCGGTTACAATACTCTTCACAAACGACTTCCCTTTAATGACAAAAATAGTCCCTCATGAAATTACAAAGAAGGCAACAAATTTCTGGGATTCACATGAATGGACCTTGCAGGGTTGTTTAGGTAAACTGAGATTAGGAAAATGACAAAACTGGTCCCCCAAAGATTAAAAGAGTTAACGAGACTAACGGGGCTAACGTAGAGCATAATCGATGCCATACGAATATATACATATCAACACGCATTTAACTCATGACGTTTATAAAAATATAAACCTTAAGTAACCACATAAAGTCATAAATAATAATTCACAATTATTTATTTTTAAGTTCACATAAAATCATAGATTTAAATCTATACCTATGTGTTCAAAAAAAATTTTCTTATGAAATCATAAAACGCTACATATAATTATATATGTGATATCTTGTCACATAAAAATCATAGAGAAACATGTGATCTACATATATATAAAAGTATATCACATAAAATCATAACTTCGATTGTCACATAAAATGACAAAACGTTCACATGAAATCACAACACATGATTTACATAAAATCATAGAATATCAACTGTCTATACTTAAGTGCATGCTTGTATAGTGATGGTTACACAACCATAGTTGCTAAGTTCAACAAAAGTCAATCACATAAATGTTCACACAACATTTATATCAGTTAAAGTAAATTTTCTCATGATATTTATGCCAGTCAAAACAAATGTTCTCATGACATTTATATCAGTTTATGTTTATATAAATTAGGAAACGACCTAAAAAGACAAATTGTCACAGTATCCCCTTGTTGAAGAATTTTCGTCCTGAAAATTGAATAACCTGGTTAACAAGTTGGTTACAAAAGAAATAAAATTTTTCTCAATCGTCACATCATCCCCTTGTTGAAAGAATTTCGTCCCGAAATTTAAATCAGTAATAATTGCCATAATAGTCGAATTGATAGTAACGTATCGAAAGAATCTAGATTTTCTACTCCAAAAGGAGTGATGGATGATATAATCAAAGTATGTATCAGAAGTTGAGAATATGTCAAAAGTTCAGAGGATTTCAAAAGAAATTCGAATCGAAAGTATAACATCGAAAGTATAGCAGGTGATGTCCCTATCAAACATTCTCCTATGAGAAGAGTCGAATAAATGTAATACACGAATCGTGTTGCGTGACTAGGCCGAACATAGTGACACGATAACATAAGTATTTGAAATCAAACTTTCGATACGAAGAAGAATCATAATACATTTAAATAGTCTCCAACTATTGAAACCTAAGGGTTCATCCACAGCTGGTAATGACTTTGTCGAAGATGACGGTCGACCCAAAGCTTCAAGCTTGGGTTCGTCCCGAAACTAATCAATCCGTTAATTTATGCAGGGATCTTCGCGGCAGCCTATGAATAATATTTGGGTTGTTAACAGCGGAGCTTCCAGACATATGACCGGTGACATCTCCTTACTTCATGATGTTAAACATTTCGATGGAGGAAAAGTCACTTTTGCTGGAAATAAAGGTGGTCAAATTACCGGAATTGGTAAATTGAGCAATGGTGCTATCACATTCGACAGAGTGGAATATATCAAAGAATTGGAATACAATCTTCAAAGCGTCTCCCAGATTTGTGATAGGCAATACACCACTGCTTTCACAGGGAGTGAATGTTTGATCTTGAAACCAGGATACAAGATTCCAGATGATTACATTATGATGCGAGCACCACTTTTCTCAAATCTTTATGTCATTGATATGAATTCAGCAAGATCGAATGTTGTGGGTCAGTGTTTCCTTTCAAAGGCTTCTAAGAAAGAATCAGTTCTTTGTCACCGACGCATGGGTCACATCCAATACCGAAAAATGAATGAATTGGTTCGTATGGATCTTGTAGAAGGGGTTTCGAAGCATCAATTTGTATTCAATGATGTTTGCGTTAGCTGCAAGAAAGGGAAGCAAAAAAGAAAATCTCATCCACTGAAAAAGTACCATTCAATTGATGTTCCATTGGAATTGCTTCACATGGACTTATTTGGTCCTGTGAATCGCAAAAGCATTTCCGGACATTGGTACTGTCTTGTGGTAACCGATGAATTTTCAAGATTTTCATGGGTATATTTTCTTGTCACAAAGGATGAAGCTTCAAGAATCCTTGTCAACTTAATCAATACACTTGAGTCATTGTACAAGTTGAAGGTTAGAAGGATTCAGAGTGATAACGACACGGAGTTTAAAAACAACGTCATGAGAGTGTTTTGCTTGGAAAATGGAATAGTACATGAATTCAGTACTCCTTACACACCTCAGCAAAATGGCGTTGTGGAGAGGAAGAACAGAACAATTATCGAAACAGCACATACGATGTTTGCTGATGCACAACTTGCAGTAAGTTTCTGGATAGAAGCTGTCAACACTGCTTGTTATGTGCTCAACCTAGTTCTTATGGTTAAAAGACTTGGGAAAACTTGTTATGAGTTACTCAAGAATCATAAGCCAAATCTCAGTTATTTGGAATCTTTTGGGTGTTCCTATACCGTGTTAAAGTCTGCCGGTAAATTTGAAGACAAAGTTTTTAAAGGATTATTTGTCAGGTATTCAAACAAGAAGAAACGTGTGTTTAATAAGCAGACTGGTACAGTGGAAGAACATTTGCATGTTGATTTTCAATCTTACACGTTGCCACCCAAAGGCGTAGGACCGGATTGGATGTTTGATTACAATGCTATTTTTGAATCGCCTGAATCAACACCAAAAATATCTGATTATCATCATACTCATGTTTATATCAATTTACAAGATGATATCCCGGTTCTGTATATTGAGACTCCGTCTACTCCGAACATGCCTGTTATTGAAGATTATCTGACAGAAATAACAATTGACTCCACAACTATTGCTGATGAATTGTCTTCTGATGATGACAATGAGTTTCATGAAGCTGTGTCTGATCAGATTGAGATTCCTGTACAACAAGCTGAACCACATGTTGAAGCTACCACAAGTGGTACAAGTGAGGTTGCGGTAAATAATGGTCAACCTGTTTCACAATCTGACACTAATTCAACTGAAAATGTGGTTGTTGGGGAAGATCATGTTCCTGACTTAGCTGAGACAGTCAGTGTTCTGGTTCATCAGACGCTCCGGATAAACACCTATCATTCACAAGATAATATTATCGGTGAGTTAAGTAAAGGAGTGAGAACAAGACATCAAATTGAGAATAGTGCTCTTCTTACAATCAGGGAATCTGGTATTCAAGACGAGGTGTTTCATTCATGTTTCCTATCCCAGATCGAGCCAACTGACGTTAATGAAGCTTTACAAGATGGTTCGTGGGTGGAGGCAATGCAAGAAGAGTTGTTAACTTTTCAGAAACTTGGAGTGTGGCACCTAGTTGAACTGCCTACTAAAAGCAAAGAACCGTGTGGAACCCGTTGGCTATACAAGTGCAAACGGGACGATCGAGGAGTTATAGTGCGAAACAAAGCCCGTTTGGTTGTTCAAGGGTTTTCTCAAGAGAAAGGAATCGACTTTAACGAAGTGTACGCGCCTGTTGCTAGGATCAAGGCAATCCGAATATTCTTGGCTTATGCGGCACATCGTGGTTTTAAAGTCTTCCATATGGATGTGAAGAGTACATTTCTGTATGCCAAAGTGAAGGAAGAAGTCTATGTAAAACAACCTCCGGGATTCTACGATCCTGATTATCCGGAGAAGGTATATAAGTTGGAGAAAGCACTTTATTGTGACGCCCACTCCCAAACTTGGCTCCAGAAGGGTTCACTAATCGGATTTACTCATGAACACATGGTACAACAGAGATAACTAAGCAGCGGAAATTAAAACTTTTCATTTGTTTATAAGCCAAGTACAACAGTAAGGAAGATACAACATAAACTAACAACTTGATCTTATCTATGTCTGTTTCCAGTCTATTACCAAGTCCTTTCCTGATAGCTTGCCCACCTAGTCTGTCCTCACCAGAGTACTTTCCTTGCTACCTTAAACATCGTCATCACCTGACATACATATGTTTTTGGAAAGGTCAGTTTACGCTGGTAAGTTCTACGTTTTTCAAAAAGGGTTACCTTTGCCTCGAAAGTTTATTCCAACGCTTGGGCCTAACAGCCCCCTTTTATCAAACATTTATCAAGTATACACCATAACAGAATTATACTATAACTTTAAAACCATTATTTTTTAAACATTTATCAGGTATAAGCATTATACCAAAATATAACTCTTAAACATTTATCAGGTATAAAACGGAGTTATATCAAAATATTCATTCATCCAATCATTTATCCATTTCTCCATTTAACCATTTACCCGTTTAATCTTTTAACCGTTAAACCTTTTAACTGTTTAACCTTTCAACAAGTATAAACGTAACATTGTTATACCAAAACATAACCTTTAAACCGTTTAGTACTTAAAGTACTCTGGGTCTCCTAGACAATCTCTTGTGCAAATAACCATTGGGTATAAAACATAAAAGAGTTATGCGAAATATTATAAGCAGTAATTTATTTACTAAGCATTGTCTATTGGAACCATGTTAGTTCCTTGAACAACCGTTGCCACCCGAATATCAGTCATAGAGCAGCTAGCGCTACCCCGGAGAACCGTCATTCCCCGCTTAGAATAAAACCTTTTCAAAAGTCCATTTAAATAACCCCTGTATTTGGACTCATAACCTTTTCAATACCAGTCCATCACCCGTATATGAAAATAAGCGTTTCATAAATATAATGTTATTGGTCTCGTTCAAACTTCAGTGAACCCTATATTGGACTGAATCTAGAACATTTCCTATTGTATTACAGGTGTTTATATATAGGAAGTACCGTAGCGTATCCACCACACCTTAATACAAACGGATAAGATATAGGATCATCCCAGTATATATTACACCTTATAATCATAACAAGGCCAATAAGATTATTTTTACCCGACACTTATTCGCATATGCAAGATTAGACCAAACATTCGCATTTTCCGTTTCTCAAAACTTCATATAAAAGTTTCATCGTTTACTTTACCCGTTTATTATAACTTTCCCGAAAACAGTTTATAACAGGTAATCATCATTCAAACAGTTATAGACCTTAAAACATTTCACGTATGTGTATCGGTACAAAACATGTAAAAGGCATTTTAACACATTTCCTTAACATTTCTCATATATAACATTCCTAAAGTAATTTAGGAGTTTAAATTTTTACGACATTTCTCTCGTAAACACAATCAGTATCTTGAACATCACTTTCATCGTCCTCAGACAAACTAACATCCTCCAAATTAAAATTATTTTGACTAGAAGAAGCTGATATAGCAGGAGGAGTATGAGCGGCGAAACATTCGACCCATTTTGTTGCATCGAATGATGCATATCAGCATCTGAAAAAGCATATACGGATCGATTATATGGTAGATAATATCGAGACAGAAGTTTTGTCATATATCGGGTTGAATGATTACATTAACTGAAGGAGTATACAACGATTAGTTCGGGGAAGGTTGGACAGAACCTCCCCTCTCAACACATTGATCTAGAAAGACAATGGACAGAAACTTGCAAAGAAATACAAAGACGAAAGTTATTTATACTTCTTAATTTTGTCTGAACTGGGCACCTCCGAACCCTGTCCGAACTCCCTCCGAGCTTGGAGTTCGGCCACCAAGGTTCGGCCAACTCCGAAGAGTTCAGCTGGGTTTCGGACCTCAGTTCATGTCTCCGACAAATCAGTCTGTTTGACAATTCGAACAGTAACGACCACACAAGGTTCATGCATCAACAAATCCCCCCTTGAACGTTACTGTCGAATCCAGACATTGATCTTCTAGCATTGATCATCAATCAGTCTGCTAGATCTTGAATTTTGATTTTCAGCAAACTCCCCTTGGAATGAACTTCAGGCATGCAGGAAACAGTTTGCATCTTGTACAATCTCCACAACCAATAAAGTTCCCCCTAGCTTCAAGCACAACCATCCAACTCTGGACCCAACATATATGATAATGGTTCACTTCATCAGTCGTATCCGGAATTTGTAAAGAATCCTGAACATCACTACATATTGACAACAATCTTTAATCTTCACCAAATTGTAATACATTCTGATCTTTATGAAAATAGACACAATCAACATCTTTAATCACGGAAATTCCCCCTTAGCATGAAATCCATCCCAATATATTACTCCGGTAAACGTCTATCTCGTTGCAGACTGGAATCTGACCAAGTCTTCACAACTCAAGAAAGTTTCGGGCAAATGACAAAGAGTTCCAAATAACCGAAAACTTTGACATATCGGTTTGCACGAACATCAGAATACACTACCTTTCCACGAAGATAAAAAATCACCATCAACCCTGAACTGATTGCTTTTGAATATTCACTTTTTTCAATTATGAAACTTTAAAAGTTTTAGGATCTCCAATTTCCCCCTAAATAAGTGACATATTTAAATCTTCAATTTCTTATGATTCCAACCCCGCATTCTTGTAGTGGAATTATAAACTCAAGTGGCCCACAACGGAATCTTTAATCTCATTTAATCTTCAGTTTGTGTAGAAAGATAATCTCCGACAAACGTCCTCAAGTAATCATAACCATGTCTCCGAATCTCTGTCCATCATCAGAAACACGTATTCTTGAATCTCTGTCCATCATCAAGAACAATGACTACCCCACAAACTCATTTCTTGAAATTCGATCACTAACTTGTAACAAATATTGTGATATGGATTTTCTTCAAACATAACACCCCACAACTACCGAATCAAGGGTAAACTCGATAGCTGATCCGCTTCTTTATAAATTCCCACCTAACGGGGGTTCGGGGGCAGCGCCCCTGAGAAGCGGGGTCCAAGGGGCGGCAGCCCCTGGCGGGGTCCAAGGGGCAGAGCTCCTGGCTTCATTGAAAATGCTTCATTTAAACTGCATCCGAGCTCCTCCGAACCTGACCTTCGGACCTCCTCCGAACCTGACCTTCGGACCTCCTCCAAACCTGACCTTCGGACCTACTCCGAACCTGACCTTCGGACGTCCGAACATGGCCGAACTCTGTCCGAACCTGGAGTTCGGAGCGGTTATTTTTCAGATCTGTGCTTCGGCCGAACTCTATCCGAACTTCACTGGAAATTTTTGAAATCGCACCAGATTCAGAATTTGATCGAATTTCGACATCCAGATACTTCTGTTAGGTAAAAACATAACTCAGAAAGACTCGATTGATTAAAAATCAATCAGAAACACTTTCAATCACCCCTAACCGAAGGTTTAATGTCTCGAAATGAATAAAAATGAAGAAATTAGATCATAGAAAGAGCCAATAACTCTGATATCACTTGAAAACGCCTGAGCATGGGATCGCTCTAGTTCGATAACAATCGTGTATACGAGAATGTAAACAAAACAGTGTAAATAACTCAATCTCTCATTAATACTTTGATTACAAGAGACTCAGAGTACAAACACACACTCTCACACAGAAGTTCGTTCAACTCTCAAAAACTAGTTACAAAGACACACACAAAACCTATTTTATAGACCTACGGATGTCCGAACTCCTTAGCTTGTCCGAATTTGAGGTTCGGCCAAGGCTCAGCCAAGGTTCGGCCAGAGTTTGGCCACCAGAACATAAGTTGAAGTCTTCGTGTCTTTGTTGCTTTGTCTGATCCAGCTCATTGCCATATCGTGTATCAACAACCGTGAATTTAAATAAAACCACTTTTATTTAAATATCCTTCGCCCATTATTACTAAGATCTTTAATAATAATAATATTGATTATTAATTATTTATAACTAGTATAAATAATATATAATCAAACGTTTTTGTTTCTTTTACTGGTTAACTAGTAAGCGGGTTTAGAGTTCATTGCACCCGGTGTGGTGTAACTCTTATGGGTCGTAACCGGGTCAGGTTCAAGATTTGTAGGGTCATGAAATACAATATCCAACAGGGTCGTGCTGCCAGGTCAGTGCAAAAAAAAGTTATTCTAAACAAAATTGCTTCACTAAAAACGCATCAGAAAT
Organism: Deinandra increscens subsp. villosa; assembly: GCA_039602395.1. Taxonomy (NCBI): domain Eukaryota; kingdom Viridiplantae; phylum Streptophyta; class Magnoliopsida; order Asterales; family Asteraceae; genus Deinandra; species Deinandra increscens. The sequence continues at coordinate 43,600,056 of JBCNJP010000010.1, read as the reverse complement.
TTGCAGCGAACCTTAAGCTCCAACGAACCATTGACCAGAAACCAGAATGTCAGCGAACGATTTTGGTTAGGCGGCGAACCATTTTGGTTCGGAATAACCATTGTGAACCAAAAATAACTGCTCCGAACCATGAACGGTTCTTTCGATGAATACGACGGTTCAACGATTAAAGGTGACGGTTCGTTCTTTGAATATCCGGGTTCGGCGGTTGAAGATACAAAGGGCAAACCAAAAGCGAACCAACCAACTCAAAAGGCGAACCAACACTCAAAAACGCTAAATTCACTCCAGATTCATAATTTTGTCGAATGTCTTCACTCAGACACTACTGTTAGGT